>JACAXG010000069.1:2618852-3251549 GCA_018881555.1 Amblyornis subalaris
CCTGCCTTCTGCTGGTCTGTCGGTGAGTGATACCAAGATCCATCGCTCCCCAGTCAACCCTGCCTGCCTGCGCTGCTCGCTGCCCGCTGCCGAGGTCGGTGGAGCCGGGCTGCTGCCCGTGGGTTCGCGCCGGGGGCGACTTCCCCCCTTTCCCGTCCGCCGGAGCCGCCATTGCCGCGTGAGAGTCATCGCGCTCGCGCCACAGCGCCCCCTGCAGCCGCGGGGGAGCCACCGCAGCCTCTCTGCCCCAGCGGAGGATTTTCCCCAACACCACACAAGGAGCTAATAAGGGGTTTGTCTGTTCTCTTATGGTTGCGGTTTAACCGTCTTGTTTTATATATATATTTTTATATATATATATATATATATATGTAATTTATATAACCCTAGTAAAGAACTGTTATTCTTTTTACCACATCTTTGCCTGAGAGCCCCGTAATTTCAAAGGTACAGTAATTTGGAGGAGGGAGGGGGTCATTCCTGTGCTCAAGGGAGGCTTCCCACCTTCCTTGACAGACACCTGTCCTTCAAACCAGGACATTTACTTAAACTATAACTTGACTTAACTTAAAGTATAAAGTTAAAACCCTTCACCAAAACCACCCAAAAACGTGCTTCTTGCTTATCACTATGAAAACACAGATCTGTAACCCTCCTGCTTAGAGCCATAAACCACTGTTAATTAAGCTAACCCAGGCTTCTTCCAAGGTTATAAATCAAGGCTACTATCAGCTTTTACTTCTCTGTTTCCTACAAATTACAGAATCACAGAATCATTTATGTTGAAAAAGACCTCTGAGATCATGGGGTCCAACCGTTGACTGATCACCACCTTGTCAAATAGACCAAAGTGCCACGTCCAGTAATTTCTTGAACACCTCCCACCCAACTTGGTGTTGCTCAGGCAGGACCTGCCTTTCCTAGGTGTGTGCTGGCTGGGCCTGATCCCTTGCTTGTCCTGTGTGTGCTGTGTGAGGATACTTAAGATGATCTGCTTTGTAACCTTGCTGGGCACCGAGGATGATAGGCCTGTAGTTCCTTGGATCCTCCTTCCAACCCTTCTTGTGGATGAGTGTCACATTTGGCAAACTCTAGTCATCTGGGACCTCCCCAGTTAGCCAGGATTGATGCTAAACAATAAGAGAACAGCTTAGTGAGCTCTTCTGCAAGCACTCTCAATACCCTAAATGATTAAGTTCACAGAAAGTATCATCATTGTCTTTCAAAAAGTTCACAAAGATACACATACTTTCAAAAAACTTATTACTATGTACATTGATGGGCAAAATGTGGAGAAAATCCTTACAAAAACAGTTTTCTTCACTTCACTTGGATGTAGAAAGTTTCTAAATTAATCTAGTTATTAAAAAATGGGGGAAATAAAAAAAATTTGCACAAGCTGGTGCCAATACAGATCTTTTAAAGAAAAAAAGGAATAAAGCAAATAGATTTCACTATGAAAGAAAACTGGATTAAACTGAGATCTGCTTATATTTAGGCAAGATCCTAATATCATTCTAGTCATCTCCTTTCCTTATTTCAAATGTAATATGCTCTAAGTTCACAAATTGGCAAGGCTAGTTTCAGGGAAAACACAGGATTTTCACTTTATAGAGATAAGAGTAGGGTAAAGACAAGTATCTTATGAAAATTGGTCATTTGGTATTGAATGTTTAGTTCATAATTCCTTCAACATAATTCCTTTTCATCTAAACAGTTTCTTGTCATTAACAGTGTCATTAACACTGTCATAGAACAGTGAATATTCACTTGCTGTTACTTTGTGGATGGCAGAAGTACATCTAGAATTCACGTGTAATATTTTGGAGAAGGTGTATACCATGACTTTATCCTTCAACAGAAGAAATGTAATGTAGGCAGTGTTCATCTGGGATGTATTTGAAAAACGGTTGCACCCTTTTAACCTCTATTTAATATTGCTCATTACATGGAAGGAATACTACTTAATGGAGATAAACCATTCAATTGGCTTCAAATAACCCTTAGCTTAATACTGCAAAGTGTTTCTGGAATGTGTTATTGGAGATGACTGCTTTTACTGTTAAAGGGGAAAAAACTACTAGTCAGGCTATTTTCAGTTACAATATATGTCAAAAACTTGAAATGGAGAAGCTGCTCTGTTAAAAGCTTAGCTCCAAAAGAGCTAGTATCTCCAATTAGCATAAATAAAAGCATGGTCTCCTAGTTCTTATCTTGGCTTTTCACTAGTGTCACCAAGATACTGATTATTTGAAGTAGGAATGGCCATTATCTTGAGAGAGGTAAAACAATCAATTAATTTCAATAATATAGGTCAAATTTATACTTACATATCATTCAAAATTAATACTGAGGTATTACTTCAAAATACGGACTGTTAACTACAGCTTTATTGAAGCCTCCACCCAAAATTCTGCTCCTGTCAAAGTCAGTGGTAGTTTTAATATAAAAGTTCTTCAGCATATAATGAGTCAACAAGCACTTATGTTTAAATTTTCAGACCTGTTCGGTATTTGCTTATTGTATTAAATGCATTGGACACAGAGATGCTCAGAACTCTCGAAAAATCAAATAACTAGAGGTTATATATACTACAATGCAAATAATAATGGTCAATTATTTCATACAGTCAAATCCCATTGTCTTATTTATGTAGACAGACCCACTGAAATCCTGTATAGATTGGTAAAGTCATCTTACCTTCCTTTCCTGGAAGGCATAATACATAAAAGTAGGTAAGCCCAGACACTTTATACTAGTGTTCATCATGTTCATCATTATCATTTGCAATAACAACTAGATTTTGCTGTGCACGTTTGTATACTGCTTCCATTCTTTTACTTTTGCTACTTTAAATGTTTCATATTATTAACATATAGCTAAAAGATATTTAAAACTTTGCAGTAAGCACTGTTCATTAGAACTGTATTTGTACTGAGACATTCTCACCGTGTTTGAGAGCTGATTATACAAATCAGCCTTTGTTGAGAAGAACATACATTAGAGGTGGGTTTTTATGATTAGCATTAGGTGGCCATTTGCTTTCTAGTTTTTAAATAATGGGCTCACTGCATCAGAAACTTTCTGGATCAAATCTGTATTTATCAGATTTAAAGCTGTTTTATGAAAATTTTGATTTTGGCTTTGTGCCTGATCCTTTGGTTCAGATTGGTTGCATATTGGGCACACTGGGTTTTAAGATAATGTCAAGTGTTTCGTACATTTTCTGGAGTGACACAAAAATGTATAATAGTAAGAAATTAAGTGGGTTTCTATATTTTTCTATAGTATTTGGTTAATTAGCAATCTGAGTGTGTACTATATTCACATAAGTATTGTTGTAATAAACGGGATGGATTTTGGGGGTCCCGCAGTGTTCCCAAAAGTGTGGCACCTGTCCGGCGGTGCCTGATGTGTTCAGTGGTGCACACACACACACACACACACACACAAAGGCGTAGTTAGTCAGAGGCAAAGAGTCGCAGGGGTTCTCCTTATGTGTTCCACGAAATGGGTTTATTCCATGAATGGTCAGGGAAGGAGAACTCCGAACAATGGAGGGTTCAGGGTTTTATCCCAGGGGCAGTGGGGGCAGAGAGGTAGCAGGGCCCAATGGGCTGAGGGTCAGGGGGCGGAGAGAAGGCGGGGCAATACAACCTCAACCAATGGGGGCAAACAAGGGGAGGAGCAGGGCACAGGAACAAATGGGATGCCGAGTAAGGGAGAACACTCCAGAACTGAACCTTACAAGGGAACAAGGAGTGACAGGTTCCTCAGTCACTCCTGTGGCCGGCCCAAACACTGGCAGCATCCCGTGCTGCAGGGTCAGCCACCGCTACATCTCACCCTTCTTTGTTTAGAAAGAAGAAGGCCTTTCCCACAATAAAATTATCAGAATATTCCACAGTCCAGTTTTAAGAGATGATGTTACCCAGCCTCCCAGCCCCAGCTGTCCCAGAAGTCCACCAAGCCAGTTCATTCCTCCTTCGGTCTTCAGTTTTTTGATTACTGTCGCATGGATGCTCTGATTATGTGATGACAGGTCACTTTCAATTCAGACATAAGCCTCTGGCTGAGGTGACTCAAACGAAATAATTCATGTGACGTTGACGGCTGCTCTGGTGGTCCAGCAGACCCAGCAGACTCGAAGGAAGTGGAGGTGGTTCATTCTGGCGATGTGTGGGGGTTGGGCTAAGCTTTTCTGTGGGCTCATAAAACAAAATCATTAAAAAATCATAAAATAGTTTTCCCTTAACTCTCCGTTCCCCTACCTCACCTCTTCTTAACAGAAATATAATATAGGTATGGGGTATAGGATAGATAAAGGGATTATGAGGTAGGAAAACACATGAGGGAAGAGACAAGAAGAGTTAATGGCTTGGTGTTTAAGCTGCCTGGAGGAGGCACAAGTTAGATGTCTGAGTGATCTGTTGACTTGTGCCGACAGTTCCTCTAGGCGGCATTTGCTTGATCTGTTATTTAGGAAAGGGGAGAGGTAATAAGGGAATAGAGGTGTGGGGGAAACAGGGGGTGAGGCGTTATATAAAACTTGAGAAAATGAAATGATAAAGAGGAAATAGAAGTAAAATTCGGACGGATACCAGACAGGAAAGACTTATCGCTCCGTGGGTCTGGCCGCGGGGTAATAAGTCATTCTGGTGGAATGGCAATGGGCCAGCGGCAGTGGCTGGATGGCTGCGTGAGGCCCGAGTGTAGAGACTGTTGGTCGATTCGGGCTCTGGGCCAGCAGCGCAGGTAGCGGTCGTTGGCAGGCGCTGACTGGTCGTGCTGGTGGTACGGTGCGGTGGAGCAGGTGACGGTGCTGGAGACGTGCGTTGCCGATGTTTCACTTGGCGTGGTGTTGGTGGCTGGTTGGCTGCAGTTGTTGGCAGGTGTCAGGGGCAGCGGGGAGCAGCTTCGGACCACGGTGAGTGCCTCCTTCACGGCAGGTGCCTGCTGGCCACGCTGGCAGTACAGTGCGTTGGAGCCGGCGGCGGCATCAGTGATGCACAATGCCGGTGCCGGCTGGCTGTGAACGGTGACGGTGGGAGACGATGGGGAACATGGCGGCAGCAGGGGTCGAAGAGGCGGTGTTACTGGTGGTAGTCCTTCCTTTCGTCCATCTCTGTGTTTCTCTCTTCGCTCCGCGGCAGCGACGGCAGCGATGAAAGGCCTCTGAGCGCTCGGCGTGCGGCCAGTGCCGACCCGTTTGCTTTTGCTGGGGCAGCTTCTGCTCGCCACTGCCGTGGGCGCGGGCTGCAAGCTAGACGCTGTGGCCAGCAGTGGCAGCGCAGGACGGGTTCAGCTGGAGCGGCGGTGGCGGCAGCAGCACCAGACGGGCGGTTTGGGGTTCGCTCGGGGTTGTTTCGTGTTCCTTACAGTGCTGTGTGGCTTGGCGTTTGATACCGCTGCCCGAAACCGTTTCATGTTCTGTTTCCTGAACCCTGAGTGCTGCCGGTGCTGGTATTGGCAAGTTGGACAATTCCACACTGGGCACACTACAGACCACAACAATCCCTTGCAGGTTTGGCAATTCCGTCGCAGGCATTCTGCGAGCCACTGGATATTCTCTATGACTTTTTCTTCTGAATAGCTTTTTGACCCCCATCCACAAACTTTCCAGTTTTTTAGCTGTGGAATAGGATCCAGCTTCTTCTTATGTTTCCTCCCTCTCTTTCGCCTGGGGTTCTTCCCCCTTTTTACCGGAGCTGCCTGGTGTTCAGAGGCAGGGAACACCAAAATGGCACCCTTCTGACCACAACCACACCCCTCTCCGGTTCAAGTAGTGTGGGAACCGGAGGCGGGTTGGTTCCCAGGGGTGGAGTCATCAATGGAGAGGTTGGGACATTGGAAGGGGCAGCAGGGTCTGAGGAAAGCAGGGGATTCCCGATGGAAGGAGAAGGGTCCGACGCAGGCACGCCCATCGATGTGTGGGAGGAGGGACCCAATGAAGTAACATGCGCAGGGAAGGGAGGGGGGAGGTCTTCGGGTGGTGGAATGGCCGGCGCCATATGGCCGGTGCCATTTTGGCTTGCCACGCGGTCGGCGCCACCTTGGCTCGCCACACGGTCGGCGCCGCCTTGGCCATTTTTGCAGAAAAACAGGGGGAGACAAAACCGGGTAAGTGGGTATAGGTAAGAGGGTTAGGGTAGAGTCCAGGGCAGCATGGCCAGTGCCCTCCCGGGAAGGGGACAGGGGGGACCGGGGAACATCAGGGAGACAGTAGCAGCCCTGTGCCCTTGGGCAGGATTCATCTCCCGGTCTCTCCTGAGACGGGGAAAAGGGTTGAGGAACACAGGCAGAGGGAAGCGGGGAAGGGTTTTTTAACTGGGGGTTAACCGAATCCGAATGTTTCCTAATACTCTTAACATATACTACGATAATGGCAAACAAAACTACATCACGGGAAATATTAGGAAAATATTTAAATAACTAAAGAACAAAACGTTTGAAGTCTCCCTTCGAAAAATGAAAAGTTTCCCGAGTAAGGGCTCATTCAATTTGGTTAAAAACCTCCCTCTGGAGATGGGTTAACCCACTACCCATCACACCCAGAAAACTCTTCCCACCACTGAGAGGAAAAGGACTAACAAAAAGAACAGAAAAAAGACCCGATATTTCTCACACTCACCAACTGGGTCAAAAAAAACTCTTGGAGGGGTCCTCAAGTCCTGGCCAGTCCTCCGGTCACCTCCTAGGTGCCTTCAGAGGGTTGTTGGCTGCCTGTCAGGCAAGATGTAATAAAACTTAGATCTTCCTTTGAGGTAGCATCTACACCAGACGTACACGCCTTCAGAGACTGTTCTCAGGGTGCTCCACGTTGGTGCGCCATTTGTTGTAATAAATGGGACTGGATTTTGGGGTCCTGCAGTCTTCCCAAAAGCGTGGCATGTGTCCGGCGGTGCCTGAGGTGTTCAGTGGTGCACACACACGCACGCACGCATGCACACACACACACACACACACACACACAAAGGCATAGTTAGTCAGAGGCAAAGAGTCGGAGGGCTTCTCCTTATGTGTTCCACGAAATGGGTTTATTCCATGAATGGTCAGGGAAGGAGAACTCCGAACAATGGAGGGTTCAGGGTTTTATCCCAGGGGCAGTGGGGGCAGAGAGRYAGCAGGGCCCAATGGGCTGAGGGTCAGGGGGCGGAGAGAAGGCGGGGCAATACAACCTCAACCAATGGGGGCAAACAAGGGGAGGAGCAGGGCACAGGAACAAATGGGATGCCGAGTAAGGGAGAACACCCCAGAACTGAACCTTACAAGGGAACAAGGAGTGACAGGTTCCTCAGTCACTCCTGTGGCCGGCCCAAACACTGGCAGCATCCCCTGCTGCAGGGTCAGCCACCACTACAAAGTATCTTGTATTCTCCTACTAGAAATGTAAGCACATTTCAAGTGCCTGCCAAAATACATTTTTGGTCTCATGCGTCATCCCATTAGGTAAGGAAGGAGAGGTGGTGGGGTGTCTCTCTACTTTAGGGAGTGTTTCAACTGTATAGGGTTCAAGGATAGTGATGCCAGATAAGTTTGAGTGACGATGGGTGGGAATCAGGGGGATGGCCAACAGGGGCATATCATGATAGGAGTCTGTTTTAGACCACCCAACTAGGATGAAGAGTCAGAAAAAGCATTCTACAAGTAGCTGGCAAATGTCTCATGATCACTGGCTCTTGTTACAGTGGGAGGCTTTACTTTAATTTGCTGGATGACTGCTGGAAACTCAGCACAGTGGAGAGGAGACATTCCAGGAGGTTCTTGGAGCATGTGGAAGACAACTTTTTCAGAAAGCTGGTGTGTGAGCCAATGAGGGAAGACCAGTGAATAGAGAAGGACTGGGCGTGATGTGGTGGTCAAAGACAGTCTTGGGTATAGCGACCATAAAATGATAGCTTTCGATTCTTAGTGAAGGAAGAAAGGGGGTCAACAAAACTTATACCTTGGCCTACCAGAGGGCAGACTTTGGCCTATTCAGGACAGTGGTTCAGAGAGTCCTTTGGGAAACAGTCCTTAATAGCAAAGGGACCCAGGAATGCTGGACATACTTTAAGAAGGAAATCTTAAAGGCACAAGAGCAGCCAATCCCTATTTGCCAAAAGACAAGCCGTGGGGGAAGATCAGCCTGGCTGAATAGGGAGCTTTTGCTGGAACTCAGGGTAAAAAAAAGAGTTTATGACCTTTGAAGGATGGGGCAGGCAACTTGGGAAGTGTACAAGGATGTCATTAGGTTGTGTAAACTGAAAATTAGAAAGGCAAAAGCCCAGCTAGAAGTCAATCTGACCACTGCTGTGAAAGATAATTAAAAGAGTTTTTATAAAAAAATTAACAACAAAAGGAGGAAAATATCCATACTTTATTGGATGTGAAACGGAGCATTGTAACCAAGGATGAGGAAAAGGCTGAGGTACTTACTGCCTTCTTTGCCTCAAGTTTTAACAGGAAGACAGTTATTATCAAGGCAACCAGTCCTCTGGCTGGTAGACAGGGATGGGGGCCAGAATAGAGCCCCTGTAATCCAGGAGAAGGTAGTTAGTGACGTGCTGTGCCACATAGACACTCAAAAGTGTGAAAGGCCAGTTGGAATCCACCTAAGAGTACTGAGGGAGCTGGTGGAGGAGTTCACCAAGCCACTCGCCACCATTTGCCAACAGCTCTTGATTCTTGCAATGTCACGGTATAAAAATTTCAAAGACTCTCGTCTTTTGAAGCAGGTATTCGTTTATTCGGTGCCAGGGACACAGGCGATCACTCTGCCCAACATGTCCGCCTCCCAAGGAGAGGGTACAAGCTTATATCCTTTCAACTATATGCATACGCATAATATTTCTAAGAAAAGGTGATACATGCTACTAATTCCCCAGAATTTATGAATATTATTTACATATTTTTACGCATGCGCATTGCCTCCTGGTGGCCGTCCCGGGTGGTCATTGGATGAAGGCTGTAGTCTTCCTCTTGGCTGACCTTTTCACATCTCCCTCTTGCCCATGCATACTTGATAGGGTCTGATATAAGTCCCTTGTTGTGCCAAGTTGGCAGTTTTAGCTCTTCTGTTCTCTGTTTAAAGACCTTGTGTTTCTTGCAATTTAACAGTTCCTGCAATTTTGTTTCTATTTTCCTTAAAGACTATGGATTAATATTTGTTAAGCTACAGACAACTATTTGTTAAGCTTATTACAGGAGTCCCTTTGTTATTACAAGAGTCCCTTTGTTATAAAATTCTCTTTCACCCTGGCTAACCAGGGAGGCCCCAATTGACTTGAGTGGAGGTTGGCCAATGTGACACCCATCTACACACAGGGTCAGAAGGAGGATCTGGGGAACTACAGGTCTGTCAGCCTGACCTTGGTGCCTGGCAAGGTTATGGAGCAGATCATCTTGAGAGTGATCGTGCCGTCATATGGCACGTGCGGGACAACCAGGGGATCAGTCCCATCCATCACGGTGTCAGAAAAGGCAGGTCCTGGTTGACCAGCCTGATTTTCTTCTATGACCAGGTGACCTGCTTAGTGGATGAGGGAAAGGCTCTGGATGTTATCTACCTGGATGTTAGTAAAGCCTTTGATAGTGTCTCCAATGACATTCTCCTGGAAAAGATGGCAGCCCATGGCTTGGGTGGTGCATTGTTCACTGGGTAAAACCCACCTGGATGGCCAGGTCCAGAGAGTGGTGGTGAATGGAGTTACACCTAGCTGGTGTCCAGTCATGGGTGGGGTTCCTCAGGGCTCAGTATCTGTTTAATATCTTTATCAATGCTGTGGATGATTGGATTGAGTTCATCCTCAGTGTTGCAGACAACACCAAGCTGGGTGGGACTGTTGATCTGCCGGAGGGCAGGAAGGCTCTGCAGAGGGATTTGGACAGGCCAGACTGATGGGCTGAGGCCAACGGTATGAGGTTCAACACAGCCAGGTGCTGGGTTGTTTGGTTAATAGCTGGGCCAGGTTGCAGAGCACTGCTCTGTCTTTCCTGTCCATGGTTTCAGATTCGGCATCAGGCTATGCAAATAACCAACTGACACATGGAATGCTCTTGCACCCTGCCTGGGAATCCTCGCTTCTGCAGCACAGGCAAATAAAAGGGCAAACCTTTGCAAGGATGTGGTACAGAAAGGAGATTGCGCTGCAGTCAAGATTGTAACAGGAACCTGCAAAAACGCTGCTGGTGTTAGAAATCAGAACTGGGACTTAACTACTTAGAGTTGAGCTGAAGATTAATGTGACCATAACTATTTCAGAGCTTCTGTCTGTTTAAAAGTGAAATTATGTATTTTTTTTATAGTTTACATTCTCGGTTGTTAATTTTTAGTAAATTTTCTGGTAACTATTGCTTACTAGTAATTTCTATCAAGTTATGAAAAATAATTTATTTTGGCCAATATACGTGCCTGTAAAACACATTGAAAAAAAGAATTCTACAGTGTGAGACAATTTTTGTCAAAGTCAGTGCATAATCTCAGTTCCTACGCTAATTTTAATCTTGTCAAGGAAACTGCCAAAGAAAATCCAGAATGAAATGCATGCACTACAAACATTTGCCAGCACCCTTTCTAACGATATCTAAATATAATTTTGTAAATTTACTCTTTTGCCTAATTAATTGAAGAAACAATTTCAGCTGCGTTGGTAACGGGATTTCAAAATGGCAAAACGCCAATTCAGACACTTAGATCCCAGCCTGTAAGAATCTATCCGTCATGTTTCTCTCAAAAAGGCACGCGCAGAATAACTGAGCGGACCTCCAGGGTATTTCCACTCCTGCGCTTGTCCACCGAAGCAGTTTCCGTCGATTTAGCGAAGATGCCGGTATTTCGTTTGATTGGTGGTTGTTGGGTTTTTACTGGCCTCGGGTCCCGCCGGCGCCGCGATTTAACCGCGCTGCGAAGCTGCGAGGCGCCCGCTCGGCCGGCAGCTCCGAGCAGCGGGAGGGACCTCCGCTTCCCGGCGCCCGCCGCTGCCCCGCCTCCGCACGGCGGGCGGCGGGGATCTCCCCGGCACACACCAGGTCGATCTCGGCCGCGCTCGGCGGGCGCCCCCGCCCACATACGCGGCGCACGGACCTTCCAGCCGGTGCCCCGCCGCGCCCGCACGGGCCCGAGCCCGAGTCTCGGTTTTGCTGCCCCGTGCCGGCCCCTCCTCGGCGCCCGGGCTGCGCCGCTGCACGGTTAATTACGGCGGCGCCGGGGACTCCCGGCCGGGGGGGGTGGGGCGCGCTGGGGATTCCCAGCCCCGCGCCGAACGTTCGGGATGGTTCCCGTGACGTCACGGCTGGGGCCGTGCCGGGAAGCCCCCCCCGCCCCTCCGCGGGCTCCCGCGCGCGTCGCGCGGCGGCTCTCGCGAAGCTTGTCGGTGCGCGCGCGCGCGGGGAGCACTGCGGCGCGGAGCGGCGCCATTTTGAGAGAGCGAGGCGAGCGCGCGGTGCGTGTGTGTGTGTGTGTGCGCGCGCGCGCGTCAGCGCGCGCGCGGGGGGGGCGGTGGCAGCCGGGGCATGCCGGGGGGGTGCACTCGCGGCACCCCCGGGACGGCACCGGGAGCGGGCGCGGAGCAGACACGGAGCATCCGCGCCGCCCCTCTGCCTCCCCCGCGGCGCTGCCCGGACCGCCCTCGGGGACGGAGGGGCAGCCGCCCCCGGCGGCGGGAGCGGCGCGGCCCGTGGTGGGGCAGAGGGTGGGCGCCCAGCGGAGCCGCAGCGAGAGCCGTGCACCCCGGGAGCGGGGGTCTGTGTGCCTGCGCATCCCGAAAGTGGGGAGTCTGTGTGCCCGCACACCCCGGAGCGGCAGCGTCCCCCGGGCTGCGCTGGGGCTGCCCCGGCCGCTCCCGCCGCCGCTCCAGGAAGTGTCCCTGGCCCAGGTCAGCGCTTCCCGCCAGGGTGCCTTCTGCAGATCTGGTCACCTTTACCGATAAAAAGAGAAATGTCCCTTTCCCTCTGTTTTTTAACTCCTCTCCCCCCAGCCCCCACTCCCTCTCTCCCCTCGCTCCCCCTTCCCCCGCCCCCTCCGTCTGTTTTTCTCCGGGGATGGAGAGGCAGGAGAAGGTTTTCGCTGATAGGCTGCGTCCTCCGTCACACATTCCTGCCGCCCTCTCCGCGATGCGAGTGGAGGTGTAACCGAGGCTTCCGTTCTCGGGTCCGGCTCCCTGACTGCATCCGTGTTTGCTCTTTAGGATTCAGGTTTCTGTTTGTTTCTGTTTTTAAGCTTCTGGTTTTTGGTTTTTGTTTGTTTTGTGTTTGTCTAACGCCAGTTCAGATTTCATGAGGGAAAACTTGATTTTTCTGCTTCTTTTTTACCGTAGGCGGCTTGAACGACAGAGTCAGTTCTGGATGTTTGCAGCCTTTTGCTTCAGCTGGCAGAGAGGAAAAAAGGTGGACACTGACCTGCGGCAGTTGCTTCCTGTGAAAGGGAAGAAATATCGGACACTGTTCTGGGATTATTTGTGCGTGCTTCGTCCTGGAAAGGCCTCTGAAACCATCAGTAGGCATCTGAGAAGAGAATTGAAGAAGTCGTGAGGTTTTTCCTTCTGTCAGTGTAGAGCACATCACCCTTGGATTCTTTTGTCCACATGGCATGGATACATAGCTAAATTTGTGAAGTTCTGAATAGTTCAACTGCCAAAATAAAGTGCTTTTTTGTTTTTAGATACTCTTTTTTCTTCTCGGCAACATTCTGTCTGAGTCAGAGGCATAACTAGTTTTGTTAACTGGCTCCACTTAAATGTGGCCTGAGTCACTGTGTAGACATTGCTGAAAAGTTTCATGGCAGATATTTCATCCTCTCTTATTTTATTTTTTAGATTTTCTGACATAGTCTTCTCTCATTTTGCAGTGAGACCTATTTTCTAAATGAAGAATTTAATAGATGTTTGTTTATCCTTTTTTCTTTTATATTTCATTTAATATTTTTGTTGAAAAATGTTGTTGCCAATAACCAGTATGGAGGTATCCAGATAGCTGTTGTTTACAAATGCCTCTGTTACCAGCAAGTAGGAAATGTTCTACAGTTCGTATGTGAAATTTGGGGTTTTGGCTTCACAGTTTGTGGTGTAAAACCTCTGTTTATTTCACCTGGAGCTGATGCTGCTTATAGTGATATCTACATGGAATAGACAAGAGAAGAAGCTGTCAGAGAAAAGAAAAGCTTTGTAAGACAGACAGTTGGCAGACTTTGTAAATAGCCTTGCAGGATCTGTAAGCAAGAAGGATGGGTAGCTGATTTCTGTGAGGTCAAATCTATGTCAAACTTCTACGAATGTAGTATCAACGTCAACGCGGGATATTGTCTCAAGGAAAACAAACTGGAAAAATACAAATCACGCAGTACTAACACCTTGTGCGGTCCTCTTGGATTAGGTAAGTGGTGTAGTGTTCATAAATCAGTTTACACATGAAAAAATATTTTATCAGAACAGTTAAACCAGTAACTTTTACTGGTTAGAGGTTCTTGTTTGGGGTGTTGGTTTTTTTTTTTGAGAATGTTGAAAAAAGCTTGTTAATTTTTACTTGCTTTTTTATAATTAATGGAGGAATTCTTTAAGAATTTGAAGAATACGTATACAAGCAGAAATGTGTAGGTAAGAGTGTGACTTTTATGGGAGGCTAAAAAGTAGGTACATCTAGACTAAATCCATAAGGAACTGAGCCTTCATGTTAGTATTGTAATCTCAGCATTGAATGTTACATACTTTCGACCAAGTCTTCTGGATGGCTTGCATGTTTCAGTCTTTCCATTTGTGTTAGATGTGTTTGCAAAATCAGGGTAGTAATAATGTAAAGTTTTTTTTACTCTTTTTTTTTTTTTATTTCCACTATTTTTTGTCACTTATAAAAGCCAGGGTTTTTTTTACCAAAAATTATTTTACTGCCTATGCAGGGTAGATTTTTACTGTCTTGATATTTTAAGATTTGCTTCAGTGTATTTTCCTATTCTGTAATGGGAATGAATTAGTCTGACTAGTCTGCAAGTATAGCATTACAGAAAAACTCCATCTTCTTGGAATGATTCACAATGAAATCTAGTGGTGATCTGGCTAATCTTACATGTTATTTTTAGATATATTGCAGTTTCTCTTCCAGAGTGATTAAATATTTTTTAATGTTGAAATTAAGGTGTTTATAATAATTTTTTGTAGGTTTGCATTCAACTGAACTGCTACGGCCTCAAAGAAAATTAAGATGGACAGAGCAACTTAATTCAAAAGTCAGTGGTAATTTTACTGAAGCTGTCTCTCCCCTACCCCACCTTGATGATTCATAAAGCTTTAACTGATTAAAGTATTATTGGGTAGACTTTAAAGTGAGCGTCTTGTAGAGGTTACACCTTTACCTCAGTTGTCACATTTTAAAATATTTTTGAGAGCTTCTCCAATACTGAAGTAGTAGTAGTGAACTAATGAAAAAAAAAAGGTTTTCTCTAAGGGCAGCTCAAAGATGTTTGAGAAGATTGCTTGTATTAAAACCTTGTAGAAAAAGTAAAGTTAAGCATGTGAAACTGTATTTTAAAATTACTGGTGTGTTTTTTACTTCTGTAGCCTCTTATTTTGACCATAAATGAAGGACTTGCATCTACATGAGTTTTGTGAATTCTCGGTCTCGCTAAAGTTGTTAGCTCTGTGTTGTCAGTATCTACAAGTTGAACTAGCTTTGGTTTTCTGCTTTTGATGGTCTTTCTGTTTTGTTATTTTAACTTTTATTTCAGTTTTGTTGTTTTGAAAACATGGAAACTGTGGAACATGAGTAGGGGTCTGTTTCTGTAATCTCTGGCAATGGCTTGTGTCTCTTCTGTATTGAGTCTTGGTGTGAGTGGAGTGATGTGGAGTCTTCTGTACTGTGTCTTGAGCTGGGATTGACTGGTGAGCTGGGCCACATGTGAAGAAGCCAAACCAATAGAAAAGAATGATCTTCTTAATTCCTTTACTTATATCAGTATCTTTTGTTTGACAGCATTTGGTAAACAGGAGTTCAGGTGTGAGTGGCCATTCCGTTTGATTGTTGTATGCTCATGAGCGTAATATAAGTATTCACTTCTTAACTCACAGAAAAAGTCATCTGTCTCTTTTTTTTCCCAAGCTATTAATTTTCAGTGCTGTGAGATACTTTCATCTCTTTTCATTAGGCTCTCACTGAAATCAACGAGCTACATCCCCCACTTAACTATTTTGGGTGACATCTTTATCTAGACTCTTCTTCTGGAAGTTTTGAGGATTCTGCTTTTTAGCTTCATGAAGTTAACTCTGTCTTTACACCTTTCTGTTTGCTGGTAGGATAACTCTTTTATTCCTTTCACAGTAGTTAAGCTTTGGAAGTTGTAATGTCCCACACTTAGGAAGGGAGCACCCAAGATTTGTAAATGCTTGTGGTGGAAGGGGACAGCAAAAGTCAGAGGGTCTGCAAAAAATCACCAGATTTTATTAGTAAATTGCACACTTGGCACTGAAATTGGTATGTCAGTCCCTGACATAGGGATATAAACACAGAGCTTACATAGTAGGGATGAGGTGGAAGGGAAGAGATGAATTACAGAGAGGGAGAGAGAGAAAAAGAGATCACCAGTCCTTGTTCCAGTGTTGGTCTGGCTGATGGGATGTCCTGGGGTGTGCAGCCAGGGCTTGGTGGGGTACCTTTTCCTAGATAGATTTTCCTGCCCTAAAGGTAAAGTTTTGGCTTTCGATGCAGATCGGTTATTATGCATGGTCTGTTCTTTCAGGCCTTTCTGGAAATGGGTTGGAGGGATTTGTGGGGTCCTTGATGATCTCATCATCCCTGTGCTGCATTGACTTTTGGTCAACAGTTCATGCCCGCTTCTGTGCTGGTGCTGTCTTTTGTTTCTTGTGTCTCCATGGACTAGAGTAAGGATGTTTGTCTCAGAAAAGTGCTGCCCTACCTCTGCATGGCCCCTTCTCCAGCCACATCCCATTCTTTCCTGCAAAGTGTTTTTATCAGCAATCGTTGGTTGGCTCCATAGTCATCCATCAGCTCAGTGTTTGAGACATACACATTAGCCTCTTATCTTTACGGATCCTATAGAAGTGTATTTTTTTCTTATTTGTGTGCATATGTGTTTGACAAGGATTCAGGAATGTTTTACAGCTGTGCCCTTGTACCCTAAACAAAATTCATACCTATTGAGGAGAGAATGCCAAGCATGCTGGTCCACTTTAATTTCTTCCTTAGGTTTTTGTTTTTCGAGTGCTGACAGTCTGTTAAGTACTTCGCAGACAACTGTGAAGATAACGTCCTTGCCCCCAAGAGCTTATACTCTAAGCCTTGATGTAAGCATAGCTTTTGTAGTGGAATAACTGTTAGCAGGTTGTCTCTTTTACTGATATGTTTATTCTGGTAGATACATTTGTACTGTGTGAAAAAACTGTTGGTGGAAACGTTTGAGAATAATCACCCTTTAATCTTGCAGCAAAGCTGAAATGGAATTTCAGCGGTAAAATGATAGAGGCAAATTGTGCAGATATTTAGCATTGTACAAGTTAGTGTACTTTGTGCTCCTTTTTTTTTTTGTCCTCCATTCTAACGAGGTTTAAAATGTTTAGAAGTATGTGGATAAAACAGTGTTACAGTGATAGTTCATCTACAGTGTCTGAGGAAGTTGCTTTTATTTATTTTTTTTGTAGTAGTAGGATTAAATTCTGTCCTGCAAGGACAACTATTTGCAGACCTTATTATAAACAAATGTGAATGAAACTTGGCATGCTTTTTGTTTTGGTTTTTCTTACTCTGTTTGTCTGAGCAGTAACTGAACATGATAAACTGATGATAATGCCCTATGTGGTGCTATCAACCCTTCCATGGTCGCCTCCTTTCATATCTTGGGTAAACATATTCAGGGAAACAGCTGAAATAGGGAATTTTTTCTCTGCTTTACATGCTCGGGATATGTCAGAACATCTACTTTTTTCAACTGCTACTTCTTCAGATCCTTGAGAAGACTCCAAAGTGCAAAAGGATTCCTAGTGATTTCCTAGATATGCTGACTGGGCCAGTGATGTAATTGAACTCACACTTCAGCTTTTGAAATTTGAACCTTGTGAAAGGGCAAGAGATTAGCATCTATCAGGCTTTCTGCTAAATGATCAGTACCATTTAGTGGAATCATTACACACCAAAGTGTGTAGACTCTCAAGCAGGAGAAACCTGGTTGTAGTTTATGTTCAAATATGCAGTTATTTCATGTTACGAAGTAGTTAGCTTTTTTTTGTTTTTTTAAAACTACACTTTGGTACAGTGCAAGAATGAAACCCTTTTTTTAGTTCAAAAATCATGATTATGTTATTTGAAGCACTGCATAACTTCGTCTGTATCTAAAACACTTGAAAGATTTTTTAATTGTTGTGACATTTTTATTTGATTCAGAGAGGTGATGTTAAAGCCTGTTGCTTGTGAACCATAACTGTATCTAAAAAAGGGGACCATATGATCAAGAGCAATGCTCACATTCTAGATTCTTATGCAAAACAAAGTGTGAACAAAGGGTTCATTCTCCCACAAGGAACTTGAGCCCTAAGTAGAAATGAAGGTGGATTTTTATTTTTGTTTTGTTTTGTTTTTTTCATTTTTTTGGCAAAGTCTCTGTAAAGCTAGGTGTGAAGGCTGTGGCTGTACTAAAGAGTGTGTTGGCTTTAGTTGGTTTAAAATCGATCATTACATTTTGACTGTGTACACATCTCATAAGTGTTCAAATCTAACAGAGGACCTTGCTCCTTCTTAGGTGCTTTGCAGGAAACCTTAGTGCATATACTTCTTTTTAAAACATAGGGCAAGAAGGTAAATTATAAATTGTATGGCTATCTTCTTTAGTCTTCCATATTGTCCAGTGGTAGAATATGTATGAGGATAGTTCTGTATTGGATGGGGGGGACAGCAAAACTAAAACTAGAGATTTTGCTTGCTCTGCAGTAGCATGATTGAGAAATAAGAGGCTTCAGTTCTTAAGATTCTTCAGATTTCAGAACTTCTTGTTTAACCAGTGGGAGAGACGTTTAAAAGTTCAACTACCTTTCCTTTCTGTTGAAGATCTTGGCAGTCTTTGAGCAATAAATTTTCGAGAACCAAAAAACTTGAGAGAATTACCATACCCAAACCTAACCTTTTTTAAAAACAACTTTACATTGAAATGTCACAATGGATGACATGAACACTTTCCCTTCGGAATTGGGACTTTAGAAGCTTGACTGTAAAGATGTAAACTTACTCTGTTCTTATGGCTGTTCATTTACACAGAGAGACAAGAACGAAGGAATCTTGAATTGAAGTAGCTGTCATGCTTTTGCAGCAATTTGTGATCAGCAGAAATGCTTCCAGTTTCAAAAACTCATAAAGCTTGTGTAAGGGTTTGAATATTATTTTCTGTTTCATTAACATGCAAATTTTAGATAGCAAAATAACTTGAAATGTGCTTATTTTGATTTGTTGGAACTACATGAATCACAGAGTAGTAGGGAAGATATCTAATAAACTGTCTTTAAAAGGGAAATGAAAATTGAGATTTATAGGTTTTAAATGAAAGTATTGTTTAGAGTTTACATTTAGCAACTTGACTTCAAATTAGTGCTACTCTTGCCTAGAGGTAACAGTGAGGGATAACAGAGAAGGGTCTGGTACCACAGGAAAATCTTTTTCAACAGAAGATGTGTTTTGTGATAGAAGAAGAAACTTTTGGTGGGGTGGGTTATTTTGAAGACCTTTTCCTAGTTTGAAAAATGTTTTCCTGAATGTTTCTGTATATGAAGAGAGAGTGTGTAATGTGATGGTTGGGTCTCGTGCACATCATTTCTTTGCCTAATTCAGACTACTGGTAGTTTTCCTATGGCTCATGCTAAAGAGCTGAAGCAAAAATTTGAAGCTGGCCCATGATGGGAGGACTGAAGGGACAGTATTCTGACTTGCTTGTTGGACTCTCTGAAAGTCATAGATGTGCTCTGTTTGTTTTCTGACAAGATAAGAATTTGTAATACTTGCTGGAGCTCATTATCAAGGAAGCAAAGCAGCAGCAGTAGCAACAAACTTGAGACACTGAATATAACTCTTTTTTTCCCCTGCTCTCATAAAAACGCTATAGTATACCTTAATTATCGTGGCTTACAACCTTCTTTTACCCCATTTATAAATATTATGCTAAAAATTACATTGACAAAGTGAGGGTGCGTTGTCAGATGTGCGTAGTTGAGGAGTGGAGTTAAGGTTCCCACATGTAATTTGTGGTGTGCTGTACTTACTGTAGTAATAATCTGGCATTAGATAAAAGATCATAGGAGTGTGCCACTTAGATATGCATACATGCTAATTTTAGACTTCAGTGGAAAATACGAACGTGCGTATTATCTCTGTGCTTTTCAGGTTTGTTCTGTTCATGGTTTTCTCTATGCAGATCAATTGACTGAACTTCTGAACTGGTCTTCAGGGAGCATCAAGAGATTTGAATTCTTGTCTACCTTCTAATTTTGCAAACTCATGGCTTGAACTTTTTTTTTCCTTTTTTTTTTCCCCTCCACTGTTACTAATTTTAAAATTCCATTCACAAGCTTCAAGTATTCCTAGCTGTTTTGAGTTTATATTGCCTTTTAATGGCCTTCTGACAATCTGTCAAGTTCTCTAATGTCACAGAAACTATTTCCTGTGAAATCATATAGACTACACAGAGACTACAGACCATTGGAAGTATAGAAGCTGAAAATACAGAACTGTTTTTTCTTGGTTTTCCTTGTCTTCTGGTGATGGGTTCAGCTGTCAGGGTTTGTTTTTTCTAATTTGTTTTTCCTACAAAATTTTGGTCAGCTCCATTTAAATAATATGCATTTTGTTAATATGGTAAATCCATTCCAAAAGCACACAACCTTTGGTAGATTAAGTTTTAAAAGTCTAGATGTTTTGGCTGTTTCACTATGTTATTGGCCTGTCTTTTATTATAGTTATGACACTATTATATCTGCTTCTTTGGGTGAGAACATTATGAAAAAGCAAAGCGGTTTTTATTTATTGTCATAGTTCAGACAAGTAGTGTTACCAAGTGTATCTCATCAACAACAATGAAACCTGTCTGAGCTAGAGAAATACTTCTATTTTGTTCACTGGAAGAGGTTGGATCTATTCAATACCAGTGAGGTTGTCTTTGCTGGCTCAATACTGGTTAGATGAGTTAAACAATGCCCTTAAAATTGGGTGGGGAGCGTCTCTGGTCTCATGTCCTTGTCGTGTTCAAGTTGTGCTGTGCTTTTTTCTCCACCCTCAGTGAAGAAAGAATCAGGTTAGGGGAACACTTAAATAACTTGTAAGTCCATGGGGCTTGACACGATGCTTCCATGGGTGCAGAGGGTTCCATGATGAGGGTTCCATGCTTTCATGAGTGCTGTTGTCATTTGCAAGGCCATTCTGTATTATTTTAGAGTGGTCTAATGGTTATTGGCAGGGGTTCTTGAGTTTGAGAAGAGAGCAAATATTAATCTTGTCATCAGGAAGGGTGAGAAGGAGAATCCAGGGAACTACAGGCACGTCAGCCTCACTTCAGTCCTTGGGAAGGTTGTGCAGCAGCTGATCCTGGAAAGGTGCTTCCACAGGAGGGTGAGTGAGAGCAGTCAGAATGGCTTTATGAAGGGGAAATCACACTTGACCAAGCTAATAACCCTCTACGATGAGTTGACTAGCTCGGTAGATGAACAGAGAGTAATGGATGGTGTTTATTTTGCCTCAGTAAGGCTTTTGACATTGTCTTCCATGACATCATCATAGAAAAGCTGACAAGTATGTGTGGAGAAGTGAGTGATGAGGTGTATCCAAAACCATCTGAATGGTCAGGCCCAGCTCATCACGGCTGTAATCAGTGTCACAAAGGCCATTTGGAAGAAGCTGTTACAGTGTACCCCAGGGTTCAGTACTGCAGCCCCTGCTATTGAACATTTTCCTTAAAGTCCTGGACAGTGGGGCAGAATTTACCCTCAGCAAATTTGCAGATGATACAAGGTGGGGAGAACTGGCTGATGCACACACTTGATGTTTGTGCTGCCATGCAGAAGAACCTGGAGACAGGATCCTTGTGAAGCAAAGGGAAAATGTGAATTTTCTGGGATAGTAGCTGCATATGCCAGCTGCAGAGAAGGACCTGGGGGTCCTGTTGAACGACAAGCCAACCATGAGCCAGCAATGCATCCTCGTGGCAAGTAAGGCCAACATCTCCCTGGGCCACATTAGGAAGAGTGTTGCCAGGGGGTCCAAGGAGTTAATCTTTGTCTGTGTTCAGCCCTGGTGAGGCCACACCTGGAGGACTGTGTCACTGTTACAGGCTGTGTAACACTGTTACAGGCTCCCTGCTACAAGAAAGGCTGGAGCTTGGTGGAGAGAGGTTAGTAAAGGACCACAAAGATGATAAAGGGACCACAGTGTCTTTCCAATGGGCTGAGGCTGATACTTGCTTTGAACTTCTCGGGAGGTATGAGTTGGCCATTAGTCTTTCAGAGTTTTATATTTTAACTTTTCAGAAGGTCCTTTCCAAATTTAAAATTAGTAAACTATTAAACTCACTTCTCATGTAGAACTGTGTGAAGGTGAAAATGATGACTTTAGTTTTGTTAAAACTATTGATGGGACTACAGATTGTTGGGATAAGAATAAGACAGGCTTCCATCAGAAGATGGTGCAAGGCAGCTTCATTACAAGGTGTTGGCTTAAACTCATAGACCTCTTTGTCATAAATTTAAGAGTTGCATTGTTGAGACTTTCCTCCTATAATCTGTGAAGGGTGTGGACCTGGGAAAAGAAAAAGGTAGGTGTATTGGGTCTGACTGAGATAGAGTTCATTTTTTTTTTTCCCCCTTAGCAGGCCTCACAGTGCTGTGCTTTGCGTTGGTAGCTGGAAAGGTGTTGATAACACATCAGTGTTTTGGTTACTGCTGAGCAGCAATGTCCCTCTAACATTCCTTCCCCCATCAAGGGGCTGGGACTGGGGAGGGACCCAACCAGGCCAGCTGACCCAAATTAACCAAACGGATATTCCATACCGTATGATGTCAGCTCAGATGTAAAAGCTAAGGGAGAGAGGAGGAATGGGGGGCATTCGTGGTCTTTAATTGTTGCCTTCCAGAGCAACCACTCTGTGTGCTTGGGGCCCTGCTTCCCAGGAAGTGTCTGAACATCGCTCACCGATGGGAAGTAGAGATTAAATTTTCCTTTTGCTTATGTGTGCGCAAACCTTTGCTCGTTCCTTTCTTTTGCTTTAATAAAACTGCTTTATCTCAGCCCACTGGTTGTTTTCCATCTTAATCTCTCCCCTGTCCCACTGGGAAGGGGAGAGAGAGAGTGGCTTAGTGGGCACCTGGCACCCAGCCAAGGTCAAACCACTACAGTCGTTTTGGCACCCAGCGTGGGTGCCTGGCATTCAGTTAGTGTCAAACCAGGACAGCAGGATTACATGTTTTTACACTTGATCCTTAGGAGTTGTGAAACTGTTACAGTGTTTATAGTTAAGTATAATAAAAAAGTCATGCTAAGTGTATTTCTTCTAGTTAGAGCTACTTAAACTGAATAATAAATCTCAAAAAAATCACAGCAGGTAAATGTAAATGCATATTATTTTATATTCTATGGTCCTTTCAGGATTCTGTATCTTAATAATCAGGCCTATTTTTTTTCTTGTTTGACCTGTTTATGGAAAACAGAACACGGAACTGAAATTCCAAATGCTTCAATTACATCTGTTTCCTCTGCCCTTGCAATATTTCAGAAGGTGGTTTGTTTTGTCCTGCCATCTATGGGCTCTTGTGTCCACTTACAGACAGTGCAGAGATTGCCTCCAGCTGAATTCTCACAACAGTCACTTTTCCAGTTCCTGTAGAGTATTGTGCCCTTCCAGAGATGCTGTGTGGCTATTTTTAGTGTTGTGTAAATAGAGAGAGAAGATTTTTTTAATGCTGTAAAAATTTGATGACTACAATTAAAACTAGAAGAAATTCTGAGTAAAGGATTGTCTCTCAAAGGGACCAGGAGTGATCAGGTGAATTACGTTTTTGTGTAACCGGTTTATTCCAGACTTCAGTAGCCTTTGTTTTCATGATACATTTAAGGCCAGATGAAATACTTCTGTAATGGAATTTGCTATTGTTCCACTGTGTTATCAGAAGCAGTGCAGAAGACATAATATGACTTTCTACTATGCAGTCTGCTTACATTGTAAGTTTTCCGGAGTTTGAGTTGGAGACTTTCTTATTTTATTTTTAAAAAATGATATTTATTTTTATTTTTATTTTTATTTTTATTTTTATTTTTATTTTTATTTTTATTTTTATTTTATTTTTAGTTTCTTTGGAATTTATTTTTAATTTAGCTTATTTTTTAGTTTATTTTATTTTTCATTTTAGTTTTAATTTTATTTATTTTAAAGCTTTGTCCCTGCTAACTGTTTCCAGCATTTTATAGATGCCTGGCATGGAGGGAAAAAAAAGGTCTAGGTCTGTCTTCATGTCTTATCCTTTTGCTTCATACCTTTTGGCAGCACAACTGCTTCCTGGTGTAGTACTGCTGCTAGTGAGGTAAGAAGTGCACATGATTCTGTCTGTAGTGACTCTGCAGTTACCCTGTGCTGGGTGCTGTGTGTGACAGCAGTGTATTTCCATTTTTGATGTGCTACGCAGAGGTACAGTCTGGAGTAACAGATGCTTGCTGGGGTTCTGTACTGTGCTTAGCCTGTGGTGCTCTCGGGCTTCATTGATGGTTGGAAAGTACTGCCACGTACTGCCAGTCTGCCTGCTTGGGGAATTGCCCTGGCATAAAGGGGGTGAAATCCATGACTAACGTGACTGTGGTGGCAGCAGCCCCAAATTTAGCATAAATGATGTGAGAATGAGCAAGCATTTCCCCCACCCCCACCCCCCCACTTTCTTCTCCTGGTAAATAAATAGGGGAGAAAAAAGCAGTATTAAAAGAAATTAATTTTTGCTGCAAGAAGTTACATAAGCTTTATATAAAATGCGACAAATTGTGTTTTTTAAAGCCAAAATGTACTCCATAACACCATTTCAGATTGTTTGTCAGGATCTCCTTCATCTGTGTATTTTATGCCCCTATTTTATGTGAGAACTGCATGGGGGTTTTAGTTTACAAACAAGCTTTGCAAATGAAACTTAAATTAGTAATTTTGCTTGTTTCATATTATGTCCCAGTAATAATGAATTAAAGGTTGCAGATAAGGTGAAAACTTTAATATTAAAGATGAAGCTTCTGGAGGAAGCGCTTTGCTAAAGCAATCGAAAAGTTCAGGAATGGAAGGGTATTTTCTGCTTTTATACGATATAGAATTTTATCTGTGTAAAATAGTTATATTTTGGTTGTTGTGAGTGTTTTTCATGCTTAAAAAGTTAGTTTTTTAAACTGTATATGGATTTCAAGTAGCAGGGCAGAGGAAAAAAGTTGCTGGAGAGACAGTATTCTTGCCTGGCTACCACTGAAAATGTGGAAAAAGTGGATTGACTCTTACAGTGTTACCTTTGTGTAATGCATCATCCTGCGTGTTAAACTCTTTAGTTACAATTATCAGTGTCTGATTTAGAAGCATAACAGAAATCAACAGGTTCAAATATTTGTCTGAGTCTTAAAGCTGTTTCAGAATATTGTTCTGATCTTCAGGACCATGTGTCTCTCCATCCTCAGTCTACTGTGGTTGATACCTTCTGATGGTGTTTTGGATTAAGACATCTCCTTTCTTGCTGAAATTTACTCCTTCAGATGTTCATAACCACTTTTTGAATACATCTTGTGTCTTCATTTTGTGAGGCAAGGTAATCCAAACAGTTTCCATTCACTTTTCTTGTCCCTGATCATTGAAATAGTTCTTTTTTGCACCAAGTAAAATCTTGAATTCCTGTGCTATTACTCTTTAAGTATGATTTCACTTGTATCTTTTTCTGTGGGGATTTAAAAAAGAAATATATAGTAGTGCAGGGAAAATTGACTACATTCTTTAATATTTGATTTCTTTATTTAATTTGGTAAGCACAAGATAAACTAATGATGCTTGATTTACCTTCATTTTTGTTGTTTTTGCAGGGTTTGTGTGTTGATTCTTAGCCTTTTCACAGAAGTCTTGACTCCTGATTCATGCAGATACTTTCTGATTTAGTTTTCTTACCATGTTATTTCTTCTTCTGAAACAGAGGCAATACATTAATTTTTCCCAAATGCTATTCAGATTACACAAATTTGTTTAGAAGATAGTGTTTCCTGCTGGTTTATAACTGGTGAGAAATAGTTCCTGTCACTAAAGAACCTTATCGACTCAACAATAAAAAATCCCAGCCCAACCTTTTTTGTGTGTTGCTTGAAAGTATTTGGTGCAGTGTTCTTATTTCAGCTGCCAGTGTGGCTCAGAGTAGATGACTGAGTAATATTTATGACAAATCTCTTCAGTGTACATAGTCTGGAAGCAGCTGTTTATTATTCCTTGGCAGTCACTGCCTTACTATTGAGATCATACTTCACAAAGCTATGGAATTAAATTTTATTTAATTGATATTGGATTAATTATTGCATGTAAACTGAAGCAAAGTGCTTTACAGACTTCTTTCAGATCTCCCCCTCAAGATGTAAAATTTAAGAACAAATTTCTTTGCTGTAAACTATTCTATTATCCACAACACAGCAACTCATGACTTTTATCTAAATTTATGGGCTGTGGAAGATTTTGTTTACTGAAGTCACTAGGCATTACTTGAATTGGTCACAAGAGGCTACTGTTGTGATGAGACAGTAGTTTGACCAGTCTAATTAAAGACATTTAAATGTGTTTGAGTGTTAATAGTATGAGGATAGCAGTATTTCAGTATCTTTTTCTTACCTTTCTAGAATTGTGCAGCTCTGCTTCAGTAGCAGACAGCCTGAGCCAAGTTAGCTTTTGCCACAGTTTGGTTAGACAACGGCAGATTTGTGCTGAGAGGGAATGGTGGCTTAAACATTCACGATAAGTTTTGGTCCCACTCTTTTGTTACCAAGAGAGTTTCTGAAAGCCCTGGAATTGTGTTTGGATCTGTGGTGTTTACCTCACTAAGTTTACTTCTGATAGCTGTATTAATGCTGGGAGCACATCAGCTGCTTTGTTAGTGTTACTGAACAGTGGTTGTGTGGTCCGTATGTAAGAGAAAACCTGCTAGTAAGACATGGTTTCTTCATGTCAGTATAATTAAAGCAGTGTCATGCTACTGACTTTCATTCTATTCAAGTACTTTAAATGTTGTTTTTGTTTAATTTAAAAGTAGTAGATTGTATGTATCCGAATAAATGTTGCAAGTGCTTTGGTGGACACAGAATGCAGATATATCTCTGACTTCTTAGGATAGCTTAGGTAGGGGACCTGAATAGCAGGAAAAAAGCCTTGGCTCACCCCTGGTAGAAGGAACCTTTTTATTGTTTTAGTGTTGGAGAATAATTTGCTAAACTCGGTTGCTGATCTAACTTAAGTTGGAAAACAAGCAAGAAATGCACTAATGTTGGCAACCAAGCTGATCACGAAGGGTTTAGGCATAATAAATCCTGCCTGTGGCAGCAGAATTGCCTTGATGACATCCCATTCTTAAGTTTTGTGATGTGTTTTCAATTTATCAAAAATACCTTCCTGAGAATGAAGAGTATCCTAGAGCTACCAGATATGCATCAGATCATCTAAACAGAGATCATGCTTGTAATAAAAATGTTTTTATATTAAAATACGTTCTAGGGCAAACTTGTTGGCAACATCAGAAAGCTAGTAGCTGTAAGAGTGGTGAAACCTGGTAAAATATGGAACTGTCAACTTTAAGCTGGGTAGGCTATGTCCTCTAAAGCAGTTCTAAAATATCTTTTCCTGACCTACTCTTTGTTTCCCAGTTTAATTACAGCTGAGATGTTTGTGCCTATTCAAAGCTAGAAAGATTTAATAATGAAAGTACTCTCCGTTCCCATGTCTAATTTCTAGACCAATCATATGTACAATTAGGTGAAAGAAAATGTTTTCTTGACTTTGGTGTGGAGTATCCAGTATCAACAGGAGTTGTTTCTCATGTTAGTCTTTAGCTGTAAACGTCTGAATTTGGTCAGGTAGTGTTCTAGAAATACATCTGCAGTTTTGTTCTTGCTGTTTTTTCATCAAAACTCCTAAAAGTTTTTCTTTTATAGGCTTATTGAAATTTACATATATATTCTGTTGCTGACTTTGTGCTCTGAGTGTTGTGTAGTTTTGGCCCAGGTCGCTGTCTTTACCATTTCGTTATACTGCTTTGTAAGAAAGGGATTGATTCATCTGACAGAGCAGCACTATTAAAAAGTTTTCTAGAGCTTTTTAAGCTGAGAACTTGAGGAAGACTTGAACCTGCTTCTAGAATAATTTTTGCATGGAGAAATAGACAGCCAGTGTCAGTGAGCTGTGGGAAAAGGTTTTTTTACAAAACACCGTTCCAGTCATTGGATACTTGGTGATCACCCAGTCTTTTTTGCAAAGGATAAAAGGTAAGGATGTTAATGAGTTAATAACAAACTCTTCTCATGACAGTTGCATAAATAATGTTAGGAAGCGTGTTTTAATTTTCTAAAACCAGTAAGATACGGCTAGTAAGAAGTCACATTGTTAGTGTATTTGTTGTCCTTTACCTACTAGCTGATGCACCAATAACTTGGTAATACTTTGTGGAATCTTTGTTATGTTCTTACCTGGTATAAACCTAGTCTTACTCATTGCTTTTGACACTGTAAGTGCCTCAGTTTGAAGACTTTGTTGTTATTGTGTTGATCTTTCAGTATTGATAACCTGTCTTGATAATTTCTGCAGGTTTCATTATTATTCTGCTTGGAGATGAGAACTGTGTCTAAGGGAAGGAGAATAAAAATATTTTCTTGCTGGAATCTGCTCAGATTTGTTTTTTCTTAATTTTACATCTCTTGTATTAGTTCATTTGTAAGCATATACCCTTTTCTATACTGTTGCTGAATAGGATATATTAGTAAAAGTGAACATGGTTCCTGTTAGAGAGAGAAGCCATTTCTGTGATGGTTCATTGACTCTAGAACTTTGTTAATTTGTTTTTTACTAGTTTGACATAACTGGAATATTTAGAAAATTTCTCTGGAGTTTTTGTTGAAGTTAGTTTAGGAGTAAGTGTTGAATGACTTCAGCAGAGTAATTTGTAGTTAGTTGTTTGGGTGAGACATACCTTTAACCTTGTCTCTATTTAATTATAATAATTGTGTGTCTTGCCTTATACTTTAACGATGATATTGGAGGTACCTAAAAAGTTAGCTCACGTCATTAAAAAGAACCAGCAGCTCAACTAAGTGCAGTTTTACACTACATTAAGTCTAACAAATCTGTTAGACTTCCTTTTAGAAGCTGGAACAGTCTTGTCTGTCACTGGAAATTTGCAATAGCCTGTAATGTTCTGGTAAGGCCAGAGTACAACAATAATTATGAGTTACCAAGTTCGGATTCCACAGCTCTTACTAATACTTACATTACAGCAGCCATAGATTAAAGTGAACTACATCTGTGCTCACTGACTAACAGATTTGCACTCTGCCCTGCAGAGATGTGGAATACACGTTTTGTTTGGGTCTTCCTATGAAATGTGTGTGGGTGTTTATTATGTTTTCACTAGCTGAATTTCTAGTAGTGTGTATATCGTGCTTAAAATATTTTTGAGTCATTGACCATTTTGCAGTGAGTAGCTGCAGAATATGATTCAGGTACCTTTGTATAATTCAGAGAGTGTTTCATCCATTTCTTTCCTCTCAGTGCCACAGTTCAGTTTCAGGTAATATAGATCACATTACCTTGCATTCTCTTGCTTATTGAGAAGTGTTTTCTTACCTGTGGGGAGAGTGTAGGATAGAAAAAGTATTTTTGGGTTTTAATTGTAAGCCTTTGCTTTCTCTGGTCCATTTTTAACCTAGAGAATTTTACTGGGTTTTGACAGTCTAAACGTGTAGACTCTGTTTCCATTGAATCTAGAGACAATATGAGGTTTGCGATAATCCCAAATTTCTGGTTTTTTCATAAGCAATTTTCATATGGCCACCGAGACTGTAAGGGATTAATTAAAAAAAATCAGCTTCTAGGAAGCTAATAAAATAGCTCCTGAAATCCTGTCTAGATAGCACCAGAAAGTATTTCAGGAAGCTAATTTTGCCATTGTGTTCTGAATCAGACTTTACACAAGATGCTTCATCCCATTTATAAGAGGAAATAAAGGAAGAAATGTAACAGTTGTATTTTCATGATTCCTGTGATATGCTTGATTTGTGTGACACTTTAGTAATAAAAGTACAAATGTGATGCTATAATTGAGATGAGTATAGTTAGATTCTAAATCAGATCTGTGAGAAAATAATACTGGAAAACAGAAGGGAAATACTGAACAAAACACAAGTGTAATCCGCTTTTTACATAAGCATCTGAAGGACTAATTTCTTTTCTTCTGATTACAGGGACTTGCCATGAGGTGCTAAGCCTTTTTTCATTGATTTGGAGAGACTGGACCTAAATGGCGCAGCATGACTTTGCTCCAGCCTGGCTTAATTTTCCTACGCCACCATCATCAACAAAGGTATGTTTTGTGGTGTTCTTAAAAGTCACTCTCATTATTAGAGAATTCTAAATGTCATAATCTCAATCACAGTAAAAATGCAAATACCCTCATGAATACTGTGATGATGGATGACTCCAGTAGAGTTTTTTGCTTGAGTGGCTTAGTTCATGGAAAGAAGCACACGCCTGGCTTTGGCTGTGGTTGGGTTAAGATTGCCTTCATCAGGAGTTTAAAAATTACTGTGTTCTATGCTAGAAGTACCAAAACAGAGGCATGTACTTGATGTTCTTGCTTTTGATTTTTCTGTGTGTCCTGTACATTTTACAGAACTGTTGTTAAATCTAATTATTATATTAAATATTTAATCACTTCCAAGTTATTAAAACCATGCTTTTTTAGACTTTCTGAAATGGTTCTGCAGTTGATGGTGGAATGCTTGTTGCTGCTGGTGGACTGTGGTGCTTTCAAACTTGTGCATCTTCACTCTGGTTGTGTCATCTAGACTACTGTTACTTTACATAATGGGACAGTTAGCTTGGAAATGGGATATAAAAATCTCTGAATTGTTAGGATTTGTAAATATTCCTGGAGGTCTTGAGTATGTCTATCTCAGAAATGTTTCTTTTTTTCCTGGGCTGTCCTTCTACTCTTTCTTAATTTGTGCAAATGCAGAAGCAGAGTCAGCACTGGATATTGAAACTCCTGTCATCTGCTTCCCTATTTGTAGATGTCTCTTCATTATAATAGTTTGAATGCAATATTTATATCTGCTACTATGAGAATGGCTTTGCCTTTCTTTAATATATTTATATAAGCTTCTTGCAGTCTTTCGTGTCCATGGAAAATGCTTAGTCTTGACAAACGTACGGCAATAGGCTTGTGGTATTGTTAAGTGCACAGATAGCTGGCAGTGTTAGTTGTGTTCTAATACTGTAATTATGTATGTCTACACACACATAACAAATGCATTCTTTTAGTCAGGTCATCGAATGCCCTTATTCATATCACTCTGTTCATGTCTCTTGTACCCTGACCTAGCTAGACTCTTTGTTTGATATAATCTGTTTCTGGGAACATTAGGCCTATCTGTTCCAGAATACATAGTCTCTGAAAATGCAAATTAAGATGCAATCTCTTCGTTTTCATTCTCTGTGATTTCTGATGCATTCAGCTCTTTTGATCTGAATTTTTCAATTGAATACATTTTAAATTGGAAAAGTATTTGGACCTTGATTTAATATGGTGTCACAATTGCAAAACAGTCTTCACCACGTATTTAAAGAATCTTCTGCAAGAGCTTTACCTGCATGCTTTATGTGTCAATACAGCAGGATAAAAGTAAGTTCCAGAACTACTCCAGTACCACTGGAATATATCTGAGGTATGGGTTGTATTTGTCATCTCGTTTCCAAATTGTGTGAAATTTCATTGCAAGTGTATTTTGTGGCTCCTGTTCTCTTCTATGATTCTTTGCCTCAGGGGGTTTAGTTAGATTTTTGTCTCTTTCGAAAGCTCCATGTTGTATGCTTACTCTGTTGTAATATTGGTATGTCATTGTTGGAATGCACCTTATTTCCCTGTATTACCTCCTCCCTCAATGGTCAGCATTCTGTGACATACAGCATGTTTGGATATTAAGCACTTGAAAAGTCTGTGTGGTAGCTGTTAGTTTACAGAATAAGACTCGTCATTCCTCTGCAAGACAAGTCTCAAATGTTGTGGCCCCCTGTCCCCTGTATTTCCTAAAACAGATCTATTTTCTGCTTACTGTATTTAAAAAAAACAGAAGAAAAGAGCAGATCAGAGGGATGAAGATGAAGAGGAAGGCTGGGGTGAGGCAGGCAAGGTGTCTCATGTTTCATGCAGAATGGAGCTGGGGTGATGCTATGGTATCAACAGCATTTAGACTTGAGAAGCAGAAATTGAGCTCTGCTTGGTCAATTTTTATTTTCCTGAAGTGCAATCACTTTCAGGGATTACACCTACTGGAACTTGGTTTCCCCCCTGAGCCCTTGGTAGCTGAGATGTTTTTCCTTATGTAGCTCGAGGCTGGCATTATAGAAACCTGCTGCCAAGAAGCTGTGGTTTGAATGAGCTTTCTAATGTGACATACAAATTACAGCTCGATTGAAATCCATCTCATCTATTGCTGCTGATTTCCTCTTAACAGCAAGCTTTTCTCATCTCTCTGTCAGTTACATAGCAAAACCCACCTAAATAGGTGTGTATCTGTCACTCAGTGGATTTTGTTCAGGTCTGGAACGAATGTATTTGTGTTGGTGCAGTATTGCAGATGGGCAGGTGGAATGGGAAGGTGTTGTGAAGATTGCAGCTATCTTGGGATATGGACAATACTTTAAAGAAAGTATTGCTCTAAAAGGGGTATGGGGAGATTGCAGATAGATAAGCTCAATTTTTGCAAGTTCACTTTTACTTCTTGTTAAGCAGTAGGACTTCCTGTATTTCTTAAAATCTGTGTTGTTTCTTTCCCCTTTTCTTGGTTGGCTGAACTGAGTCAGATAACTTCTCAACTTCCAGAAACTGGCAATAAATTCCGTATTGATTACAAAGCTTACTGTCATCTCTGCTATGAGAGGCTTCATAGACTGGTACCCCCATCATGTGGGGAAAATGCAAACTGCATGATCTTTGCACACTATTTAGAAGCTTCAGATTCATTATAGCATGTACAATTCAAACCCTATACGTAAAATGCTGTCAGTTATACTTTGTGAAAATGCTGATTGTTTTTGAAGTTAATATGAAAAAAAATTGGAAGTTAAACTCTAAAGGCAATATTAAGAGGTTTTTGTATGTAAATGAACACATGAAGCTATCTTCTAAAATCTCACCTAAGACTGACAGATCTAGGACTTTCTGAAATTTCTGGCAGCTTATTCAAAATCTGTTTAAGTATTTACTGTTACTTAAATATTTAGATTAATTTGGCAATTTTTGAAGTACTTAAATATTTTAATATTTTTTGGCAGTTTTCTGTTTTTTCTGTCTCTAAATTTGTTGAGTAATTCACTTCCAAGGTCTCAGATGGAGAGGGTAGTCCCTGTACATTTGACTTCTGTATGATTTGGAAATACATTCCTTGAGTTTTAAGCATATATGCTTATTTGAGTTTGAATTTTAAGCAGTGAACCGCACTTTGAGCTCTGCAGGGGCATTGTCAGTAAAACTTTGGGTATCCTTTTTTTCATGTGTGATTGTCTCTGTGGGGTAGGTGGAAAAAAAGGAAATAATTTTCTTCAATATGTTTTGCCAAGTAGTTAAACCCATTACTGTAATTTCCTTTTTTGTATGTGTTTTTTTTCTTTCCTGCTTACTTTGATCAGTGGAGTATTTTAAATATTAATATTGCTTGATTAGATGTAACTGGATAGTTACTGTCAAAATAAACGTGAGGCATACACCATTACACTATTACTTTTTCTCCTGAATGTTACTCAGCTTGGACAGGGAGTGAGCTTCAGGCAGCAGAGTTGGCACTTCAGGTGTGGGAAGTTCATACTCCCTGGAATCATAGAATTATATGATTGTGGTTTGGATTGGAAGGGACCTTAAAGATCATCTAATTCCAACCCCCCTGCTGTGGGCAGGGACACCTTCCACTAGACCAGATTGCTTGGAGCCTGTCCAGCCTGACCTGGGAAACTTCCGGGGATGGGACATCCACAACTTCTCTGGATAGCTGGTTCCAGTGCCTCACCACCCTCACAGTAAAGAATTTCTTCCTGGTATCCAATCTAAACCTACTGTCTCTTGGTTTGAAGCCATTCCCACTTGTCCTGTCACCACAGTTCCTGTCCAAGTTCCCTCTCCACTTTCCCTGTAGGCCCCTTTCAGATACTGGAAGGCTGCTATGAGGTCTCCACACAACCTTCTCTTTTCCAAGTTGAACAGCCCCAACTTTCTCAGCCTTCTTAGGGAAGGTGCTCCAATTCTCTTACCAACCTTGTGGCCCTTGACTGGGCTTGCTCAAACATTTCCATGTTATTTCTGTGTTGGGGACCCCAGAACTGGATGCAGCACTCTGGTGGGGGGGGTCTCACAAGAGCCAGTCAAAGGGGTAGGATCACCTCCCTCACCCTGCTGGCCATGCTGCTTTGGATGCAGCCCAGGATTTGTTTGGCTTTCTGGGCTGTGAGTGCACACTGCAGGCTTGTGTTGTTTTTTCTCACGCATTGCCTTACCACCCAGGGTGCTTCTATGCATTTGTAGGTCTTGTGGCCCTGGGATGTGTTGGATCTCTTGTACCACGTGCAGCACGGTGGATGTACATGTGCACAGTGAGTCTGGTGGGAGGGAAGGGGGCTTTGCTTCATCTGCGTCAAAGGTGGCTGTGTAACAGCCAGGTGCCCGTGTGACACAGCCCTCTGCTCTGTCACTGGAGGATGTGTGTGGGAACAGCAGGAAGGCTCAGCACTACTTCTGCAGAATGAAAACTTGGTTTTCAATTTTCACCATGTAGCGGCAAAAGAATTGGTATGAGTGTTAAAAAGGTACATCCAGATAGAAGTTATAAGGAGGACAGGGGTTGTGTAAGGCAAGATATTTTTTGGTTTAATCCCCTTAGGTATGAATTCTAGTCAGGATGTGGTTTGATTTCTTAGTGCTATTCTCAAGATTTTAGTTTATAAACTACTTCCTACTGATATATTAAAAATTTATTTCTTTAAAATTTCGATAATGTCTACTAATAAGCTGAAAATTTGAAGTATCTTTGTGAATCTGGACACTTTTGACTCTAGGTTTTATTAGTAATTCATAACTACTTGTATGTGCTTTATTAAGTTATAATGACAAGATTAATGATTTGGGCTTTATTTGGGTATAGCTGCCTCAGGTGGAAGTGACTCCTTGCTTTCTATGGAATGCACATATGTAGTCTCTGAAAATCCATATTAAGGTCCCAGGCTTCTTTTCTGCCTTCCAAATTGTGATCTTCTGTCTTTTCTTATATTTTTAAAACCTTTTTTCTTCTGCTGCAACACATTTGACTTGTGCTCTGTTTTGCTGCCAAAACAAAGTAGACATATGGGGTTTTTACCTGGGGTCAAAACATGTGACTTATGGGCTGTTTCAGTGTCCTGGAGCAGTAGACATGGCTTCCACTCTGTTGGCCTGAGAGGTGGTGACAAAGCTCTGAACTTGACCTCTGAACTTGAGGACTGCTGCACTGTCTGTCATTCATAGTTCTTTTAAGAATGAATTGTATGTACTGCGTGTTACAGTTCTGATGATTAAGTTTTATTATTAATCAGATCTCAGGTCTACCACTTGTGCTCCTTTACAGTCATCGCTGAATTTTGAGAAACACTCTGAAAATTTTTCATGGACAGAGAATCGTTATGAAGCAAATCGCAGAAGACACAACTCTTCAGAGGGGTTTGATCCTAACGTTGGACGAGCTAATGGAGGTATAATTTATGGAACACTGAATGTGTTTGCATCATTGCTTTATAACACTAGCTTGAAAAGAAGTCTGATGAAAGTCTGATGATGATAGCTCATCTATGATAAGTTCTTTTTCTGCAGTAAAGGAAAGATAATGGAAAGACACATCTTCTGGGAGAGGATGTGAGCACTAAGGTCTGGTGAAAGTAATGTGATTCCAGGTGTATTTCTCTCTTGAGTAGAATAAGAGCGTTGGGTTAATACTGTAGCCAACAGCATATAAATGAGCGGCCAGAAAAAGAGGTTGACTTGTCTTAACTTTGGCTGACTATCCTCTTTCTCTGGCACTGTTTTGTAAGATCCTTCCCTGCTGCTTATGTGAATGAAAACTTGCTGACTATGCTGTCATATCCCAGGATATAGAGCTGCTGACTTAACTTCTTTAACAATTCCGCAACAGTAGAATATTCTTTTAAAATTGTTTGTAATTACATTTCTTTAAAACTTAAAAATCCAAGGGCATTTTGGAAGAAAAGAAAGGAATGGTTGGCGTTCACAAGGCAGAAATGGTCCAGAAAATATAAACCATCGTGGGGGATACCATGGCGGAAGTTCCCGTACTCGTAGCAGTACTTTCCATTGTGGAAAAGGCCAAGGACTGCATGAAAACAGTGCACCTGATAATGAAGCCCGCAAAAAGGAAGATAAAGAACTACCCAACCAATTTGAGGCTGAGGATTTTGTAAGTAAATTGTAATTACAATAAACAAGGTTTCATTTTCTCTGCAAGTACCATTTTGTCTATTACAAGTTGCTTTATGAGATTTCACCAGTTTCAGATCATGTAAGGAATCACCTGTTCTTTAGGTAAGAGAGTGTTAGAAATTTGTCCATTAACTTCTTTCTCATTTTATATCCAGATTTTATCACCATACGTTTATGATTGTTACTTGTGTATTTAAGTGAAACTACAGTTGGATTCCAGTTTGCTGTGGTATGTGTATGTATTAAATTCTACACAGTTACCTTACTGGAAATCTGAAATAGTAACAAAGTGATCTTTATGGCAGTGGTGTTCTGTTGATCCCATGCTTCAACCTACAATGTAGGTTATAAGGGGAAGAGTGATCTTACTCTTTGAAGAAACATACATTGCTGTTTTTTGGTTTCTCTGGGCAGTTTAGGTAATGGCAGTGGCTGCTGCCTGAGATGTTTTGTTGGAGAAGAGAAACAAGTGAGCATTGACCTGTTTGGTTCACAGGGGAAAGGGTCTAGTCTGTCAGCAGAGGTCACACTGCCGGTGTTATGATGATTCTTTATTTCATTCATTCCACAATTCAAGACTTACTTTATTAATAATGGTAAAACTTTCTTTCAGCCATCTTTAAACCCTGAATATGAGAGGGAACCAAACCAGAATAAATCTCTAGCTGCAGGTGTGTGGGGTGAGTATTTTTGATGTTTTTAAATGTAAAAATTTAGCAGAGATCTGAAGTTGTTTTATTTGAAACACAAGCCTCTTTTTAGAATTATAAAGGTATGGATTGAAATTGGGAAAACTTCAATGTTATTACAATGTAGGCATCTTTTTGTTAAAGGTATCCCTTCTATTTGAGTATCAGTCAGTTGGTCTGTAGATGCAACCACAAGTAGGATTCTTTCCCAGAACAAGTATACATGTTTTTTGTAAAGATGTCAAGAATTTATCTTCACCTTTATTTTCAAGAGGAAATGCAATGAAGGTTGGTCACTTAAAATAGTGATGTGATTGCTAGCTGAAGGCTTTGTAAAAGAATGCTTCTGACTGACTAGACATGTTGGAGAGAAGCCTGGGAGGGCTGGAAGAGTAGGTTAGCGTGACGAGATTTAAGGTCTTTTTCTGGAAGCAAATGTCTTATGCTGTTGGTTGTGTTTATGAATTATTTGCGACAAATACAATCCTGAGCATGGGCACTGAGCAGACCTGTAGTCTGGGATTATTTTCTCATCTTCACCTGATTACATTTGGCTATCACTTTAAAATTCTGTGAGCTTTATGTAGTCGATTGTTTACCCGTAAGAAGATGATAGCTTTAGATTGCAGAGTTTTTAAAGTAATGAATGTACTCAAAATAAGAACATTTCTCTTTATTTTAAAAAAATTACTAAATGTAAAAGCTTGTACTGGAAGTTTGCTGAAACTATTGCTAATACTGAGATTTTAAAAGATATTTTAGTTTACTGATTCTTGTTCTCATACTTCCCCAGTATGTTTTGCACTCTAAAGTATCACTAGATATAGGACCAACCTTTGATATAAATATCTACCTGCTATAAACCTTTGCAGCGTTATAAACAATTGGACAGCTTACTGGTTTTGTGTTATTAGGAGCTTTCATTTGAAAATCAGTATTTTTCAATAAAAGAGCGTTGTTTCGTAATTGAAAAACTGAAATTAATGTTGCTATTACCCCCTTCAAAAGGAAACAATAGTCAGGACAGAGGAGTGTTTACAGTCCCTTCTAACATCTGTTAAAAATGTATGCATCTGTTAGATTCCATTTTGCATTGTGTATATGTGATGGGAGCCTGTGAGTATTATGAAAAGTTTTGTCATAAAGTTTAATGAGAATTAAGCTCACAGTTATCGCAGATATTTTGTAACATCTACCTGCTAAACAAAGCTAAAATCATGTATGCTTTTAAGATAAGGTTTGTTTTTGTTTTCCTAACAGAGGATATACTGACTCTCTCTGTGAAGTAGAACTGCTTGCAGGGAAAGGAGATAATCCTTTAAAAGGCTTTTAATACAGCCTTGGATTGCATGTACAAAAATGTATTTTTTTTCACTTTTTGACAATTTTAGAACTGTTTTTAATAAATGTTCCTTAAGGTTGCTAAAAGTCAGTTTCTCTACGGCGACAGCTGACTGTATGTCTCCTAGATTGTGTGCCACTGAACATGGGAATCTTGTAAGCTTCAGCTTATGTCCATGTGAGGCATAGAGCTAGAGAAACTGGTCATTGCCATGGTCTAAAGTAATGCACGTCTTGTCTCTTGTTAATAGAACATCCATGTGGAACTCTAAACTGAGTTGTTAATAAGTATACAACTAATTATTATTTAAGACACCTAAAGGGGAATATGAGAGCCAGAATCTCTTTTGAAGTTTGGGTAATTATCAACAACTAACAATATTTTGATTTTAGAATTGCTGTGCAGCATTCTGTAGAACTGTGTAGCTGGCTTCTTTGAACAATATCTTTACTTTCAGAAAGTGCAATTCCTGCATTGCCAAGAGAAGTATTTTAAAAATTATGGTTGTAGAAAATGCAACAGAACCTGTGTTTTTCTGGATTTGCACAGTGTGTTATTTGTGGCACTAATACTGAACTGAGTTCCTGATGTATGCCTGTTTGCTCTGGGCCATATGGCTGTCCAGAGCCCTTATGAACTAAAACCTAGCAAGATTGTGTATGCATGCACATACACACATGCTTCTTTTTTCTTTTTTTCCAGAATATCCTTTAAATCCTAAATCTAGATCTCAGAGGATGCTGGTCATTAAAAAGGGCAATACAAAAGAACTGCGGATATCTGGATTCCCAGTAGTAGGAAGTTTTAATTCACAGCCAGTAAGGAATGGAACTGGCACAAGTGTTTATAAAGGATTAGTCCCCAAACCTGTCACTCCACCTGCAAAGGTGAGTATTGGATACTGGTGTCATGAAAAACATGCTGTGAAAAATCATGCTGTAATTCTGAATGTGGTCCATATGGGCATCAAACCAGTGACCCTGGCATTATTAGCACCAGGCTCTAACTAACTGAGCTATTCTCAGTGGCTTCATCTCTAGTTTTTTGTTTCAGGAATTTTTCTATACTGTTGAGAACATATGATGGACTACTTCTTAACTCCCTAACATTCTGAATCTAAAACAATACTTTCAGCTGTTGAAGTCCCATATGTCATTTTCAATACCTGAAATATGAGGATTTTAATTGTTTTGAAATTTTAGTCTTTATATAAACAGTATGAACAGTATTTAGGAGCAGATGAATTGCTCATAAACAGCCTCTTTTTCCACAAGAGAACAGATGTTTGCACTACATTAAGGTTGCAGTTATGATTTGCTTTTGCTTAATCATTTTTCTAAAGATTCTTGAAAAGAATCCTTCTGTAGTTAATGACTCTGAATTTCTGTTTATATTTCTGTTTAGCCCACACAGTGGAAAAGCCAAGCAAAAGAAAATAAACTTGGGAATGCATTTCCTCATGAATCTGCATATGGTGTTGGCAATTTCAGTCCTTTCAAATCAACTGTCAAGGCATTTGCTGTAACACAAAATTCAGTGAAAGAGGTAAAGCAGTGTCTGTAGTCAAATCTATAAAACATTTAATTTGTTTAGTTGAGGGTGAACAGTAAATTTTATGCAGAATGTTATTAAATATTGTTTTTTGGACGTTCATATGTGAGAAAGATGGATGGCACATCACTGGCCTTTAAGTTTTGCACAGTTTCCTTTGTAGGTTTGATTTGGAATAAAAACTGTCATTAAGAAATACAACCTGATACATTTAAACTTGAAAACTGCTAAAGGTATTACACATTTCAGAAGGCCCACTGTTCATTAGCAGTGCTCCATAAACCTGCATTTCTGGGTTTACATATACAAACTATATATACCAAAATACAAATCTTCCCTCTGCTTTTGGCTGTGAATCTATGGGAAACCTGGAACAACAGATACCAAGTTTTCTAAATGAAAACACTTCAGTAGTCTTTCTTTTTCTGACTTCCTACACTAGTGTAACCGGTCAAATTCTTCATCCCCTGTTGACAAATCTGGTCAGCCTCGTTTAACAAAATTGACAAGAATGCGGACAGATAAGAAGAGTGAATTTCTGAAAGCGTTGAAACGAGATAGAGTGAAAGAGGAACATGAAGATGAGAATCATGATGGGCAAGAGAAGGTAATTTTGTTCATACCTATTGCAGATTCAGCAGCAGTAGTTTTCAGACAAACCATAAACTACTTTTGATTTTGCTGTAAACAGCTGTTAGATAAAGATCTTGGATCTCTAAATGAAGGAAAGGAATTACATTTTGGTGAAAATGAAAACGTTGTTCCAAGTACTGCTCTTCTTCCAGTGCTATTTAGTAGTTTCTTTTTATCTTTCTGGAGTATCTTGTTAGTGCATTTTAATGACCTAGGTACATATGTGTCTTCAGCAACAATAAAAAGAAGAAATTAAGCTTAGTAAACTAACCTAATCATAGTTTTGTTTATGTTGGAAAAGACCTTTATGGTCATTGAGTCCAACCGTTAACTCAGCACTGCCAAGTCCACCAGTAAACCGTGTATTCAGTTGTCACATCTACATGTCTTTTACATGTCACCAGGGAGGGTGACTCAGCCACTTTCCTGGGCGGCCCATTCCAGTGATTGACTACCCTTCCTGTGAAGAAAGTCTTCCTGATGTCTAACCTGAATCTCCCCTGGCACAACTTGAGGCCATTTCTTGTGTCTATCACAGTGTTGGCCAACCCCCACCTGGCCACAAGCTCCTTTCAGGCAGTTGTAGAAAGTGATAAGGTTACTCCTGAGTCTCCTTTTCTCCAAGTTAAACAGGCCTCTTTCCCCCACCTGCTCCTCCTTGTGCTCCGGACCCTTCCCCAGCTCCATTGTCCTTCTCTGGACTCACTCCAGAACCTCAATGCCTTTCTTGGAGTGAGGGGCCCAGAAATGGACACAGCACTCGAGGTGTGGCCTCACCAGTGCTGAGTACAGGGGGACAATCACTGCCCTCGTCCTGCTGGCCACACTATTGCTGATCCAAGCCAGGATGCCACTGGCCTTCTTGACCACCTGGGCACACCCTGGCTCATGTTCAGCTGCTGTCACCAGCACCCCCAGGTCTTTTCCAGCCACTCTGCCACAGCCTGTGGAGCTGCCTGGGGTTGCTGTGACCCAAGGGCAGGACCCAGCATTGGCCTTGTTGAACCTCACACTATTGGCCTCAGCCCCTTGATCCAGCCTGTCCAGATCCCTCTGCAGAGCCTTTCTGCCTCCAGCTGATAAACATTCCTGCCCAAATCGGTGTCACCTGCAAACTGACTGAGGGTGCACTTGATCCCCTTGTCCAGATTATTAATAAAGATATTAAACAGAACTACCCCCAATAGTGAGCCCTGGAGAATGCCACTGGAGACTGGCCACCAGTTGCATGTAACTCCATTCACCAGCACTCTCTGGGCCCAGCCATACAGGCAGTTTTTACCGAGTGAAGAGTGCTTCATCCAAGCCCTGGCGTGCCAGCTTCTGAAGGAGCATACTGTGGGAAACTGTGTCAAAGAATGGCTTTACTAAAGTCCAAGCAGACAATATCCACAACTTTTCTTCATCCACTTAGCAGGTTGCCTTGTCATAGAAGGAGATCAGGTTGGTCAAGCAGGACCTGCATTTCCCAAATGTATGGGGGCTGGGCCTGATCCCCTGGTTGTGCTGCATGTGCCATGTGATGGCACTCACAATGATCTGCCCCTTGTACCATGGGCAGTCTCACAGGCTTGTAGTTCCCTGGAATCTCCTTCCAACCCTTCTTGTAGATGGGCATCATGTTGGCCAACCTCCAGTTGCCTGAGACCTCTCTGGTTGTCCAGGACTGCTGGTAAACGATGCAAAGTGGCTCAGTGAACACTTCTGCTGGCTCTCTCTGTACTCTATTTTGAATCCCACCTGGCCTCACGGAGTTGTGGAGGGCAGTGTTTCATACCTTGGCTGCTAGTTACGCTACAAAACAATGAAAAAACTTGGTTCTGCTTCTCAAACCTTTTCCTTTTTAATTAGTGTTTAGGTAGCCAGAAGTTCTCTATTCTTGGTCTAATCACAGGAGCAATAGCTCAATATGTGCATAAACCACTGGCTTTTAATAATTGAGGACTTGAAGGCCTATAATGTCTGTGTATAATATACATCAGGTTTCTTTCAGTCTGAATTGATTTATGTAGTGCTTGACTGACACCAGAGAATATTTGTGTCAATGCTACCAGCCACCAACAAGTTACCATACATAGTCCAAGTGAAGATAAATATTTTGTTATTCAGAATGAGGTGATTACAAGCCTGTTTGCTGTAAATGAGTGATTTAAACTGTCTTATTAAACCAAAAAATCCCGTAAATTACAAATCAGCCAGATAAACAAGTGATTTTGAGGAAGGGATGTTAGGATTCTGAGATATTAGAAAAGAAACAGTGCCAGTGTACATTGCTCATAAAAGTGAGATTGACTTTTCCAACCCTGATCCTATTTCAGGCAAAGTAAAATTTGCTGTAATGAGACTGTACAACTTAGCTGTATGTGTGAGTTAAAAAAGGTCTGCATCTTTTCATTAGGCATGCTGTGGCTGTACACCCTGGCATGGATATTAGGGGTAGTTTTGTTCATGTGTTTAAGAAATACACAAAGATTTTGATTTGAGATTAAAAAGATCCTGGGAACCATCTAGAGCTTCAGATTTCTGATATAGACAAATGATACTCAGCAGCTCAATCACACTTGGAAGTAGCTATTTTGCCCTATATAATAAAATTTTTTAATATCTTTATGAATTTTTCTTGATATTATATGACGTTTTGTTCAGGCATATGATGTAACAGCTGAATGTATGTGTTATGTGTTCTTAACAATATCTTGCTGACGATTCTAAAATTTCTGAAAGCAGACAACCCTGTGAGTGGGAGGGAAATAACGATGGCCTTGATCCTGTGCTCTGAATTATGGTTTCTTACAGGTGCAAAACCCATTGATTGCATGATTTCCTGCTGCTGTGGGTAGTGCTGTTATATGCCCAGTTTAGAGGATTTGTTGTTGAAAGGGTGTTAACTAGATAATAGTCGTACTCTTCTTTGTTTTTATGGTTGGTAAGACTTCTGAGGCTATTTGGCTCATTCATAAATAAGAATTACAGGTTGCTGAATGAGTAGAGTAGAAATAAATCTCTCAGGTTTATAGGCTAAAGACCTTTTAATCTTTGAGTGAACCTGAACAGTCTGCTTTCTAAATAAATTTTCTTGCTGGTTTATATTTCATGGCTAGTAATTTACAGTTGCTGTTCACAACAGCCTGAGAAGCTGGGGTTTAATGCACGTGTGTAGGGGAAGTTGTCTGAATTTAAAGAGCAGTATCCAGTCTTTCTGAACTCATGGCAGAGAATTTATTGTTTGAGATATGGGTGTTGTGACCTGCCCCTTAGACTTAGTAAACTTGTGAACTCTTATGCTTTCAGAGTTCTCCTGACACACATGGCTCTGATATTTAATTAAGAACATTGTAAATTCAACAGATAGCCTGTTCTTTCTGTAAGTATGAAGGGCAGCTTAAGTAAGTTTGAATTTCAGGGTATGTGTGAAACTTTGCAGAAAAAATGTTTGAGGAAAAGCATGGGAATTGCTTTCTGCATTACTTGATCAGTAGCGTACCTTAAGATTTCTGTAGTATGTGGGTATTGAAAATGCTAGAAGTGTGAACAGGATTACCCCTGAAGTATAGTCTCTTCATTTAAACTTAATTTGAACTAAACAGAACCACTGAATTGCAGCACTTCTAGATATTTACTTCTGGATGGAATTAACTTTTAATCTTTGTAATGTAAAATTATTTTTATATTTAGGATGAGGAGTCCTTCAACTTGCATAACAGCAACAGTCCTCATCAGGAGAGAGATATAAACCGAAACTTTGAAAATGAGATTCCGCCGGAGAATGGCAATGCTTCAATGACACCTCAGCAGATCATTCAGTCTTCAGCTTTCCCTCAGGCAAATGTTCTTTCAAGCTCACTTGAGGCAGAGCATAGGTATGTACTTTATATAACATAAAGAGTGTTCCTTCATGGTAAGTGAGCATGCTAATAAATTCTTGCTAGTTCAGAAGTCAGAATCTGAAAACAGAACACATAAAATGTTTCATGAGTAATGTCAAATGTATCAATTAGACATGTAGTAATTTAACATGGAATATACGTTGTTTCTTAGACCTGTGTACTGACTTAAACTTTCTTTAATAAAAATTTGATGTATTTTCTAAGAATAAAGCAAACTGCATAATGACTTCATTTTGGTCTAGGTGCATCTAGGAGGAACAATGCATGTAATTGCTGTTTGTATTAATAATATTTTAAATGCTGCATCTTGCGTAAAACTCCAGTGAGTTTTTTGTGATTATTAAAGTAATGAATTATTTTTGTAGCTGACTTGTTGACACTGTTAGTGATATCACAAGACTGTCCATTGGAAGGTGAAAAAGTAATTTCACAGAAAGGATTGAAACAATTCTACTATTTCACTAAAGCAACTGCAATAGCAACTGGTAGATATGAGAATGGTGCTGCTGGAAAATCACAACTCAGTGTGGAAACGAGCTAGTCGTGAGCTCTGGCAGATTCTTACTGTTTCTGGCAAGTACAGAATTGCAGTGGTATATTAGACCTTTTTTTTTTAATGTGATAGAGTCTGTGTATGCACTGGACTAGAGAACTCCTCTTTTTGTAGCACCTGTAGAAGAAACTTTCATTTCCTCTTATTTCTCATGAGTATGAAGAGTGCAACACACTCTGCTCTGTTCTTTTTTTTTCCACCATTGGCTATGGAAACAGAAAACCTTGGCCTAGTCTTGGAGTTGCAACATCATTGGTGTGAGTGACACCATGTGGACTGAGGTCTGTGACTGGAGTGTTATGCGTGGTTGCAGGCTCCTCAGGAGGCATGGACAGGCAAGAGAGGTGGGAGAGTGGCATTGTATCTAATGGACGGGCTGGAATATATGGAGCTTGCAGTTGGCAATGGCATGGTTAAGGGCCTCTGGGTAAGGATTAAGGAGCAAACGAAAAAAGCAGATGTCATTGTTGGAGTCCACTATAGGCCACCCACCCAGGATGATGACACTGACCTTTAAGGAACTAAGGCACACCTCTAAGTCAACTGCTGCTGTCCTAATGGAGGACTTCAACTTGCCAGATATTAACTGGGAATACCATGGACATGTGAGGACTACAAAAATGCTGCTTCCCATTGCAGGAGACAATCTGACTTTCAGAGGGAGAATGTTCTTCACCCAGAGGGTGGGTGTTCTACACCCAGAGAGAGTATCACTCCCAGGATACTTTTGCATACCTAGTAACAGTAAACAGTCTTTTTGTACAAGAGGGCTTCCTTCCTGCTGAGGAAGTTTCCAACATGCAGCAGTCCTGTTGGTATCAATTTTGCTAATCTGACGTCTAACTTTCCTTAGGTAGTTCACACTTTCAACCCTTCTAGAATGGTGTCAGTTTAAAGGGACAGTGGTACTGCTAACTTTACACAATGTTGCTTAAAAGTTAGTTAGCCATTGCCCTAAAGTTTACTTACGTTAACAGAAGCTCTGTAACTGTTTACTTCATTGAATACAATGTTAATATCTGAGCTTGCTTGCAGTGAAACTTTGTAACTCAACTATCATTGAACTGCATTTGGCATTGTGTTTTTCTGTATGTCGATACAAATGTATGTATTCTCTTAGAGTTTTGGATTACTTGTGTATATTTTTACTGCGTCCTGATGATTTAACTGTTCCTGGCTGTGATACTATCCAATTTGGTCCGAGTGGTACAGGGAGTGCAGTTTCCATTTCTGTTTTTGTCCTACTGACTTTTTTCTTAAGCAGAGTAGTGCTATTGTCCTTCTACAATTCCAGGCTTTTGTTATGGTTCTAACATCAGTCATTAGTGGCTTTGGTTACCTGCAAGTTTGCCCAATGCACATTCATGGTATTGAGACATAGAGTTCATTGTAGGGAGCGTTGTGTTGAAGGGCATTTTTTGCTGATGTCTGGCTAAATGAAGTGCCTGGCATATGATATCACCTGTAAGTTTGTCTTACTTCCCTGTTTTTGTATATTGACTGTTCTTTAGCTCTGAAGTGTAGTTCTGGCATATATTATAGAAACCTCTTTATTTTTTTTGTGAAATATCTTTAGTTTCCTTTAACATTTAAGGTCAAAAGATGCCTGATTTGCCTGAAGAAGGTACTAATCCTTTTGGCAAAAACTTTGCAGCAAGCAAACTTAATATCTTCATTATTGAGGTTGTCTTCTCCCTGAGATAACTCCTGTTTTCACAGCATCTTCAAATGTAAAACCCTTTCTTCCTGCTCAGATACTGCCTTCCCTCTTTTGATACTACCTAAACCGCATTGATTATTGTACCTTTGGATATCTCAAAGTTAGTTACAGGAGGAATCTTTCTTGTTTTGTTTCTTCCGCTCATCCCAAAATTCGGTTTTAGGTGTTTGTCTGTGTGGAAATACCAGCATGTGCTGTTGGCTGAGACTCAATTGTAAAGAAGCCTGGTGCAGCTCTTGACATTAGCATGTGCTATAAAAAAGAAATTACATGAGACCATTGCATCCTGAATTTGTTTCCATCGAGGGACACCACCAATATTCCTTATGGCTACTCTGTTTTGTTATTCAGGAGAACTGCAGAGTCCCTCAGTGTGTCTTTCTCTCTTCATACTGTTCTCGGGGAGGTACATTGCTGCTTCACTACCAGTTAAAAGTTATGTTAAGGAAGTACATTCTTACTGTTCCACCTGACACAGATCTCTTGCCTTAGAATGAAGGTAGAGTTTTCACCACATATAGTGGTAGAATAGGGTCATATGTGAGGGACCTGAGGACTCAACTTCTGTGCTTTATGTATCTTTTGCAAGACTTTGAACCCACACTTAGGTAAGAGTTTGTTTAAAAAAGTAGACTGATTAATCAATGCATTTGTTACAGATCTATAGACTTGTATGTAGGCAGAGCTTGAAATGTTAGAGTACGTGTAGCAAATTCCTTAATGTTGTCTTTCTTAATTTAAAGGTTGTTAAAGGAGATGGGCTGGCAGGAAGACAGTGAAAATGATGAAACATGTGCTCCGCTAACAGAGGATGAGATGAGGGAGTTCCAAGTCATTAGTGAACAGGTAACACTAAGTTCATTTTCCGTTATAAACCTGTAGTTTGCTACCCTAGATGCCTGCGTTTGAGGAGGATCTGCAGTAATTTTGATCGTTGGGGATGTTACTATTTCGTTACCACTTACTGTGAAACTATTTACTGTTCTGCTACCAAGTACTGTGCTTTTGGAAGTATAGTTGCTTTAAAAAGTAGGATACCAGTGCTGATTGTAGCCCAGACCTATTCACAAAGTATCAAGCGAAGGGTAGGAGGTAGTTTCTGAGTAGTTTCAGTATTGCTGGTGATGGAAGTGCAAAGGCTTTCCAGCTCCTCAACTTAGTCTAAGGAGAGAATATCTTCTTTCAAGTTTTTTATTCAGTTTCCTTGGTACTCCAAGAGCTGCATTTTCTTTGTTGGAAATCGAGAGACATTTCATTTACTACTAACAAAGTATGAAGAGACAATCTGGACTTAATTTTTCCTCAATTGTGTTTTTTTTAATTACGAATATTGAGTATACCTGTTGGGGTCAGCGAGTAGGAGTCAGAAAGGAGAACTGTGTGTGGTGCTAGATCTGAACATTTGATATTTCCATGTCTAGCCACACATATATTGATTAGAGCATTTGGAATATTAAACTCTCAAGTGCTTGTCCTACTGCACACCTTCTGCATTATGTGTGAAAATGCAATAATTCCTTTATTTTTGTGGAATCAGCTGTTGCCTTTCTCTTCAGTTTCTTTGACTTTCCAATTGCTGGGATACCCATTCCTCTCTGGTGCATCTCTTCTGGGCCCCTTGCTTATTGCCCCCTGCCCTTCTTAGCACAGGTGTTTGCAGCACTGTGGGAAAGGGAACTGCATTGCAGAGAGAGGCCATTTGGGAGGAGGGATCTCTGGGCAAGATGTGTGGATATGTGGGTGAGAACAGGGTGAATTCTTGTTGACTGCAGGAGTTTAGCACAGCTTGAGACACTTGGATACGGGTGGCTGGCCAGAGGTGAATGCTCCCAGGGAAGTTTTGCTTTGCGTGTATATATGAAAAGCTGTGGATCCAGTGTTGCCCAGAGGTGAAGATGTAAAGAATGTTGAATTGCAACAGATTGTTGTGTTTAGGTTTTTCTTTCTCTAAATATATAATATTTTCACATTTCAGTTACAAAAAAATGGCCTTCGGAAAAATGGCATTTTGAAAAATGGCCTCATCTGTAATTTTAAATTTAGCCCCTGGAAAAACAGCACTTTCAAACCTGCTCTGGAGAATGAGGATTCTGAGACGAGCAGCAGTGATACATCAGATGATGATGATGTGTGAAGACTTCTGTAACACCTGTAGAAGCTCATTTCGTTCTCACGAAGATTTGGGGATATGTTGTCCAAAAACAAAAATTCTAATTTATGTAGTAACATGCCTACTACAGGAAGAGTGATGGGACTTTTCTCTGAAGGAAGCAGGGAATGTTTTATTGGGTGTGTTGAATATCACTATAATTTCTCTGTAAATGAATGTTGTAGAATGCGGCCTTGGGTTGACCCAGCATTGACTTTCATCACTGAGGCATTTCTGACTAGCAATGTGACAATGTTACGAATCAGACTTTCTCACTTAATAATAAAAGCAAAGAATTGTGTAATGTCTTGCAAAGCTTCTGTCTTAAAATGTCTAATGAAAAAAAGGGCAGCTTGACACAATGTTTTGCTTGCCAAGTCCTTTCTTTCTTACAGTGGAAATCAACGAGTCCACTTTGTACGCAAAAAGGGTAATGTAGCGTGTTGGCTAAAATGAGCAAAATGCACTAAAACTCTTTTCCTTAATCGAGCTGTTGAACTGTTCTACAAATAACTGCTCTTTAGCCGTTTGTAGTGTTGTCGTTGTTATTAATGGCAAAAGACCCTGATGTTACAGTTCCAAATTTTTAGAAGTAACTTTTAAATTGAAAGCTTTAAGGGATATTGCAAGACCCTTGTTCTCACACTGACTTGTGGGAAAATAAGCAGTTTGATTTTACTATTCAACATGCAGAAAAATCATTACACTGACTGGATTTGTCCACTACATGGGAAATAAACTGATTTACAGAGTATTGTCTCAGTGCATAGCATCATGGGTATTGTTTTTAAATCTGTTAAGTTTTGTCTGCATTTATATTACATGTGCTGTGGCAGCAATGTCTGCATTTCAGAATAAGGTAAAAATACTTTCGTCACCAGATCTTGCTTTTATAGCAGCAGAAGTATGTGTGTGCAATAACCACCTGTTTTGCTTACTTTGTGTCAGACTTTTTCTTTATGATCACACATTTAAAAACCAATATTGTATTATATATAGTTTTATTTGGTTTATTTCAGTGCTTGAAGTATTTTCCACAGTTGTACAAGCTGTGCAGCATTAATTCATAAGCACAACTGCTCTTGGGGATGTCACATATGTTTATAACATAGTGCATATATATATATATATAGACACACCCTCTTCAAGATGTTTTTGAATTTTGCTATTTCTTACAGTAAATTATTTGCAGTTTAGAACTTGAAAGCAAAAATATTTATAAAGTTGAGATTTTCTCTGTATTTCTTTAGGAAAATACTTTTTTTATAAGGTGGCATCAATTTTGGGCCAAAGTTGGTAGTTTCTCTTTTTTATTTATTATTAATTTAAATAGATATTTCTTTTCAAGAAGTCAGTTTTTGTATTAGAAGAGACTTGCAAATGTTGATGTAGTTAATTTTGGCATGGTGTATTGAAATACTCCATTTTCTAATCTCAATTTAACAGGATAAAAATGTTTCTTTTTTAACAAGAAAACTGCCATATATGTAATGATGTTTTTCCTACCTGCATGCCTTATACACCTTTCTCTTTCCCCTCTCCTGCAGGTTTTTTTTTTTACTGACTTTGACACCTTGGTGTGCTTTGTTCACTTTTTGGTTTTCATATACTATCAACAGGATCTTCTGCCTATCCTAATTATGTAGTGGTATGTGCTATTTTTAATACTAAGTGAAAATGGTTTTGCCTTGGCATTTCTCAAAGTGGGATGTAGGCTTTCCTCCCTCTCTTTATTCAGTTTAGTAATAAATGTTGCCTCTGTAACTAACTCTTTGGGAAGATAATATAATTATAGAAGAATTATATTAAAATTGTATAGACTTTGGAAATTTACAAGTTGCAATTGAGAAAATTCTCTCTAGAGAAAGTAGAAGTACTAGTTATACTTGGTACTTCTTTTTTGGTAGTTTATATCCTGAAACTGATAATGGAAGCACGGGTTATAATGAACTGTGAGCAAAGAAGGTAACAGGAATTGGTAGTGGTTTTGCTTTGTAGAATGAAACACTTTTACAGCCTTTGTAGTGTTTCTGTGTCTGTTTTCTCCTCTTGTGTCTGCTGATACTTGTGGATTAATTTCTGGTCATGTGCAGTGGTCCATTCTGCCAGTTCAGAGACCCTTCAGGGGTCTGCGTGGCCCTGGCTTAAATGGTTATCTGCCTGCCTGCTCTGTCACTTCTGCTTGCCCTTCACTGCAGTGTGAAAGTGGGTAAGATTTGGTGCTTCCACTGAGGAATTGGATTCCCTTGTGTTATATTTACTTATGACAAAGCTGAGTAGAGTATTTGTCATCTTTTGTGTCACCTTAAGAAACACTTTCTTTAGTCACTCACTGTGGAACTCTTTCAGTTTTTTGTTTTCCTGGGAAATGTCAGTTGGAACAATGTTTGGTTTTCATAGTTTACATCCATGAACTATATGAAAGCATTTTATTGCACAGTTCCCCTCCCTTTTGTTCAGTGCTTGATGATGTAGAGAAGAATGAAATCTGATTCTCTGGTATTTAATAATGCAACTTTATCCATCTTTGTTCCTTTCCCAGAGCAATTTTAGTAGTTCATTAGCCTCTTTCTTCTCTCATACGTAAATCTCGATCCATTCCCAGAATAAATCCTCTCTTGTTTTTCTACTTGAGCAGGTGTCTGCCTTAAAGGATTAAGACGTTGGTGACTAGGCTTGCTTGTTCCCTTAGTGCGTACTGGTAAGCTTTGGAGATAGATTTCTGGAGATAGTTTGTCAATGCTGGGCTGAAGGAGCTTGACCTCAGTGATGGTAATCACAGACGGCTGCATGCAGACATGGCGCTGCTGTATGATTTGAAGTCACTACCGTTCCTCTTCATCATCCTGGCTTTATTGGCAGAGGAACCATGTGTTCCTTGTTCCCTGTTCCAAGCCTGTTCAAAAGTTGAAGAGGGGTAGTAAGTCACTCACTGATTTTTCTGATCTGCTGTTGATGGGGAATGTTGTCTCTGCCTGCTGCTGGTGTGGAGGGTACCTGAGTTTATGGAGGGAAGCTGGGGATGCTTTATCTCATCTAGAGTGACCAGAGGCTTCCCTCACTGACTTGTACTTGTCCTTTCTCTCAGAAAGAGTAAGACAAGCTAGTTATATTTGCTAAAAACAGTGTTAAAACTACAGTAGAGGTGTCCACTGATTCATACTGGACCCAATCAAGATTCTGAAGAAGATTTTAATGGTCATTCCAGTCTTTGAGAAACATTACCAAGTGTGAAGGAAATTAATTTTTATTCCCCTATGCAATTGCCTGTGGGGGAAAACCATCTGCTTGATTTGAGATGGGGACCTCAACTTTAGTTTCTTGTCTTTAAAGAATACCTGTTCTTCAGTAAATACATTTAAACTGCTGGCTGCTAGGAACTGGAAGGAGAATTTAGTCAGGGATGTCTTTGATTTTCCGTTTTCTGTTCGCTGCTAGGCAGCAGCTGAGGCAATTTACTCAGCTGCAGGGAACTTCTGATCTGATTAAGGATTATTGCACTTACGCACCAAGGGTTACTGGCTTATTAGGATAATAAATGTGCTGACTAGCTGGTCAACTTTCCTCATGCTGTTGTTCTTGCTCATCAGTGAGTTTTATTGCAAAAGGTTTGTTTTGTAGCCGGAATCTCTCTGCAGCCTTCCCTAGAGGTACCTGGAAATGCATCTGCTAAACTAGCACTGGCAGTGATCTGCAAAGCAGTCTGGCTCTGGATGGTGCATAGGACAGTATTAAAAACCCTTCTGTCTCAGGAGGTTTGCACTTCTTCAGAGGTTTTCAAGCAAATTTTGAGGTCTGTCTCTTAATGGGTTGCTATCTGGGAAAGTTCTTGAGGCAGACTAAAGAAAAATTCATGCCTTCAGCCAGTAGAGTGTACTGCTCTGAGTTCAGTGTCCACCAGACACTGCTTCCATCGCAGTCCCTGGTGCTGATCAGATCCTCTGATGGATGTGGGAGGTCTCACAGGGCCTATAGTGGCATGCAGTCCTTATATTCCTGAAAAGATGCCTGACAGTAAGCTTGCTATGGAGGCTTCATTCTTCTTGGACATTGCTTGGTATGCAGCTATTTAGTTCCCTGGCACTAGCATGAGTTCTATAGAGAAATACCATTCCATACTTGCAGGACAAATGCTCTTTTACTTTTGTCTCCTGTGTGGGTAAAAGATACAGCTTTGAAGTGAAAGAGTATTTTTGCTAACTGATGATTGGTGATGTCCAGACAGGTGTCTCCTTAGCATGCTGATGGAGTTTGGGTCAATATGTGAGAACATGAGTTCCCCTTAGGCGATGTGGGGAGAGAACTCTAAGCAAGGTATTATAGAGTTTCAGCTTGGAAACCAAAGGAAAACAAACTCCTTCCACTCTGCCAGGAAGAGTCAGATTTGAGAACCGGTGCAAGAAATTACAAATACTTGAGAACTTGGAACAAACAGCCTGGTGGCCTGAGCTATTCCATCTTACTAGTTCAACAGACTGATGGTGTGTGCTGTCCTGAGTTGTGATCTTCTAAGCCTATAGATTCTGAAACAGGCTCTGTGCCATCAAGTGTACCAACACACAGCTCCTGACTGTTCTGAAGCCAGATAGGATCCGCTGTTGCCTTAGTGTTCTCACAGCTGGGTCAAGGAAGGTGACTGTAGCTTTTCATCCAATCTGTTATTCAGTTTAGCCTGTATAGGAGATGATGTGCAGCTCTGATCCTTCTCACACCAGTGAGGTGGCTTTAGTATGGTGGCTTCCTTATCCCTTTTGTGTGATAGCTTCATCTCTGGGAGCTCTGTGCTATTGTAATCCTTGTATTTTCCATCTCCCATTGCTTTCTGCTGCGGACTGCTGAAGTGGAGCTGTCTTTGGTAAGTCATAGAGCATCCTGTCTGGGCTCAAGAGTCTGCATCATGGATGGGTGAAAAATAGAGCTTTGAGTCATTTAGCATACATATGCACACACTGTGTGGCACACATATGTTTTGTTAGAATTTGAGTGTAATATGGGGGGGACATTGTAGAATTGTTAGTAGTAACTTATTTTCTGTGCTTGCCATTTGTACCTGTTGGTGTTACTGGTGGCTCTTGTCATGAGTCTCACGTTCTTTCCTGCCTTAAATTATAGGGGCTGAAGGGCCTCTTCCTCAATTACGAGTTCCTTTTTTTCCTACAACATTGCTTTAGGTAACAATTTATGCTGTTGGAAAAGACAATGTCTGAAATGAGCTGGTCTGTAAGGAATTGACATACGCTGTAAGCAGCCTGCTGAATCCAGCCACGGTTATGCAAAGCTTCGTTACCAAAAGCTGATAAATACTTCTGTCTGCATTGGAAGGCTGTTTCAGAAAGAATCTCGAATATGAATGTAAATTACACAGATATTTTACTAAATCCTCGTGTGAACATTTATTTTTCTTTGCTTCAGTTTCTTTCATTGTCCACCTCCAAAGTGGGCATGCACAAATGATCTTCGTACAGAATAAATACATTTTCATTGTTGAGATGAACGAACTAGTTATTCTGAAAGTGCAATTTGGAATTATTCTAATGTTCCAGATAAACTATAAATTAGTATTATTAAACTTTTAGTCTTCAATTTTGTAAACTGCTGAAAAATAAGCACACTGTTGCAGATGAAACTGGTAATACTGGCTGTGGTTACAGTTACCTTATGCTTCCACTGGAAGGATCTGTTCCTGGTCAATTAACTGCTGAATGTGCTGTGGGACCAGTTTTCCCTGGCTGACCAAGTTCCCTTGGGATGCAGCTGCAGGCTGCCAGAACTCAGCAGATGCGATGAAGGCAGCTACAGTTGTGGACAACTCAGTGGCAAAAGAAGGAAAAGAAATTCGGTGACAAGGATAAACGGGAAAAAAGAGGCTCCTGATTTTGAAAAGAAGGGTCTGCAATAAGCTTCTGTCCTGATCATGTAGCTGAAAAATGAGTCTTGTCTTCTGATGCCAGTGAAGTGTTCCTCCCTGCCTCTTAGTGGCTGGTCTTGTGTTAGATTACAGCCAACATTTGTTGCTGTGGTGATCCCAAATTACTCAGTTTCATTGCAAGAAAGTCAGTGTCTTGGGTGGTTCATGTAGACCTTTGATGTGGTTCTCTTATTTCTTATCCCTTTTTTCTGACTTGTGTTGAGAGAACATAAAGCTGGTCAGGACATGCCAGGTTTGGCAATGAGCAAGCAAGATACTGATTTTAGTGGATGTTTCTGCAACTTTTTCTTAACCTTGGTGATTTACTTAAGTTGAAGAAAATGGACCATACTGTGGGCTAACCACAAGGATACAAAGGTAAGTTAATGCTGAAGGATTCGGCACAGGAGTACCAGACACGCTTACAAGGAGGGCAGTAGTTCTCTGTTTTGTGCACGGCAGGGGGGATGTGTTAAGTAAGTCAAAATGAAACACGGCCTTAGACAGGTGTCCTGCCAGGTGAATGGTTTGTCCTTATGCAAATTAAGATTTAACAGGTAACTCGTGCCTGCAAGGGCTTGGAGGTTGCACAGGCTTGTGCTTCCTGACCTTCGGCAAGGTTCTGTATTGCTCATCTTGACCTTAATTTTGTTTGTACCTTTCTTGTGCCACTTAACAAAGGTGGTCCTGATGTTAAAATAGTTTCCTGTTGTGTGAATAGGAAAATTAAGACTGAAGAAGGGGTGAGAAAAAAGCTGAAGTTTCTGTAAAATCTGTAAGGGATTTTTAGGAGCACGCAATTCTGTGGGTTCTGAGATTGAGAGGGCATCCTCCAAGTAAACCCAGGGTGTAGAAGTGCCGTTACCTAAAAGATGCATCACTGCTAGAGTAGCGTAGAAGTGGGGAGAGAGGCCAGAGCTCTCTGAGGAGTGGGGACTGGTGCTTGGCTGAAATGAAATGAAAAAAACTATGCACAGTCTGGCTTAACTCATGCGTTGATCAACATTGGGCAGCTACAGTGTAGGTTAAATCTTCATTTTTCTTCAGCTTTTTTGTTTGCTTTGGGTTTTTTTGTTTGTTTTTGTTTTTTTTTGTTGTGTGTTTTTGTAGGGTTGTTTTTGTTGGTTTCTTAGGTTTTTGTTTTCTTTTTGTTTTGGCTGCTATTAAGACTTCTATTTGGACTAAGAGAGCAGGACATAGAAAAGACACCTTCACCTGCTAGGATGTGTTGGCTTCTTTCCCTGGATGCCCAAAGGCAGGTAGCAACTACAGGTAGAGCTGGCTTCAAGAAGTGAGGGTGGAGATAGGGCTGGAGCAGAAACTGCTCTCATGAGGAGTGGAAAGCAATTTCTAAAGGAATAATAGTAACCAAGGTGCAGAGGACTCTGCAGAGACGTAGCTCTCATGGCTGGGTGGTGGAAAAAGCTGAGCAAAATGAAAGATGGTCAGCTTGGCTGTGCTGAGTAGAGGGACTTTGGCAGTCCTGTAGCTGTGGATCAGGAGCTGGGCCTGATCTGCCTGGTGGGGCTGTGGGAGCACGCAGAGGGAGAGCCGTGAGGGCAGCCAGTGACACCCCAGTGCTCTGCTCGCTGCAGGAGCAACAGCTGCTATGGGGGCCAGGGCTCAGAAACGTGACTGGGGGAGGAGAAGCTGCAAGCAGGAGGAGGACCAACCATATGAAATTCAAAAAGGGCAAGTGCTGGATTCTGCACCTGAGATGGGCCAACCCTGGACGCACAGACAGACTGGGGAATGAGAGGCTGGAGAGCAGTGTTGTAGAAAGGGCCCTGGGGTTCCTGGTCGATGGTAAGTTGAACATGAGTCAGCAGTGCCCTGGCAGCCAGGAGGGCTAACCCTGTCCTGGGAGGGCATCAGGCCCAGCATGGCCAGCCGGGCAAGGGAGGGGATTGTCCCACTCTGCTCTGCACTGGGGCGGCCTCACTGCGAATCCTGGGGGCAGTTTTGGGTGCCGCAATATAAAAAAGACATTAAACTATTAGAAAGCATCCAAAGGAGGGCCATGAGGATGGTGAAGGGTCTGGAGAAGAAGCCATATGAGGAGTGGCTGAGGTCACTTGGTCTGTTCAGCCTGGAGGAGACTGAGAGGAGACCTTATTGCAGTCTATAGGTTCCTACAGCAGAGAGGCAGACACTGATCTTTTCTCTGTGGTGACCAGTGACAGGACCCAAGGGAATGGCCTGAAGTTGTGTCAGGGGAGGTTTAGGTTGAATATTAGAAAAAGGTTCTTCCCCCAGAGGGTGGTTGGGCACTGGAACAGGCTCCCCGGGCAAGTGGTCACAGCACCAGCCTGACAGAGTTCAAGAAGTGTTTGGACAATGCTCTCAGGCACCCGGTGTGACTCCTGGGGATGGTGCTGTGCTGGGCCAGGAATTGGACTCAATGATCCTTGTGGGTCCTTTGCAACTCAGCTTATTCTGGGATTCTGTAATTCTGTGACTGGTGAAAAGTGAGTCCTTACAGCTTCAGGCTGAGCTAGGGGCTTCATAGATCTGTACCTGGAGTGGGCAGCAAACATCTGCAAGTGGGTAAGTGATGTCGGAGTACCTTAGTGGGGTTTAAGCCCTGTCACGAAGCAAACATGGAAACAAATGAAGGAAATGTGGGTGAAATAATTCTGGCTGAGCAGTGAGTTTTTCAGTGTTGTGTGGATGGGGGATGCAGGGGAACTGAGCAGAGGAGCCTGGTTGCTACAAGTGTTTCACTGTTAATTTTTTAAGAAAAAATGACAGAACATCTCTCTGCTACATGAGGTAGATATTAGGATTTACCAAACCAGGATGGACGGACTTCATTAACTGGTTTGTAGCAAGCCTCAGCAAAGCTGAAACGTTTTTGATTACCTCTGAAGCAGTGGCAATCTTGGCAGAGCTGCAGTGTGACAGGGGACATAGCATGGCTGGCTTTATGGGGAGGTCAGCTGCAGGGAAGGAGGGGTGAGTGGAGGGGTGGTGAGCTGGATGGTGAATGGAGGGAGGGGTGGAGGAGCTGGATGGTGAGTGGGTTGACCCTTGCTCCACGGGGGATGCAGGGAGCACTGTGGAGCCGGGAAAGGTATTTCATAGCTCGCGTTAGGGGTGCCCAGCAGCAGCAATATCCTGGCTGCTGTCGGCATTATATATCTATTCATGTGGAGTGTGGGGAATGCTACTTCAACCATTTAAATTTGTTTCTGAAATTTTCAAAACAATAGGCTATCCTATATAGTGCTGCTGGGGACACTGGCACCACGTCGCTCCCATTTACGTGTGTGTTAAGTATCTGCGTCTGTCGATGTCACTCGAGCAGAAGGGAGGTGTTTGCGGTGGTGCCTGCAGGCTCCAGAAGCCAGGAGAGGGTGCTGGAGATCTTCTGCTCGCTCTGCTCCTGCTCTACTCACAGGTTCCGTGCAACTGTTGTTAATCTGGATTTGTTTTTCTGAACTAGTGTAACTAAGCATTCTAGGATTTTGTAATATTTTGCTATGCCAGCGCCTAAATGCAGAAACAATTGCACTGTTAATGGAGCTGCTCTACTTTGGTACAATTCGTGCCTGTACTCATGAAATGCATGAAATGGCAGCCCGGCCATTAAGCAGAACAGCCTGCATGGATATGTCTGTTGTAAATCGAGGAGGGAAAGACCGTTCTGACGTATTTTTAGCAATGCAAACTCTGTGTGTACAAGAACCTTTGTTTAAAGAAAAGATGGGAGTAAAATCAGTTGCGTTTTCTATTCTGCTGTGATTCTCTCCTGAAGTAAATCTCCTCTTCGAGGTCTGCATGTTGCATTATGTTCTGCAGTGATGCTGTCTGAAAGCTTGCGGTTAGGTTTGGGAAAGACTGATGTTTTTCAGTCTAAACGTGGCCTCTCTTCAGATGTGTGCTTACCAGTGCTCATAATAGGACAGGCACGTCTTTGGTTTAAAAAAAAAAAAAAGCAGTTAAAATGGACAGCAGAAAAAGGCTTGTTTGATTCTGTTACTCACAAAAGCAACACTAGAGGACAGAAAAGACATATAGTTGAGACAGGCTCTCATTTTTGTATTTGCGGCTAGATTGCTCCTCTTCAGAGTTGGAACGAGATAGCTTTTTATAGTCTGCAACTTGCAGCTCACTTCTAGGAGTTTTCTTTTCCACTGGATTTTTATAAGAAGTTTTAATCTCTGTCTTGCCCTGGAGTTCTGGTGCTGATGCATACTTGTTGGAAATGAGCCATGAGCACTTAAAACAAGTTTTTGTGGTTTTTGGACAAAAATCTTCAGATCTGAGGGGCTAACAGGAAGCACCTTTATTTGGAGAGGTAATTGCCTTATTTTTCAAAGTTGGAGAGCAAATCCCCTGCTATTCATCAGTGGGAGTAACAGATACAATGACTGAAAACAAGACTTCAGGACTTGATTTCAGACTTCTAATTAAAAGCAAAATTCTTTAGCTATCCCAGACCTAAGGGAGTGAGGGAATAAGATGTATTAATGGGGCAGCCTGTCCCTGTGGAGATGAGGTGGTACTGCCTCTCTTGCTCAGGGAGAAGGGCAACACTACTCCGTAGATCCTTGTTTAATCACACTATTTCGGAAAGAGATGCTGCAAGTGATTGTGTCCTTGGTTGAATGCCTCTAGTTCCTCAATCACATTTGTTTGTAGTTGTGGGCATATTGTCCTCCTCTCTAGGGCTAGAAAGCTGCTTAAGCATTTTTATAAATAAAAATCAAAGGCTACATGTGTAATGGAGGTCAAGCATTTACACAGCACAAAGCTTTTTTGTGATAGGACTTTGGGGATTCATGTATGTCTAAGTGAAATAAAGATGCTTGCTGTTGTCTTCATCTCCTTGGAAAACAGCAGGTATCCATCCAAGAATGGGAAAGTAAATCCATAGGTCTTTTTCTTGTTACCTCTGTACTGGAGGAATTATTCCCTCATCTGCCTGTGCAAGAGTTTTTGCTAAATCTCTCATATAAGCCTCCACTTTGTTCACCTTTTAAATCAGGACCCAGATTTTCACTCCTTTAAAAAAAAAAGATACCCTAAAACACATTTGCAAAGGGTAATTTGGAAGAAATCCTCTGCCTTCATCTTCTCCCACTTCTTCAGTTGCTTTTTTTTCCCTGTAAGAAGAGCTTGGACATTTCAGTTCTCCCTTCGCTTAGCAGCAATATCCTGAGTGTTTCAAATCTGAGGATTTCTCTGGATCATGGCAGAGGCAGAGCAGATTCCATCTTTCGCAGGTTGATGGTGACAGCGATGGTGCCCAGGCTGGGGCGTGCGCGGTGGGCGCAGCACGCTGCTGGAAGCAGATGGCAGTGCTGTGCCGCAGTGCTTGAGGCACAGCTCTACGGCAGAGGGAATTCTAACAGCTCCAGACCCATAAAATCATTTTCATTGCCTGTGAGACAGGCCCAAATCATTCCTTTTTTATAGGAAAGAACATTTTGTAGTCTAACTCGCTCTACTGGGAAAGGCAGAATACATAAAGCAGACCAAAATATGAGGGATCAGGCTGCCAGGACAGCAGGTGCTTGAAGGAAGACGCTTGAGTGTACAGTGGATGGACAGCAGAGCAAGGTGAAATATAGAGAAGCAACTAGCCATCTCAAATGTCACTGTATGATGTGATGTAAGCAGGCAGCAGGCTCTGGAGGTGAGGATTTTAAGTAGGAAATACAATTTTCTTGAGCTGAAGTCTTGAAGGTTTTTTTCTTGTTAAACTTTTCATGACCTTCTGTCGGAGATGGTATTGTGAAAATATGATGAAATCTATTAACAAATAGATTGTGGGTTTTCTAATTATTTTTTTTCTCATCCCACAGTAAACTCTTAAAAGCAATGCAGATGAGTATGTGTCTCTGCATATACATATAATGTTTTAAGTTGTATAAGGACTCTGAGAACAGATTGTGTTTCAGACCATCTAATTTTTTGTGGAATGTTTAATTTTTTCTGCCTTCTCTGTTAGAGGACATGCTGTTTAGAAGTTTTACACTGTTGTCGTAGGTGCTAAGCCCCAGGTACTCAAAGGTACGTAGGTTGTTGCAGTGGGCAGAGACACAGCTTTTGCTGAAGGTGCCTGATTTGACATAACTTGAGAAGGTTCAGAGAAGAACCCAACTGGAGCTTGTGCTGTTTTGTGTAAGCAGAATATGCCCTTACCCTCCCTCCAGGCTGGGACTACCTCCTGAGAGTTATAACAAGTTACTGTCTATGTTTGCTGCTGATTAAAATCCTATCTGGATGAAGCAAAATATAAACTCTCTTCTAAGGCATGAGTTGCTCACAGGTTATTTTCAAGTGTGGTAGGTATGGAATGAATAAATCTAAATGAGGATCTGGAAGAGCAGATTGGGTGTATCTATGCTGTCTCCTTCCTGAGCTGCCTGTTCAATCACCTGCAGATGGCACCCATAGAGGTGTGATACCTGCAGGTCTCTCTAAAACCATCTCTTCAGTGGACACTTCTCATGTTGGCCACTCATTTTTCAGTATTTCTAAACCACACAGTAACTTTTAAATACGTCAAGCGGTTCCCTTCAGAGTGGGGAGGCTGGTCCGTCCCTCTGCCATGCCTTCCCCGTGTGGGGAGCATTGCAGGGCATGAGGCTGTTGCTGGGGTCACTTCTGGGGCCACTGATGTCAGTGCACCCACTGAGCACAGGATAAATGGTTCTCCTATCCAGGACTTTTCAAGAAACCAATTCTTTTTTTTTTTCCTGGAGTATGTGATTTATATTTATGTTTGAGCAGTGAATTGGCTTACTACGCAGGGAAATCAGAGGCAACCTTTCCAAAGGTTATTTACCATGTGTTTATAAAACACCGTGTGTAATTGAGAAGCAGAGAACTGTACAAACACAGTGTTTGTACGCACAGATTAATATATTCTGGGGTTAAAGTGAACACTTAGTCCAATGAACTCATCATGTTTGTTTGTTGGATTTATGGACCTTACAACGTGCTTGGGTTTACATCTGGGAAACAAAAGCAGTAATCAGCAGCTCTTGGCTTTCATGTATCAGATCTTTCCTAAATGGAATGCAAGTACACTTTTGTAATACTTAGCTTTGTGTTGATATTATTTATTATATTCTTTCCAAACCATCACATGAATAAAATAAAAGGTTAGGGGCAAAGTAATTTTTTTTTTAACCAATACTGCTAAAGCTTGTTACCTGCAGGTCTTAAGGCTTCATTTTCGTCTGCATTTATTGGGTGATGCAAGTAATTCACGTCTTATTGATTCTGAGCATTTTCATATCGATTTAAGCAATTTCCGTTTTCTTGCTGGATCTCTGTAGTATTCCTACACACAGGTTATATAAAATGCAAAGTTCCCGTGCATCAAAATAATATTTGATTTGCAGCCATGCAGGGACAGCTTGATTAAACCATTTTTCTTTTCTACTGAAAATCAAGATTCTCTTGGACATAAGGCCAGCTAGCAATGTTCATATAAGCATGCTGATTTGTATTTTATAAGTTTTAAAATCTTATTTTATTCTGATTCTACAATGCTCGACAAAAGCACTGGGTGGAGTTGGTCACATAATTTCTATGCATATTATGTATAGATGAACTGGATTTACACAGCTTTCTTCAGTAGGAACCAACAGATCTTCAGATTTCAGAATAATGGAATGGTGGAGGCTTGCAGGGACTGCTGGAGGTCACATCCTTCCCAGCTGCTTGAGTAGGGCTGTCTGGAGCTGTTTGCCCAGGATCATTTCCACATGGTTTTTGAATATCCCTGAGGATGGGCAGTGGGTTCAAATTCACGAAGATTACTCTTGCCTGTGGGGGTTATGTGACCATGGGCTGCTTGCAGTTCCCATCTTCTGCTGGGGGTCACTCTCAGAGTGGTACCACTTGGGCTTTGGGCTGTGTGGTGCCCCTCTTGGGGCTGTGTGGTGCCCTTCTTGGGGCTGTGTGGTGCCCCTCTTGGGGCCATGTGCCATTGTGGCTCAGGGACAGACAATGTGGGGGCAGCCCTGGGGCTGTGTGTGGCCCCGGGGGCTCGGCAGCACCCTGCCACTGGGGCACAGCCAGTGTGACCTCTGCCTAAACGCCACGTGCCTCGGCACCGAGTTCTGCTCTACGGAGCTGCTGAGGGGAGGTGACCTTCAGAGCTGCCAGCCCACTCTGCTGCTCCAAGATTTTCTCTGGTATTGCTGCTGTAAGGACAGTGTGAAAACACATGTGTACCTCAAACGTGATCACCCACAGAAACTTGCAAAGCCACCTGGATTTTGCAGGATGTCGATTCTGGTTGCCTCTCTTCTAGAGCCACAGCAGTGCTTGGAAAGGGTTCATTGCAGGTCAGGGTTGTGTGGTACACAGGCAGCTCTCCATTGTCAGTAGATTTAGCTCTACTGACAGTGGAGAGCTGCCTGTATTCACTGCTATCAATCTGTCCTCTGTTTATCACCAGCAGAAAAAGCACACAAAGCAAGGGAGGTAAACTGGAAGCGCAGTGGATAGAAAGGCAGAGGAACAGGCTTTTCTTTGTCTTTGTACAGTATTTGTAGGTAAAGGTTTAGAAGGCCTGAATACCTGGCATTTGACCACCTCAGAGGTGGTCCTTTTACAGATTAAACTGCTCTCCAGAGTCAAGATATCCAATAGTACTATGTTGCCAGGAGTCTCAGAATTCATCCTTAGGGAGGAGGAGAGTGGGAGAAGCAGTCCTGGGACAGAACTGTGTAACCCGTGTCCAGCAGAGCAGTACCAGCTGCCAATGTGATAACTTTGAGATCATGGAGAAAAAGGTGATTGTCTCTTAGATTCCTCCAGTATTGGAGGAATCCAAACTTCCTCTTGGAAGTTTAATTGTGAACACAAGAATGTTTTTGCCAAGCCAAACAAGCAAGTGGATATTTAGGAAAAGAAAACGAAACAAAAAACCTTCTAGAGTTTGGGAAAAAAACCTTATGTTTGGTTAGAATCAGCAGCAGGTGAAAAGCTTGTGTGTTAATAGTAGCATCTAAAGACCTGGTAGTGTCTAAAGAGCTGGTAATGACAAACACTGGTTAATAGTAGTGTCTAAAGACCTGGTAATGACAAACACTGTTCAATGAGGTGCAGGGGACAGCTATTACTCCCAGACTGCTTGCAACTATTTACTCAAGGCATAATTCCCTGGAACTAATAACATGAAGAATTGTGTGTACAAGATGTGCCACTCACTTGAACACAGCGCCAGTGTCTGACCTAAAACAGTGACTATTATACAAATGGAAGTAGTACATAAGTAACTGCGAGGACAAACGTGTTAGCTTTGCATTTCTGCTGTGCCAGGGCATGAAGAAAATGAGTCTTCCTACAGAACTTTTCCCTATTTTTCATGGGATGCTCCATCAAAACAGAGTCAGCTCCAGGGTACACATCATCTTCAAAGTGAGGTTGAAGGTACTTCTCACTTCAATACCAGCTGTACCCAGGTATTGGGAAACTGGAGCCAAAGCAACCACTCACGTGTGCAGTGGTGAAACTGGAGACAGAGACTTTTTTCTGGCACCTGGGCTCTCTGCATGTGGGGCTCCCTCCTTTCTGCAGGTTTGTGGTACCACCAGCTGATGCTGGGGAGCATTGCCAGGTAAATTGACCAGTGTACTCTTGTGTGCTTATTGTTCCTGTAGTTCCTGTTTCAGTGGCCTTTGTCTTGCTTAAGTAGTCAGCTAGTTTTAGCTGCCTTCCTTCTGGTTTACAGTGTAAATCTGGGCGACTGTGATAATTCAATTGCAGCGTCCTGGCTTATAAAGATTATAAACCTCCCTCTTCACAGTGCAGGTAAAATCGTGACTAAATCTTTCTGTTTATTAAAATGTACTCATAAAATTGAGCTATTTTCACATTTTTCTGAGCAGTCCTTAATATGATGTTAACAGTTGTACAGTGTTACTTTTCATATCACTGTAAGATGGCTCTGTTTTATATAGCAATGGAATGAAGCGGAAAAAGGCAGCAGGTTATTTCCACAGCCATGCTGGTGTCCCTCCCTCCTGTTGTGCACTTGTTGGAAACAGGTCAGATTTCCCTGAAACACTGTATTTTTTATGAATATCCTTACAATCTGGACAGACTTGCACAGAACTATTAATAGTAATTGAGCCAGCAAGAAAAGAGGGATTTGAGGTTTTAGGGGTTAAGGTATACCAGAGGTGGAAAACAAGCAGGTGGCAATTCTTCTAATAGACATGTATATGATGCTCTAAGCACTGTGCAGGAGAAGCAGTGCCCTGCTTTCTGTCTACTCCCTTCCATCACAGTCAATCAGATGTGCATGAAAACTAATGAACTCTTTTTCAAACAAGTCCTTAATCAGAAGCTAGTGCTGCAATAATTATGTCTTAGTTCCTCGAGGGCTTGTTGAAGTAGTTACTGATTTAAGGACATCTTTGGCTTGAAAGTATGTATGTGAGGGAGTATTTGGAAAGCAGTAAGTAGCTGTAACCTTCTGAGAGGCCATGTTTATTTGATTGTAATATAAATAATGCAGCATTTTAAGGTCAGACTCTCGGGAAGGTTGTTCCTTGTGTGTATTCTGGTAAAGGCAAGCTAAGATTAGTTTTTGAAGAGGATACACCTTTGGAGGGTTTGCTATATTTAGGAGCTGGTGTCAAGTTCTAAATCAATAGCTTATTTGGGAGCTCGTGCACAGATTTCATGAAGTGTGTTCCTGCAGAGAGAGGGGACAAGCACTGCCTGCACGTGTGTCATCCTCGCAGTGAGGCCTCACCATGGCAGGATGTTACATAATGCATGTGGAAGCTACAGCTCAGTGACTGGGGTGGAAGATAAGATTTCAGGCGAATTGCTAAGCGCGAAGAAATCATAGCTCATCAGAGACTGATGAGCTCCCACTGCGCTGGATGTCGTGTTCAATATCTTGATGCTGAAGTTGGATGGCTGATCCTGAAGGCTATGTGCTTTATAATGGAAGGGTAAGTGCTTTAAATTATTTGCCTATTGTGATTATTTATCCAGCCAATGACAGAGTTACCCCCAGCCCCTTTTAACAGAGGACATTAACGTTTAGGGGGATTTCTTGTTCCTTCACCTTGCAAGTCTGGCCATGCTGGTTTTGGAGATCCATGGGAGGCGGCACATTGCCAGTGCCCAGCAGAAGGTACAGTCTGAAGGCAGATTATATTTGATGCACTCAAAGGCAATGAACTTTCTTTTGAAGCATGGGAGTAGTTTTCCATACCTTAAATTAAAGAAGTTCCGTCTACGTCAAACTGTTGATTTCCAGGAAAGATGAAGAGTGTTCAGCAGGATTATATCAACACCAGATTGTTTTTTAACGTAAACAGTATCTTACTAAATGCAAAAGCCCTAGCAGAAACTGCTGACCTTTTGCATGATTACAGCCTCTGCCCTGCTGGAGAACTGTAAATGAATCATCCTGCAGTGAAATATAAACAGGATGCTGCCCTTCCATTGCCGCTTTGTTTACCAACAAGTGTTCATCGAACTGCAATGGTATCAAATTAGGTGACAACAGCAGTTTGTAGCAAAACAGGGATCGAGGGTCAGACCTGTGGGAGTGGGTATTGCTCCCCTTCCTTACCCCCTAATTCCAAGCACACACTGAAGCAGTGGAGCTGTCATCCTCTACTACCAGGTCTGAATAGTTGTTTTGAGACTAGTTAGCATAAAATTACTGGTGATGTCTGAAGAACACAGAGTACATGATTTGGGACTCCCTTCCTTTTGTTCAGGTTTCACCTGGAGCCACAAAACTCAACCAAATATCACAGTGAAATGAGAGCCATTGCCTCTCTTTTCTCCTGCCAGGTTTCTCGCCCACATGAAAGTGAAGCTGCAGGATGCCAAAGTAAGTCCTAAAAATTCAAAGAACACAAAACAGAATAGCCGAAATAACCCTGCTGGTTTAGTTCACATCCATGCAGGTTGGCTATGTCTCCCTATTTGATTCCCTATGCTTATTCTTCTTTCTGCTCAATGTGGGTGAAGCCATGGAAATCCAGCTTTGCCCTCTGTCTTCTGTAACAGCACTAGGAAAGCAACCTGATGCTGGATTGGAGCGAAACAAGTAACTGTTGAGCCAAGATGGTTCAAGAAGGCCTTGGGCAAATTAATAGAAATAGACCAAATACACAAACTCTGATTCAGGAAAGCATGTTGGTACAATGTCTGCAGAAATTATCACTATGGTGCCATTTTTCTTACACTCATACTTCTGTTCCTGGCTGCTGGGGAGGCAGGATGCCCAGAACTTAAAAATCAGTGCTCCCTTCTAAATCGCAGTAATGCTAATCACAAACATGATAGATTTCAAAAATACTGTAAAGTCAACTAAGCACAGAAAACTGAAGTAATTTTTATGAATTCAAAACTCACCAAATATTTGGACTAGGTCCAGCTGGGCACTATATCAAGGTCTGAGGTTCTTAAAATAGTTTGCTTGGTATGAAAGCCAGCAACCTAGGAAAGTGGTAGCCCAGTGTGAAGGGAAGTAAAGAGAGAGACCAGTGAAGTCTATGGATGAAAATTATTTGGAGATGCTTTAGGGAGTAAAGAGTAAAAGGTTGCAAGGATATGTCAGTATATGTCAGTGTCTGTAAAACTGAGTTCTCAAATTCAGCTGTAGTAACTCCTGACAGTCTTTGTGCCTTTTGCTCCTGGTTTATTCCTTTTTGGACAGCCTTGTGTTATATTGATGCCAAATTTTTAAGGGGAGTTGATTGAAAGGAGGTTGCAGTATGGTTATGGGTCCCAACCCACAGGACAACCAAAGAGTTCAAAGATTATTAATGATCTTTCTGAATCAAAATAGCTCGTGTTTGGTTTGTTTTTTTTTTTCAAATTCAAATTGGATAATCCCGAAGATAATGCCCTTAGGATGTTTGAGCTTGTTTTTTGCCCTGCTGCTTTCCTCCTTGAAACAAATTTAGCTACAAAAGATAGCTACTCTAATTTCCAGCTCAAGCATTGAGCTGCAAGAGATAGCAGGAACTGGACACAGGAGTCCAAAATTAGTGTGAAACACAGCGTTAGGCCAACTCATGTGAGAGAGGGACATGTGCTGAGGAGTCCTTCCCTAGTCCTTCCTGGCTGTGTGTCCATTTGTTTAGTTATGGACTTCAATTTGGTTGTCACAGCAGGGGCACTGAAAGCTCTGTGGCCTCTAAAGGTGTCACAAGTGGATTTAAACAGCTAAAAATCCTGCTTGTAGAGTTGTCACTTGCTCAGTTGATAGAAAACTTGGGGATAGAAGCAGAAAAATGGATCATTTCTCCACTGCATTTATAAAAATGATCAAGTCTCCACAGGAAACTTCAGGTTATCTTTTTTTGACTCTGTCATCCTTCCTGGGATAGTGAGGCAGGGGAGCTCTGTATATTTTGCTTTTCTTTTTTATGCAGGTAAATTCTAGGAACCGCATTGAGTTCTCTGTGAAATATGATCTATGCTGAGGCTTGTTTACTGTCTGCAGGATTACAGGAATTAATCTAAAGAGTTTTCACTCAAATTGTGTCTGTTTTTTCTACATTATTTTTCAAAGTTTGCATGTTCAAGTGTATGCCATAGACTCCTGCTAGCAAGAGATGCTCTTACCATTTGTGAGAAGGAAAATAATGTTCCAGAAAGGCTCTTTATGTGACTTATAATGTTCTGTTGCAAAGCACACTTGGACTATGAAGAGCTGAGGTCAAGTGTCCTATGCCTATAAAAGGATAATTTTGGATTTGAAAAGTTTAATGATTTGTCATGGGATGCTTCTCGAAGACTGATCAGTGAGTCCTGATTTCTGCAAAAGCAGAGCTGAGGAAGGCAAACTACGCCTTATACCACTACAAAGACAAATTCCATTGAGGTTAGGAAAGGACCTTGTTTCTGTTATGTTAATTTGAGAATTCATAGTGTAATTTTTCCCCAGACAGGTCCTGTTGCACACATTCAATCCTTGTGTGTACCCTGTGATTCCTGTTGTCTATAGTCCAGGTCTACTATTCCAGAAAACAGGAAAACGGCACTGATTTAAGTAATGTGTTGCAAAGGACCATACAGTTTTGCAATCTGGTGCTGCTAATCGTGCACACTGAAGACACCTTCAAAAACTTACTGTCTATTTAGTCTTGCCTCTTCACAATTTTTTCTCAGAAATGACAGTTTGCTGAGAGGCTGCGAACACTTTACCTATTGCTGTATGCCTCTGCTTCGTGGCAGTGGTTGTTGTGAAGTTACCTGTGTTAAATCCTGCCCAGGAAAATCCTAGCTTTGTGCTAATCCTTCTGCCTGGGAAGTTCTGATGCTGTGTGTTTAAGCATCCTCCTGGATCACCCAGACATTGCTGTTTGGAAGGCAGCCCCTTATCTTTCATCCATTCACTGCAGAACTATCTCTGCTAGCCTGAGTTTAAGATACAAATGGGACTGTAATTTCATGATACTGGCAGAGCCAATCTAGCAGGTCACTGCTATCAGGAAAGGGTTTTACTTCTGGAGCAGTTGCCTGCTGGCTATATGGTCCTCCATGCTCCAGTGCCCCTTGAATTGGCTCAGGTGTCCTTGATCTCTTGGTAAGCTGATTCAGCTCATTAAATTTGGCAAAAAAAATCCTATTTGATTTTTTTCTGAGAAAAGTGGTACCGTGTATTCTGATGAGTGTGAGATGTTTTCTTGACCCATCTTTTGAAATGTCTCTCTGGCTTTCAGACAATCTGTTTACAAGCAGTTCCTGCTGCACATTTTTTTTTTTTCAGAAAAGAGGTTGTTGGTATGGCTCTGCAGCTGAGACTGCTCCAAATGCTTTCACGTTAGCATGACCAGTCAGTGTAGCATCTCATAAATCACCAACGTGATCTGAAACCAGCTGAGCCAGAAGGAAGCATACCAAGTGCATACAAATAGCGTGTTGTTTGGAAATTGCATGGTTGATGGAAATAAAATGGTCTTTTGTGTGCATCTTATCCTGACAAAGCCCATCGCTTGTTTGTTTTCTGCTATTTTAAGCTAATGGACTCCAAGTCAGGCTTTTTAATATTATGCAATGAAGTAGTTAAAATCAAACAAAGCAAAGACAGCTTAACTACTTTTTACATGCTTCACTTTTCCAGAGCTCTCTGCAATTCGTGCAATGGGGGTGATCAGGAAAAGTATGCGGTGGGAAGGTAGAGGACAAAAGGACAGCATATGGTAATTTCTTAAATGCAATAACTGTGTTTGTGAAGAGCTCAGGTGAGAGCTTGCTGTCAGCCAGTGGAACGGATCAGGACTACTTCACACCCACCCTTTGATTTTCTCTAACTTCCGTGCCAGCTGCCTGATGCAGTCTGTTGTTGTGGGGCTCCAGGTGATGACGTGACCTGCTCTGGCCCTGCTCAAGCCTCTCAGTGCCTGTGGCTGACCCTCGTGCTGTGCTCGGCGGGACAGGGAGCAGATGGTGGAGGACACGCAGGGGTCAGTGCCAGTGACATTCTCTTTGCTGAACATGGGATCCAAGTCCTGCTCTCCTGGAGGCTGTTTCCTAAAAAGTTACCTTGTTTTGCAAATTCCACTTGCACTCATCTCTTGTTTTAGTTCTGGTACATACTGGGCTAATCTTGCTTTAGAGCTTGCATCCTGCTGTGTCTACACTTACAGGGTTTGTTCTTGTAATATACTACTCATGCTGTTTTAGCTACATTTTCATCTTAATGTACCATATCTGAGCCCTTAAATTCACAATAACTTCTGTCACTATTAGATGTCCCCTAGTTCACACCTGTACACTGGAAATTATTTTCAAGCCTAATTTCTGAGTTTCAGAGTTTTGAATGTAGATGTATCAGAGTCTCAGAATTTCTTTGGACGCTTTTATTTTGCAATTCCTAACTGAGTTCATGAAGCAAAGTAAGTCTTTTCCGTTTTAGAGATGATGAACTGTTTAGTTCTCAGGTGCTTCTAAAACCTTCCTAAGGTGGGAAAAAAAGGTGTGGGAATGAGCAACTTCTGTGGATGTTTAGTAATGTCCCTGTAGTTATCAGCACACAGCCCTTTAATTAAATCAGATAACAACTAATTGCCCAGGGTAGATATTTTTCTTATCCATTACCCCCAAGGATGCTTTTTAATGACTATAACTGCAAGATTTGAAGATGCTGAAGCAGTCTTGTCTCCTAGCTAGCAGCAGGTCACCAGTCATGCTGCCCTCTGTGTGCTGCTGGATTCTCAGACAAGGGTGGCTAACAGTGGTTTGTTTAACCCTTGCTAGATGGCAGAGCTTCCTTCTAATCCTCACTTTAAATGAGAAGGAAATCTTTATCCTGCTCAGGTAAAACATAAGTTAGTTTATATTCCTAAATTCCATGAACTAATTTTAAACAGAAGAGCTGGCACCAGTTGCCATGACTTCCTGGATACCTGTGCTTGCTGTTGTGATGGCACAGTAAGTTCTCATCTGCAGAAGAGGACCATCAGTCAGGCCTTGGTCTGTTTTGATGAGATTTGGCTTTCGTCTAGAGTATGGAAAGGAACAGGAGAGACTACAAGAGTGTGAAGAGGCACAACAGACGTGTGGGGAGAGAGGTCAAAGATGTGAAAATGCCCTCTAAGATGGGGAGTTAGGTTCATTTTGTAGAAAGTCTGTCTCCTCCTTCAGCAGCAAAAAATTACAGTATTTATTAAGGCTGCTTAATGCTTTATGTTAGAAGACGTTTTTATATATATATTTTTAATTAAAAGTTTCTTATTACTTTGATAGACTTCAACTGCATGGGCTGAAACAATGGTGTTGTGAGTCTGTTTCAGGTTGACTAGTGTGCATATTGATTTTTGAAGGCCTTTGATGGAGTGTGTAGAAGGTTTTGCCCATGGCTACCTGAATGTTGCAGGCAGGGAAGGCTGGATGGGAAGAGATATGAGTGGGTGGGGACAGGTCCACTTCTCCAGGTTTCTGTTTTTCCATCCCAGCCTCTGTCTCTGTAGACTTCCAGTGAGTGATGGTTAGCTTGTCTTGGAAAATAAAAATACCTTTGTGATGAGCAGAAAGAAGTGAAGCAGTGGCTATGAAACGGTGTTAAAGGAAGAGATGTAACTCGGGCAAGAATATATTGGCTGTGATAGAAAAGAGGAGGTTACAGCTAGGCAAGGTCATGCAGAAAGGTCCAGAATACTCCTGCAGAGCCTGGGAAGGAGCAGTTTGGATGAGGAACACCATAGCAAAGTTCAGCAGCAGAGTAACAACATAGTTATGTTGTCTGAGTGTGGTTTGAATAGTGGGCAGGAGATAATGCCATCTGCAGGGAGAACCAGAAATACTGATTGAGCAAAAACATTTGTAGGGAAAGGGCTGGTTTAACAGCATCTTCCAGTCAGATAGTTCTGAGTAAAAACCTCAAAAATTGCCCACAATTGTTCTTTTTCCTTTTTCTTTTCTTTTAGAGACAAAACTTATATTTGTTTTTGTTTTTTTTTTTTTTTTCTGAAGTGCAAAACAATGTGTTACCCTAAACATTTAGCTTTTATGAAAGAATTCATAAAATGAAAAGGACAAAGTCAAAACAGAATGTTCTGAAAATATTAAAACAAGTATTAAGGCAATAGCAATTTTCAGAACACCAGCTTTTAACCTGAAATCAAGCTGAGAACTGATTCCAAAGCATCAGACTTGTCTTGGCTAGGAAAAAACATTTGTGTCCCAACTACATTGTGAATGCAACTCTAATTCTTGTGTTCTCTACCTTGTACCTACTGGATTTCAGCCTTAATAATAGTTTTCTGCTGCAGTTTGAGTGGGATCTGGAAGGATGGAGGAGGGCTGGGGGCTGTAATTCTGGTTGAGCTGAAGTTGAGGGGCTTGGCTGCCTTTAGCTTTTCACAGCAAAGGTCGGCTTATTGCTTTTGTCTGTGAAAGAGGGAAACAGAATGGAAAGACAGAGTGGAGATGGAAAACACTGTGTGGGAGCCTCTGGTCCAGGGCAGATGGTAGGTGATAAAGACTTGGCCCTGATGCTTGGCTAACGAACTCCTTCTGAGATGGGCAAAAGGACCCATGAGATTCCAATGCTGCATTTGCAGCTGGAGCTGAACAGGCAGGAGACTGCTTTCAGGGGTATCTGAGGACTTTGTTGTTGCCAATGTTGCTTTGCCATAATAATTGGTAGCAAAGCAGTTTCGACTGAGCTGAGGCCAATAACTGTATGCAGCCCAGCATTCAACTTGCATTGGGTGTTTTAATGAAATGCTTTCCCAGGCTGCTAAACTATGCCCCTTCATTATTAACATTTAAAGCAATAGGCCTGTGGCTTCTTTTATAAGCCCATGTTTATGTTTGTTCTGCAGAAAGGACTTAGTTTTGACATATTTAATTAGTGGTAAGAGCGCAGAATGAAAACTTGCAGGTCTGAAGAACACCTCAGCTCTTCAGATTCACCTAGTAAATATCTGCTCTCAGAAACTTGCTGTGGTTGATTATGGTTCAGGTAATACTTCAGTGTATGTATGCTTTCATCTGCTGGGCTGTGGTTCCAGAAAGCCCTGACCACACACACAGTTGCTAAATCCTTATATACATATATATGTATATATACGTATATTTAATGCTTAACTGCGATGCACTCTTTGCTTGCCTAAAGTTTCACATCTCTTGGGCCAGTGCTGTATATCTGCTTCTGTATAATATGCACAGAAACCATTGCACCTTGCTGACAGTCATTCTTGTAATTGTGTACAGCAGCTGCTTAACCTTGTAGAGAAACACTAAATGTCAAATAAGCATGTGAAAGGAAGAAAAATAATAAAACTTCAGGAACAGTTCTAAGGCAGAATATGATAAATTTCTATCTTGTGTCGTTCTAATGCCTCTCGGAAGTAATTTTTTGTTAAGAAAGGGATCTTGTTTTCTTTGTGCTCTTTCTGTTAAACGGAACATGTTTAGGCTGGAGCTGCCGAGATGCAATAAATCCAAATCATAAACAATCAACTCACAGAGTTGCTTTTCAAGCTAGGAGAGCATCTCTGAGGAAAATCTGTTGAAATTCATATTTACCCAATCCATCTGGCAGTGCTGGCATGTCTTGTGGTAACTTCCATTGGAGATTGTTGTGAAATGTTTACTTTATGGTTTTTCTCCTCTTTCCACACATTCCCTCCCAACTCCCACTCCCTCAACCTGACCTCACAACAAAGAGATTAACCAGTCTCTATCACAAGTGCTGTGGAACAAAAAGAAAGTGCATATTTTTCTTTGTGAGGAGAGAAGGTTGGCGATGACCCTTGGCTCTGATATTGCAAGTGCAGATAAATGTAGTGAGTTTCCCAGGATTTTGCATGTATGAAGTTAAAAGAGCTACTTGTGTGAATAAAATCAAACACTTACCTTGGTTTACAGAATTGAGACTATGCTATCAGATATTTGGATATTTGTTTGCTTTCAACAATTAATTACAAATGATGGAAAACCGCTTTTGATGTGCCATTAGGTAAAATGTCATTAGGATTGGTAATCTATAAAAGGCATTTAGGTCACGGATCATTTCCAGACTGAAACTAATTCTGCAGCATTTTAATGACTCTGCCCCTGGTGTGCATTATGGCAATTCCACTATTTCTATTGGGCTGTTCTTTTTTCCTTGTCTTGCTGCTGCTGTTTCTGAAAGAGACTTCCAGGGAGATCACAGGTGATGCCAACGTGGTTAGAGCTCTGCTGACGTGCTCTTTATGTCACTGAGGTAACAGTGCATGGCAAATGTATTCAATTTCCAATAATGGAATAATAAGTGTGAGGACAAATAACTTGTACTCAGTAGCCCTGTGTTTAACACATACTCCATCATTCTGTTATGTTAAAGATTTCTCTTCTAGGAGTGCCAGAGGAGACCCTGTAAGATAAAAAGCTCTTGTTCCTCTGGATTACTACAGAGGAGGGAAAATGCAGACTGTTTCCTGATTGTGTGTAGTAAGAATTGAATGTTCTGGGCTGTAAATCAGAGTAGATACCATCATAGCATGCAGTACAGATGAGAGCTCAGCTACAGCAGTTTCGTAAAGATTCCTGCATTCCTTCCTTATCAGCCTGTAACACAGTGGCATAAACAGATGCACAGCCACTGCTGAATAATATCACTTACATGTATGTCTTGCCAACAAGAAAAAAAGAGAATGTGCAGCTGCTCTGCTATCTTCACCCTGTTAAACACTCCTGTTACAGCGGGAAGCACTCTTCCTGTTTTTTTTTATCTTTCATTAAACACGATCTCTAACTGAGCAACAGAAACTACAAAGTGACTAAGGTTTTCCTGCACTGGCCATTGTTCATATCAATGTAGGTGCTGCAGAGGTATAAATGTTGAGCCACAGGCTCCACTTCCCTATGTCATGAGCTGCAGAAGGGTGTGCGGGGGGATCCTTTCTGTGTGCTCCCTTTCCCACCTCAGCTAAATCATGTGAGCTTCAGCCTGCACATGGACACTGTGAGGACAGTAAAACAACTGATGTGTGTTGTGGTCTGCGAACAAAATAGCAACCAAGTCATTAGAAAGAGAGAAAGGTTTAAGACATTTCAACACTGGACTTGAAAAAGATATTTTCTTGCCAGATATATAGTCTGGTAGGTGCCAAATAACCTGAAGGATGGGCATGCCCAGAAATTTGTCATCTCTTCCCCAAGTATAGTGTTTGATTTAATGCAACATTATCTCTCCCTGCAGACCTTGGCTGGCCAAATTACTTCTTTTATGATTGATGCTACAATGCCCTTCCTGGACAGCCAGCCTCAAATGCCTTTTCTGAGTTGCCTGCCAGATGCAGTGCCTCTGTCCCTCCGGGGTGTCATCTTTTTGTGGACCTCTATCCTTGTCTTCCTCAGTTGTTTCTTTTTCAGACTTAGGACTCTGAAACAAAAAACAACAAAGTTTTTGTTTCTTAGTGGGAAATAATCCACACCTTTGAACATCTTTGTGTCTTTTCTCTGAACCCTCCCCAATTCTATTATGTGCTGCTGAAGATGAGAGTAAGGAACTGCACACAATATTCAATTTATGGATAAATCCTGGATTTATAGAGGTACATAATGATGTTCTTGAGTTGGTTGCTGTTCCTTTTCCAAGAATTCCTAGTATTCAGTTTGCTCCTTTGACTGCTACTGAGCACTAAATTGATGTATTTATGTAACCATTTATCATAATCTCAAAATTTTGCTTGAGTGGTAATGGTCAGCTTGGAAAACATCATCTTGCATTTGAGATTAGGATATTTTGTTTTTCTCCCTAGAGACTGGCTTTATGATTATCTGCCCTAAATTTCAGCTGTGTTATTATCGAGTCATTCAGTGTCATGAGGTTCTCTTGAAATTGTTGAACATTGCCCTTTTCAACCACCCTGAATAAATAAGCAACAGCAATATCACCACATTGCTGTTTCCAGATAATTCTAAATTTTTTGTACACCACAAATCCCAGAGCAGACACTTGAAGAATGCTGCATGTCACCTTCCTAGAAATCCTTGGTGGATGACCTTACTGATAGTGTTAGAAATGCAGAGAGATTATCTGACAATCATACATAGACCTCCACACGCTTGCTGATCTGTCCAGACAACCCAGAGAGGTTTGCAGGGGAGGACATGCTTTTGCAAAACTGTGCTGGTGTTTTGCAAATCTACTCCTCTCTTCACATGTTTGGTTAGTGTACACCCATCCTCCTTGATTCCAGATTATTTTCACGCTTCACAAAACAGGAACGCATCCTTAAGGCTGTGATGTCAAGGAAATGCTGAGCTGGAAGGGTCAGTTTTGGTTAATCCAGTCCTGAGACCTGCTTCTTGAAGCACATCCTGCTGCTTTTCTCCTATTCCTCAGGTTTGTATTGGTTTAACCAGTGGAGTCTTACCCATGTCCTTTATCCCAAGGTCATTAATGAGACTATGAAATAATATGGAAGCCCTAAGATACGTGCGAGGGGACAGTCCCTCCAGAGTGAGAGTTCTCCTTACAGCTCGACTTAACTGTCAGCTCTCCTGAAGCTGCCTGCACACCTTAGGATTTCTTGCAATAATCCCTCCTCCAACTGAACATGTAGTCTTCCACAAGATTTTACCTGATGTTTGTCAAAGTTTGTTTCCTTTGCTTGCTTTTTAAAAAGCTTTAGTTTTCTTCCTAAGGAAAAAGAATACTTCAGCCTGGGTTGCTTTTGATACACTTGGATTTTGCAGTTTCTGTTTCACTCTGTCTTTCCTTAGGCTGCTTTTCCTAATTTGCTCAAAACCTTAAATGCCATTGAGGTTTGGCTAACACAGGTTGTTTTTCCTAGTTTGTTTTGTCTCCCTATTCTTTGAATATGGATGTTTGTTTCCTATTATCCACTCTTATTTTCCTTCACTGACTCAAGAGGTTTATAGAAAATATTTGTTATCAAAGCTGACATGTCCTAGAGGAGAGCCTTTAAAAGTTTTGAGATTGAGTTTGCCTCAACCGATTGTTTGCTTCAATCAGGAATGCACAAAATCTTTCAGTTCTGATTCCACTTTAAGGTAATTTGAGTTTTCATACCCTTAGTCTCATCTTCTGCTCGCTGCCTGTCTTAGCATTTTACTTAATCAATGTTTTATTTCTGATTTCAATTAGTTTTAGGTCTTGTCTATTCAGCCTTGTGGTATTAGAGCTGTTCTATTTCTGTAGCTGAATGTAGCCAGTTGTTTAATTTCCATTAAAATATCACACTCGTCATAATCCTCAAAAGTTTGCTCATCATCACTACACTTGCTTACTCCTAAAACATTCTTTCCTCTTCAGTCTTTTCTCGTTCTTGCCAGCTTCTTTGACTAACTACGAAAATATTGATACATAACTCATTCCTTTATACACGTGAGCACGTTTGGATGCATGCTGACTCCTGCCAATAAACTGCTTTACTATGTGTTAGTTTGGTCCAGTAATAGTTTCTCAGAGTTCAGTATTTGGTCATGCTTCATGCTAATTTATAGAAGTTCAGCCTTGAGCAATACACTTACTCAGTGTTTGGAGTATGTAAATATTTCCCTTCAGTGTAACTCTATGAGTTACATGGAAAACAGGTGGTTTTTCACTGCCCTCTAAAAGGAATTAAGCTTTACCTTTTCATATAGGATGTGAGCTAAAATTTATTCTAATTTTTTTTTTCTAATTTTATTTTTCTCCATTTGAATTTGATCACACTTGCAGGAAAGTCTCTGTGGTCTTGATTTAAATAATCAGAGTCACAGAAGAGTTAGGGTTGGAAACGACCTCAGGAACTCATCCTGTCCAACTCCTGTGGCAAGGCAGAGTCACCTACAATAGGTGACACAGGAACATATCCAGGAGGGTTTTGAATGTCTCTGGAGTGTGAGACTCTACGACCTCCCTGGGTAGCCTGTTCTAGTGCCCTGCCACCCTCAATATAAAGAACTTCTTCCTTCCATTGGGGTGAAACTGTTTGTTTAGTTTATGGCCATTGCTTCTTGTCCTATCACTGGGCACCACTGAAAAGTTGACACCATCCTCTTGGCTCCGCCTTTGTGATATTTATAGGCATTGATGAGATCCCCTCTCATCTGTCTCTTCTCTAGTCTACACAGGCCCAGCTCCCTCAGGCTCTCCTCGTGGGACAGATGCTCCAGACCCCAAATTATCTTTGTTTTCCTCCACTGGACCTTCTCCAGTAGCTCCCTGTCTTTTTTGTGCTGAGGAGCCCAGAACTGGACACAGCACTCCAGATGTGGCCTCACCAGGGCTCAGTAGAGGGGGAGGATCAACTCCCTCGACTTGCTGGCCACACTCTTCCTGATGCACCCCAGGATCCCACTGGCCCTCCTGGCCACAAGGACACTCTGCTGGCTCATTGTCAGCTTGTCACTCACCAACACTCTCAGGTGCTTCTCAGCAGAGCTGCTCTTCAGTAGGGCAGCCCCAGCCTGTGCTGGTACTTGGGGTTATTCCTCCCCAGGTGCAGGACCCTCCACTTGTCCTTGTTGAACCTCATTATGTTTCTCTCTATCCCAATTCTCTATCCTATCAAGGTCCAGCCGAATGGCAGCAGAACCTTCAGGTGTAATTGGCCACTCCCCCAGTTGTATCATCAGCAAACTCACTGAGGGTATCCCTTCTATCCCTTCGTCCCAGTCGTTGATAAACAAGTTGAATAAGGCTGGATCCAGTACTGATCCCTGGGGAATGCCACTGACTCTGGGCCTCCAACTGGATTCTGCTCCTCTGATCATGACTCGCTCTGCTCTGCCATTGGGCCAGTCCTTGATCCACCTCACTGTCCGTTCATCTAACGCACATTTCCTGAGTTTACCTATGAGAATGTTATGGGAGACAGTGTCAAAAGCCTTGTTGAAGTTGAGATAGACAACATCCACTGCTCTCCCATCACTGACCCATCTTACCATGCCGTCACAGAAAGAGTTACCTGCTGCTGCAGTGGTAGAAGGCATCTCATCACTGAAGCTGCCTGGACTTTCTGCTGTGTGTAACAAATGGAGAGAACATAAGGTTGCTAAGGCAGTGGTCCTTCTGCTGCTTGTAAAGAACTCAGTAAGGCCCGGGGACTCAGCTGCTGCATTATGTGGGCACAAGGGCTCATGCAAAGCTTTAATTTTGAGCAGCACTGTCTTTTCTGCAGTGATATGAGCCAGGGAAGGTCGCAACCTGCCCTTAACGTGGTACACAAGCAAAGCACTGTTATTGGTGCCTGCTGAAGAAAGGCTTCATCACAGCCATGGGCAGGTGTCATAACATTGTGTTGTGGTCTCTGAGATAGAGGCTGCCAAAGCCTTGGATAAGATTGCTACATTTCCTCTTTTTCAAGGTTAGAGATATCTTCTTGTTGCTTTTATCCACAGACTCTAAGATCGACTTAGTTATGTGCAGTGCTTTGACTCAGAAAGAAAGTAAATTGGGATTTATGCTCATGTAGAAGAGGAGAGGGGGAGCAGGAAAACTGTGATATGTACCTTGCCTGGCTACACAACCTCCACCTATCCAGGCAGTACCTGGATCCTTCACTGGCAAGGATAAAACCCCACCTGACATTGACAACATCCAGACTTCACCCCCAAGGACCACATTTGCAAAGATTCTTAGGTGGTGTTTACCCTTTCCACCCAGATTTTTCAACATTTTAAAGATTTTTTTTTTATGATTTGCTTATTTTTATTTTGTTCTAAATCGTGCTGTGTATAGAATTGCTAGAAATCTAGGAATTATGGGAAAATAACTATTTTCTCTGAGTATATGCGTGTGTGTGTATGCATGTGTGTATAAATAAACTTCTAGTCCTGACATTCTAGAAAGTGTTGTTACAGCATACTGGTCCACATAGGATCATTATGAGCACTGTATAAAATACACATCCTTCTAGATCTAGCACATATATTACATCTATTCCTGTTACAAAAATGAGTCATAAAGACAGTCCAAGAGTTTGGGTTAATTGCTCTCCACTGCTAACTTGAAAAAAAGGACTATTATTTTCCCCATCAGATTATACAAATCAACCCCATGACATGGAACAAGGTGTTGATTTGACATCTTTTGCCTCATACTAATTTAAGGTACAAAGCAAATATATTTGACATAAGCAATAGTCTAGCTGGCACAATATTTAGGCTCAAGCATGAAAAGAGCAAGTAGAGAGCAGAACACAGTGAAAAATGTCTGACAGCTGGTATTAATTGAATAGGTTCAGGGGATTACACCAAACTGAGCCAACTGGAGAAAAACTGCTGCTTCAGTGGGGATGTTGAGTTCTGCTCAAGGGTGATCTGACTGAATGACGTGCCAATAATTTTTGAAAAAGAAAATCTAATTCCTTCTGCTGCTTTTGCTTAATAGTGGGAGACCTCTGTGCTGTTGTAGCACCAAGCCTAGGAGCAGCACTCATTCTCCTCCATCCATGCTTAACGGATTACAACCTGACCCCTGAAGTTAAAATTCACAGGCATCCCTCCTAAAGAAAAGGCAAACTCATCCCACGGTATTTCTCAGGTAATTCATGCTTTGCTAGTAATTCCCAGCTCCTCCTTGGGCCACCAACTCTCATATCTGTCATCCATTCCCCAGGTAATGCCACCGACCTCAGTTATCAGTACTTAGTAGGTTGACTTCCTTTCCATTTTATTTATACATTATAATGCACTGACACAAAAACTGTGTAAAAAGGATATGTTAAGAAATACCTAGGTTGCAAGGTTAAATATTTACAATGTAAGGAATGTCAGATTGAGCAGTGTTTTGAGCAGCCTTATTTAGAATATGCATTACAAACCCATCAATTTTAATTACTAGACAACATATCCTGCTTTTGGTCCAGACACTCTGCCTTCTCTGATTCTGAGAGCCAGATGCTCTGAATCCTCAGTGAAGCTGAAGACCAGATGGGGCTCCTTTTTCTAGGATCAGCCTCATTTACATTGCTTTTGGGGATGTCTAACAGGCCAGGCATGGAAGTGGCCTGAGCAGACAGGGCAAAGTCCTTGTCCTGGTCAGGTCTCCTTTCTTGCATCTGATGGGGCTATTACCTCTTCTGTCAGCTGGACCAAACCTTGCTTCTTCCAGTCCATGTGAGGATCAGCAAGGTGGTCCACTGGTGACTACCACCTCTGCCTAATGCCTGAGAGTCCAATTCCCCAGCCAGACCAGGCAGTGCCCTGTCCCAAACTTGTTGAAGGCTGCAGAGGGGTCAGCTGCTCCCGGGGCAGCAGCTGGAGCTCGGAGCGGCTGCAGTATATGCAACAAGCCTCTGGTGGGTAAGCTGCCCCAGTCTGGACAGGATTTTATGTGCACTGCAAAGACACTCTAAATTACCAAGGTTGATTCTCTCTTTCTTGTCTATGTCTCGTATTTGGGTCTGATCTCAGGCTTCTTCTAAGAAGGATTCACCAATTTCTAGTGATTTCTTTTACTCTGACCTCTCTTCTCAAACAAAAATAACTGGTTTTGCTGAAAAATTCCAGAAAGACTGTAACAGACATCCAGTACGAAGGACTGAAGTTGAAACAGTCTGTCTGGGAAAGCTGAAATGGGGAGCATAAGCATGCATTGTTTTCTAGAGGAGGGTTAGTAAGGTAATTAAGCACATGGTGTGCTAGTAGTCATTTATGATGTCTTCTAAGGAGAGGAACAGCAGCTGATATTGGGATATTGGGACTGCTATATAAACAGTGGTGATGCATTCTTTCCATTCACATAAGGATTTTTCTAACACCTCATTAATTTATTAAAACTGGATAGCAAATCTTCAATAAAACAATGGCAATGATCCCAGAATAATTAAACACAGATGGCAAAGTCTGTTTAGTCAAAAAACACACACACAGAACAGAGCACCATTTATTGTGACTGTTGCTGTCGTCTCTGAATGTGCATGTTGACTTATTAACGATTTTGGGGCATAGTGAGTGGTTATGCCTTTCTGCTATAATTAGTATTTATTTTCAGCAGCTGTTGAAAGTTGTTGTTTTTGTGATACTGAATAAATTATTTTAGGTAGAAGAAACATTAGCAGTGAACCATCTGTTTTGGGGATACATTAAGATCTCATTTAAAGATGACATTGAATAATCACATTTGCATTTTGAACTCTTAAAAGGAGAACTTAGTTTTTAAACCACTGATCGCTTGTGTTAATATTTTGTGGTTCCCCCCCTTACAGAACCAATAGTGTTTCTCTGCAAAAGAAAAGGATTCTGCCACTTTGATGTTTTTCAAACTTTCAAACTTCCCTAAATCATATGTATTCCTCCAAGCCCTGGAACGTGAGGTAATGCACTTAGAGGGATTATAATGGGCAGGTGCATAAGTTTTTGAGGTATTCTTATAATCCTCATCATTGTAGAAAATGTCATGAAGCAGTTATAAAAATGCAATGCATAGTTTTATAGGCCAGATGTTCCCCTTTATTAGGGTGCAGGATAACCCTCAGGATTTCCTTGTCATCCAGGCTTGTTCTCCAACAGATGAAGCCAAAGAGTGTCTCTCTGTTGCTGCAGGTGTGTCACAGGATGCAAAGTCGCTGAAATCCATGGTGTGCAGATATTAGAGCAGGGAGATGTTTATATAGCACGCGTGTCCTGTGCACAGCATGCCCGAGTGTACTGGCACCATGCAAACCCACACCTGGCAGGCTTTAAGGATTCGGGGAGGAGGTGTGTGCCCTGTGGTCCTGAAGGAAACAAGCTGCAGGGGTCTTGGAGAGATGAAGCCACAACAAGCAGAGATCAGGTGAAGGTAAGGTTTTTAGCCATGCGGGTTGTCTTAATGCTCCCTTTGTTGCCAGCACACAAAGCCAGTTCAGTAAGTTAATTTGTTCCCCTGAAGATACATAGACTGAACAGGCCTTTGGAGGTTCACATCCCTTTTCAGTAACTCCAGAGGGAACCTAGGAAAGCCTGTTGAGGTTGGACAGCTGTGTTTTAGCTGACTGTAGGCAGAATGAATGTCACCCAACATTCATTGGTAGCTCCACACCTCTCGCCCTTGCAGCCTGATTACCTCGCCTTGTTCAGTTTGGCTTGCTCTTTTTATGTACCCTTAAAAAACAAACACACACTGATTTGAGCTGGCAGAGTACCTATTATCTTGTACCTCCTATAGAGGAGATGAGTACCTTCCAGGTACGGGGCTCTCTATATACTGCTTTTCCGCATTGCATTCTACTACGTCTTTCATAATATGCAGAAAGTAAGAACTGAAATGCAATTTTTTTCTATTTATGTTAATACCCATAGATATGTTAATATCCATAGCTCAATGTTTCACAGCTATGATTATCCATCTCTTCAGTATTTACACTACAGCAAAGAGCAACAGACATCTCCATTTGACTGACAGTACCAAATTTTCTTCTTTATGCGTTTGCTCAATAAGATATGTAGTTTTCAAATAAACTGATTTCATAAACAGTTTTGAAATAGGGAGCTTTCATCTGTTTCCTCTTTCAAGAAATCAGAATGATGGCTGATGTATTTCTACTGACTACCAGGAAATACTATTCATAATCTATACTATATCTCTCATAATTCACAGGGTCACACCATGTCCTTTGAAAGCAGCCTAACTGCACATGCTCACTTAAGCCCTACAATATTTCATCATTTGTGGGAAGTAAAAGGTCATCATTTGTGATAGATTTTGAGGTAATTTAATCAGCAAAAAATGGAAGTAGTCTTCTTTGAACAAAGGCTCTTATTTCGTAGCTACAAATATTTTTCAATAGTTGTTCCCTCTCAAGCTTTATCCATGTGGTAGTTTTGATTAAACTCTCCCTGTATAGACTGCAAGTGAAGTAAAGATGCAGCTTTCTTTGTAAGAAGTAACAGGGGAGCCTTTGCTGTGCCCAGCCTTCTATGTGCCTGCTGCCCCGGGTGCATGAGGATAATACCACTGGCTTTATCCTCTAATGTTCATCCCCAAAATCCCCTCCAGGGAATGGATTGGCTTTCTGAAACCAGCTAAGAGCAAATCTAAGATCCTGGAAGTCTCAATAAAAATGGCGTCTGGTGACGTGTCCTCCAACACACAGATTACTCCAAGAACTGAAGGCACAGCCTTCCCTTCTTTGGCATCTCCTGTGCCTCAGTACCAGTTGTGCATGATAACTGTGTAGTGTGAAGCTATACTTCATAGTGCTTTGAGGTGAAACTACCAATGAACGTGGTTAGAGATGGCTTGTAAGCACTGAAGCAAACCTGGGTAGTTCTCTTAAATAACAGGTGTTGTTTCTCTAAAGAAAATGGGACAACAAATTAGGGCCCAGCAGATCACGTCCTGCTAAACAGCAGCCAGTCCGGTGGAGAGAGCTAAAACTGTAGCAAAATTTTTCATTCAAAATGCCAAACAACTCTCCATTAAATCAGACTATTTTCACACTCAAAAGATTAATTTCTTGCAAAATACTATTAAATCACAGTAACACAGTGTAAACAAAGATGTTGCTATCAAACTTCCATGAATAAATGTTAGGGGAAAAAAAGTTATTTATACTTTCCCCACAATATCTCCTGAAAAATGTAGTTTTGGAATTTAAAAACTGATACTCTTCTGGACAGAAAGACTGTGTTTTTAGTGAATGGAAAGTATAAGACTTAGAAGACCTGTAGGATACATAGTTTAGCAAATTGACACTGAAAATTACATAGCTGCAAGCTTAAAACTTCGAAGATTTACCTAACTAATAGTCACAGAATCACAGAATATTTTGAGTTGGAAGGGACCCACAAGGATCATCAAGTCCAACTCTTAAGTGAGTGGCCCATATGGGCATTGAACCCACAATTTTGGCATTATTAGCACCAGGCTCTAACCAACTGAGCTATAAATAAAGACAGTATTTTGGCCACTGAATGCAAACATGAAGAAAACTACATCATGGCATAGTGATCTAATCAGTACAGAGGACCTCAGCCTGAAACCCAGTATACCCAGACATGCTATCTGTATAAATAAAATGATCCATTTTATGGTTATGGATTGGTAGAGACTCCGTTCAGGAGTGATCTACAAAACCATGAAATGCCTCTAAGATTTGCACATGCAAGCAAAATATGGAAAGTGGTTATTAAAAAATGCCTTCATATGTAAACATGTATCAGAGGAGCCTAATAGCTTTTATGTCTCTTCAGCCTTTGCTTGTTTTATTTTTCTTCTACTGTTGTATTTTAAATGCCAGGTTTTCCATTAGATCTTTCTTAAAAAGGGTAATTTTCTAATGCTGTTATTTCTTTATTGAATTCAACTGTTCCACCTGAACTTCTCCTTTAAATGGAAAAGTCCTTTGTTTATGCAATGAGAATTAATTACACATAATTTTCTCTGTCTTGCACTTACAATTTATATTGCTGGGGAAAAAAGATCTCATTTTGGAAAATACTTTGGAAGATACTTATAAGCATTACCCCCCCAGCTGAACATTATCTTGGAACTGAAAAAAAAAAAAAGGCAAATGTTTTCCAGCTATAATAAGTTGCCAAAGCTTGAAAAAAAGTCATTTTGTCAGTTTTTTGTTTGCTTGCTTTTTTTTAAATATTAATGAGTTCACCCTTAAGTGATGTCTTTTCAGTGGCTCCCATCACTTTTAAGAGAGGGCTCCAGCTCCTACTATACCACTATGCCTGTGTTTCCCATTTTTGTCCCGCTGTTAAGGGTACCTAGAAAGTGCGTCCTGAAAAGGGTTCCCAGAGCGCCTAAGATTTTCAGAATCTGTTAAATTACTCATTTATCAGATTTGCAGAAGTGTTTCTAGCAATTAGGAGCCCTGAAAGGGATGTCCTTTAGAGGAGGCTTCATTTAGAGGAGAGAGCCTCCTTTATTTAGAGGCTCCAGGTTAGCCCAAAGCAGGAGAGATCACTCTCTAATTGCTCTGCTCTGTGTTCTAAGCATCTATCTGTACTATTGCTCCAAACAGTTTAATAAGCAAGATGAATTGCTACTTTGACCTAATGCTCACGTCAGCATTTAGTGCAGTTCCGTGCTGTGTATCTCGGCTCTTGGGAGCAGCATTTTAGCTCTTCCTCGCCTGCTATGCTGAGTCTCTGTTGTTTTTGATTCTTAGCATAATGTGATGAAAACCGACCCTTTGTCCTGGCTTTCTATGACACATAAAGCTTGAAGTCAATTCTAAAGTGTTAATTAGGCTTTCACATTGTTTTTGAACTTGTAGTGTGACGTCAGAATTTTCTAATTTTGTGTAAAGCCTGTTTTGGAAGTGCTGAGCTGGGGTCAGGAGGAGTGGCAAATGTTTAGCATCATGGAAAAACATCTCATTTCACAGACAGTGATTAAGAATTAATGATCTAGGTACCCAAGAAGAAAGTACTCAAACCACTTTAAAGGATTTGTCAGAACTTACACTGAAAATTCAAGTGACTTGCCCAAGGACATAAAGAAATATCAGGAATAGGTCCTAAGCCATTTCAAAGCTGGACAATGTTCTGTAAAATGGGGGTATCCCTCCTTTCCCATGTGCCATGTAGAGAGGCTCACCTCACAGTCTAGATGTGTAGAACCTCATAAAAGTGCCTGAGCTACCACAAAATGACAGGAATCCGCACTTACCTGGCTGACGTGATTCTTCTTAATCCTCAGACTAGTGGATTCAGATAGTTCATACTTCATACGCACAAGTCTCCTCTCTTCCAAAGAATACTTCTCTTCCAAAGAAAGTTGTATGCACAAAGATCACTTTTTTTTTAGAAGTTTTGAGTTCTGCATTTCATATCCAAGCCCTGATCCTCCCTTCAGCTTTAATCTTCCTAGCTTTCTCTCAGAAATCAAAGGTCATCTGATCTGTTTGATAGAGGTGTGCACGGCTTTTGTGCCAAGAACGAATGACAGGTTTGCGTGTGTGTGTTCCATGTGTGAGTGTGTGTTGAACGTCCTTGTGCCATGTTGTAGCTGAGGGCCTGCTCTCAGAGGTGCAGAGCTCTGCAGTCTCTGAAGATGGTAACTGAGTGATTGGTAGGACTGTCCTAATGACCACCCTGTCGTGGTTAGGAGTTTCTCCTTGGTAGTTTTTATCTGTTGGTGTGCTAAATCCCATCAAGGGGAACCCTTTTTTTTCTGAGAAAGGTGCAGTACAACCAGCAAAGTGTACAAGACTCTGCTCATAGCAAGTGGCCTACTTCTTTGAAATTACTGCTCGTGATGAGCAATTTTGCTAAATGATGGCCTTAAACTTCTCCTGTTAGAGAATAGCATTTTCCTCCAAAATGGTTAAAGTCTATAGTCTCTCTCTGTCAGGCTAAAGACACTGCCTAGGGCTTGTTGGGGTACAATGCCATCTAACTCCCACACACAGGAATTTTGCATAGAGTTGGAGGACACAAACTTTTAGGAATACCACCAAGCTGTGGGCTGGTCATGTGATTTTGTAGTTCCGTTTGGATTAATTACTTCCATTTAGCGATTTTAAGTTGTAAGGATAGATTTTTATTGAATCAATGAAGGCTGAATTTGATTTCTTCTCTTGAGCATAAGTAGGGTATTTGTAAGTTAAACATCCTTCTTCCAGACATTAGGACTCTCTAACAAATAAAGAGGGACTAAGAACAATTTACATATTTCCAGGATCTAAGTTCTAATGGCTGTTATGTACTGCTTACAACAGCTTTTGAGTGATGATAAGGGTATCACCTCACATGCTTTGTAGGAAATACTTGCAAGCTGCCCTGTTCGTCTTTACGAAGGAGATCTGAAGATGGATCAAACCACTATTTTTTGCTTCTATTGATGAATTTTTAATATTTAAGTTCTAAAATGTTTATGCTTATTCACTTTTCACTGGGCAATTATGAAGATTGATCAGATTAATTTTAAATTAAAAAAAATTAAAAGTAAGATTTGGTGTGTATTATCCCAATATTTTAGGGATGCTTCAGCTAGAATTTTTTTTCACAAAGGGGCTGCTTATTTCTGGCAAAAATCTTAGTAGTAATAGGAGAAATTCCTGTATTGTTTTCTTTACCAGCAGCCGCAAAGGTACTACAATCTGATCTGGCTTATAGTACATCTTTTCTAAAAAAAAAGAGCAAAGATAAAGATAGGAACACTATTCTAAGAATTGAAACAGAAAGCTGAGTTTTTTTATTAAAAAAAGCAAAAATAGGAGATGGCTAAGCTTCATTTTCACCTGATCCACCAAAATTTAGGGCAGAGTGAAGTCTGAATTTCTCATTTTGTTTCTTTCATCCTCTAATGACAAAACATGAACGACGGCAGTCTGTAAAAGTCTTTTGTCAAAGTGTTTGTCTGCAGGAAAATAAATGGAGGGTAATTGGGTCCGGATTGTTAGGGTAGCGTGTGGCATTAAGCACTCCCGTTTTGAAACAACTCTGAAACCTAGGTGAGATGCCTCCTTCCAGTCTCAATGGAGAGGCAATGGGCACAAAGGTCGACCAAAAAAAGGTCATGGTGGTGGTGTTAAGGATTCAGTTCGACATGAAGGTAGGGTGCAAAGTGGGGCTGCAGGATGCTGGTGTGCACAAGGAGGAGTGGAGGGAAGGAGTGTGAATAGGAAGATGCTGGAGGCTACTGTGGGAATGAGAAACTGAGCAAGATAAAAGGGGGAAGATGGTGAGGAAAATCAGAAATGGACGAACCTGCCTGGAGAGAGAGCAGAGGATTGGGACCACGGGGACACTGTACTCTAATGGCATAGGGGCTTTTGGCAGAGACAGTTATAACTGTGAAAAGCCTTGTAGAGAGAGATAAGGCCTTCCCTGCTTGCTGCCAAGGCCATCTGCAGAGGGGTCTGCCTCAGCCTGTTTGTTTGGTAGCTCTGTGGTTCAAGCACAGTGAAAGCAGCAGTCTGTGGAAATGATAAAACCTACAGTCTGGCCGTGACCATAAAAGAGTCGAGATTTTAGACCCAATGTCTAGGACAGGGTTTGTGTGCTCCAACTTAGAATGTGAAAATAAATATTTACAAATGGATTTCCATTAGAACAGAGAAGAGCCAGTAGGCTGAATGTTTTGGATTTTGAGCTGGCAAACAGCCTGTTAACTTGCAATTCTTGTCACGTGATTTTTCCAAATAGAGTATGTTTCTTGAAAACTGATTGTATCACCTCCACTCTGCTGTAGTATAAACTGGGGAGATAACAGAGAAAATGCAGAGATGCTGAGTTGCTCACAGCTCTGATCTTGTAATAAAGAGGTCGTATTATTATTTACAAAATAACTGATTCATTCAGAGATGCTCATCTTTTGAAATATGACGCACCATGTGTTCAGTGACTCAGTTTCTATTGTTTCCATTGCACTGCCTCAGACGTTGTATCTAGTTCATTAAAGGCTTGAATTCTGCTTCTCCTCCATCATATTTTTTTGTTGCTTGTCTACATAAAATATTCAAAGTAGTACTTTGGAGGCAGCTGTAAGCCAAATTGCTGATAACAAAAACGAGACTGTAAGCCACCATCGCTAGGATTTTCAGTCAGGGTGAATGATCTCTTTTATGTGTTTAACAACTTAACTGATCCAGCTGTCACTGGAGTCAGCAGGAGGCTTTTTCAAAGAGAGCAACAGAGGGCTGAACTCCCTCTTTATGTATTGGTTTTCACAATGCAGGATTTTACCCCACAAACCAGAAATGAGCAGAGCACTTTGATTTTGATTGATCAAAACCATAATGAGAAGGGCTGTTGATTTTGAGGCTGTTCTGCTTGATCTAGCTTTTGTCTGAAACTATCAATTTGTAGTCCTTGTTTGAAATAGCTTCTCTTCATAGCAGGAGCTTGGCTGCTGTACATATGTGGTTGTGCAAGTGTTGTGTTGTGGCTGGGACAGGACCCATCACACATCCCAGGTCTTTGGGAGCCGGGAGAAAACTTCTCTCTCTCTCTTCCTTGCCTCTCCCTTCCCTTCCCGTCACCAGGCATTCAGCCTAAAGTGAACAGAGAACTGGTTTTCTAATAAGTATATCAGCCACTTGGTGTTTAGGGCAACAAATACATAACTCCCCTCTCCCCACTCCCCTCACTAAAATAAGATTTTCAATCAATACTCATTAATTGTAGTTAATTTTTAAAAGGTCCACTGCACATGCCCCAGCATTTTGTCCAAGCAGGGGATATCTTCTTCCTGGCCAGGAGAAATAAAGCACAAAATGTTGCTGTTTTATTAAATTTTATTTTCTTGCAAACTTATGCCGAATATATTTTTGTGGATTTAGTTGGTCATTTGTAACTTTAATGGTGATATTTAAATGTCAGAACTGTTTATTTTACTGGAAAATTCTCTCTGTTTATCCTCTCTGGTTAGATTCATAGGTATTAGAGGCAGAAACACATTGCTAGCTCATTTTCTGTGCCTGTGGCCCAAGGCAACTGCAGGAGGAGATAATGTCCCACCAGCATTAACTTTTATGCTGTGACATTCTGCTCCCAGCCAGTGTGGGAGAGTTAATTATGGCAAACATATGGATGTACAAGGAGGTAGGATTTCTGTGTCAAAGCCAGGCATCAAATGGGATTGGAAAAGATTTTTTGCATGGGGATTGGAAGTTATGCATCCTATTTCCACTCTCGGCCCATCAAAAACAAACCTCTGAGGGAAGGGAACTCAGAAAATACCCTGTGGCATGCGTGCTGGTGCCTGCTGTTGAAGTGGCTTAAGAGCATACTGCCCTCAGCTGTCTTTCCTGCTCCATTTTCCACCTCAGCTTATTCTGTGATTCTGTGATTCAGGGGGCTGTGAGTGGGGCTGTGAGTTATTGCAGGGGCTGTGGAGTGGGACATGCACTCTGTACTCTGCCCAGCAGTGAGAGTGAAGTTCAAGCTATTGCACAGCTGTTACCTAGGGCAGGGATTGTTTGGATCTGCCTCATAGCTGCTCTCTCCCCTGCCTGATAGCTGCTCTCTCCCTGTCCCTGTCCCTGCTCCAAGAGGAGTAAACTCGGGAGGTGAGCTGCAGACATCATACAGGTGGGTGGGATCTAAAATGACTTCTGAGGAAATATGGCATATTGCATGCCCTGAAGGCCCTGAGGAGAAGGCAGTAGGTTAGGAGTCAGCTTGTGAGTTGTTATTTTGTGCCTGCAGCCATGAATCACCAAATCCAAGCATGAAGTCTGGTCTGTGCCATCTATGTGGCTCTCTGGGTAATTGTGTCCCAACAGACCACACAGTGGTTAAGGAAAACGTTTGTTAAAATTTTGTTTTCTTAAGTGCGGTTATACAGAATGCCGTATCTTAAAAACTGTTTTGTTTCATAGTGGTTTCAGCACAGCAATTTAGCGTATGCCTTTGAAGCTGGGAACAACATCACATGAAACACTAGGCTGGGAGTTCAGTTGAGCAGCCCTTTCTCCACCGCCCACCGCAGCCAGGGCTCTGAAGCTGTTTCATTATAATCCCTTGTTACAGCAGCTCCATTCAGCTGTTTGAAGTCTGGGATTGAATTCTGCTATATAAACTTTTTAGCCTAAGGGCATGTTTTTCCTTCTTCAAAAGGCAGAATAAGAGTTGTAACATTTTAGTGGGCTGTGATGGTTTTTGGTGCAATTTGATGTCAGTGAGACTGCACTAAGGCTGTCTCTGGCATAAAGATGACAAAAAAGTGATATTTGAGGTGGCTTTCAAGTTTTAATGACCAAAAAAAAAAAAATTAGGAGATTCTATTTACTGCTTAAACGCAAATTTAAGTACCAGGAAGCTGGGCTGGTTTCTGGGTAAACACACTTTCGCAGAAGCAGACTAGGAAAATACATGTATAGGGGCATATAGTCCATACAGGAGTTTATGTTCATCTTTAGAGATCTCAGAGCAGGAGACGATGACACTGGGAGTCACAATTTGCCTCTGTCTCTCTGTGCAGGATATAACTCATTAGGAATTTGCTCCTGTTACAGCACATTTTCCTCTGTTTATTACTAGTCTTTGAGGTGTGAGTGTGGTGGTGGTATCTTTGCTTGCTCCCACACAGAGAGCCGGATGCAACAGGTGCAACTTGCTCCCTTGACCCCTCATATCTGCCCCCACATTGGTAGGAGAAAGTATAGAAAGCTTCTTGTTTTATGGAGCTGCTGCACAGGCTGGTCCCAAGCAGATTAGGTGGCTGGCGGCCCCTCTGGGTGTTATCCCACAGCTTGTCCTGTCGCTCTGGAGAGACAGCATGAGTCTCCCTCTGCCAGGTTCCTCATGTGTGCGCCCCAGGTAGGGCCTTTAGACTCACTGCTGAAATCTGCACAAGACCCATCTGCAACTCACGCAACAATCCATGCCAGGCATGTTAAAGATGGAGCCACGAGCTCAGGTTGCACCCGTACTGTATCTTAAACATCTTAAACTTCCTGCAAAATGAGAGCTGCTGTCTTCAATGGTGCTGACATGAAAGTGCAAAGTGTTGACTACTTTGGTTCTGATTTAATTTTACTGAATCCTCTTCTGCCCCCCAAACTTTCAGCCCCATGTCAGTGAAAATAAATATGCACAACACTAATAAAAATGTATTTACTCTGGACACCTTGACAGAAATTCTTAGAGGGTTTTTGATCTTTGGTTTGTTGGTTTGTTGGGTTTTTTGTTTCCTATAATCTAAACCAGAAATATCATGCAAAAAGGAAAAAAAAAAAGGAAAAAGAGGAAAAAAAAACCCCTAGGGGAAAAAAAAGACTACAAGAATACATAGGGGACCCAGTTAAGACCTAACAATTTGGCTTACACAAGGAATGATTCTATTCCATCTTTCCAGATCTCAGGCCCCTGAATGTGGGCCACTTTGGAAGACAGTGTGTGTTTGCAGCTGCATCCTTTCGGTTTCCATCATTTCAGCTGGCCACCAGTGTGGGATCCTGGCCACCAGCTGGCCTCACCACGCAGGGATGCACTGCTATTCCACTTACCACCCCTCTGAGCAGACAATACAGATTTCACATGTTTTATTTTCTGTTCACTCATTCAAACTCATAGTTAGGCAAAAGCTAAAGGTATTATTATTTCATGATGCTGATCTTCATACACAAATATTAGACTTAAAGAGCAAAAACTGGAAGTGGGGTAAAAGGGTCACGTAGTTTCTTGATTTGTTCCTGTTTCCTTTTGAAGTTATTATGAATTTTGTCACTGTGTCACAGCGGGAATAGGAACAGTTTCTTTTATGATCAAATCAGACTGGCTTTCAAATAATTAATGTCTGAGATCTGAAAACATTGTACAAATAATGAGTACGCATATATGCCAAAGCTGTATGAATTTACATGTACGGCTTATAAGCAAACCTCACATGTACTGCTTGTAAGAAAAGCACGGATTTCCTATTTTTGTCTAATATTACCACATCCTTTCTAGTCTAATGGCCACATGTAGTTAAAATTATCTCCTTGATACACACACACTTTGCTGGCTGCAATGGACATCTTCTTGAGAAAAGACCATTTTTTTTTGTCCTGTAATACAAACTGCTGAAGGATGGGATTCACATATCTTGTAGATTTGCATTGTCTGCACAGCAGTACAGTCCTATCAGTAAGAGATGCAATGTTTCCCCCTAATTGCCAGCATATGTCTAGAACATTTCTCCTATAAGGAAAGGCCCTGAGCAACCTGATCCAGTTGAAGATGTTCTTGCTTGTTGCAGGGGGGTTGGACTAGGTGGCCTTTACAGGTCCTTTCCAACCCAAATTATTCCATGATTCTATGAAAATATATAATGCAAACTTGAACTCCAAAACTTGCAGAAAACATGTAAATTGTTAGGAAGTTGTAACCCTGTTAACACTGATGGTGCAGCTGTATGATGGCAGGGAGCAGCCAAACTGGCGCCTGGTCTTCAGAGGCGCTGTGACGTCCACATCAGCGCTTGTGTACCTGTAATTATGTGGGTAAAAGCTCATGCTTGCAGTGACATTATTGGACTGCTGCAATTTTTCCCTCTATACCGAGGTACCCACGACATGGAGTATGCGACAGACCTCTGCTGAGGTGCATCTGGGTTAACCCTGCCTTCAGAGGGTGATTCTGAACAATGGAGGATGAAGTTGGCTGGCTCATGAGGGAAGGGTGTGTAACATAAAAGAAAATATGTGGAAAGAAACTGACTTACAATTATTTACAATTAAAAAACTGAAACACATGTGTATTTACATTTTTATTATATTTCTTAGAGTATTTAATTTGTATGTATTGAATAATACAAAAGGTGGCTGCTGAGGGACGGAAGTTTCTCCATGGCAAGAAGGATAAAAATCAATTTTCTATCCACAGCTCTCCAGAAAATACCTGCACAGTTCCTCTTTTATCTTCTGTTGGTTAAGAGTCAGCCTATTAACCTGTCAAACAACAGAGCAAGGAAATGTAATACTAGAATCAGTTATAACACAGGGTGGTAAATACAGACTACACCCAAAGAAACAGCACCCCCAGCCCTTGGAAAAGATGGTAGTCAGGTTCAGATACCACGACTTAGACTCATTTTTGCTTAGTACTGTTTTTACCACCCACATAATAGAATTCTGCATATTCATTTCCTGTATTTCTGTTTTCAGTTTTTCCTATTATAAAGACCTTTTAAAACTGAATTTTTTTACAATACATCACAGCAGTACCATTCATTTGATGACAGATTTTTTAAAACAACTTACTTATTTTTTTTTCCTGATCAAAGAACCACCACAGGAAATCCGATAAAGAATCAGAGACTTCTTTCCCTGGAGTCAGTAGCACATTAATATTTTTCATGTTTGTATTTGCTGTCATCAGCCACAATTCTGTTTCAGATCAAGGGTAAGGGAGCCTTTTTTAATGTGGGAGGGTAGGACTGAACCCAGGAAACTTAAAACAGGTACCATTTGTCTTGCTTTAAATCATCCCAGTTTTAAAAATCCTTTAAAGCTTTCATTTTCTATATGACCAGAAAATATTCAGTTCATCTTCATGTTCAAAGTGATGGACTCTGGAAAAAGCAAATTATCATGTGTTGTTAATTCTTTATAAGCAATCACATTTCCAGCAGTCAGCTGGCTTAAATTAAGGCATTATTAAGCTTTCATGTCTAGAAAATGATATGTGCATTGCTTTGCAAGTGTAATATAAACTCGGCAGTTTTTTATTTTTCTTGAATATGAATGCCTTTCTTGTATGCCTATTATGTGATGATTTTTTTAGCTACAAAGAGATTAAAAGAGGGGAAAGGCTAGGGGAGCCTGCTTAGTCCTATCAGCCTTTACTTGCCCTACTCTGTGCCAGGCACCCAAAGCAGCCTCTGGGGCAGGTATTTGCACCCCTGGGTGTGTGTATTAGCAGAGCACCATGAGGCTGAAGCCTTTTGCAGCATGGCAATTACTGTGCTGGGATTTACAAGCTTCCAGCTCTGGCTTCAAAGGAACATCATTATTTTGGGGAATAAATTCTTGTAGCGATGGGTTTTGACTCTGGTGACTGTTTTGAATTTTGGATTTTTTCAGATGTCTGGCTGAAACCAAATCAGAACCCTGATTGTTTTTCTTCAGCTTACTAAGGCTGAAAATGGTCCAAGATTCAGGCACTGTCCTCTAATGTCAAATGTTGAAGTAATTCCAATATATGAATATTAAAGAAAAGGGTCTTTATCGTTTATTAGATGTACATTTGCTAGAGAAATGTGGATGCATGAGGAACTGTTGTTACACTGCACCACTTGAGGGAGAGCTCTCATTCTTCACATCTGCCCTCAAGCAGACACTGTGGGATTATCTGTGCCAAAATGAAATGTATAGCTACATCCTACAGAAAATTGCAGCTGTTTTTAATGTGTCAGCACAGGCCATACAACACTGCTGGTACTCATGAGCTGCTTTTCTGGGTTAATGGTGCCACAGAGGTGAAGCTGCAGCTGTGTCGGGTACCTCTGCTATGCCAGCATTTTCCTCTGTTATCATTAATACAAAATGACACCCATTATTGCCTTCGGGGAAAACAGAGAAGAAAAAACTGTGGTGTCACAGCAGATGCACTCTGCTCCGGCTCCAAGGGGGACTGTGGTGCTTCCACTGACTCTTCTTGCCTCAGATTTGGGCTGGACTGGTGGTGGAGCTTCTCAGCCAGGGCCCGTGGCCTGTTTCTCCTCAAATACTTGGAGCTCTGCACCCCAAGCACTGTAGAAGAGCGCCTGGCTTTTCCACAAATCTCTGCTCTCCATAAGCACCCCACACTCTCAATCAGCAGTTCTTTTCAGGGAAGTGAAGCAAAAAAGTAGCAACTGTGAAATTTTGCCTCATTTTAACAAAACTTCTTAATGAAATGCAGTACGAAGTACATGAGAGGAATGCTTGTGTGGCCACACATGCAGTGAGTTTCAGCTCTTGTGCTGTGCATTGGCACCTGATTCTGAAAAGGAAAGACCATCTTCACAGGGGCACCTAGAAAGATATGGCCACACTTCAGTCGGTGGAAGCCTTGGGTCTATAATGAGAAGGAATTGCTGAGGGGGTTGCACCACTTGTTCTTCATTAGTCATCAGTTCAGCAAAGTGAAGGGACAGGTGGGTTCAGCTGGAGCCAGGCTATTGCTGTATTTACCTCCTTTTCTGGTGCCCCACAGTTCTTTAGTTTGAAATTCTTAATTATTTGATTTATTCTGTTTATTCCCTTAAGTGCTTTAGACGTTTCATCTCAATTTATGCTGGGAAATCTTTCTCTGTTTGTTTCCTGGGATCATAAATTGATTAAACTTATCTTAATCTTGCAGTGACTTCGGTAGATTTATGTTTGCATAGACAAATGAGGTGGAGGCTATTTTCTTTGGAAAGGCTGCTGTGATTCCACTTTTGTTTTCTACCTTATCTTATTGAAAAACTAGATCTCCAAGATGACAGGATTCCTCATCATATCTATGTGCATGTTTGGAGAAGAATATAAAGACAATTTGCATGAAAAGATGTATTAGTAGAGAATAGTGACATGCTATATGTACTCATAGCAGATCTGGGTTTTCTGCTTTCCTTTTGCCTCTACTATCAAAATTTGCTGTCATCACAGCTGTATGTATACTTCTTTTACATTTGTAGGCTGGCAGTGGTAGGAAAGGTGGAAATTGGACGTTCTCTCAGTGACCCTTTATGATTCTGTGACTAAATGGTGTCATAATTAATGTCACAACAGTAGATTTGAAAAGGTCAAATTGTAAGCAGAGTTCTTTTCACGACTTTTCAAAAATCCTGATTTTAAAGAGTGGCTCTCTTCTGCTAGATTTGAAATGCACACTGTGGCTTGTTAACAGTCTGGATGCCTGATGTCTCTTCAGGGTTCAGTAGTATGATATGGACTAACTCTATAGTTGTGGAAGTTTAAACCTGTTTCAGAGTAGGTCTCTGTAACGCAACACAGAAGCTTTGATTTTTTTTTTTTTTTTAAGCGTTTCAGAGCACATTCAGACATGAGCAAGTAAATTTTTCCACCACTGGTATGAGGCAGGGGCTAAGTTTTATTTTGTAGGAAAAGTGTAGAGCAGCCTGGTATTTCAAAGGTGAAATAATTTCTGGCACTTAAGTGTAGAACTTGCAAATGTGGTTCCTGTCGTGACAAACCCCACCTCTTTCCTCCCATTCGGGGCTGTCTGCATTTGTAACAGTTTGGTCTTGGGGAGATCCACTTGGAATGATCCAAAACAGCCAGGGATTGCCCAAACTGCTGAGCAGACCTTGCAGCAATGCATTCAAATGCATGGGACAGCTCCTGGCCCTCTCTTATCTCCCACCACAAATACAGACATGGCTGTTTTTCACCAATAAATAGCAGAGACCCCGAGCTATACACCCTGGCCCTGAGGGCATGTGGCAACGTGTACAGCTCACATCTGTACAGCTCTTTTCTACCTCCTGGAAACACGGTGGTCACGCCGGTTGTGGGGAGCAATACCCATCTCCAAATCATGCCTGAATATTGGTGAGAGTGATGCTCTTTGTCACAGGTCAGAGTATTTGTGACACAAGTCCTGAGGCTGGTGAAGAGGAATGAAACCTGCATGTGAAAAAGCACTAGAAGAAACAAAAAACCAAGGGTTAATGAAATGAAGAGGTTAATCACTACAGGGCATTGTAGAAGTAAATTCATTCAAAGAACCTGATAACAAGAAGGCAAAGAACAAACTGAAGCCTGAAGCTATGGTAAAGAGATGAGGAGAAACGGGAGGGATGCCGTAAGACATCCTGATAAAGAAAAAACAGAACAATGGGAAGCAGGAATTTCGCCTTTAAGTTAAATATCCTGTCAGATTCCTGGGGTTTAAAAGGCACATACAGAACACAGTTTGTTTTTACCAGAGACAAACCTAAGAGCTGTGCCAGGACTTGGCAGACAGTGGTACTGAACTGCCACCTCACATACAGACTGTTTGGGGGGTGTCTGGGTGCAGATAACCCATGGGACACCAGACAAAATCACAGTCGCTTCATTTGTTCTGGGATGGAATGAGCTGAAGTGTCCTCACAATCCCATAGTAAACGAATCAATGTCTTCTACACCTTTAGAGTGTAGGAGTCTTCTACACATTTCATTCTTGAAACATGTTGTTTTAAGAAAATGCCTTTGTCCACATCTGAGTTAATCTATTTTTAAAAAGTCATTAAAAGTTTTTTTTGAAATGATTTGCTAGAAAACTACTTAGATGAGAGAAAAGGAGAAAAAACCCAAGTTGTTGTGCTAACAGTATCAGCATCTGAGTGACTTTTACATGCAGTAAGAAATAATATCTAGACACATATTTGTAGTGCTTGATCCTATGCCAGTGCAGAGATCATGTTCCGTTATTCAAGGTATGCTTGTGGAGATAGACCTACTGATTTCCAAATGCTTATTAGCACAACTAATCTGTGTGGAGTTACCTGTAAAAAAATAGGTGTTATTATCAGGATTTTAAATACATTTTTTACATGTCGCTTTTAAACACCTATTATATGCAAGGCAAATATGGTCAGATGATTACGTTATCAATTACTCTTTGACCACTTGTGTAGAAAACTCCTCAAGGTTTGAAGGTTTCTTTCTCAGCTTCAGCATGTTAGTCTTCAGCATGATCCATGAATTTGAAGGTTAAACACTATTTGTGCTCAATGCAGAATTTCCAAGCTGAGGTAAAATAAAATGCAGGGTAAAGTATTCTCCCGCATACATTTTTTAAAATATGGCTTTAAAACAATGAAAAAATAAAGAAAGCAGCAATAACAAGGACAACATCATCATCATCATCATCATCATCATCAACAACAACAATAATAATAATAATAGAGGAGTAGAAAAGGAGATGAAAGAAATGAAAAATTTGAAAAAGAGCTAAATGGAAACATGAGAAGGGAGATGTTCTTTCCGAATAATAGTGTTTTTATCACATGTACCTGACATGATAATTGTTTTATATATATATAGACATACACACAGCTTTTATGGTTTTGTGTTCGTTCTCTCAGTCAGAATGCCACCTATTCAGTTTTTTTTTCCGAAGAATATGCCGGTAAGTATTCAGGAACAATTCTTTACTTGGTAAGAAAGTTGTAAGTGGAACACCCTTCCTCTCCCCGAATGTAATGAAATTATATATTAAATTCTAATGTAAGATCAGTCAAAATAATTCATCTGGATTAAAAAATATCATTTGTTAAGCTGATATTTTAAAATGTTTGAAAGCCAGTTAAAAATAAATGACTTATAAGAACTAATTTCAAAAGATTTTATGCCAAAAATTGTTGAAACACCTAATTTCTGGATTAGCATGAATGCAGGGTTTGGATGGCCCTAGAGACTGAACTGATGTCACTTTTGGGTATATGTTAGGGGAAAGTCCTTCAGTGAGAAAGCTGTGGTTTACACTAGGCGTTTTTTTAGTCATGCACTTCTACGATACTAGCTGTGGTACCAAAGTGACCCAGCAAATAGCTATGGGTATTACAGAACAACTGGAGTCACAAATAAGGGAAAACACAGAGCTGCCTGACTGTTTGTTCCACTCATCTTGGTGTAAGCTGAAATGCAGGTAGAGAACACAGCAAGAAGCTGTTCTGGAAGATGATAATTTTGTTTCCTGTGTGCTTCAATGTGATTCAACACTTAACAAGATGCATGCACGGGTAAAATTAGCAGAGCCAGCTCATTCCACAGCTCAGCTTTCCATAAAGGTAGCATTACCATGTGTCCCTCAAAGATCAGTTTCACTTCAGCATCACTTCTACCCCTGACTAAAGTATGAGCTGAGCTGTTGAGACTTCTAAAGTGGATGGGAAACTGTTTTGACTTCTTAACACTATAGTGAACATTTTACTACTGGTATAACAGTTAAGACTGAGATATTGGTAACTGGATACTTTTTGGAGATTTTGCAGATTTGCAGGTTCAGATAGGAGACAGATTTCACCCTGAAAACGCTTTTCTTTAGCAAGTGCTCAAAGCACTAGCTACTTCTGCATACCAGCAATTAGAGTCCCTGTTTTTTAACCAATGTCAGGTCTGTAAGTGCCTAACTACAGATAAGGTGTTAAGGCTTGAGCTGGGGGCTCTCATTTGACAGAGCCACCAGCCCAGAAGGCTTATTTTCAGTTTGAGGCACTTGCTCTCTGTTTCACTTATTGCTTATGTGGGTAGCTCCCTGCTTGGATAAGTTTCCAAGAACTTAACTTTTTGCAGACATTATGAAGGGTCTGAGCCCTAACTCAGGAGCAGTAGGCAACAGGGTAGCCAGGAGGAAAGCAGCAAAGTGTGTTCATATACACCTGCATCCAGCTCTGTTGCAAGTGCAGTGCATGGCTGCAGCGTGTGAGCATGCAGCGCTGTTGTGTGTTTGATGTAGTGGGGGGGCTGGAATGCACAGAGCTGCAGGTGGTGACGGCACGGTTGAGAGCCTCTGGGTAAGAATTAAGGACAAACAAATACAGTGGATGTCATCATGGGAGTCTACTACAGGCCCCCCCAGCCAGGACAACGACACTGATAAAGAACCTAAGGGACACCTCCAAATCAATCACCCTTCTCCTTACAGGGGAATACAACCTGCTGGATGTTAACTGTGAATATCACACAGCTAGTACAAATGGGTCCAAGAAACTCCTAAAACACCTTGACAGTAACTTCTTGGTTTGAGTACTCAGGTAGTTGATCTGGAGAGGTGCCCTCCATGTGTCGTCGCTTGTTATCAGGGAGGGTCTTGTGGAGGAAGTGGCAATTGGTAGCCATCTTGACCACAGTGACCATGAAATCACAGAGTTTAAACTCTGGTGCCTTGCCTGTTCCTGTCTTGCTGCTGGACAGATGGACCCAGCACTTGTGAGCACAGATGGAAAATCACCAGGACTGGCCTGGTGCTGGCAGCACTAATCCTCTGGCCATCCCACTATACAGGGCCACTGGAACAGCTTGCCCAAGGCCTGGAGCACCCACCTGAAGTGGGAGTGACATTTCTTGGGAGAGTCTGCTGCTCACTGAGGGCTTCCAGCTGGGAAAGTGAGGGGCTGGGGGGGGAAACAGGGGCTGTGCAGGTCACATGCTGGGCACTCAGCCCATCCTTTATGAGGGGCAGGCATGGAGAGCCTGTCTTCCACAGTACACAAGCTTTGGTCTCTGCCGTCTTCCACTTGGGACAGTTCCAGGACGCTGCATTCTTCCCACTCTTCCTCCTCCTTGTCCAGAGCCCCTCCTTGACCTCTGGCGGTGGCAGGATTGCCTCCACCACTGCCTCTGCCTGCTGCCTGCGGAGGGCATGGGCTTCCAGCCAGCTTGGTGAGGGGCTGGGTGGGCAAGAAGGGCTGTGTGGGGCAGGGACCTGTCTCTCTGCCCCTGCTGCTGTTGCCTGCTCACCAAAGGCTGGTGAAACTGCTGCCTTTGCTGCCTCTTGTGCCTCAGAAGAGAGAGGCGCACAGTGCTCCTCTTCCTCAGCTCCAGCCAGGGCAGCAGCCGCTGGCTGGGTGTCCCTGGGAAATGCCAGGGCAGGAGATGCACTGTGAGGTCACTGGCTGCCTCTCCTGCCACCTCTGTGCCCACGCTGCTGGGACAGTGGGGTGCCTTCTGCAAGAGCTCTGGGTGCAAGGGCTTGACCCAGATGGTGTGAGCAGTCAGGCTCTCCCAGTTCTGCAACAGCTCCTTCTTGCTCTTGTCTACGCCTTGAGAAAACTCTTGGTCAATGTGCCTGGGGGCCTGCACCTCTGGGAGTGAGGACACATGGGAGAGACATAGCTGCCTCAACACAACAGCAACCCTGCCCGCAGCCCTCAAGCAGCTCCATGTGGCCCTGTCCCACCTCTGGCCTCTCTCTCCTACCCCATCCCTCCCCCGTCTCAACTGGGAGTCAGGGTTTGCCTTCTCCTTCATGGACATCTCCATCTTCCCCTGCCTCAGAGGCACCCAGAGGTGCTGCTGCTTCCTGAGGGATGTGCTTTCCTCAGAGTGGGTGTTCCAGGGCTCTGCTCTCCTTAAATACCTCTGGGTCAGGACAGGGGTCTGTGGTGGCACACAGGCCTCTGGACTCAATATGGCCCCACATCACAAAGGGTCCTGGAATGCACCTCTATCACAAAGGGCCACCCCTACAAAAGTGAAATCTGAGGAAAGCTGTTGCAACTGGCTGTGCCTGGCAGGGGGCAGCCCCTTGACTGGGCTTGACATACCTCTAGCCCCTGGTGAGTCCAGACTCCTAAGCCTATCAGCATGGCCCCAAATGATGTCTTTATCTCCACGCTGGAGAGCTCTATGTTTGAAGAGGGGGCTGTTTGGTGGATGAGGAATTGGCTGAGTGGAGTTGTGGTCAATGGCTCCATGTCCAGGTGAAGGCAGGTGAGGAGTGGTGTCCCAGAGGGGTCCCTTGGAACCAGGACCTTTAATGTCTTTATTGATGAGACAGCAGGATCGAGTGCACCCTCAGCACCTTTGCAGGTGACACAATGGAAGGCTAGGGCCATTCAGAGGGACCTAGACAAGCTCAAGAAGTGGACCCAAAAAAACCTTGAGATGTTCAACAAATCCACGTGCAAGTTGCTACACCTGTATTAGGGCAATCTCAGAATCCAAGAATCATGAAGGCTGGAAGAGAACCTTAAGACCATCTGGTCCAACCACCAACCCAACATCACCATAATCACCTTTAAACCATATTCCCAAGTGCCATATCCAGTTGTCTCTTGAACACTTCCAGATATGGTGAGTCCAACACCTTCCTGGGCAACTTATTCCAATGCCTGACCACGCTTTCAGTCAGACCATTTTTAAAAATACATAATCTGAGCTTTCCCTGTGCAATTTAAGTCCATTTTGTCTCATCCTTTCACTTGAGACATGGCAGAAGAGATTCCCCAGCTATTTACAACTTACAACAATGGAAGGAGAAACCACTGCTTGAGGACTGTTCTTGCGTGTCTTTAATAGACAATCAGAAATCTCATTCTCTTTATGAGAACTGTTTTTTTTCTTCCTAGAACATTTTCCCCCCTCTTTCCTTGTTGCAGTATCCATGCAGGAGGAATAACAAATGAGAAACATAATTTTGCTTATTAAAACATTTGGAATAAATTTGATCTCCCACTTGACCCTCTTCTTCCCCACAAGACGGACCAACACAACTCACTCTTCCTGCATGTGTAGCTGTGCTGCTGAAACCACTAAGCTTCTTCCAGGAGACACGCAAATCTCAGTATGACTGTAGATATTGTGGCAAACAGGCACACAAATATTCCTCACAGAAGTGGCTGAGGAGGTCTTTCTTTTCAACTCACACTATTCTGAATATACCATAGTATTGAAAGCCCTGAGAAGTGCCAAAATTCACCACCTCCAAAGAGGGCACTCAGCAATGATGACTTATTGCTCACCTTTAATGGAATCACGCTGGTTTAACAGGCAATTGGGAACTTCTTGAACATACTGTGTAATTGTATATATGCTACAGCCGGGTTTGATGAATGGTGCATATTAAGACTTCAAAGTCTGATAAGAGTACATTGGAGAGACAAAGAGTAGTCACCTCCCGTGAGACAGGCAGCAGTGGACACACAGCAACAAATACTGCCTCAAAGACCATTGCTTGAGACACAGGGGCCAAACACGCTTTGCAAAGTGACTACATACTTGGAGTATCATCTTCCGAATTGCGCTTCATATTTTCATTATTTTTCTTCCTTTCATTTCTTCCCCATCCTGTCTTCTCTAGTTTCTGGCTAGGGACTGATGTAACCTTTGAGGAAAAAGTGTAAGCAAACCTAAGTGAGAGGAAGCCACCTCTTTAAGGGTCAGAAAGAAGACCGGCTGCTATTTGTTTTGGAGACAGCAATGGAAGCCAGACACCAATTCAGGTATAGGCTACTCATTGGAACAGCTTGACAGCCTTTGAAGTCTCTTATGGTCTGTTTGTGGGTAGAAGGCTCCTCTGTTCTGTGGAATTCACTTCTCATTTTTTAACTTTACCCTCTGGAGAACTAAGAGAAGTGCAAACCCAAAATCTACTGTCTTAAGAAGAATCAAGATGCATGTAAGACCTCAGAAAGCAGAAAATTTCAAGCTTGGCTACTAATATTTTACTACAGGTGATATGACTAAAGACCCAAAGGGCTAAGGCAGTATACAGGGCACTACAAAGGCATCCTACTAACCAGATCAAACCAACAGGGTCATGTTTGGAAAGGCAGAACTACAAGGCAAAACATCTGCCCCTTTAGTACCTTAGCTCTGCAAGGTCACCCAAGTGAGCCCATGGGATCACAGTCTACTCTGAGTACAGGCAGAAAGTTAGCTGAGCAAGAAGGTTTTATTGATACTTAATTGTTTTTCAGAGCAAACTCATATTTATTTATTATTTAAGGACTACTTGTGTCTGCTTGCAATTTTCTGGAACCATATCCATATCTCTTAAAACAACAGTATTTGTTTTCATTGTTTCGTAAGGGGAATTATAGGTTCATTTGCTCTAATTCAGCTGTGCTTAATGTTGATACCTCTGCAGTGTCCCAGGTTTCTCTGGAGTATGCCACCTTTCTTCATAAACTCCTGGTGGGAGCTTCAGTCATTCACAGGACATTAACATAATAATTCACGTCACAGCTACTTTTCCTCAGGAAAAGGAGGAAAGTTAGTTGCTAGTTGCTGAAAGAGAGCTGGAGTGATTACATTTCCTAAATCAGTTACTTGTTTTCCTGTTCGTTATGGAAATGCGTTTTTATTAGGCCTCCTATAGAGCAAAACACAAGATTGTTGCTGCTGTTGAACCAACCCTGATTTATAACTTGTGGTGTTATCCTCACTCATGAGATAATATGGTTAGCAATGAGTCCTTCCTTTAGCTCTGAGTGTTTATCTAAGGCATTTCCTGAGGGCAGGACATAATGACAGTCCACAGCAAGCTAATTTGATTATTATATGGACCATAAATTAGGCTTTAAATTGATTCAGCATTGAACAGTATGAGGTTTTGCTAAGCATCATTTGGGATCCTTATGTGTTGTAACTCCCCCATGCACCAGTAACAAACTAATTGTCATTCATTCTTGCCACCAAAATTAGGAGGCACTAGCTATGCTCCAGCCAAGAGAATAAATTTCCTTTGCTGGATTTAGGTGGTGGATGTTCTGTTTCCCAGCTCTGAATGATGTAATGGCTAAACTGGAGGACTTGGAGATGAAATTAAGTCAGTTTTTTCTTGGAGTAGAACATATGCAGTACATGATGGTACTGAGTGTGGCTGCAAATCTAAAGAGGGAGATTTTCAACAGTTGATTTTGCTCTTTCTGTTCATGCTGTTATCAGCTAAGTACTGTGGGGATGTCGTGCAGCTGTCTCTTCTCTGTGTTACAGTGGAAGACACATGATGATGGGGTCTGCTAGACAGAGTTTATTTATGTTAGGTAATTGTGTGCTCATGTTAGTTTTGCCCCCTTGCTAGGTGTTACAGATCCTGGTCATGAACCTGTTATGCTTTGGTATTGGGAATAAATACAGGACTTTATCATGGCCTCTGGATTTCGTGAGAGGAACATGGGCCATTGGGTTTAACTCAAGTCAGCTTTGCAAAATCTGAGTCTGAAAAAAGTCTGCAAAAGGGTAAAACACTTCAAATTTTTCTTTTGTTTCTTTCCCTGTGATTTTCTAGAGTGTAAAGTCTAATGCAGCAGGATCCAACCCTGTTACTACTCTACCTCCCATTATTGCCTTGAAGGTACATTGTGGCAGTCTTTTCTGCACCCTGTCTCAGGAAGGGTAGGGTGATGGTGCTCCCCTGGGTGGCATGAGGTGGATTATGTGATGGGCTGCCTCTGCAGTTCCCAGTCCCATCACTTTCCTGCTCATCATGCTCATCTCATGTGGCTGGAAGTGAAACTGTATGGCAGGGCATGTGGCAGATGGTGCTTTTCTGAGGGTAGGGACACAGGGCGTTTTTGTACGAGGTGGTGGGGTTTGGGTGCGTGGGTTTTCCTGCTGACCTGACCTCACCACCCCACCCATATCATTGCAGCCACCTGATCAGATGAACACGCTGGGTGCAGAAATGGGTCTGCAACAACCATGCTTACCCTGGTGTAGATGTGTTGTATGGTGGCTCAGCGCCTTGTCTGCAGACATGGGTCTGTACTGAAAACAGGAGTAAGCTCCTCTGCAGTGTGGGAGCCTGGAGTGTTATCACTGCTAAAAATGCCACTGTCTCACCTCCAGAAAGCTATTTTGCGCTTCTTTCTCTGATTGCATGAGGTGTGTGCCAGAGTGAGGGTCCCTTTAGCTCAGAGTTCTGTCTCCTGGGTGCGCCATTGGTGGGTGTTCAGATAAATAATAAGCTGGTCATGTACTGAGTACTGAAGGTCTCCAGCCTCCCCCTGCATTCAGGAGGAACAGGCAAGAGTTTGCACAGATGTCAGTTGCCACTTTTGTTATCCTCTCAGTTGTGTAGTTCTTATACAGATTTGTTTCCTTAAAATAGCAAAGAAAACTTTACCAGAAGCTGCATGTCCACCGGCTATTTTCCCTTCTCAGTTTTAATTTTAACCTCTGTTTTATTTGAACCTCTCACTTGCAAAGCTAAAGAATGTTATTTCTTTTCAGTAGATTCCCAGAGGGTATTAGTCAGCAGAGCTCTATGGGATCGGTTTGTGCTAGCTGAGTGTTTGTCCCTGGGAAATACAAACGTGGTGGAGGTTCAAGGCCTGTACAAGTTTACAAGAGCAGTTTCTCCAGTCATAAGTGATGTGTTAGATTGCTCAGTTCGACTTCATAGCTATTACTACACAGAAAAATAACCAACTCAACCTGATTAGGAGCAGTGTGATGTGCATCTGTACAATTGTACTGTGCTGATGTCTGTGCTCAGTGATTATCAGAGCGGAGCAGACAACGTGAGTACGGATAAGAGGCTACTTCTACACTGCTGCTGTCTTGTTGCTGAAAAAGCTTTGCAATCTGTATCCTCTGAAAGCAGGAACCCTAATTAATTTAAATTGTACTTACGTGCCATGCACATTTTTTTACTGTAGACAGCCTTGGGTATTTGAAAGCTTTGTGCTTTGCTGCTTTTTTTTTTTACATGTTTCTAGCAGTTGTTCTGCAACTCAGGTGCTCAAAGCTTTTAACAGCATAGCAGAGCAGATCCTCAGGTGACAGAGGTCTGTACAGTTTTTACTAAAGCAGAAAAGTTGCATTGACTAATGCAAGCTCAGTATCTGACATTTTGGGGGTTTTTTAACATTAGACGAGATGAAAAACCTTCTGGTGTATCTCAAGCATGCACTTGATTCAGTTTCTTTTTGAGCAGTACAGTGGTACTCAGTGTAAAAAACTGAAAAAACCCCATATCTATGTTGTAAGGTTATTTAGAGAAATCATCAAAATACAAAGGTATTTGAGTGTGCATCCATGCAAATAAAAGTGGAGAGGTCTCTTTTAATTTTATTTTTCTTCTAGAGCAAGAGGAAGGTGCAAAGATGTTTTTCCAGGACACTTGCAGGATATGACATGCCTGAGTGGTCCTGGCAGTCCACAGCCCCTGCTGGTGCAGTGGGCATGTTTAGATGTAGGCAAGGAGAGATGGCAGCCGTGCTGTCTTAAAAAGGGCAGAGAACTCCCATCAGGGAGCAACAAAAGTAAGTGTTTTTTGTAGATGGCTATAGATGACTTCCTGCTGCCTTTATCCTAGCAGCTGTGCATATCACCAGAAACCAACAGCAACAGGCCAATAGCCTCAGTAACACTGGTGTTTCCATTCCTGTCTTAAGCTTTTTCACTAAATTTCCCCATACAATAATCTGGACTTGAAATATTACAAGACTTTCCAAGCTTGACTGAAGATCGTTCTGAGGAATCTGATCTGACTCTGAAGCTTGTTCTGCTTTGAGCAGGGCATAGGAGATCACAGCCTCCAGAAGTCCCTACCAACATACGCTGCTCCATTTCAATGGGACACTAAAGGCTTCACAGCCAGTGAAGCAGCAACAGGTTTCCTTTCTCTGCAGAAATTCACTAAAATCAATGAATATTGGTCTGCTAGATACTCAGCTGACTTGTAAAGCCTACTCAGTGTTAGCATCTTGATGAAATTAGATTTTACAAAGCAGAAGTCTTTAGCTGAGATGTTCAGGGACAGCAGTGGTCATAATCTGTAAGAGATAAGAAAATAATGCCCAGGGAAAGTGCTTAGAGGTAGACAAGAAGAGTGAATTTCATCTTGTCACCTGCGTATAATCTTCAAGAATGTCTTATATTCCAGGCACCTCAGTTGATCAATCAGGGAGAAAGTGTTCATCTTATTTTTGTAATGTTTTTACTTTCTCCTTTTCAACATTTTTTGAAATTTCAAAAAGCAAAGTTGTCCTGCAATGAAAAAGTGTCCTGGATCTGCCAACTTTAACTTTATGATGCAAGTGTAGGTGAAAGGACTTAATAGACCATATAACTCCATAGCCATTACAGATTTCTGGTAGTTCACCTGTTTCAACTTATTTTGGAGCAGCTGGCAGCCTGATGCAACCCTTTCCCTGCCTGACCTGTCAGCCAGTTTTTCACCCATCACAGAATGTATTTACCTAGATGTATTTTTTCCTTTAGTTTCTGCTAAGCAATTTGGTTTGCATGGTATTGCACGTTATCTCTTCTGTTTGAAATAGTATCATACTGAAACTTGTCCTAGAAGTTGCCAACTTGGAAGCACATTAAAAAAAAAAAAAGGGAGCATTGCTTTGATCCCTTTGGCCAAACTTGATACCTTGCCTAAGGGTGAATTAACACTCTTATATTCAAATCTGACATCCCAGTGCTCCAAAGTCCAAATAGCTTTGCGGCCTTTTGATACTGTGAAAAGAGAGTTCTGGTACGGAATGAGCAATGTAATATTTGAATGGCATGGTTTCTTCCTATGTAGTGGTAAACAGTGCCTATCAAAAGCACTGGTTTGTTTTACTGATTGGTTTGCAGAAGCATCCAGCATTTCAGATTAGTTCAAATTACCTTTGAACTTCTTAGGGCTGCAAAATTAGCCTAGATAATCTTGAAAGAATAAATTGCCCTCAACGTTTCCAGTAATTTCTGGTTAGGCTTGTATGACTCCATTTAGTGGTTTTCTCTGAGCACTGTCTTGAAACTCCCAAATCAAAGGCATATGAAAATTAGTAATAATGTATTAAAATAATAAAATTGGGTAACTGCTGACTGAACCTGAACATGTTGCACATCCACAAAGGGTTCTTGTCCTAGAAGGTGGCTTAGGTTGTTGGAGGACACGTTTTCTGCCTGGGGAGAGGATGGGAGAAGTGCTCTCACTCAGCAGAAGTTGGTCAACCCCTCTCCTACAGCACTTGGTGGTAACTCACCAGTATAGGGTGCATAAGCTGCATAACAACCTTCTCATACTGATACTGGCATTACTTTGATGTATCTGAGTTTTGTATCTCTTCCTGAGTGAAGTCTTTGACAAACAGAATTATATTGACTTCTGTGAAAAGACAGTGTGTTTCTACTTATTTACCAGGTTTCAGAGGGATTGTGTGTGACAGAAAACACATAAACTCATTATTTACCCAATGTTTTGAAAGAAAATAAAAACATAGTCAGATTCGTATCCTCCTTGTGAAATGGAAATAAAAGAACTGGTGATGTGCAGCTGGCTTATTTGAGGACAGGTGCCTGCACCCCTATTGACAGTGGTCCCTGGCTACAGCTCTGAGGTGCACTTGCTTGGGCTGCAGGGGAAACAGCCTGTATTGCATCATGCATATAACCCCAAAGACTACAGGCTGGCATTACTAAAAAAATCCAGATTATTCTCTTGTGCAAATGAGAGTCAAATTTGATGTCTGGGGTTAGAATATTCAGGCTGCCAAGCCAACTCTTCAAGTACTTGTGAAAATACACATTGCAAAGGTTTTCCAGAGTGACTGGGGAATCCTCCCTGGATGTCCTCTGTGAGATCTTTCAGATGAAGCAAATTTTGCATTTTGGCTTTTGCAAAGTGTTGCCTCTACTGTGTAGTTGCACTTTGTCCTGATGTCAGAACTCAAAACTCAAATCTTTCCAGGCCATTGGTGAGATGGTAGTAGGGACCAAAGAAGTCAAAATTCACGCTCTGTTTGAGCTTTCTTGTGCTTGGCAGCTGCTTCTAGACATCGTTATTTAATCACTTTTTGTGGAGATCTCTGGAGTTGTTTTCAGCCAGATCTGTTTTTGGATGAAGGCAAGATTTTTTTTAGAAGTATCTTTGATGAAATAAATGATAGAAAGGAACTGAAAAGCTGTAATTCAGTCAAGACATTCACTTATGGCATCGGTTGTGATAGCAGCTTGATGGAATTAAGGTTTTTCTGTTTGGTCCAGAAACAGGTATTTTCACATCAAGCACAAAAAAATAAGTTTGTTCTTTTTAAGTCATGACAAGATTTGAGTTTTTGTTTCCAAATAAATATAATGTAGAAAATATTTTTTTTCTAAATACAGATGACAAAAATAACATACTGTTAACTCAGACATGGAATGCATAGTTTGATTATTTATATAATTTTGGTTTTGTGTTAGTGGTTTTGGCAGTACATCTGAAAATGAAATGTTATGGAGAAAATTAAAATCAGCCATCTTTTAAAACTTTATTTATAATGGCAGGATACAAACAATTATTGTGATTGGAGTAATGAAGTTGCTATATCAGAGATGATCTAGCTGGAAACATCTGACCCATCTTTGTTAAGGAGACCAGGAATAAAACTCTGGCTAACTGCCATTAACCACCGCTGGGCCATTTTGTGATGGTTGTGCTCCCCCACTGCTCCAGGGACACTTGTGATTTCCAAATTCCTTTCTGCGCTACCACAGATAGTCCCTTTATTTAAACTACATATGGGCCAAGGATGTCTGCAGCTCAGGGAAAGTTAGATTTTGCTGTCCCAATGTGTGCAGACTGGTCAGTTTCATCTGGGGAGAAGCTCTGCAGACATGGATGTGCTGCTGCAGTTAGGGTGCTGGGCTGGGAGTGAGGGAAGTGCTGCTCCTCAGAACGGCCCATGCTCCCTCTTAGCTTGCTCTCTAGTTCTTTCCCTGTGTGGCCAGCACTCTGGTGCGGAAAAAATGCCTTTTTCTCACACTTCAGCAAGTTGTGGCCTGTAGGAGTTGTCTACTTTGTGCATGCACTGTCAATCCTGCTATAAAATCATTTCACCTGATTTCTCTGTTACAGTAGATACTTACTGGTTTGGATCTTTTTACAAGCACTTGGTTTCTCCATCTCCTAACCTTAAAGGATCACCCATTGGATTTGGCTTGCAAGTCCCCAGATAAATGCTTTAAAATACAGTGAGAGAAACACACAGGGGCCCACCCTATAATCAGGAATGGATTGAAGAGGAGATCCAATTCAGTGTTCTTTATAGCATCTTTATACTTAATAAAGGTTTACCAGAGCCAACAGATATTGAGTTCCTGAGGTGGAGTTTTGTATGAGCCAGTACATTGGTAAACTAGAATAAATCAACAAGGAGTAAAGTAGGATATGGATTACATTTAATTATTACCGCTGAAATGCCAAATTTTTCATTTAATCCTTTGGTTTGCCCTTCCATTTCAGCAAGTTTCTGCATTTATTTTGCTGCTTCTGTGTTTTGTACCTTATGTCCGAGATAATCCTGACAATGTGTCTAATTGCTTTTTAATTTTGATAGATGATAGATTATGTCAATTTACTACATATGAAAACAACTGACTTCTTTTATCTAGCATGCTTTCTGACCAAACAGATTTTGAGTGGAGTGGTCAGCTAGCTTGTAACCAGCAGGACTACACAATTGATGCCGCTGGAGTATTATACCCACTAAAAAATTGTTCCACTCACAGCTGCTTATCAGAACATTGTGAGTAACTGAAGTCCTTGCCCTTTATTACACCCAGGCAGAGGACCAGATGAGAGGGTTGCTGCTGGAAACTTTCTGAAGTCGTGGTCCAATTAGATGAATTTTGCCAAGAAGACACTTATTCTCTGTTGAATCCAACCAACAGATGGCAAGACAGTCTATGTGGATTTGGCAGGGAAGGCCCACTCTTGTGGCTGTGTCTGGACTAGCCCCTGTATGGAAAGAACAGCGCCAAAACTTAGATTTTGTTGATTCTGCAGTTGTTCCAATGGCCAAACAGAGCTGGTTTTAAAATTGAGCCGCTGACCTGTCAACCTCCACTTTGTGCCTGGGAAGATCATGGAACAGATCCTCCTAGAAGCTGTGCTAAGGCACATGGAGAACAGGGAGGTGATTTGAGACAGCCAGGATGGTTTCACCAAGGGCAAATCCTGCCTGACCAGCCCAGTGGCCCTCTATGGTAGGATGACTCCATCAGTGGACAAGGGAAGGGCCATGGATGTTCTCGAATTCTGTAAAGCCTTTGACATGGTCCCCCACGACATCCTTTGCTCTGAATTGGAGAGACATGGATTTGATGGGTGGACTGTCAGATGGATAAGAAATTGGTTGTACAGTACAATCCAGAGCGTAGCTGTTAAGGGCTCAGTGTCCCAATGCACATCGGTGACAAGTGGTGCCCTCAGGTCACTGTTTTGGGACCAGTGTTATTTAATATCTTCATTAATGACAAAGACAAAGGGATCGAGTGCACCCTCAGCAAGTTTGCAGATGACCCCAAGCTGAGTGGTGCTGTTGAAACACCTGAAGGACAGGATGCCATCCAGAGGGACTTGGACAGGCTGTAAAAGTGGGTCTGCGGGAATGTCAAGAGGTTTAACAGGTCCCAAGTGCAAGGTGCCTGTACCTTGGTTAGGGCAACCCCCCCATCAATACAAGCTGGGAGATGAAGAGATTGTGAGCAGCCCTGCTGAGAACGACTTGGGCGTGCTGATGAATGAAAAGATGGACATGACCCAGCAATGAGGCTTGAAGCCCAGAAAGCCAATAAATTGTGAAGTAGGATATGGATTACATTTAATTTTTGCTGGTGGAGTGGTAAATTTCTTTAGTTAATCTTTTGGGTTTTTCAAAATCCCACATGCAGTTAATCCTTGGCTATATCAAAAGCAGTGTGGCCAGCGGATCAAGGGACATGATTTTGCCTCTCTATTCCTCTCTGGTGAGACCTCACCTGGAGTCCTGGACAGAGCTTGTGGGTTCTCAGCACAGGAAGGACATGGACCTGTTGAAGCGGGTCCAGAGGAGGGCCACAAAAGTGATCAGAGGGCTGGAACATCTCCCCTGTAAAGGCAGGCTGAGAGTTGGATTTTTTCAGCCTGGAGAAGAGAAGGCTCCAGGGAGACCCTATAACACCTTCCAGTACTTACAGGAGGCTTGTAAGAAAGATGAGGACAGATTTTTTAGCAGGGCCTGTTGTGATGGGACAAGGGGTAATAGTTTTAAAGTAAAAGAAGGTAGATTGAGTCTAGATATAAGGAAGAAATTTGTTGTAATGAAGGTGGTGAAACACTGGAACGAGTTGACCAGAGAGGTGACCCATTCCTGGGAACATTTAAGGTAAGGTTGGATGGGGCCTTGAGCAGTCTAATTTAGTTGAAGATGTCCCTGGTAATTGTTGGGAGATTTGAACTAGATGACCTTTCAAAGTCACTTCCAACCCAAACCATTCTATGACTCTGTGCTGGGGGAAAGGGTTCAGAGATGTTCTGTGTTACATGTTGTGCTAGTCAGATCTATAACCCACAAGGAGACACACTCTGACCCAGATCCTTCCCCTTCCTTGGAATGAGGTGCAAAAGCAGCACTGGTGTTAGACAGGGGAAATCCCACTTCAAGCACAAAAACCTCCTTCTGTGACAAACCAAAGGCTTTCCATTCGTGGAATGTCAGGATTAAGACTGAGTCATGTTATAATTAATTCAAACAATTTTAACAGTCTTTGTATCCATAAAACAGTTATTTGTTACTGTGTTTTATGAATTCTAGCTCACTTTTGAGACTATTTTCTGCAAGAGACAACGTACAAACTGTATTGTCGATGGATCCTATTTTTGGTGCTGGTTGAGTGACTAATTGTGTCTTCTTCAAAGTGTTTTGGAGTATATTGCTTAAAAATGATAGTTGAAAAATGGGGATTTTAATTACAAGCTTGTTTCCAAACAATATACAGGGAATAATTTATTTAACTAGTTACTTCTACTGCATGACCAATAATAAATACATGAAAAAGTCAATTTTTTGCGTGGTGGTATGTAACACGTATCTTATGTAGCACAGCAGAGTCAAAAGGCAAGATGAATTATATTTGATATATTGCACCATTTGGTTAAGTAAATTGATTTCAGTAGACTCCACTCACTTCCCATTTGCATGAATATGGAGGATTTTTCTTCTTCAGGCAAGCTTGAGGCAAACAGTGTCACGGTTGCCATTTTCCTCTTCATTTCGAATATCTATATTCCCTGTTTCATGCTTACTTTTTAAAATCCCTTGGTTGTCTTCCAACTCACAGATGGGCACAAAGCACCTCAGCTTTCCACCTCCTGCTGTGCTATTGCTTAAGTACTTACCCTCATTGCATTCTAATTAACAAGGATATCGCTGACAGGGGCACAGATAGGAGAACTCGAGGTAAAGTAGTCTTTCGCATTAAACTGTGAGTGTTAATAGATGTAAATAAGTTGTTGAATATTCTCGAAACTGTTGTGCTAGTGCAAAGCTTGCTGCCTCTCTCCTGGTGGAGTTGTTATGCGTCCATCAAACTGATCTAGGTAGCTGACATGATTCAAAGTGCCTTGGCAGATACAAAGTGAGTTAGGGAGCATTTACACATAGACCTCTTGGATGGCAGAAACAGCAGAGGAGGAGGAACAGTGGCAGAGGGATTAATGGTAATCTGAGGGTTACCACCCACCAGCATCTCTGATGTGTGGGGTGCTCTAAAGAGGAATTTCACAGGGCACTGAGGTGCTGTTGGGGAGAATTAGCAAACTGATAGTGGTAGGACTGGGTTTACAACCTTGGATCCACCGTGAGGCACAGTCTTGGCTGTGCTTTTTCAGCCATCTGTGCTCATTTATCAACCCCTGGGGAGGCCTGCGGCTCCTACAATTTGTTTTACTATTCATCATGAAAACATTTTAATTATCAGAAGGTATAGGAGAAGACAGAATACAGAGCCTTTATTGCTGTCAGTTTAACATAATTTTCTATTGTCTTTCTATATAAGTTATAGGATAGATATGTTGTGTTTTTTTAAAATGTTATGGAATTGGAGGAAGTCAAGCCATCCATTTAAAACAGGGGCAGATAAAATATGTATAGACTATATCTGACGAGGCTGGAGAACTGCAAAATCATTTACCTTGGGAGGATGTTTTTTCTTCCTCAATCCATTCATACATTTGCTTTCTCTCCTTCTAATGGCTAAATATTTTTTTTCTCTCTCTCTTCCCCAGTCCCCTGGAGCCAGGTCTTCTTTCAGGTGCCGTTTCTGTTTACAACCAGTTGCCATTAAAACAACATAAGAACAAAAATATAGGTTTTGAATGAAGTTTGCCCAGCTTCTGCAGTAAAGACCTGACTGAAGGTAGGTTTTCTGAAGGCAAACCTTGACCTGACAAGGAACAATCCTATTTAAACAACGCTATTTTCTCTGTCAAGATACTGCTCTTTTTCCCTTCCTCTATCCGCAAGTGATTTGGGACCTTTTTTTTTTTTTTTAACTTCACAACTGTCTGAGTTTCACAAGCCTGACACAGCATTAAAAGCATTTGTGCTTTGTTCATAGCAATAAACATCAGCAAAGTTGCCACAAATGCTCCTGTGATAAATTGCTATTAAATACAGCTGCACCTTTTCGGATGTGGGAGGGAGGGTGGCCATGGCTCTCATGTGAGCCCAGGATAAGCCCGCTTGCTTGTGCAGAAGCAAGATGAGGGACCAGATTTGCTCAGCTGTGTTTATCTTCCCACCCACACATGTGCCCATACAAGCATCCCACCAGCCTAACGTCAGGCTAATCAAAACATCATAAAGCCGGCTGAATCCTGACCAGCTGCAACCAGGCTTGTCATGCCTCTACCATTATTATTGTTGTTTCAATTTATAAAATTAGCCTCTGCTGATGGCCCTGATTGCAGATGATTTTCCTTTAGCTTCTCTACAGCTCCCACGTGCAGGGGCCACCCTGTATGTGATAGCTCTGCAATCCCACCTCAGTGTCCTCTGCAGCTCCATCCTGGGACCCAGGGCTCTGCAGGCAGTTCAGGGGGTTCCCACCATGCGTCCTGTCACTGGGGTCTGCTCTTTGAGCTGCAAATGAATTCAAGAACCTTCCAGGAAACAGAAAGGCTTCTGAGCTGATCAAATGGCTCAAAAGGAAAACATGACCTTATGCTGCTGTGTGAGCTCACTGTGACTGCATTGGTCCCTTTGTTAAAATTTCTGTGCCTTGCCTAACAGTTGTCTGTCTCCCATTGGGGTGATGGAGGGGTCTTACCAGTTCCTCACAGCCCTGCAGGACCTGGCAGAGGCTGTTGTGGGAGCCTCCACCTGACTCATGGGCATCTCTCATGCAGAGTCATTGCAATGGGCTGCTAGTGGATTCTCCCACTACTGGAAAAAAAATATAGTGTTGCTTGATACTCCTCTGTTGCCTTTTGCTGGACTAACTGGACCTGTGGAGTTCAGAGGTAATGGTATGACTCTTTCTCTCACTGTGAGAAACGCAGAGCACAGTTCAGGGTTTTAAGTGCAGAGACCAATGCTGTGCATGCTTCAAAATTCATGCCAAGCTTTTGAAATGTGTCAGTAAATTCACAGAGGAAAAAGAGTAAAAGGTGAAAAATAGTGCATGCTGAAATGGGAACCAGGTGGTGCCCAAAGTGGCTAAATCAGAACATGTGAATGTCCCTCTCTCAAGCAGGGCTGCTCTGTGCACTGTGTGGTCCATCTGTTGGTCTTTCAGTGTGGGAAAGTAGGTGTCAGTCCTGCTCTCAGGACCACCATACCCTGAAGTTCTTGCTCCTGCTTTTGACAGAAGGGAGACAAGTGTGAATGTGAGAAATCTCACCCTCTTGCATTCCAGGATGGAAGGTGCTACTTCCTCATGCTGGCTCTGCCAGGAAGGTGGTTTGGGTTTTCCACTATGGCCAGGCAGTGAGGTCCTGGTGCTGAGCTGTGCTATACACATGGTGTCAGACTCGCCCACTCAGTCTTCATAGGCTGGGCTGGAGAGAAGGAATGCCATGCAGAGGGACCTGTACAGGCTTAGGAAGTGGGCTTGTGTGAGCCTTATGAAGTTCAACAAGTCCAGCTGCGAAGTCCTGCACCTGGGTCAGGGTAATCCCAAGCACAAATATAGGCTGGGTGGAGAATGGACTGTGAGCAATTGTGAGGAGAAGGACTTGGGAGTGCTGGTGAGGGAGAAGCTCAATATGACCCAGCAAAGTGTGATTGCAGCTCAGAAAACCAACTACGTCCTGGGCTGCATCCAAAGCAGCGTGGCCAGCAGGGCGAGGGAGGGAAATCTGCCCCTTGCTATGCTCTGGTGAGACTCCACCTGCAGTGCTGCATCCAGCTCTGGGGATATCAACGTAAGAAGGACATGGAACTGCTGCAGCAGATCCAGAGAAGGCTGTAAAGATTATCTGAGGGCTGGAGCACCTCTCCCATGAAGGCAGGGTGAGAGAGCACGTACAGCCTGGAGAACAGAAGGCTCTGGAGAGACATTGTAGTATGTTCCAGTACCTGAAGAGAGCCTGTAAGAAAGTTGGAGAGGGACTTTTTATAAGGGCATGTAGTGATAGGTTGAAAGGGCAAGGCTTTAAACTAAAAGAGGGTAGGTTTATGTCAGATGTTAGGAAGAAATTCTTTCATGTAAGGGTGGTGAGGTGCAGGAACAAGTTGCCCAGGGAAGTTGTTGGTGTCCATGCCTGGAACTGTTCAACACCAGGTTGGATGTGGCCAATCCAAACTGTTTTAGGATTCTTAAAGGAAAGGAGAAAGATGGGTGTTAGAAATAGAGGTTAATGTCCAGCACAGCTGCTGGCATGCCTTGTAGCATTTTCCTTCTCCTCCACATCTCTCCATAATCCTTTCTCACCAATTTCCCACTGCCGAGCTCCTAGCTGGTGCTGTGAACAGACCTCAGCTGTTACCCCATGAAGGTAACATGAAATTATGCCTAGTGGTTCCTTGTCCCCAAGGGTTTAGCCATTAAATGTCACTGAAGGAAAGATCTGTGTAGTGGCTTTTTGCCCGCCTGCGTACTCCCGTACAGCTCCAGCATGTAGGGCTATTCTGTCCAAGGGTCTGGGCTTCTCACTTGTATAAGCTGTATAGCAAGTGAGAGATTATAATAAAGAATAATTTGCTCCCCCTGTTTGGTCTCATGTTGGTTTTACACTAGAATAATGGTGCTTGCTCAGTGTAACTCTTCGTGCAAGGTTAATTGGTATGTATAAAGAAAGTATGATCATCATTCACTTAAAAGCACACATGGGAACTTGCTAATTTCGCCGAAGGTCTGGCCAGGTTTCATGTGTGTGCTCCTGGTTTGCATCAGATTTTTATTTCAGACACATGCCTCAGAACTCTCTGGATGCTGCCTCGAAACCTGATTTTAATGAAAACAACCATGCATTTAATTCTGGAGAGATATTCTGGAAATTGTTTCTTTTCTTCCCATGATTTTTTCTTAAAATCTTTACAAATATTCTTTTTAATGCTATTTTTCAAATTTCTAATTATCATGTGAATGGATCTGTTGAAACTTTTCCTTTTTCCCTCTTCCTGTTCTACTTCCATTTTACATGGATGGTGTTAGCACTGTGTGGTGCTGGCCCTGCCAGCGTGTCCCACCCTCTGAAGGTGCCCTATCTCCACACTGTTTCCCATGGCACTACTGAGGCTGGTGATGGGCTTTGCCTTGAGCAGCTCTTTAGGAGAAGGCTTAATATGGCAGATAGGGCAGGACCTCAAAATTGCTTTTGTGACCTGCCTCTGAGAGACTTTTGAAGGTAAGCCCTCATCTGTAGCTGCAACAGGGCTTGTTCAAGCCACCATGAAATAAAACTACTACTAAAAATCCCACTCTCACTGATGGGCTTGGATTACTCTTTCATTTGTAGATTTGGGTCCAGAGATACAAGTTGTCTCTCCCATGCTACTAGTCCCAAGGTGGGGTTGGAACTATGCTGTCCTCTTCTTGTCTGGTCTAGATGATATGAAGAGCAAGACCAAGGCTCAATCTCACATTTTTACTGACTGTGCAGTCTTCTGTCCTCAACAGAAGCCTCGGGCCCTGTTGCCTGCAGCAGGCTCCCTGGGGGCTTGTTCCTCAGCAGGGATTTTCTCTACAGGACGGGAGATAGTATCTCCTGTTGTCCATGGATTCAGTTAGTGGCTGAACTTCAAACCTGCATTTCAAAAATATGCTTCGGTGTACTTAGCTTATTTTTGTTCTTCCTCTGATCTTTTAAAAATACTTGTTCTTTAGCTATATATAGCAAAACAGTCTCCGTAGTCAGATCAGAAAAACTGTGGAGAAAGTTTGCTCTTGGGTTATTTATATAGCTCTTAGCAGCACTGTCCCCTTGCCCTTTTTGTACAAAGCTAGGTCACGCTGGGCTGAAAACACGACCTTATCCTTCGGGTATGCAGACTGGCCATTCAGAAGTCCTTTTTTAAACAAAGTTTGTGTTCCAAAAGGATAAATGGTAATTGGCGGCTACAAAATTCTCAATTCCATGTGACTGGGAATTAGTGTGATAAATGAGTACAGAGTGCAGGCAGCTTTTGATAAATCTTGTAGTAGTTGCACATGCTCTCTATCAATATCAATAGACTTTTGCTTCATTGATCTTCTGTGAGCCACAGAACTGCTGGGATTTTCAGACAATCTGGATCTGTAATCTTTTGGGTTGTGAAGCCAATGTGAGCTATCAAAGTACAATACAGTTATAAAACATGGCCACAGGAGTTTTGATCCTTCATCCAAACCATATATTTTCATTAAAACTTAATGCTAACATAGATGTCTCATAGTTGATTCAAACTATGAATTTTTTTCATTAAAATATCCACATACTATGAATAGTCTGTAATTTTCCCATGGGTTTTGCCAGACGACAGAAATTTGAAATATTTCTTTCCTGTCTGCTAGCCTTCCACTTGTCCATGTTTTCTTTCTCGATTTCTACAGCAGCCATCCTCAATACTTACCATTAACAATCTTCTAGTCCCTTAAAATAGCAAAGATTAATGGACATAGCATGACATCAGTTTTTGTATCAAATGAAAAGACCTTAGGAACACGCGATTTCATTCTGTCACTCACATGGCATTTTATTCAAAGAGAAATATCAAAATTTTCAATTCCATGAGAAGGCCACGAATATATGGGAGAAAAAGTCTTGCAGGGAAATCTGGTTGCTCCAAGTGTTAGGTAATTTTTACACAAGCCCTTTATTAAAAAGGGTTTAGTGATCTGTTGTGAAAGGGAGTGTAGGCTCATTACATACACAAGCTTGATGCACCCTTTTCCCAAACATTAGGCCAACAGTGATATCACATATTGATAGAAGTATCATGCACCATAGACTGACATTGTTTTCTCAGAAAATTTAAAATAAATGTTAAATACAGTCAGCAGCTAAAGCAAATATGCCTGTTGGGTGAAAAACAGCTTCCAAAAACTTTCACATGGAGACAATTAAATCTTCCTAGGACAAGCCCCTGCAGAGCTCCCCACAACTGGTATCTGTCCTAGGAACTGGAGGAGTCATCAACGTTCTTGGCAACTGCAAAACATACCTACTTGCATATCAACAGCATTCTGCAAAATTAATAGACCACATTAATTCTTGGTGTGACTCCAACTGAAATCAATGATGTTATACCACTGATGAATATGGACAAATTGTTTTAATAATTGTTGACTAAGGAGCAGATTATTGAAAATCACTTTCCACAGCAGGAAAATCCAGTCAGTGGAACATGCTAGAAATTGTTGCTGAAGGAGATGGGATTTGTAGAAAGGTGGAAAGAATGGAGACAAGAGAAAGAGCAAAAAAAAAATACTTGTTTTGCATTGTGAGAATGCTGTTCAAGCATCTTCCATTTTTTGTAGGGTATTCTGTAGGGTTAGTGAAAAGAAAAGGCATTCTGAGTTGCTTTTAAGCTGTATTTCTATTCCTGCCTGCCAGCTATAAGCTTTCCACTTGTCAAAACCTGGCACTGTAGGCAGTACCCCTGGAGAAGGATGTGTGTGTCAGAAATTCATGGGATCATTTTCCCCTAATATATGTTCAGAGCAAAGCCCAGTGGGCTTATACTACTCTTTAGTGAGAGGATATGAGCGTGACTGTGGTGCTGGGGCTCTCTGAGGGCCCTAGGACCTCTCTTGGGCAATTACTTCTTGCAGGGATTAATGAATTCAGCCTCTAGGGTACATGGACTTACATCATGGTGGTCCATGGCAGGCTGCAAGGTAAGCTTCCCCTGACCCTTAGCTTTCCACAATGCATCTCCCGCATGCAGCTTCCTTCAGGTGGTCTGTATTGCCCCTTGTGTCCTCCAGCTTCTCCCTATGGAGACAGCCCACTATCGGATTTATCTTAATTTCCCTGCAGCATCAAGAGACTGCTTGAGAGGGAAAGAAAGCAAAAATTGTTTTTCAGTGAGATATGAAGTCAGGCTTTCACAGTACTGAAAATAGGTAAAATTAAATGCAAATTGCAATTTTTACCTAAGCCTAGATAATAAATATCTTCCCGCTTCCCACACCTTTCCTCAGAGACACCTTAGAGGTCTCCCAGCTCCTGTAGTCAGGGTCCAGACTTGCCCACTTTTCTGCCTTCAGGGCAGTCCCGGAAAGCTGTCATCAGGGATGGAGGAGAAGAGCCTCCTCCAGCTGCTCTTTTCCTCCCCTTGGCTCCTGCCTGCTGCTGAAGCACACCCGAGGGGCGGGTGACCTCTCTGTGCAGCCATCTCCATGATCATCATTCAGAGGGCTTTCTGGTTTCTTCTGCACCACTCATCTGGTCCCTGTTTCCTCCCAGGAAGTCTCCGTGTGCAGCTCCAGCTGCTCCTCCCTGCCCAGACCAGGCATCTGCTGAGGCTCACGGGTGCTGGGGGTGTCCGTGTCCCCGGGAAGCCCACACATGTCACCTCCATGGCACAGGTGGTGGGCTGCACACGGGGGTGCCTAATCTACTTGCATCTCTACCCCACCTACGCATTTCCAAAGAATTTTCTGTCACAGAAGCTCACAGGCTTTAAAGCTGAGTAAATGTGATCTTTCAGAAAGATTTTGTGTTATTACATTTTGCGTTCTTAGATATGGTCACATTATGTTTAAATCAAGTTGACGCAGATGAGGGAACTAAGTAATTATTCATCATTCTGCCAGCAGTGGCTTTTCTTACAACACACCAACTGCTTCTCTATAGAAGATTAAAGTACATTGTTTGTGGTTAGGAAACCCCTTCCTATTCACTGAAAGTCATTGCCAAATCTTGAAACAGTTGTATTTGTAGAGACTTGAAATGTCTAATTTCAGTACAATAAGCAGATCATACTACTCACCAGCCTGCCTAAAACAACATACTGTATTTTAGGGAGCACAGCAACAGTCAACAACTTTAGAAAATTAAATTGCTCCTTTGCTGAAAGTCTTCTGTCAGAGAGACAGAGCAAAAGGTCACAAGGTAGGTAATGAATTACATATTTCTCTTTGAGAATGCCTTTAGCAGATTTTATAGAAAATTATCAGACTTGCAGTGGGTCAGTGCAAAACTGTGACCAGAATTCCTATATTCTCTCTCTTCTCTTACTTTACCTAACTTTTATATTGTATCTATAAGTGTAGAAGTTTGTTCGTAAAAGTTTTGTAGGCATAAGTATTTAAATTTTATATTGTATTTGGACTTTCAAGGTTAAACATAGCAGAGAGATATTAAGGAGTATGAAGGGAACCCCATGTATTTGGCTTCTCATTGTCCTTCAGGGGCTATGTTGCTTTAAGACCAATTTGAAGCCACTAGAAAACTCAGTCATTCTCATTCAGTTTTGGTCTACTTTGTACTTGTACTGACTAGCTAAAGGTAACATGCAGCAAAAGGGAGTTATGCTCCATGTTAATATCAAGAGGAGAGAATGGACAAAAATATTACTAAATGATTCACATAAGTCCCCAAAATTGGACTAGACCTCTTAAAAGGGCAAGCATTTTCCAAAATGTAAATACATTTTTGTTGTAATGCTTGATGTGTTGTGAGAGGAATTTTACTCATGGCATTTTGGCCTTTCTACTTCTAACAGTAACAAAAACAGAAATGCAGAGACAGGAAAACTGCTCAGACGAATTCAGCAGCATGTGGAAAATACACTGCACTATAGCTGTTCTGCAGAAAAAGAAAGGAGCACAGAAGACAAAAAGTGATTAGAAAGGAAAAGATTTTTGTGGGAGAATGCCCGGTCTGGCAGACCAACTTTACTTTTTTTCACTGTCCCACCGTGCAGGTAGCAAACTCCAGACCACTGGGGACTGGCATGTTTGAGGGCATAGGAACTGCTGCACTGCACTCCAGATAAATTGTCTTATCCTGTGTGAAAGCCACACAGAAGAGCTTGCAAACTGCATTGTGTTGCTTGGTTGAGGGTCATTGGCCAGGCACACTGGATACTCTGGACGGTAAAAACCCCCGTTCTGAGGGAATGCATTGACAGATGGCAAAGGCTCCAGCATTCCCACTTCAACCTTTTCTTCCTGATGCTAGGAAAAAATACAGACACACACAGAGCAATGCCTACAATTTCCTGGACCAGCTGGAGAAGTGGGCCTATGGGAACCTCATATAATTTAACAAGACCAAGTGCAAGATGGTTCACCTGGGTTGGGTCAACCCCTGGTATCAGCACAGGCTGGGAGATGAACAGAACAAGAGCAGCCCTGCCAAGAAGGACTTGGGGGTGCTGGTAGATGAGAGGCTGGACATGACCCAGCCACATGCACTCAACAGCCCAGAGAGCCAAATGTGTCCTGGGCTGCATCCAAAGCAGTGTGGCCAGCAGGGTGAGGAAGGGGACTCTGCCCCTCTGCTGTGCCTTCATGAGACCCCAGCTGGAACACTGCATCCAGTTCTGGGGGCCCCATGGCAATGAGGGACATTGACCTGGTGGAGTGGGTCCAGAGGAAGGCCACCAAGAAAGACGGATGGAGCACCTCTCCTATGAGGAAAAGCTAAGTGAGTTGAGTTTGTACAGCCTGGAAAAGAGAAGGCTTTGGGGTGACCTATTTGTGGCCTTCCAGTACCTGAAGGGAATCAATGAGGCAGATGGAGAGACTCTTCACAAGAGCATGTAGTGACTGGACAAGGGGGAATGGCTTCAAATGGAAAGAAAGTAGGTTTAGATTAGATATTAGGAAGAAATTCTTTATTGAGGGTTGTGAGGTACTGGAACAGGTTGCCCAGAGAAGTTGTGGATGCCCTGGAAGTGTTTAAGGCAAGGTTAGGTGGAACTCTGATCAACAGATCTAGTGGAAGATATCCCAGCCCATGGTAGAGAGTTGGAACTAGATGATCTTTAAGGTCCCTTCCAACCCTGGTCATTCTATGATCCTATTAATCTATGACACAATGAATACTCAAGTTGTAAGGAAAGTAGACTCTTTTCAGGCTCTTTACTTGTCTAGGGGTAGCACAATTTCAGGCTTGTTTGTTATTGGGGTTCCAAGGTGTTGCCAAGAAATTGAACAAAATTTATGTGACTACCTTCTTGAGAGGTTAGCTGGGGCTAACAGGCATTACTCTTTTTCACAATGGAAATGCGCACTTTGAAAGGAACACCTTTTAAAATCCTTTTTTAGCAGTTAAGACTTGGAGATGGAGAAAACACGGTGGCTTCTCCAGCAAAAAGATTGATATTGATGCAAGTGAAGGCCACTAAACCACTTCTGAGAGGGATTTAAAAATTTGTATTCTAAATGTGCCTTGTCTTCCAAGTGTTCTTCTGTCACACACTTTTAATTAATACTGGATGATGCAGAAACAAGGTGAAGGCTGAATTTAAAGGCAAAGAAGATGTGACTTTTCAATGACACACTTCTCAAAAGGGAATTAATGGGTCATAGTGTCCCATCCTTCTTTTTTTCAAACAGGCTCCATAATTCTTAAATTACTCTTTCTCACATAGTTTCATTATTTTACTTTAACCTTCCCATTTCTTGTCCTATCTGTTCATTTACTTGCCTGACTGTGCTTATGACTGTATTATTAGCTAATCAAAATGGTCCCTTGTCTGTTTTGTTCTTATTTTAATTTCCTTTGCTTGTCAGCAGAATGTAGCTTTTTTTCTTCTTTAACTGAAATCTTCAAGTCAAAGGGAGTCGTGAAGAAGAGGTAAAAACGGCCACAGTTTCAATTTTTCTTCAGGACAGAGTTTCCAGTGTGACCTGCTGGAAGGAGGGTAGGAGGACAGACACAAATCAACCTGCAGTGGAACAGGTTTCTTCTTAATACTAACTGCATTTTTACATACGGGACGTGACTAAACAAGGAAGTGATGAAATGAAGCAGCAGTGAGAGGGGCTGAGGCAGCTATTTAAATACAGAGAGCAGGTCATCTGCTCCAACATCTGCTTTTCAGTGTTGTTCCAGTAGGAAAGGAGGCTCATATCAGTCCATCCTGAGTTTGAGGACCCTTTCAGGGAATGAGCCCTGCTGTGGCTTTACACGGCTCCTCTCAGCCAGTAGCAGAAGATCCCTGGCATTCCCTAGCACTGAGCTTGCCCCTGCCTGCACCAGTTGCTACACCTTTGAGCTGCCTGCTGCTGCTGCCACAGAGACTGTGTCACTTCAGATTTGGGCTTGTAACTTCACTAAGCCCCTTTTATTCTCTCTTTTTGGCTCCCCTCTGCACATCTGGGTAATTGATTTTGGACACCTTCCCAACGAATTTTTGGAATAAAGGGTCTTTGGAAGTAGTTAAAAAATATTTTTCTTTAATTACTCCATGCTTATTTCTCTTGAAACCCTTCAGCTATGAGATCCAAATTGCTGGGGAATGTAAAGAACCAGCAGTACTGCATAAAAGTATATTTTTCTGTCTTGCAAAAAAATAGTGCTGGTTTCCTTTTCTTCCCTGCAAGTCTAGTTCAAACTCTTTATTTTAGTAAATTCTAATTAGTTTATACTTCAGAAAGGCCCCAACACTTAAACAGCTGTGTGTACCAGCAGTCTTATATTGTAGACTCATGGGGGCTCTCTTCCTATTATGTACATGAATAGTAGCTGGTCCTGGCCATTGAATAACAGTCCAATATTTACTCCATCACATCAATTAAAAAGAGTTCCATGAACAACAAATTATTCTCAGGTTCTATATATTTAAAGTAATTACAAAATTTAAAGCAAAGTAACATTTTTTCTCCTAGTGCTTTCCGCAGTCCTACATTAGCATGCATTTATGTGAAGAACAGGAGGAATGTCTTTCTTCCTGATTATTATGGTGGTGGCTTGGCCTGCAGCTGGAGATGCTGCAGAGGATAGGCCAGCCACACAAGTAACCGAGGAGCCAGCGGGTCCAGGGAGCCCAGGTGTTGTATTAAGTAAAGGCTCCGAGGTCCAAGATCTCCCCTAGATTGTGGTAAGGAGGAAAGTCTCTTCCACCCAGGCCTTGGAGTGGTATGCTCCCCCATTCATTTGGTTTATCCTTGTCAATCTATGTTCTGTATATGGTTGTGTTCCAGAATGTTCTCCCTCACTCGACGCCCCATTGGCTTTGTTCCCCTGCTGCTCCCCTCGCCTACCCTTATTGGTTTGTGTACTGCCACCCCACCTTTTCTGCTCCCTCTAACCCTAATGTGATTGGCCCTTAGTGTTCTCTCCACCCCTATTCAGTTTGGTACATAATCCTGTGTCACCCTGTTCTTTTGGCTTTCCTTCCCTGACCCTTCAAGAATAAAGACCTTCTGTGGAACATCATAAGGAGAGTCCACCTCCGACTCTTTATTCCCGTCTTAAGGCGTCGACTGTGCGACTGCCTGCTTAACCATCTGCGCTGGTGGGATTAGCGGGTGGCAGGCACGGCACTGTGCCTTTCCCACCGGCTGTCACACACCGCACCGAGGCACCGCCGGACAAGCGTGAGGCTTCTAGGAAGGTTGCAGCCACTGACCATCTACCTGGATGAGGCCACGCCATGACAGATTATATCAACTTTATCTAAGCTCACCAATAGCTCCATTATGGTAGTGTTTGAGTGCTCACCTGCTTGTGTGTGTGTGATAGGAGAAGGGTGGGGAGCGAGTAGTCATCAGTGTACACAGGTAAATGGCAACAGCCAAGTTTATAGAAAAGGAGATGTAGGAAGAGAAGGTTTAAGGAAATCACTTGGGACGACACCAAAAGTCACTAGCAAGAGTTGAGGAATTAAACCACTGCCTCACAGAGACTAAATTAACACCTGAATCAGCAGTATTGAGTCTTCCTCTTGACCTGAATTTTGCTGTTGTTCAATTGGCAGTACCTTAGTGGGACAATGAAAACAAACCATGCTGTATCGTATGTCTCTTAGGTAGTTTTTAAAGGAATGCAACCTTTGTAGAAGGAATGTGGTTCTTTATCACAGTGTTGTCATGACTTAACAGGCCCAGTGCAGCACCTGGATCAGTACATACTCTTGAAGAGAATGGTGCCAGGTTTTAGTGAGAATTTCTCAACCCTCTTTCAACAGAAGTGTAGTTTCACTATTCAGCATCTGTTGTACTGGGTTTGTGTGGCCAGATTTTGGTAGTGAGGTTGCTATAGGGGTGGCTTCTGTGAGAAGCTGTAAGAAGCTTCCTTTATGTTCAACAGAGCCAATGCCAGCTGGCTGCAAGATGAACCCTCTGCTGGCCAAGGCTGAGACAATCAGTGAGCATAATAACACTTCTGTGATAAGATATATAAGAAAAAAAGAAGAGTTATTGCAAAGATGTAATTGTAGCCAGAAAAGAGAGGAACAATTATGCAAGCACCAAGGTCAGTGAATCACAGACTCACAGAATCAATCCGGGTGGAAAAGACCTCTGAGATCATTGAGTCCAACCTCTGACTAAACACCACCATGTCATTTAGACCGTGGCTCTGAGTGCCACATCCAGTCTTTCCTTGAACACCTCCAGGGATGGTGACTCCACCACTTCCCTAGGCAGCCCATTCCAATGCCTAATAACTCTTTCTGTGAAGAAATTCCTCCTAATGTCCAACCTAAACCTCCCCTGGTGCAGCTTAAGACTGTCTCTTGTCCTGTTGCTGGTTGCCTGGGAGAACAGGCCAACCCTCATGTTGCTACAATCTCCTTTCAGGCAGTTGTAGAGAGTGATAAGGTCACCCCTGAGCCTCCTTTTCTCCAGGCTAAACACCCCCAGCTCTCTCAGCTACTCCTCATAGGACAAGCACATCATGAAGTGAAGTGGAGTAGGAGGAGGAGGAGGTGCTCCATGTGCCAGAGCTGGGAGTACCCTGCAGCCCATGGTGCAGCCCATGGTGAAGCAGCTGTGCCTCTGCAGCTCATGGAGGTCAATAGGGGTACAGAAAACCACCTGCAGCCTGTAGAGGAGGCCTACGCCAGAACATGCCATTTTCTACTTGATTGATAGTAGTTTGAAGCAAATCCTTTATTCACTCAGGTTCATCTTCTAGTAGATCTATCATCTTGGGTAGGAAACCAAGGTAAACTGGGTTAGGTGTCCAGCTCCATGTTTATGGTTGAAAATCACAAGCGGAGATGAAAGATAGTTTAGAACCCAAATTTGGCACTTTGATGCTTGCTGGTGTATTTGAATGTCATAATTTTGCAAATCTACTCTTAAACCTAGCTTTAATTCGGTTCGTAGATGCCTGGGCCCTTGGCTGTGAACACCAGCAGTTTAATCCTAGGCAATGACTAAAGTACTATGTGTTACAAAGACAGGAGAGATCAGACCCAGCATGTGATCATCTGGATGCAATTACGAACTTCCAGAATGACTTCTTAGATGTGGATTTATTCGGCACAATGAGGAAAGATACAAAGCAGCCACATCCTCCGGAATACAAAGACAGCATTGCATGTTGTTCCATCTTCAGCTGTGCTTCATTTAGAAGAGCAGAGGAAATAGACCCTAGCTGGGGTCAACACAGAGACTTTGCAATGCAAGAATCAATCTTCAAATCATGTAAATGTCCTATGTTAATTGTTCAGCGTTTGGGATGCTTTGTCCTTTATTCATTGGCTTTCACTCTGCACCTCAAAATGTGCCACTTTTAAGCTGTATTTTATCTCAAGAGACATGGTACCAATCCTGCCTTGAAAAATTTGAGGAGAGTGATTCCACTCTCCTCGTCATACCCCCGGTCGTTCTGTAAACATCAAGGCTAAATGGTTTGCTGAGGGCACAAAGCCAGACTAGTTACATGCAGTTGGTAACATATAGTTGGGATTGAGAAGGTCAAGGGTTATTTTCATAGAGTTCAGTCAAACTTTGTAGCTAACACATGTCTTTATGATGTTGTCATTTAATTATGAGCAGTGTGTGTTCCACATCTAAAAGTAAACGGAATAATTCTTGGTGATTTCCTGTTCACTGTAGGTTGTGAAATGTCAGCATGCCAGAAACAAGCAAATGTTGAGACAACATATCACGGGGCATTTGATGTAACAAAGCCACAAGAAACACACATTTCTGTCTCTTCCTCTTTAATATTCCAGATACAGAAATGAAAATAGCACCTCATCACAGATTATGTTGAATCAGTAGAGAGCTGTATGGCTTTTCATTGCCTCTACTGAGCAGGACCACACCATGGGTTTTGTGCAGAATAGAGGTGGATACTCTCCCACATGCAACTAAACAAAGAGTAAATGAGATCTGGACATTCTTGGCACTAAAAATGTATATCTTTAGGCTCCTGAGATAAACAACATGCGCCAGGATTCAGTTCTGTATGCACATATTGCTAAGCATCTAACAAAAGCATGCCAGTTTCTGAACAAAAGAGAGGAAAAAATAAACAGTTAAAAAGAGGAGAAGGTAGCATCCACACCAGGAGGGAAGCCAAGGATGTGTACGATGAATCATTCATCCTAGTGCCGTCAGCAGGATGTGTATGTATTTTCTTTAAAGGTTTCACTATCCTGCACTCATGCAGGATAGCTTTGGCACAGTGGCGTGTACAAGAGAGTAACTGTACAAAGCCTCTCAGATGGCCTCAAAACAGTCTTCAAAGGAGCTTTGGTGTTCATTTTCAGTGACACATTTAGAAATTATTACCTAATTGTAATAACACTTTCTCTTTGCAACTTGCTAATCCCAGCAAGTAAAGTCTTGTTCACACTCAGGTTGTATTTTCCTAGTTGCAAGAACACAGTTAGTGTGTTATTTATGTTTTCTGTCTCGATATCTTGCATGGATTCAGCTACAGTGCTGTGAAGGTACTTTGCTAGTGCTGGCATTCCTAAGGATAAAGAGAGAAGTGAGTTACTGCAGTGTATGACACAAGACTACTTACATCTCTGTCCACACGGGGACAGTGCAGTTCTACCAGACAGACAGCGTAAGACGCTGCTTCATCCTAGAAAGGGTGAAAGATCTTCTCTGACCTGTCCCTCCAAGCCTCACTGTAAATTGTACAGACCTAGCTCTTTCCGAACATTCTCCCAAGAAGTAAGGCAACTTATAGAGCTGAAGACAGTTTTTGTAGTAGTTTATGTTTCTGCCAGGGTATTTAATTTATCTGGATCATTGAGAGGTGCAACAAGATCCCACACTGGAGGAAAGTGCAGCAGCTTGTGCTTTTAGTTGTGTTAGGTCAGTTCATCCTACCGTGTCTTGCTTCCACCTTGAAGAAATGTACTTTTTATTCATCTGGGATTTGTGCTTGTGCATGTAGGGAGGATTTAAATTCACAAGTTAAAACAGTGCCAACAGGAAAAGAGCTGTAGAAAAGCATGGGGACTGTGAAAAGGCAAATCCCCACAAATATTTTGGACGTTAAATGGGCCATGTTGAGAGCTTTGTGAGACAAATCGGAAACTTGTCTACCCCTTGCTCTCACATGTTTAGCATTTTCTTTTGCACTGAGCACATTATCCACTCCCCAAACCTTTATGCCCCCCAGCAGGGAGTTTTCAGTCAAAGAAAAAAATCCATGAAAAAGCTTTTTGTTAAACTTTTAAGGACCTCTGTTGTCCTGAATAGCATGTAGTGTTCTACCGAAAGGCATTCTGAATTGGACTGTAAGACTAGATCTATGTTAAATAAAGAGAAGTGTTTGCCCCTATTCAAGCAAATATAAGAGACTCTTGCTTTCCGTGATTGTTTTGGAAGATAACATGTCTTTGTTCTCTTCTGTTGAAGCTGATAGGCTTGCTCATGAAGCAGCATTGGCCATTAGTGGAATAGACATCAGGGCTAAACTTCTACAAAAAGTGGAAGAACAGCACTATAAAATAGTTAAGTGGTTTCTGTTTTCCAGAACCGTAACTAAGTACCGAATTGAGTTACTTCTTTCCTACTGTTTGCTATGAGAATACCAATCCAAACAAGACCCAGAAGCTCTGTCCTTCCTTTCTTGTTTTCTTTGGTGCCTTAAGGATTACCTGTAGTATCTTAGGAGTCAGAGAATGATGTCATCAATGTGAGAGCTACAAGGAGCTTTTAAGAGCACCTCGGTGCCTGAAGCACTCTGTCAACTCTTGTACATGCATCCTATTTCAAAACAGAAGACTGTAGTAGGAATAAAGTATTCCAGTCCTCGGGACACTGTAGGGTCAACCTTGTGCAGAATCAGGAGCGACTAATATACTATAGACGCCATGTGTCTGCTCCCTTCAGGACAAACAAAATATGCTCTAATATCTTAAACACACCATGTTGCTGATCCTTTCCATGATCCTTTTCAAGGTGACCTAGGAGAAACTTCTCCTCACCCCAGATCTGCTCTCAGTACAGCCCCAAGCAAAGCGTCAGGCAAGGCCCTCTGTGGTTTGCCCTCTACATCGAGAAATGAATAGACTGTGAAGGGCTCTCTCTGAAGAACAGCCACAAACAGGTGGAAAGTTTATGGGTGAGAATCAAGACTGAGGTAACAAAGGGAGCCTTGTGGATGGTGTTTGTTAGAGACTGCCTGATCAAGGGGAGCCTGTTGACAACAACAGCTTCTTGCTCCAGCTACAGCAGGCATTGAACTCACCACCTCTCCTCCTGCTGGGGGACTTCAACCACCCCAGCATCTGCTGGAAATGTAGCACAGTGAGCTGTAGGCAACCCAGAAGACTGCTGGAATGCACAGAGGATAACTTAAGCCAGGTAATAGACAGTTCTGCCAGAGGGGATATGTTACTGAACCTGAGTATAGTCAGGAACCTGAATTTTAGGAAAGCAAACTCCAGCTGCTCAAGGAGTTAGTCAGTAGGATGCCCTGGGAAATTGCCTCATGTACAAGGAAGCAGAATAAAGCTGGCAGATCTTTGAGGACACGTTCCTTAGAGCACAGAAAGCTTACTAGGAGCTCTTGATCTGTAAGAAATCGGGAAAGGAAGAGAATGGCTGAGTCAAGACCCGCTGACCAAACGAATGGGCAAGAATGCACAGACAATGGAAACAGGGACAGGTGTTCTGGAAAGACTATAGGAATGCTGCCTGGTTGTGTAGGGATGGGCCAAGGAAGGCCAAGGTGCACTTGGAGCTGAATTTGACAAGAGACACAAAGAAAAACAAGAAGGGCTTCTACAGCCAGAAAAGGCAGGTCAAAGAAGAAGTACCATCCCCTGTTAAACAAGGCTGGCAAACCGGTAACGACAGATGAGGAGAAGGCTGAGGCACTGCACAAGGTTTTTGCCGCAGTCTTCAATGTCAAGCTCTCTTCCCAAACCTCTCGAGTTGGTAGACTGCAAGGCAGGGTTTGGGGGAGTAAAGATCAGGCTTATGACCGCTTGAAGAACCAGAACATACGTAAGTCTATGGGATCTGATGAGATGCATCCGAGACTCCTGAGGGAATTGTCTGATGTGGTTGTGAAGCTATTCTTCATGATATCTGAAAAGTCATGGCAGTCAGGGGAAGTCTCCACTGACTGAAAAAAGGGAAACATTGCACCTGTTTTTAAAAAGGGTAGAAAAGAGGACCTTGGGAACCACTGACCTGTCAGCCTGGGAAGACCATGGAACAGATCCTCCTAGAAGCTGTGCTAAGGCACATGTAGAACAGAGAGGTAATTCAAGATAGCCAGCATCACTTTTTCAAGAGGAATTCCTGTCCGACTGGCCCAGTGGCTGGCTATGATGAAGTGACTACATCAGTGGACAAGGAAAGGGCTATAGGTGTCATTTATCTGGACTTCTGTAAAGCCTTTGACATGGTCCTTCATGACATCCTTTTCTCTAAGTTGGAAAGAGATGAATTCAATTGGTGGATTGTTCATTGGATAAGGAATTGGTTGTACAGTTCCATCCAGAGGGTCATGGTCAATGGCTCAGAGTCCCAATGGACATCAGTGACAAGTGGTGCCTTCAGGGGTCTGTATTGGGACCAGTGTTATTTAATGTCTTCATCAATGACATAGACAAAGGAATTGAGTGTACCCTCAGCAAATTTGCAGATGACCCCAACCTGAGTGGTGCTGTTGACACTCCAGAAAGATGGGATGCCATCCAGAGGGACCTGGACAACTCAAGAAGTAGGCCCATGGGAATCCCTTGAGATTCAACAAGGCCAGTGCAAGGTCCACCTGGATCAGAGCAATTCTCGGTATCAACACAGGCTGGGAGATGAACAGATCAAGAACAGCCCTGCTGAGGAGGACTTGGGCATGCTGGTGGATGAGAGGCTGGACATGACCCAGCCATGGGCACTCACAGCCCAGACAGCCAAACGTGTCCTGGGCTGCATCCAAAGCAGTGTGGCCAGCAGGGCAAGGGAGGGGATTCTGCCCCTCTGCTCTGCTCTAGTGAGACCCCACCTGCAGTGCTGCATCAGCCCTGGGATGCCCAGCACAGGAAGGACATGGAACTGTTGGACTGGGTCCAGAGGAGGGCAACAAAAATGAACATATGGATAGAACACCTCTCCCATGCTGAAAGGCTGAGAGAGTTGGGGTTGTTCAGCTTGGAGAAAAGAAGGCTCCAGGGAGATGCTATAGCATCTTCCAGCACCTAAAAGGGTTTTACCAAAAAGCCAGAGAGGGACATTTTACAAGGGCATGTAGTGATAGGACAAGGGGGAATGGCTTTAAACTGAATGAGGTTAGATTCAGACTACATAAAAGGAAAACTTTTTAGCAATGAGGGTAGTGAAACATTGGAACAGCTTTCCCAGAGAAGTTGTGGATGTCTTGTCCCTAGAAACATTTAAGGTTGGGCTGGTTGGGACTTTGAGCCACCTGGCATAGCTGAAGAATTGTTGGGGGGTTTGGAATAGATGACCTTTAAAGGTCCCTCCTAACCCAAACCATTCTATGATTTTGTGTTCCTACTGTATGATCTTGTCACACTCAGCATTTGGAATACATAAGACTGGGAAACAGCTTTGAGGTTTGCAGTTCTTAAGATGCTTTTGATTTTTTCCCCATCTCCTGTGTAAGCAGGGCTTTGTCAGCTGTCCTGAGCGAAACACGTGGCCTCTGTAAGGCAGTGCAGTCCATGCAAACACCCAAAGTTATTGGAGCAGTAACTAAGTAGGCATCTGATACAAATTGCTATGATGGGCAGCATGTTTGTTTAGCTATGCTGGTGGCTTTGGGCAGTGGTGCCGCAGAAGGTCTCCCTCATCCCCAGTGAAGCTCCAGGACTCCACGCAATGCTGTGGGCGGGAGGGTAGACCTGAAGCTATTTTCATGGTTAAGGTCTTAGTGAACCTCGCCCTACCAAACACCTCTTCGTTTAGCCTTTTCATGGAAACAGGAATGCACACTTGATCCTTCAATGCCCATGTAGCCTCTCCCTGGAGCAACTGTAGTGTCTAAGTACCCTATTTTTTTCATAAGTGGATTATGATCAGTAAAGCTAATTATACAAATAGCTGATCACAGCCACCCGCCTTTCAGATTTTCAAGTGCTTGTTGAAGTGTTTTCCTGCAGACTGCACAAATAGGTTTGTTTCAGATGTGCTGCACGAGATCTGTGTGTAAAAAAGTGCTATTTCTGTACGTGAAATACAGAAAGTTCTGGTCCTGTCTGACATGGATGGAACAGTGACTTGTGTTTAATAGGAGTGGAATGTTTTCTGCTTCTTTGCAGAGTTTCATTTCAGCCAAACAGGATTTCATATGGTCGAGAGCTAGCCCAGGTTATTTTATGTTCCCATAAAGCAGTGCCCTGATGGACTATTTTCCACCACCACTGCAGAAGAGGAATTATGATTAATTTTGAGATTTGATTGCTTTAAAAGGAGCTCTGATTTAAAAGAATGCTACTCCTGTAAGAAAGAACATGCTACTCTTTAAGTAGATCAAAACTTCGTGATTGGAGAGCTTCATGCTATTCTTAAATAAATTTGAGAACTATTTTGATATCTTTTATTAAGCTCACATCTACACATTTATGCAATGACTGGATAATGGGTACTACTTGATAAAGGATGTTAACGTTAGAACAAAATGATTTAATTAACTAATTTTTTTTCACTTTATGGGAAGTATTAACTGAAACACACTGCAAATTGGTAATTTCCAATAAATTACAACTTACCAAGACCAAAGGATCCTTACAACTTTAACAGATGAAGAGTTCAAAATACCTACGCAGTTAAAAAGCATACTTTTTATACTTTTGACTACTATACTAATATTAGTTGAATCTGACCTATTCATACCGCTAATGAACCGAGTTTCATAGGCAACAAGCCTACACTGGCATTTTTCCCCAGACTTCTCTGGATATTCAGATCAGAAACAAGTTCGAAGTGCTTTCACCCTCCTTTAACACATGCAGGTTTTTTCAGTTAATGAGGTAAATTCTCTGATTTTATTACAAAGCAAATGTAACTGTGGGAAAATAAAACCTTGCTGAATTTGCACAGAGCTGGAAGTGTTTCTGAAGGATGTGTCTTTAAGCCAGGTAAAGGTTGTAGACTCTATCCTGCTTTTTCAGGAAGAGATTTGATTATCACTAATCAGGACATTGCATGAGGAGGAAAGCAAAGAAACAAGTCTTGTGTGAGGAGTCACTGTTTTTCTACCAGAAGGAGTATTGTTCTTGAGAAGGTAAAAGTAGTTTGATATGCTATGTACTTCAATCATACAATAGTTAGCTTGAAGGTGTTTTCAGAATTGTTTTTTATGGGCAATATAGGAACCAGATTTATCATACATACTGTAATCCACTAAACCAATCCTCTGGAAAGTGGAAGAAATGATAGGATAGAGATGTCAGTCTAGATCAAGTACTTGTGCCATAATTGGATACTTAGGGGTTTGGTGTCAAAAAGAGAATCTGTGAAGTATGCAGGCATGATTGAATCAATGCTGCCCCAGAGAATTCCCCTTGTTTCTAGAGAAGTCCTTACAAGCGCGTGTGCTGCACTTTATGGTGAAATTGTAGTCTCACAGGTGCTAAAGGGCTCGGTGGTGAGAGCAGGCCTGGGGCCAGCAGACCCTGCTCACTTCTGCAAGGAAGCCTGTACTTTTCCTACATGGAGTCAGTGGAGCTGTGACCTTTTCTTGCTCAGAGTCCAGCATAACACAGCCATATATTGTGTCATATACCAATCTCTACTACATATGTTTTGGTACAGCATAATTAGCAAGTTTTAATGAAGATTTTCTTAAGATAATGAGAGAATAACATGGGCAAGCCCAAAGGACTGTGAAGTTGACTCTGTCACCAAAAAGCATCATACTACCAAAGTGATTACTATGTCCAAAATGATACTTCAGGCTCCGGACATCTCTCTTGCATTTGGATTTTTTCTATTGTGCTCCAGAACAGAGGAGGAGAACAGCAGCTGGGGCTTGGTCTTGCACTTGTCCAAGCTACCGTATGCAACTGGAGTTTTTGTTTTTTCCTTAGCTTCTGATATTAGGAGAATATGTTAACACCAAGTCATGTATCCCCAGAATTCTGGAGATTTGATTCTGATTTCTGCTGTTGGATGAACTAATAACATGACAGTGGTGAGCTCCAGCCACTGAAGAACAACACATGTTTCCAATCTGTGTGGTCCCACTAGTGACTTTTTTGAGAAACCATTCCTTTGGGCTTTCTGCCTGTAAGTGGCCTCCTTGCACATGCTGCCTCTCCACTGTCAGCTGCAGTCACAGCAGAGTCATGGGCACCTTCCTCTGAACTACGACCAGGTACTTCCTGTGTCACATGGAAGAGTTTTGGAAGGGCACGGAAAAAGGACAAAAGTACTTGTTTGCAGTAAGGGAATGAAGATGGATAAGTAAGCACCTCTGCAGCATTACAGAGGGTAAGTACACCCGAATATCCTGTTCTCAGGGGCAGTGTAAGCCTGGACTGCTAAATGCGCCAGCCAGAGAAACACCTTTGATAGAAGCCAGCAGGGACAACCAAACACCTACAATCCCCACTTCTCTCCTGCAGCACATTTTGTTGCTCCAGGCTGTGCAGGGTGAGTAGCTAAGGAGAAGAAGTAGATAGTCCTGTACCTGCTGAACTTGTGACCCTGAAAATTCTTTTGGAAGACCCTTTTATTCACTCCCTTGAAAGCCTCATTGCTAGGGAAAGTGTGAAGATGAGATATGGGGACTATTCTTGTTCTGTTGACTTAGAAAATAAAAGATTGTAAAAGGAGAAACAGCAAGTTAACTAATTTATTTACTTCTGTCCTATGAAAATTGTGCTGTTATCTCTCACAGTGGCCATTTTATGATATTTAGGTGGTATCTGCATTTGGATATAGGGTTTTTCTTTGTTTCAGAGTGCTCAAGCACTACTGTGGTTATAAATAGAGCTCCTAGTGCCCCTCTTTCTTGGTTCTTTGTGTTCCTGCTTCTCTGGAGTTTTCTGGTTGTAGTTGTGCTCTTGAAAGGTGCATGGAAATTAAAGCTTAATGTAGTATTAAGTGATACTTAAGAATGTGCTTGTGTTGGTACAATGATATGGACAAAATGTACTCTGACATAAAAGGAGAAGATGGTGCATTCTTCTCTAAATTCGGATCAAGTGAAAAACACGTCCAACTAATTAACAGTCTTACACTTGTCTTTGCTGCTGTTGTTTTGGGTTTGCAAGTGTGACTGAAATACAGAAGTGGAGAGATGGTTTATTTGTTTTTTATTAAGTAAAATGTGTTACAGATAAATTTTAATCTAGGCTTAAAAAAATAAACTTTGCATTAAAATCTGGTTTTTTGTTGTGGAATTTTTTTTTTTTGTTCTGTAAACACCAAAGCTTACTGTGCTACCACATGGATGGCAGCACATCTGTTTTTCAGGCACTGATATGCCACTTTGCTGGCAATTGTCATGACTGCATGAGTTTTAACTCTTTGAGCTGAAATCATAACCACTGTATGTTTGTCTGGCTTTTTAGCCAAGGAATGGCACGGGGAGGGTTTTGAAATGAAATAATAAATCTATTTCAAATCATGAATCAGAGGAAAAAGCTGTCCTGGACTATAGCTATTAAAAAAAAAAAAATCCACTTTAAGGTTTCCTTGCTTCAGAAAAGGAGCTTTTCTATGTGGTAGGAGACAGGTTTGGGTTTTTTAATGTAGGATTTGTGTTTCTGCTGTTTTCAGGACAATTTGTCTTACCCTGTTCAAGCTTATTATATTCCTGTTATACTAAAATCCTATGCCCAGAATGGGGAGTAGCAAAACCCCTGGACCCTGTTCTTAATGAGCACACCTAAACCTAGAGTAAGAGGAGCACTGTGAATAAACACAGTATCAAATCCAGAACTGCAAGGCATAATCCTGGTGTATGTTAGTATTGGAGCACTTGACAGCAGTTTCCATTGTATGAAGACTACATTTTGACAGTTTACCTTTTTTTAAAGAAAAAAAACCAACAACAACCAGAAGTAAAGCCTTATTACTGGTGGGAAATTATCTGCTGTTATGTTTCAAGCCCTTTATGCGTTCCTCCTTTCCACCGCTGAAATGAGAAGAAAGAAATGCGTGAGTAGAAAGAAAAGGAGAGATGTAAAGTAACTTGCTGAAGGCCATGCAATAATTGAGTGGCAAACTGGAATGAAATTCACAATGCTATAACTGCATCTTAGTGATTTGCGTGGGAGACTGTGCCACACCTTACTGAAATCTACTGCAACACCTTGTCCTATTTGGTGAGTAGTTTGAAGCTCTGAGAATGGGTTCCCTAAGCAGATGAAGTATTCATGAAGTACCATTTGTTGTACACCTCTGTAAAACATAAATCCTAGGGCAGATAGTTGTTCAAATATTACTTTCTGCTAGTTGGAAGTTTTTTTTTTTTATTTTTGCTAGTGTAGGAAGCTGGACAAAACTAGCATATGAAGGGATTTTCATCTTCCTTCTCCTAATAAAAAAAAATAGAATAAGAGAATCTAATGTCATCTGGAGCAGTTAATTTACATAAATCACTTTTCCCTTATCAATAAATACAACCAGATGACACCTTGTTGTTCTATCTACTCAGCTTCTAACATCTGAGGAGAATCTCAGGATCTAACATCTGAGAATTCTAACATCGGTGCCTCTCCTGTTCAATTATTTGTGTTACGGATATTTTGCAGGAACTTTGTTGTCATTTTATTAACAATTGCATATTAAACAGGAAATTGTTGCATGCATTCAGTTCTTGTTCAAAATAACAGAGTTTAATACTGGGAATTTTTATTCATGTCAAATAAAATGGATATACAGTTCATATCTTGTCGAGACAAAAGATAAATCACACGGGATATAAATGTAAAGTCCTGGTGGCTTTGTAGTAAACAGAAACATCCCAATTAACACCACACATAAGATTGCTTTTCAAATTGTTGATTTTGACAGGGTTGGTGAGTCAACACAAATTTTTTAAGTGAGAGAGGCTGGAAGGAAAAAGTTTGAAATCTGATAGTAAGCCAGGTTACCTTTATGTGACCTCTCCTGAGCATTTAGGCTGTATTTTAGCTAAAAGTTTAACACTTGCAGAAAATGCATCTCATCTGGTCTTCTGTTTGTTTTGACATATCTTTCAAAACAGGTGTATGAAAATAAACAAACTGGGGCAATGTAGACAGTATCTGTTCACTGCTTTTCCTTGTAGAGTTTGAATAACTCTCCATGCAAGGTTTAACCACCCTTTGTGATGTCTCAGCGGTGTGTCTTCACAGTTTCATTTCATGTAGTAAAATTTCACCCAGGCCAGAGGCAGCTTTGGGTGATGGGAGGTTGTTTCTGGAAGATGTGTTATGGCAGAAGGCTGGCAGAGCATCACAACTGGGAAGGGTCTCTTCTCTTCCTGGGGAAGGGCTCTTCTTGTCTGACTAGCGCCTGGCCAATGGTCCTCATAGGGCATGCTGTCCCAACAGCTTTTAAAATATATACCATGACAAGACCTCCATATGAAGTGGATTTTTAAAGCAGTTTTTGGAATAAGGAGAGTGGGGATAGTCTCAGCTTAGTTTGGCAGGACTTTTCTGGGTGTGAGCCCGGACACCCTCTGCTTCACCTGGATTGCAGCATTTTTTCCCCTCTGAGACACTTGTGTTTCTATACATGCAATGCAGGGGTGGCCCAGGCTGCCTTCTCTCGGCTGTGTGCTCACAGCACAATTAGGACCATGCATTTCCCTGTGCTTGGGTGCAGGCATGGGGCAATGGTGCACATCCCCAGCTAGGGAGCCACAGGATGCCCTTGGGGATTCATGTACAAACCTGTGCTGGTTACCCTTTGCATGTCCAAAATGGGAATTACAAAGGCCACTCTCTTTTTCAACTATTTTCTCCTAGTTTGGATCCAGACATCTGGAGACAGGCAGTCCCAGGCAGCAAGTGCTTGCCAGTGGCACCAGGGGTTTGTCCCTACCTTCCTAGCAGCAGTGTGAGAAAATGTCCGAAATGAATGGATATTTGGTGCTGTGCCTGCATGAAAGTTTACAGCTAATGTGCAGCATGATGTACACAGCTGCTGTGGTGTGGCTTTGGTGCCTTCCCTGCATCTAGGAGTGTTTGATATCTCAGCTCATGAAACTTCTTCCTCTTGGCCTTGACAGTGCAGCAACTCTGCATGCAGTATGCTGGGTGGCAGAGAGGGGTGTCCACATCTGGACCTACACATGCAGAACAAATATATCTGAGGGCCTCATCAAAACTAAAATTGAAAAAAAAAAATTGTGAATTTAGCAGACAGGTTAGCAACCAGCCCAGGAAATTTTTGCCACTGTGTTTCCTCAGCTTTCTTCCCCCACTTAAGCTGAGCGTTTCCATGTGGGAGCTTGGGTGCCCCAGATATCTCACCGTGTTTGCAAGGCTGCTTACTTAACCAGGTTGTTACATTGGTCTGGATTAAACTTTTTTACCTCTTTCCTTTTCGTGAAAGGAATGGGTGTGCATGTGTTGTTTTTTGTTTCTTTTCTTTTTCTTTTTAATTTAACCTAGCTAGTTTCACTGGATGTACTTATACTACACACTTCAAATTGGTTGCGTAAAACCAACTTGAGGATCAGGGACAACTGGGAAGAAGAAACTGGTAATCTCTTAAACTGGTTTAGTTGCCAGAGACAGTGACATTGAAAGATCCATCTTTTGCTGTTGATTAATTAAAATAGATACCTACTCTTTAACCCTTGTGTCTACCTGCAGCAGCTGAACCCACTGTATTTCTCTATATCTGTTTTTAAAAGAACAAATAAGCATTAAAATCTATAGAAGGCACACAAAAATAATGCATAGATGTAATAATATGATAACTGTTCTGTGTACACTTTAACCTGTTCTTCATATTTAATAAGCATAATAAGATCTCTCTATCTAGAGATTTTCATCTCTGAAGTCGTGCCTAGATGTAACACTGTGCTTCTTTCAGGTAAATACATCAATTTTACATGTGGGAAAACTGAGACACAAGGGAGATTTAATAATTTGCCTGCATAAAATAGTACTGTAAGAAATTCTTCTGAACCGAGTAGTAACTCATACCCTTCACCTGTGGAGAAGAAACCCGTTCTTGGGCCAGGACCCTCTTCAGCCACAGAAGGAAAATGTGTGCAGTGTTTTCCCTGCAAGACCCTGGGGAGCAGTGGTCCAGCACTGAGAAAAAACTGTCCTGTTCAGAAACAGGGGACACTGGAGGCTGTACCTGTGCCAGTGGGTTTGCACTCCTCTGCTGTGCAGGGTGGCACTGGGGGCCTCTGGAAAAGGTGTGCTACAGTGCAGTGCTCATGTCCTCACACAGTGCGTGGCCAGGCCTTGGCTGTCCTCCAGGTCCATGCTGAAGCCAGCCGTGCTTGTCTGTGCAGGCAGGTGTGCCCGTAAAAACCTTGGCGTTTGTTGCTAAGTCTGCTTTTAAGCTGTTTGTGATATTTTCTGTCCTGTGATTGAAAGCGTGATTGCAGCACGTACAGTTGTACATGAGCTAGCTTTAATTTAGCTAACTTGGATATTAATAGCTACAAAATTGTACTCTAGCCTATAGACATCCTCCGGGGAATCTGGCAGATTACACAGTATTGAAACTTAAGTAGGTGTATGTCTTTGCTGCTAACTCCACTCATGATACCTTGAGAACAGCTACAGGTGCTGGAGACATATCTCCAGTGTGTGAAAAAACATTGCCTTAGTCTGAGCAGGGGTTTTGAGCTCTAGCATAGGTTAGAGCATAGGTTATCCTAACTTCTGAAGTACAGTATATATTTGTTCTCTATAGGGATATATACAGCAGTAAGGGAGCATAGGATCTTGAGCATCTTCTGGTTGTCTACAGTAATTTCCGCCCCAACGCTTAAGTGTTCCACGGAGAGCTGCTGGAACATGCACTGTGCTTGGCTAAGCCTGAAAAAGGAGAGATCAGAGATGTGCCTCTCCCTGGAGCAGAGATCATAATGCTGTGATGGTTGTTAAATAGCTGGAAAGTTCAAGTCATTGCCTTGGACTAACTTCTGGGAAAATTTGTCCTTGTCCTGTGTTGGCATTTGTGCTAGAAAACCTGTGTGTCCTTGAGAAACAAACCTGTCAGCTATGGGCTTTTAGATATTACCTAGGCCTTCTGCATCTTGACAATTAAGATTTTGAGTCTGATACACAATTCCCCTTCTTTACGGAAAGGAGTGGAGGACAGGCTTGGTATGCTAATGATGGCCAGTGATACCAAGGGGATAATGGTATAATAAAATCTTTACCTTAGCATTTTCTCTCATGACCTGGCCATGTGACACTGCAGCTTTTGAGAGAAACCTGGAGGTACAAATAATGAATGTCTATAATTTGCCAGGATGGAAAAGGATGATACCTTTTGCAGGCAAGCAGTCACTACTTGCAAATGCTAATAAGAGGGAACATGGTATTAAGCACTCTCAAATGATAAACTGCATTGACCTTTGTTGGGCATGTGCTTTCAGTAAGAAAAGACTGATCCCCCAGTTTAAAAATTGTCTGTAATCCTTTTCCGTGTTTGAAAAGTTTGAACCTCAATTTGGTCATCCCACCTCTGTTTTTGCCTTTTGTAAATTAAATATCATAGAAAAATAGTGAAAAGCAATAGTCCAGATATTCTATGCCATCTTTTCAACAGTTCTTACATGGTTTTTCTTTCCCCTTAATTTTTAGAATTATTACTTATGGTACTGTTGCTCCAAATTTCTAGCATGCAGAAAGGAAGAAATAAAAATATAAAATTTGAAGTTACAGGTGTCAAAGACCATGCCTATGGAAGCATTTTTGGGCCTATATGAACATCCTTCCCTCTTACATTTCCCAGCAGTTTTGTATTATTATTATTGTAAAAACAATAATAATTTAAGAGTAAAAGCAAAATGTTTAAGGTATTTGTGTGGCAAACTGTGGCAGAATTTACTCACGTAGGAAAGTGCTTGGCATACAATCATTTTTGCTAAATAGGACACATTACTCCAGAAACCAGGGAGACAGTCAGCAGAAACATGATTATATCCATGCTCTCTGTGCTAGGTGCATGCCCGCCCTCCTGAGAGGGGACGCACCAACACTGCCTGATTTATTTTCTCAGAGTCTAAGGTAAATGGACAGGGATACTCTGAGTGATGATCTCTAGTCTGTGCTGTGGACTGTACTCTGCTTCTCATGGCACAGAGCAGCAGGAAGGGAGCTGGGGACAGAGCAACGGTCACAGCCATGAGGGATCTTACTGAAAATGCAATTCAGATTTCTGTTTAAGGCATATGAATATGGAAATGGTACACAATGAATGAAGCAGGCTGTTTGCAGGGTATATAAAACATTGAACAGAACAACCTCTTTTAAGTGTGGAGTAACTCTACTGGTAGAATTTAGGGCAAGGAATTCAACCTGAGAGTCCAAGGTAGTTAATCTAAATGAGAACATAAGATATAACTAATAAGATAACTAAATACATGCATACATATATGTAGATATAATAATGTCTTTTTTTCTTTAATATTTACTGGAGTCAGTTGTTTCTTTAATGTGCTTTCATCTGCCATTTTCATCTGATGCCATCTGTTTCCTGTTTTTGTCTGTGGAGTTGATTTTTTAATCACTTCAAGCAGTTATACATATGCAGATTAATAGAGCAAAATAAAGTTCAGGCTTTTTGCTGTTGGTAAAATTGTGTCCTGTCAGTATTGTATTTGCTCAATCTAATTTAGTCCTTCTATTATAGTGAAGAGGGTTGTGGGGGAAGAAGCTTCACTAAAATTTTCTTCCTGTTACGCAGCGTGTGGAACGTAAGTAAAGGCTACCACTTAAGATAACCCTGTCTCTCCTTTTATCCTGCATCATAGCAACATTTCTAGATAAATGAAGAAAGCCCATGGGCTGGAATAAAATCAACATCTAAAATATATGTGTTATTGATGGGGTAAATCTAAAAGGACACGAGATTTTTCTTTAGTCAAATACAAATCATGGAAGCACTAGAATCCACTCTTTCATATTGCTATGACTCCCTTTCAGGCAGTTCCATATTGTTGTGAAAAACTTTGTTGTCAGGAGCGAACACCTCAGCTGCTTTGAGGGTAAAGGACATTGGGTCCAAAGCATTGTAATGTTTCCTGAAAATTAATTGAATTTTCTCTCTATGCTTGTCTTCTTAACCTTATTTGTTTTTTTCCCTTTCTTTTGGGAATAGGGACTAAAATGGCAGTAAGGTAACACTAAGTCACTAGACAACCACGATCTTCTGCAGTTAATATATGCAAACCTTGTCAAGCCTACTTTAAAAAGTCTTCATAGATGTTTAAACATTCCTTTTTCTACTCATTTTTTTTCCTTAGTTGCCTGACAAAGTGAAATATTTTGTTTGTACCCTAGCAGTCCAACTTTGGATGCTGTTTTGTTACGTAAAAAGTATGCACATCCTAAATTAATAAATTATCTTTAACATGGTTATTTTCATGAGGAAAATAGGTCAGTCACAAGGTGTTTGGAAGAAAACCAATGACTACCACATTAACCGGTGCATCAACATTATGTTCTGGAGACCTTAATATGAACAATTACTCTTAAGTTTATTGACAATATTTATCAGTTTCCTTGCATAAGACTTGGCTGGAGGTGAGTCTTAGACTCTCCAGTTTTAGGCCTTTGCTTATTTTTGCCTGGGTTGGTCTTTTTTGTTTGTTTTGGTTTGTTGTTTCTTTTTTTTTTTTTAATATTTTTTCCAGGTCACCTCATTCTCTTTAAACTCTGTGAGTAATTACTGCCATTTTATGTGTCTTGCTCCTTGGACTCGATCTTCATTACAAATATTAGTGTCTCACTGAAATTGTCAGCCTGTGACTGAGTATCCTTAATGAACAGCAAATTCTATTGAAGGCCTTTCAGCTTCCTTCAGATTGGAGCTGATGAAGACTCACACCTCTCATCTTTCTCAGCTGGCGCAAGTTCTCAGTTGCCCTTTTAGGAGGCAGGTGTTTTACATAAAGACTTGCAAACCCTTAACCCTCAGCTCTCACAGCCTACTTGTGTGTTTGTCATCATTAGTGTTCTTCATGCCCATGCTCCTGCAGTGAGGGCAGGCTTGCAGGAGATTGAAGTGGCCAAAAGAAAAACTCAGCAGTCAGCTTGCAGGCTCAAGTTTAGCACAATTTAACAACTGCGTCTGGAAAACTCAGTCACGCCCAAGCATTGTTATTGCGAGGTCTGGGTAACCTCGCCTGCGGTTGGTGCAGACAGCCATCGGTCTCTGTCTAAGTGTGTCCTCACTGTGGTGTCTGGATGCCCAGCAGGTCCTTTCCTTGCTACAGTCCAGTGAAATCTGGTACTGGTGCTGCTGCATTACTGATGCAAAGCTAGGCAAGTTAGGCAAAAATGCCTTTCCCAAAGTTTTGAGCTGTGGTCACCTGGATTTCAGTGTGGTGTCTCACGGATTGTGATTGTTTCTCCAACATGCCAACATGTTACATCTGAGAAAAAGCAAACCTCAAAATGCCTAGATTTTTGAAATTATTTAATGAGGTAACAGAGAAATCAAAAGCCAACTGAGATGTTCATCCTTGCCTGACTGACTTGAAAGCCCAGCTGCCACATTCACCCCTAATGCAATGTGGGTGCCATGACTGAATGTGAGTGAGTGGGTTTCTTTTTTTTTAAAAAAAATTGCTTTGATTAATTGCTTGGGCTTTTCTGCTCAGACCAAAGCTCTGTTAGTTTTTGTGTCCATTTGCATATGTGCTTCCAAGGCTTTCCTCCTAAACTCGAGCTGCCTTCTGGTGAATTGTCTCATGTCACCAGTGTGAGTTGTTTGAATGCAAAACCATGGATCAGCTCATGCTTCTTTTGTTTGCCACCTCCTGGCTGAGAGTTTGCCACAATCACAAAGGCACTGGCAATGCTGCTGGATTTAAAGAAGGGTTAGAATTTGGTTAGGTTTGCACCAGGCAGGGTGAAATATCTGCCTTTACCTCATAGCCCTGTGCAAGTGGTCTGGGAAGAGAAGCCAGAGGAACCTAGGATGCAACTTGCAGCCACTACTGCATCAAATACAAGGGAGTTAGCTAGAAAGCATGGACAAGTGCATACAACTGGCTAAGGAAATTGGGGACTGGCTCCTTGCTAGAGAAAACCTTTGCTTTGTAAGATTTCACTTCTCCAATATTTCATGTCTTTTGAAATACATGACATTTCTACATTCCTTTCTTTTTCCCATGAATCTTTGTGAAGGAATTTCTGTTGAATGCAGCTGAAGCAAAAATAGCCTGGTACAATCACACAAATACCTCAGAGCCACATGTTGACTGTTGCTAGAAGTAATTCATTTGCATTGGTGGAGAAAGAGGCAGAAAAGTTACTATTTCAGTTTTCACTATTGTTCTTCAATTTCAGAGAAAGGGAAAAACCCAGCAGAAACCTTTTTTCTTTGTATTCTTGCCCATGTTACATTAAGTTCAGACTCTTCATTTTAAACAAGAAACAAACAGTCAGAATTAAGCTGTTATTGTGTCAAAGAACGGGCTCGTTGACAATTTATTTATTAATAAGCAGAATTTATTTTAATTATGACCCAAGTCTTAACTGTCTATGCCACTCTACTAATTACTCTTCTGGTTTATAACTGCAGTAAATTTCACACAGGAATTTTAATAAAAAAGGTGTTTGAACAGTGAGTAGGTTTGTTTACTTGTTAATTGAGATAAATAACACTGCCATGCAGTCTGATGTTGTTTATTAGTCTATTCTTTGAGAAAGATAGTCCCACTGGAACTCTGGGGTTTCAGATCCTCAGGTGTAAAGATAAGATAATTGTAGTTCTTCACACCCAAGATCATAAGAGGATAGCACTAACAGCATGAATGTTCCAGTCAATGATGATATCTTTCTGCCCATTCAAGATTTGGCACAACTGAGAAGTACAAGTTTCAGATTTTACTTAACAGGGTTTCTTTTTTAAATCTAACAAGTGATAAGATCAGCTAGAGTTAACTGCTCAGTGAAAAATTTACAAGAAGCTCCATTCAGAAGGAAAAATAAAACAGGAGTAATGTAGCTAAAATGAATCACTAAGCAATGGATGATGACAGGTTAGTGTAAACTGCCGCTAGCCAAGGTAAGATCAGTTTTCTAGAAAAGGCAAAGGACAAGGACCAATGTCTAGGGAATTTTGCTTTTTACAATTTTGCATTGTCATATCACACATAAAACCGACTAATGCAATGAGAAGAACAAAACAATATAGGACCACTCATGATCCCTGCATTCACTTGTGATTTACCTCTCTTTCTCTTCCTCTCCAGGACTGCTCCTGCTGTTTTTCATGGAGGACATCCACAACCTCTTCCAGGACAGCCAAGGACTGCTTGCTCAGCAGGCTGGGCTAGGCTGGCCACCACATGTGGCTGCGGTCCCTTCCATCCAAGGGATGACTGTCTACATCTGTACCTGCCTGTGAATGAAATGAGAGGTAAGTCAGCGCTGCAGGCAGAAGGAAAAACCTCCAAGACACATCGGGTAGTCCTAGTTTTGGCTGTGTGGTTAGAAACCACAGTCTTGCAGCACTGCTCTTTAGTGAGTTTGATCTGTTCCCAGCATCAGTGGTTGCTCAGCTACTCCATCTGTCTTGGGACTGGGGTTAGTCCCAATATTGTAAATAAGATTATGCTATTTACAAGAATCCCAGTACAGTGCTTTTTCCAGATAAGCTTCCCATATGAAGGGTTCTTTGGGCTCAGTGGAGCAGTTTGGTGTCTCCAAGAGCCTGCACACAGGCGGCTGAGTGATGAGAGGGGTGATAGCACTGGCTGCACAGCTCCTGGAGGAGAGTGGAGCAAGTGACTCTGTGTCATGAGGGCCATCTTGGGGTAGATGGCTGTGATGGAAATCTGTCTGGTGCTGCACCTGCCCAGAAATCCAGCCCTGCTGCCCCTGTGTGCCAGGGCTGGCTATGGCCATGAGACACCACACCATACCCTGCACCATAGTGTCTGCCCTGAAATCCCAATCCATTAGTGGAGAGAAAAGCCATGTTGTACGGCTGGCTGGACTGGAGATACCATAGAGGAAGGGCAATAAACCTGATACATGCATATGGAAGATGGTAAATGTGAGGAAGAAGAAAATGTGAAGTGCAGTTTTCCTCCTCAAGAAGTCTCCCAACCCATCTGAGAGACCAAAAAGTTTGTGGTCAGTCTTCTCTGTTCTCTAAGGTCCTGGGTGGGTATAACATTTGTGTCTGGATGAAAGCCTTTTTCTTGGTTTTAATATTGATTACCTTTTACGCTAGTTACAAATCTGGTAAAATCTATTAGAGTCTGGCACAGAACCCTCTCCTTTGTGCTTAGAGGTCTGCATAAAGCGCTCCCCCTGCCCTACTTCTTGCTTCAGTGCAGTTGTTCATCAGCTGCACATTACGAAAACAGAGCTGATACTGACTGGCCTCTGTTTTGCTTTTGGGAGGAAAGGGTTACAACCAGAAGACTTGGCAAGGAGGGAATAATTTTGGTCAAAGTCACCTTACAGCTGGGAATGCTAAGGATGTCAGTGTGGGAAAACTCCATTTACTATGCCTAATGTTGTTCATCCTCTGCCTGTTTTGAGAAGTAGAATTCCTGTGTAGAGATAACACACTCTCACAGGCATGCTTGAGCCTCCTGTTGGGAGAGAGAGAGATCATAAGAGCACAGCCATGTGACAAACTGTGTGCAAGAAGCCCTTTCATATATTGGTGCAGGCACTGCTCCCACACTGCCCCCTAGGATGAGCTGAGCCTGACGGAGCCTGTGTCCCTGTGTGTCTCTGCCCACCAGGATGAGCTGAGCCTGACGGAGCCTGTGTCCCTGTGTGTCTCTGCCCACCAGGATGAGCTGAGCCTGATGGAGCCGGTGTCCCTGTGTGTCTCTGCTGCCCAGGATTGTTAGGGAGGCAATGAAATAATTCTAGTCTGCATTTCAGCTGTGGTTTGGTGGTTGCCTTGGTTACCTGTATACCGTGATTCACACAGTTGCCCATCTCATGGGGTGCCTATAAGCCGTGTTGCCTTCTCAAGCAGATCCCTGCTGCTAAGCAGAGGACTTAACTTCCGAGGGACATCGGCCATTGGCCCTAAGTGTCAGTGCCCATTCTAAGCATTTGTTACAGTTTTGCTTGTAAAGAAACTTTTTGCCATCTTTCAACTCCGGCAAAGCTATTAACTATATGAATAGGGCAACTTGGTGCAGCCTATGCAACTAATATTTTTGTCTCAATTAACTTTTAATTTCCTGATCCTAGTTCCGTGCTGTATATGTTTAAAGATGCAGTTCTGTTGTTTTCAGGAACCGCTTAAAGGTATTAGTGGAATTAAATGACATTAGCAGAACAGACAACTTGGAGAGCATCGTATTGGCATTCGCTGACTGCCTTGTTCATGCTATGCCAGCTCTCATCAAATCCTTCCACCACTTGGACAGAATCATTATTAGCTGTATTCCTTAGAACCCAGCACCCTAGTTAACTAACAGATTCAGTATCTCGGCATAACACTTTGAAGGTTATCTCCTAGTAGCAGTGCATTTTTACTGTAGAATATAATTCAATTTTGTTGATAACCCCCAACTGAGCAACTGCTGAAGCTTTGCTACTTGTTGCAATTCATGAATTGTACAATTTCCCCGAACGAGTCTTTGGATAAATAAGCCCAAATAATGCCTTAGAAGAATTTCCTGTCACTTTTTGAAGCTAAATCAATCAAAGATAGAAGGCTTCTGTCAAACTCACAGACCACCTGGTCTCTCATAGGAGCCTGTTTATTGTCCAAACCATAGTTATACTCTCCTTAAAATCAGGTTCTCTCATGGTGAGGTGCACTGGGTTTATCTATCTCACGTTAAGAGGTAGCATGACTCAGATGACAGCTTGAAATAAGTACAAGAAACACAAAATGTACCATGGTTCCCCTGTCCTTGGCTGCCTTATGGCAATGGATACAATGGTCTACAGCTGTAGCTGTGCATCAGCACAATCATTCAACTCCACAGATTTCTGACTCAGTTGGGCAGATGTTGACATCTGCCCTGATCTTTACTCTCTCCGACTAATGAAAAGAATGTCTGAAACTTTCTGGCTGACAGATACATTCTGCTCTGTACCAGACTGTGTAACTAGCCTGGATGACAGTCTATTCCCATTTGACTCAGTTTTGTTAAAAAAATGAATGAGCACTTATAATAACCGAGAATATGTGACAGCTCTGCCTACTTGCACTGACGATTACAGTTAGAACCATGCTGGATAATGTTTTACACTGGTCCTGGTTATCTTTTAGAAAAAGTTGATATTGAATGTTCCTTATTCCCAAGTTTCAGAATTCTATTAATGAGTCTTGTGGAACTAAAGAAGCAAACTTGTGCATACTTTGTAGACTAGAGTTTTGATGGCCAGTAAAAATATAGAATGAGTTGGGAAATATTGATAAAGGAAAATATCCATTTTCATGAGAAACCTGAACAATGTGGAAAATAAAACCTCTTCTCCGAGCAGAATCCTAGAAATTTCCTATACATTTGCAGAAGTTAGATGTCTTTTCTTCTAGATAAATCATTAAAAATAACCCTCGTTCCTGTTATTATTTTGGTGGGGTTTTTCTTCATTACTGTGGGGTTTTTGTCATTGTTGTTTTGTAGGTTTTCTGTTGATGGTGTGTTTTTTTTAAACCATGAGCCTTGCCAGTGCTTTGCAACGTGTTTTGTCATTTAACAAAGCCAGACCTTCCTTGGCTGTATATTGCTGATCATGGTGGCTGTGATCAGCAAGGACAGTGAACAATGGAAGACATGCTGCTCCCTATTGATCATCACTGCATGTGGGTCAAAATGCTTGTTTTGTTGTTTTCTGTTTCTCATGCTGTCTGGGTTCATTCATGCTTGATTACTCCTCTTGGTTTTGACCAATGGCCTAGAAAAATGAAAATAAAAAGAAAAAAATGTTCAAGAAAATCACTAATAAAATACAAATCATCAATAAAACAATATTTTATTTTAAAGCTAATGTACAGAAAGCCAAATGTGCCTGCATGACCTTGGACAACTAACTATCAGTCTGTGTTGCTCAAGTAGGTATCAGCTGTATTTCTTTCGCTCCAGACAGGCGTTAGACTGCAAGCTGAAATGGTTCAGAGGTGCTTTCCATCACTTGTGGACTTACCCCTTCTTATGTGAAACATTTCGCCTTCTTCTTGCTGATATACAGGGGTGAGGGGAGAAGGGGCCTCTTGCCTGCTGGCTGGGCAGGGACTGTGGGGCTGCCTGGGGCTGCCTGGGACCACCCTCTGTGGCTCCCTGAGCCTCTCTTCCCTGAGTCAGGGGGCAAAACCCCAGGGTACAGTTTTCACATGGGGTTCAAATTCCTGCTTTTTTATGACAAGGATGGATGAAGATTCATATGATAAATGTGTGTGAGCAGCCAGTCCCCTGCACCTCTGAGGGTCACTGCTGCAGGCAGGTCTGCCTGAAGCACCTTGGGGGAAATGTGCAGGCAGCTGATCTTGGCAGTGCATGGGCACACGTGTGAGTATGCGTGCCCCTCCTTGGGACCCTCACTTCCCAGCATTCCCCACTGCCTGTGCTTTCTCCACCCTCTAGAGCCCCGTTTCTGGGTGACACCTCTCTCCTGCCATGGAGGTTAGATCACCCTGGTGTACTATGGTGGTATGCACAGAGGAGAACTCAGCTTTGAAAGGGCAGTTAGATGGTTGAATCCAGTTAGAGATATTAGAACAGTGCTTTTGAGCTGATTTAGCCTAGTAATTTTAATTATTAGTATTTAATTAATTACCAGTTATTTTAATATCTCATCTCTGCCAAAGCTTGCCTGGCTATTTTTGCACAGTGCTGCTTTCTGCTGTGTGAACTTCCTTTGCACTGACGAACACAAGGTCAATTTGTCAGTGAGCGACAAGACATGTTTGTCCCCGCAGGACCACGCCTGGGTGAGGAAGATGAGTATGAACAGTTACAGACATCAGAGAGCATGCTTCAGCTCTGCATTTGGTATGGGGCCATGTGGCATGAGGGCAGTGGGTAGTGCTGTTCCTGGGATGCCCTTGCGGGTACCAGCTCTGCAGCATGGCCTGGTGCGAAGCAGTGCAATGCCCCATGCCATATGGAACAAGTGTGTTCAAGGGGTCAAGAGGCCACCTAATGCTTTTCACTGTTTTGCTTTCTTTTTAAGCACTGGTGGCCACCTCTACCTGCCTGTATCAGGCTGTAATGAGGCATGTATGTCCAGGCATAGTCCTGTGCTGAACTACTTTACCCTCTCAAAATATTGTGAACATGTATTGTCTTTTTAGCTTTCTGCAGAAGCGTTGTGAGGAGGAAGATGGGCACTGAAATGGAAGTGTGTCAGCTGTGTGCTAGCTCTAGGAAGAGTGAGAAGTCTGAGTGTATGTGTTTGAACTCCAAAATACTGGAAAAAAACCCTGTGGTGCACCTAGATTTCAAAGTAAACTCTGATCATATTAGGCTGATCATGAAGCACAGCTGAAAACGCTCACCGCTTGTCCTGGCAGGATAGCTTTTGAGACTGTGATGAAGATGAACACCTTAGCCCTTGATTAACTTGGCCAGCTAAGTAGAAAGGCTTCAGGTTAGAGACAGCATCTCTGGAGACAGCCCAGAGAGGCTTATACTGCCCGTAGAAAAGCACTGCTCCTTTTCTTTGTTAATCTCTCCTTACTGGAGCAGTAGTAACATGTCAACTTGACTGGTGTCACACTGGGCAGAGAGAGACCCGCCAGCTGCTCAGTGCTTCTTGTAGTTGTATTTCATCATTCCTGAGGACCTGTAGCAGGATGAGATTCAAAGCGACGTGGAGACTCCAGGCAGGTGTAAAGGAGAGACGTTTATTGCAAAAATCCAGGCTTCTTAAGCCGTTAGTCTGTTATTAGTTTACATACTTTTAAGACATAACAAACTAAGTTCAACCAACCACCATATTCCACGATGTGAACACAGGATGGTTATATGACTTGTTTTCTTGGCTCTAATTCAGCCGAGTCTCTTTCCCACAGTCCTTTTTCTACCTAGGCTAAATAATAGGCCCTGAACCATGATTTTACAAGGCCTTCCTTTATGAAGTTTTACTTATAGGTGACAAGGACCCAATATTGTATGGATGCAGCATTCATAACCTGACCCTGTTTGTCCAAGGAGCCAGCATCCTAACACCACCCCTCTGTGATGAGAATCAAGGAGTAGAGACTGAGAGGGAGACCTCAAGGACTGAGAGAGAGAGCTGTAGGCAACCATCACTGCATTGCATCAACTTTCAGCCAAGTTACAGTCATGAAAAAGGTCTGCTTCTGCTTGTTGGAGGGTCTCTCTCAATGAAATAACCTAATAACCAGGATACTGACTTTTCTGGTGGAGAAAGTTGACACCTTAACTCAGCATAGTTGTTTCACTGCCCAAGAAAGTAGTTCATCCTCTTGATTATTGTATTAAGTAAAAGCACACATGGGGCTGGGCTGGTGAAGGACTGGGGTTGTGATCTGCATTGCTCTGGGCAGAACAGTCCTGCTTTGGGCAGTGAGCAATACAAATAAAGATGAGATAATGGTGACAATGAGCACAGAGGAGAAAAGGTGCTGAAGTAAGGCTCTGCTGTCTGAATGTTAGGCTATATTGTAGCCTCTGGAAAATGCTATCTTTTCCTTGATTGTTTTTGTAAGTTTGTGACATTGAGACAACTGCTTTATCACCTGCCTCTCTCCCTCTGCTCCTGTAAGGTAAAGCTAAGTTTGCTTTCGAAGATGATCAAATTGATACATATCTAATAAAACTGTGTTTCTTTGCATCTTGTGCTTGCATTTGCAATCTTCTGTTTTAGATACCAAAATGAACTTGTCTACTGTTTGAGCTGTACAACTTAGTCTAATAGAAGATATCACTGCTATTGCAATTCTTTACTGAGAGCCTCATTCATCTGAATTCCACTGGGGCCGAACCTTGTTCTCTCTTCTTTTGGGTCACACCTAAAGTAAGGCCTTTGTTTGAGTAATGTCCATTGAAATGAAAAAACACCTGAGTCAAGCACAACCTTCTGCAAAGCACTTAAATCTACCAGCAGTTTGAAATGACAGGTGTGCAGCCCTCTCAGTTCTTGTGCTCACTGCTTGGTAGCAATGTGCTGACAGCCTGAATAATCACTATGGGCCTTGATTGTTGTCTTAGAAAAACCCATTGCAGCTGAAGTGACTTTGGTCTGATGTGCTAAACTACTTGTCACCCTGCTGTGGTTTGCAAGTTGAGAATTTCTGAGAGCTGAATAGTAAAATATAGAGCATATGAGCTGATAGTTTTGTGTAAATGTGGGTTTGTGTGTATAATACATTTAATCACAAAGAGTGAAGAAAAAAATTGACAAAGAAGATAGCTCTTCATTCTCCACTGTGTAGCTGTAATACGTATCATGTGTCACAGACGCTGTCTGGCACTTGAGGAGAACAGCAAAGATGACAGTTGTTTCAGGGCCTTGGCTGCAAAAAGAGCCCAGAGCTCTGCTCAGACCCCCGTTCCAGCCTGTGGGCTCACAGCTGCCTGGATATCAGGAAACTGCAGCCTGTAGCTAAAATGTCACAGATAATGGGATCAACCTACAGGATGGTGTTTCCCGAGGTGTGTGTGATGGCATGTGCACAGACAGCTGAGCATTACCCCAGCTCTGGTTTGGAAGCTGTCTGCCACGCTGGCGCAGTTCTGCATCTGAGCCAGAAAGCTGCTCCATGGGCCTGTTTTCTGGTGGTCTGTGCTGCATTTTGGTGACTGGAGCTGGCTTATATTTGTCTTTCTAGCAAGCAGTAGAGAGGCATTCAGATCTGTCTGCACTTGTTGGAGTAGATGGATGTGCCCTATGGCTGTGACTCTTTTCTCTATAAGCCTTGTTCTGTCAGATTAAAAAAAATTTCCTTTCTTCCACAGAGCTCTGCTTTGTTCTTCTTTTAGCTTAAGATAAAATCTTTTTTTGGAGTAGGCTAGCTGAGAGTCCCTCCACCTGTAGAGCCAGTTCCTCTGCTTGATCCCCTCTTCATGTCCCATGCAAGTCTCTAAATGAAATTTCAGTATATTTAATGCTACACTAACACGAGGCTTCCTAAGTAAGTGAAACTGGAGTAATGTTTACCTCTGTCCAAATGGTACAGGGATTATGAAGAGCTCTTGTAAAAGTCGTGTTTCTGGGTTTGGTTTCAGTGAATCCACAGAGCTCTTTTTAGTTCCTGTTTTATAACATCTCTCCTTCTTCAGAGTCCCAGCAGTGCAGCTCCAGGAAGGCTGACTGTGCATGATCTGCCACGTAGGCTGCTTGCAACAGTGGGAGCTGCTAAATAACCTACATAAAGCCTTTCACAGATTGCTTATGTTAAACTTCAGAGATATATTAAAATAAGAATCAATGGATTTAAACTTGTAGGGTGATGTGATATGTGGCCTAATGGTGGTGTTGGGAGTCATATGTTGGATATGACTTTGGTCATATGACTTTTGGATCCTCTTTGGTGGATAAAGACTGGAAGGCAATAACAAGTGCAACTGCTCCACGTCCTTAGGGTAACCTTCCCAGCCAGCTTCTGAACCAATATTCAGATGCTAAATGGGATCCTTGAGCCTGGCTGCTCTGTGTGCATATCTAAACAGAAACCAATGTCTCTCCTCTGTTGCTTTTTTCAGTTTCTCAAAGCTGAGTAAACTTCCAGGCTGAAACATTTCCTTTGCTACCGAAATACAGCTGCCTCTGACAAGTTCATTTCACATGCATAACTGAAGTGTGAAGGTGGAGTTAGAATGCTGCTTTCTTTTGATTTCAAATTTGTAAACTTTGTTGTATTCATTGATGTTACTTTCTCTGTCATTAAACTTTTTGTTTTCTGAAATTACAGTTTGACACTGCACTGTATGTATTTCATCATCATCTGCCTCAGACCTGCAGCGTAATGCATGTAAGGCATTGTTCAGGCAAGTGATGCTAGCAAAGTATGAGCATATCTTGCCACTGTAAACTGATCATCAGTCTATCACTCAGAAACACTGGTGATGGTTTTCAACTAGCTCCTGGGTGAAAAGTATTGTACCTTTAGAAGGAGCATCAGCACAGCACCTTGTTGTAGTTTGGTAGCTGAAGTTGAATAACCCTACAGTTGAATGGATTGCATCGTTTTCTTCACCCGCTATTTTGTGTGTAAGGAGTGCCCAGAACACTGAAAGGGCACCAGCTCAGGGACAATTTTAATAAGGAAAATTCATGAGCAAATACATTTAGAGTGACAATGAAGAATAAATTTAAACTGAGATTGCAGTTGAAAAGTCCAATACAAAAGCTAATATGTGAATATTTATGGAGAATTTTGCTGAGACAGGATTACCTTCACTGTTAAACAGGTAAGAGAGCTGAATGGGCTGCAAGCAGTCAGTTCTTCAGCTGCACCCTCTTATTTTAAATTCTTCAGCTCTTGTGGTTTCTTTTTCTCTCTTTCATATATTACTAGAGGGACCAATTTTGCCTACTCAGTTCACTTCCCTATAAAGGATGCTTAATTTGGCTACTTTTTGCCCAGCTGGAGAAATCTACACATCCCTTTAACTTGCAGCACACTTTTCCCCCTGTAGTAAGTTGTCTCTGTGGCAGGATCTTTAGCAAAGTGGCACACGTGCAAGGACACCTCAGGTCTGGGAAGGGACTTTGTGCAGTCTAAGTGCGACATCATGGCAAAGCTGCTTGTTGTGACACACATGGCACAGAATGGCTTTGTACACATAACTGTGATCCTCTCCATGACAAAACTCTTCTCTGAGAACAATTTTCCTGTAGCTCTGTAGTCTAAAAGGTTCGAAGACAATTTATCCAGCATATATGTTAATGATCTCTGGGAAGACAGAACAGCATAATAACTCCACAGACAGCATTATGATCACTTTCTCTGACTGCTGTAAAGAAGGGGCAATGTTTATCCAGTGGTTCTTGACTTGGGCCCGTACCTTCTGGCTGGACTGTGCAATGTCAGCACGTGTCAGTGCAGCACCATGAAAACAAAACTCTCAAAATCTGGTGCTGTGATAGCCCCAGAAGGTCCCATTAATGGTCATGTCTGCTGCAGCTTAAGGTTTTGGTTGGTCATGGGTTGAATTTTGTTCTCTGTTCTCACCTGCTTAAGTTTGAGGTGTGCAGGAGGCTGCAGCCTTCAAATAAGCAGTGGTTTGTACAAACAGCCACTAGTGCTGTTTGTGCTAACTGCAAGGGAACACTAAATAATATCTGTGTACACTTCTGTAGGACTTTTTGATCTACCACAAGTTAAAGCACCTTGCTGTACATAGGTAGTGAAAACACTATTGTTTGAGCAGACGTTGAGTAGCACACATTCAACAGCTTGGTGGAAAACACCCTCTTTCTTAAACAACTGAAGACATTACCATTTGTGAATTGTTGTGGCCATGTGTATTTTTAAAGCTCTATCAGACAAGTTTCTACTTGGAAGCGTGAATGAGTCTCATGGCTGCATTTGCCCAGGGTTGCTGCTCTTTGAGCCTTTTCAATGCAAAGTGGAGGTTGCAAGGCAGAACCCTTTGGCATCACATTTATTTTGGCACTTCCTCCTGCTACTGATTTTAAATCTTTATACCTAATTGCTCCTATCGGAGTCAGCGTGCTTCTGTGATTATAGCAGGACCCCATGACTGCTTAAATAGAGCAGACATAGTGAGCAACCAGATTTGCTAAATGATAAAATGATGGCACATTTCAGAGCAAATCAAACAACAGGACACTTCCTGTTGCTGACATTGGAGTGTGTTTTCAGGCAAAGCACAGGAGACAGCGGCTCTGCAGTGGAGACATACATCACCTTAGCTTGACCTCGGTTGCTGGGGTGGCCTGGAAGTTGTGTCTGCAATATCTCTGAACATAAGGAAGACAGTGATGAGTTGCAAGGAGGAATAGTACATGTCTTTCACAGCAAGGGTCCTTAGAGACCACTGCTGCTACTTGATGACTTTTAGAAATGCCTGAACACCTTTTAAAGCACAATCTAAATTGAAAAAAATGAAAAAAAAAGGAAAACAAAAAGAAAAAAAGGAAATTAAAGACCAGTTGGAGGATTGATATAGAAGTGACAGGCTGGCGTGATAAGGTTTTGCGGCTGGGTGGTCTCTAATTTGCAGACAGAAAAGCTGCATGTGCTGATCAAAAGAATGTCTTGCCCTGTCTTTACATTTTCCATTGTGTCTGTCTGCCACTTCCCCCTTTCCTCTTCTCTTGTGGTGTATGTATGTTTCTTGAGAGGGAAATCAAATGGATTGTATTTCTCTCTGCTTTTAAATAATTCTCGATTGCCCTAATTGCTCCTGGAGGGCCAGACATGGAAAGTTTGGAAACAGTTGTGAAGGAAAGAGGCTGAAGAAAAAACATTCTTCTGAGGCTGAGGTGTTTTGTGGGGAGAATTTGCTGGATAAAACAGATGGGATAGCAATGCAGCTTGTGTTTTACTTCTGCTAGTGTTGCCATTTTCTTTTGACTGCTTGTAAGACATGTTTATCTTGGGACTTTTCCCCTTAGGAGACATAAGAGCAGTCGTTACACCTAAAGAAGAGAAACCCTGGTTCTGAGAAAGCCACGCTCACTCATGCACTGCAGGGGAAATCTGGATGATCTGCATCCTCAGAGTAGTTTTTCCTGATTCTGGCAATCAAAATGTCTTCCTTGCAGGAGGTGCACTGGTGGGTTTTTTCTCCTGGATCGACACACTTGAAAACCCCTTGCTTGTCAATGTTTCTTTAGGCAACCATGTCTTCTCGGAATATTGCATCATCTGGATTTCACATCACTAAGGCTAGGTTTATTTATGCCCCTACCCAGAAAGAGGAAAACCCATGCTAGTCTGCACGGTACATATTTCATTTCACTGAGAATGAAATTTTAAAACTGACGTGCATTGAAACTGAAGCTAGCACAGATAGTGCAACAAAAGTTGTGTTGTAAGAAAGAAGGGAGAAGTAAATCAGCCAGTACAGTTAGCACAATATTTACATGGTTGCAGTGACCTGAAATTAAGAAGTTCACTCTGAGAGTTAACCAGGTTTTGGTATTCAGGGATGTGCCTTGATAGTAAGAGAGTAGTACGTCAAAATTATAATAAAGACTAGATTTTTCTGGATGCTTGGGACAAATGTTTTCCAGCACTTCACTCTTTCAAACATGATCGTGTTAAAATCAATACAAAATACTAGGAGTATGCAAGTAGTGGAATTATTTTCTTACAGCTGTACATTGATACCAATTTAGAACCTTCCAGGATGAAAAAAAGAGAAAGTAAATTACTGAAAAAGAAAAGGGGGAGGAGTGATTGAAAGTTCAGGCATTTGATGAATCCACAGCTGGTAATTTATTCCATTACACTGTAGGCACTGTATATACAAAGAAAAAGAAAAAACCAATCTCGATGTAATGATATCTGTGCAGCCTCTATGAGAATGGAGGCTACAAGCAATATTAGCAATTTGCTACCAGACATGCGGTGAGCAAATTAGGCCTTAGCTCTTTCTTATAATCTTCATTTTGTTGTCATTCTATGGCTACTGCAATTTGGGGTTACTGATGGAATATAAATTTGCTTCATCTATTAATTTTCTGTTTAAATAATATAGTCATGATGCATCTCTGCGGAAGCTTATAAGTAGAGCAGCCAATGTTTGTTAAATATATCAGAAAAGAAGATAAAAAACTGCACCGTGCTTTTTAGTGTCCTTTTTGTGTGGCTGAATCCACGCAGGCAGATGACCAGGAGGGAAAACTGTTTACTCATATCAGAGAAGGTGAAAGTACAGGGTCTTATTTAGTACACAGAGCATTTTATGTTAAGAGCATCTGATGTCTGAGGCATAATAAGCTGTTCTTCCCTATGCAATACCTCCACAAAAACAAAACACTCAAGCCCCAAGATCCCCGTTTAGATGAGATTATTTCATATTTGATTAGGATGCACATTCTTCTTTTTATTCTAAGGAGAAAAAAAGCGCTCTTTTAATAAGAACGTTCTTTTTTAAAAGCTGTCTCGTTTTGGTCAAGATACTAAGATAAGACTATAATTGTTGGAGGGGAAATAATACTGTGCTCTGGAGGTTCATTTGACTGATAGATGTGGGTAGAAACAAGACTATAGCACTCTGGGAAACTGTAAGGCACAGGAGAAAGCTATAACAAGGCACTCACGCATCCTGGAGTGTGTAATTATTCTGTCTGAATGCAGTTAAATGATTTAATTAGTATACAGAAGGCAGCATAGCAGTGGAGTCTTCCTGACTATTGATTTTTAATAAGCCCAGAATAATGAGCTGTCTTCAGGAAAATATTATCATAAATTTATTTCCTGTGAAAAATTAGGGAATTAAGACAGTGTGACCTGGGGCTTTCATTTTAACTTGTTTTAAATCCCTCAAGCAAGAGTCCCTTTTTCCCTTCTGACTTTTTCTATTCACGGATTTTTTTGTCTCTTTCTTTTTCTTTTTAGAGTTTCATGATCAAGACCTTGCGGTATTTTCTCAGATGCTCCTCAATCAGCCATTTTAGTATCAGTTGTGCCTGTGGAGCTTTTCTGTTGTGGATGCAAAAGTGTATATTATGTTGCTCTTTTTGGGAAAGTGTCTCCTCCTTTCCTGGGGAGCTGGAGTATTGTTCTGTTTTGGTATTAGTTCAGCCTCATCCCAAGGGTGTGTAAATGGTGGAAGAGAGAAGGAACTGGTCTGCATTGCCTCTTAATGCCTGCAGCATTGGGAATTGGTAGCCCCTTGGGACTGCTGCCGTTTGGGTATCATGGGAAGCATTGGCTCCTTTGAAGAGGTAAAAGTTTTGTTCCTGAAATCTCGTTTCTGGTAGAAATGCTGTCATGCTCTGCCAGAGGAACTCAGGGAAAGCTCTGACGCTCCCAATATCAGCTCTTAACAGCAAAAAGGCAAGGCTGTGTGAATCACTTGCACCAAGATAAAAATATAAATTAAGTAGACAGTAGAAGTCTGAAATTTTTCAGGAACAAAATCACATGCCATTTGGTTGTGAGAGCAACAGCCACATGAAAAAATCTTTGGGAAGATGAAATGTCTTGAGATTGTTCAGGATTTTCTGAAACGGTGGGGAAATTCATTCAAACACCAAGAGAAAAAGAAAATAGATAATCTGGTTTGCAGAGGACAGAGCAAGAAGTAGTGGCACTCCTGTGCTGGGCTGTAGGTGCTGTGAGATAAAACGCCTGGGGATGTGGTGGAAGCTTTTAGTGACTGGTTGAACAAGCACCTGCCAGGAGTGTCATCAGTGTCCGGCCCTGGGCAAGAAGAAAGATGAAATGTCCTCTTGCAATCCCTTCCAGCCTGTCACTGTATCATCCTAGGATGGATGGGCACAGGGTGGGAGGAATCCTGTGTTTTGTGGTGTTGGAGAGTGAGGAAGCGACTCAGAGTAACCTCCCTCCTAATGCGCGGGTCAGTGCTCCATCACCCTGTGCAGGGTCTGGCAGTCCCATCCTGCTGCTGCTATAGGTCCTCTCAGAGGCTTCCTTAAAGCCTGTGGGACCCCCTGAGCTTGCTGTAGTGGGGGAAATGCAGCACAAGGTACATCCTTCATGTTGCTGGCAAGGAACAGGGGCTTTGAGACTGTGAGCATGGAAACTCTGCAAACAAAAGATGTCCCAGAGCAGAGGGAAAGAAGAAACTTCTAGCTATTATATCCTATTGCTGCTGTTTTGAGCACTGCAGTTGAGCAGGCCTGGTGAAGAGGCTGTGCTGGTGAACAAGCTCTCAGCAGTGAGGGGGCTGGGAAGAGGTTCGTGTTCTGTAACTGCCCCGCAGAGACTTAGCCCAATTCCTCTATGTCTCTACGTGGCTTTGTTGTTTTGGTCCTTATGAAAACACAGGAAGGATCATCCTTTTAAATATATTTTTATTTTCAAGCACTCAAACAGAGTTTATCTGTGTGCAGAAAAGATGTCTTGACACTCTATGTCCTTTGTTAAAAATTTTGCCATTTGCTACTGTTTGACATTCATGGATTGTTATGTCAAACACGACTCACAGATCCCCTCACAGTAGAAAACTCCTCCTCTGAGCTGTTCAGAGACCGATATTTGGATAAACCTGTGGAACAGAGGATCAATTTGTGAAATAATTCACTGAAATAATCCCCATGACAGACATTAAGTACCTAATAATTCTTCATGGCTGTTTTGATGCACCTGTTTTATTTTGTTAAGTGCCTGTTAACCTGAAAATAATTTTTTGGCTGATACTTTTGACAGAAAGGAAGTCTGTGTGGCATTAGTCTGTTTGTGACTGCTCTTGAGACCTACCCAGCTTTTGCTCACAGTAACAACAGAGTGCCCACTGCCTATAAATGCTGAAAATTTTAGTCCTTGTAAGCCTACTGTTTTCTATTCTCTTTTCTTCAGGAAACTGTCACAAATTAACCCAAGTGACAACATGAGATAATAATTTTTCATGAAGCTTCTTGTCAGCCTGGTGAGCCAGGTAGCTGCATGTCATCTGTGGCTTTTAGCATTGCTTCTCTCTCCTTGCCTTCCTAGGCAGCAGTTTCACATGATGTAACCTCTGAAAAGAGTCACGGTCTGTAAAAACTGATCCCATCCCGTGCATAATAGTGTTACTTTTCCTCCCGCTCCTTCTAAGGGCTCCAGATGTGTGTGTGACATTGTGAGGTTGAATAGTGACTAAAAAAATTTTCTTGTTAAAGGATGCCATTATTTGTAGTTGGCATGCTTGCTTTTAATCCCAACAATCAAAATGGAAGCAATGGTCCCAGGAAAATTTGGCTAGTTTTCATGCAGCAGATTTGTAAAATCACCAGTTCTGGATGGGAATAGGGGATATTTTGTGGTCTGCATATAGGAATGTGTGCTCGTGCTCCTCTGGACTCCATGAACTGCTGTCGGGATGTTCCTAAGAGCTACAGTCAACAGCAAAGGTCTCTCTTGACAGCAGCTCCCTGCTTGCTGCTGCAGATAAGGCAGTTTCTTAAGGCTGAAACGCCACACATGTGAACAGGAAGATGTTGGGCCACCTGTGTCCTGCAAACACCACGTTTGCAGAGACAACAATTTAAACAGAACTTGCACAATAAATGCTAATTAACTGCCCTAGAAAGCTCAGTTATGACAAAGGCTCATTCACCCTTGCCAGCTTGAGAGGGGGACGTGCCCAAGGAGTTCCTCCTTGGCCCTGTGCTGCTGCTGAGCAAATCTCCGTGGCCCTCAGGTGACGCAGATGCACAGGGATGTTCCTCTGTGTGCAGAGCAGCTCTCTGCATTCAGCCAGGCTTCTGCTTGTCGTGACTGTCTGCTCTTGGATTCATTTCAGTTCTTTCAGCCTTTCTTCGCTTTCCTCTGTTTCTCTTGGCAGCACACAGATGCATACAATCGTGTTTTTCAGCCCACTCTAAAAACCTTTTATTTGCAGCTGGTTCCCAGAAAAATACCTGAATTCTGAGTTTGGTTTGAGGGCTTTTTTTTTTTTCCTTTGCTCAAGTCTTAAGTTGTCAGTGATTTGGGAAGTGAATACCCTTGATTAAACTACCCTGGTGCACAAAGGAGTTTGTTCTCCCTAAATGTATGGAGGAATGGTGACTAGAGGCCTCCCAGCTCTCACAAGGTCTTCTTGACCCCACGGGAGGAAGAGAGCCTGAAGGTAGTTACTTTACATCACGGAACAGCTCTAAATAGATTCTCCAACTAAATTGATTGAAATGCTAGAGTAATTCTTACTGTTGCATTTTCTCTGCTGCATCAAATATCCTGAGTGGGCTTTGGTTGAATTTGCTCCAGAGAAAGCCTGAGCAAAAGAAATTAAATTATGCTTGGTTTGGTCTTCAAACCCTGAGCTGACCCTGGTTCAGCTGACATTTCTTTTCAGTGCTTTGAGGACTCTTTAGACCTTCAAGCATGTAATGCAGTTGGCATGAGCTTGCGGCCCTGTTTTCTGATGTGAGCAGTACTTTCATCCAAGTCCAGCAGAGCACTTTCCTACCTTTTCTATTCTGAGATGACTAATAGTTTCATTGCAGTTGTTGGGCCTATTGGCAGGCAATAAGCTGCAGGCATGCTGCAGGCATGCAAGCCTTTGTGTGGTTTGGAGGTTATAGATTTGTGCATCTTGATATATATTTTGTTAAGATGGAGTTTAGCAGGGTTCGGGACTTTTTTTGACTGTTTTTGTAATATTTCCTTGCAGGAGGAAAAGAAGTAGTTTCATCAGTTGCAACTTATTAGTAGAGTAGTCAACATTTGAAGCAAAATTTGCAAACTAATGCTGGACAGTTATTACTCCAGAAGATGTTTGCATACTTAATAGGTTGTGAAAAGGAAAAGAACACAAAAGAAACCCTCTTGAGCTTGTCTGTTCTAATCTTATAGTGGTTGAAAATCCTTCAGACTGTTAATTGTCAGTAATTTAATCCAACTCACTATGAAAGTATGAACAGAAAGCCACCCATCCAAGTTTGAGGCACAGCCACTCAGTATGGGCTCTGTCAAAGAAGAAACTGCTGCAGCACGCAGTGGCAAAAAAAAAAAAAATACTCTTTTGTTTGTTTGTTTGTTTTGTTTATAATCCAGAAATGTTATTTTAAAGAGCTAAACAAATGATAATTATTACTCACAAACTGCACCAGCATTCTGAGTCAAGTCAGATGGAAAGGGAAAGAATTCACTGCTTTGACGACAAAAATGGACAGATGAGCTAAGCTGTCAGCTCCAGATTTCATGTATATTTACTTAAGGAATTTTAAAGAAAGGAACATGAGTTGAGAGGGAAAGTGAATGGGGAAGAGAATTACATATCACTAATTTTCAGGTGGTTTCCCTTTTCCATAGGTGTAGAAATGTGTCCCATTGCTCCTTATTTAATTTTTCTTTTTGTTTACAGATATCTGTGCTTTTATAAATTCGAGGCAATTCTGAAGACTATACCTCTAGTTTTGGGGCAGACCCAGTATCTCGGTAAAATATGTAACACTGTGTGCTCAGTAGCCACCTGAAGTCAGTTGTCAAACTCTACTTTTTAATTACAGACCATGTACCACGTTCACCATGATGATCATGCTAAAGTTCTCAATTTTCCCTTTTCTTTCTGTTTAAAATAATACAGAGAACCTGAATGAAACACTCTTGCCCATTTTCATTCATGTTCCCATAAGCTGAGCAGTAGTGATTTTAGCTGTTAAGATAAAATAAGATATTGCAATCCAGATATGATTAATAGTTATTTTCATAATCAAGTCATCAAAATACAAAGATATAATGAAGGATTTAAGAAACCTATTGTTTTTTCAATAAAAGTGAAAAATACATGCAATATTCTTGTTTTCTAGTTGGTGTATAAGAACTTGGAGTAGACAGCAGCTGTTACAGTCTGTTCAGTGGCACTCTTGGCAGGTGAGACCCCGTTTTGTGTCTCAGCTAATGTGAAATAATTTAAAACGGTATCGAGAACCAGCATTTTCCTTGCCAGAAAAGCTGAGATTTTATGTGGAAATAGTTTGCCTTTGGAAAACTTAGCTGTCACAAGAACTTTGATCCTACTTCATGGAAAAAAATAATCTCAGGAAAGCCCTGTAGGTTAGGAGCATTAATTCCTTTTTGTGGTCTGAGACAGCTAACTTTTACACTGAGCGCTTCTTCACAAAAATCATGGAGCGCTTCATTTTTCTTAGCCACAGAGATTGTGAAAGGTCTCTGGAAAACCAGTGTAATGATTTAGATGAAAAGCCTGTTTTGTCTCATCCAGCAGGAAGTATGCTTATCAATGTGGCTGTTAAACTGTGAATTTTCTAGGGAGCGCTCCATGTACAAGTTGATGATTTTGATCCATAAAAGCAGGCTCTTAGACATGACTCATAAACCTGTCTGTGATTCAAATGTGTTCTTCAGTTTTGAACAAATGAGCTGTCCAATGAGCTAAATAGGCCCCGTCCATGCTTTTATCTACATCCGAAGTGTGGAGTTAACCCGGTGATAGGTGTAGTCACATTGCATGTGGTAGAAAATGGGTCAGTCCTACAGGGGCTGGTTCACGAGTAAATGCTATAGGAGCAGATTCTAATTACAAGGACTACATTTATTAATATGAATATGTATCTTCCACTTTTAGTTCTCTCATTTTCTGGGAAAATTACCACAATGTTATCAAAAATAATTTCCCCCATGTGCATGTAATGTGTTGATTAACAGGTTTAATGACTTTCAGTGTTTTCATAGCCTTCTAAAGTCTTATCTGTCTTCCTGGCTTTTGTGCTCTTTCTAGTCATTTAGAAAATCCTGAAAGGTAGACAAAACAAGGGGTTTTGAGACAGTGAAGTGAGACAGCTGATTAGTCCTAAGGAAGCTTCAAAGTAGATAAGCAGACTAGGTCAGGTTTGCAATAATGACATGGATAAATCATTTAAAAGGATCATTCGTTCTGAGGTGCAAAATATTTTACTGCAAGATTTATGAAATTTTATAAAAGAGCATGCTCAGGAACATTTGGGTTAATAAATAACACAACTGAAACTTGCCTGTATGTCTTCAGTTCATGGCTTGTTCTTGAAAAATGGAGAGTTCATTGAACTATGAAGTTCTGAAAAAAGCTTTTTAATCTTTTTCCTTCCCTTTCCTTTCTGTGTGTAGGGTTTTATTTTCTTTTTGACTAACCTAAACATTATTTTTGTTCTTGGATTAATGAGCTGCAAAGAATGGGACATGATGATGGGTTTTTTTCCACAGTGTGCACATGCTTTTCAGCACGTTAAGCTGTGCTTATCCACATCAATAATATACTGAGTTTGTGGATCTTTTGCCTCCTCAAACCACATCTCCACTTTTTCACCCACCATGGTCAAGGGACAGCCACATATTTCAATCTTGCTGATATTTTGCCTCCTCTTCTTGAGTGAGAGTGCAGAAAGTGATAAATGTCTTTCTCTGCAAATCTGGCTCTTCTCAGTGCATCAAGCAGGAAGATGGGCAATGTCAATATCTCTCAAATTACCTTTCAAAATGCACATTAGCAGGATTTTGCTTAAGGACTTTTCTTTGAATTTAAGGAGCAAGTAGCAGGTACAATTTCACCTCATCCACTGAGGCAGAATTTCTACATAATAGAAGACTTTTGCAATTCTTTAAAAATCAAGTGTTGAGTAGAAACTACATAATTTAAGTTTCAAAATGCTTTTAATTTGCCAAATGTGACTCCTTCCCTTCCATTCCCCGTCAACCCCTAATAATGTAGGTAGGTGGATTTTTCTTACTATAAGCTGATCTTCTTACCCCTTGTGCTCCCCACAAAGATTCTAAAACCAGACAGCAGAAAAATGCATTAAAAGCAGAGAAATTACTCAACTATCTGAAACTGGAAAGAAAACATATGTGCCATCACTGAATTTTATTTTCTGTCTACAAAAGAGGAATTGTGTATTTTTTTTCCCTGCCTTGATGATGAATACTACGTGAGCCATTAAAACTTCCATCACAGACAGAACTGTATTTCGTGCAAAAATACCTGCCATGGACAAGCTTTAACATATATAATTTCTAAGGTAATAATCACCTTCACTGAGAATTGTGTCTTTGAAAGGATAGCACTCCCATTCCTTCATAACTCACTGCTCTGCCTTCAGTGATGTCAGATAGGTACTGTCTTTGTTCGAAAATGATAGTACCTCTGGGAAAAGTATTAGCTGTGCTTAATCACTACCTGTATGTTTTTTCACGAGGATTGCTTAGTACATAACATTAGAGCAGGCAAATTATATTTATGTTGACTGCTGCAGCATCAGCATCAAATGGGCAACATTAGCCTGGTGATCTGTACACACACACAGGTGCATGTGCACATCTCAGCAGGTCACTCTGCACTCCTTTTATCAGCAGTGGATGAAAACAAGTGAAAGTGGTCAAGAATGAGTAGTGCTTTAGGTGCCTAAAATTCTTGTAGATGAATCTCATTTTGCATATCACTACTACCTGATATACTTACTCTGGCAATACTAGGTTGTTTCCATGGGCCACAGTTCACTGAAACACTTTTACAGTTTGATATTAGAGTGTTGTTATCACTCCACTGCAAGAAAACCTTTTCCTACCTACAGTTGAATCAAAAATATAGTCACACACTTGATATTCTTCCCATTTTGAGTAATATCACTGGATATTGTGTCTAACCCAAGGAGGACCTGGCTCTAAGAGTGGGGGAAGCAGGCTGCTAGAGCCAGCAGTGCTGCCTGCATCACTGAGCCATTGTTGTGCATCCTGATTTGTGCAAGCCAGAGAGAAGTGTAGGTGAGCAGACTCCGTTCTGCCGATGGGAGAACACGGGCATTCTGACCCATGCTTCTCAGAGTTTCCTCACCCCTCCTTCTCATCCCATCTTTCCTGCCCGTACTCGACTCCCCAAGTCACACTCTTGCCTCATCAGTGGGGTGGCAAAATGGAATTTTGCTGACAGCAGGCACCTAGATAAGTTTTTTGAGATGCAAACCAGCTTTGGAACTATTTCCGTCCTTGTGTTCTTTCTTAATATTTTTCTGTTTTCCAGTATGTGTGTAGTAACTTGCAAAGCCTGGGATGTAGGATATTTCTCTAGTAAAATCCAGGGCAGCTGAGAAAGTTGCTGTGCCTTTAAGAGATGTTGTGCTCTGAATCATGTTATAAAGACCAGAGTTCCATGATACGCACATAACTGTTTCCAGATAACTATCAGGACATATTTCAAATACTTAGAAACGCTCTTGGTACCTTTGCAGCAGATAGGAGTTGTAAGGTGTTAGAAAGCAGGCCAAAAATCTCCCTCCTTCTCTTCGCAAATGAATCAGAGCTTCTGCAAGTGAACAGGCTACTTTCTGCTGATAAAAGGGAGGTCATTCCCTGGAAAGGGAGGAGCAGCACTCGATTTACAGCACCTTGGTCTTGGTCCAAGCTTGGATTTTTACTCACTGGGATTTTTTTGGTTGAAGGAACTCTTAGTCGGAAGGAAGCCCAAGGACTCTTCTTACATAGTGCTGTCCCCATATAGTTTTTTTTTCTGTCAGTTGAACAAGAGTGATGTTTGCAATTTTTAATTATTTCTTATACTTAGTTTAGTTCATTTTATCTCCTTGACAGTGTATGTGCACTTGGGAGGGAGATTTGTTGGAAGACTCCTTGTATTGCAAGGAGTATTGCTGTATTGCAAACAAACCAGATGTAGTTCAGAAGTCATTGCTAGAACGATTCTGGCATGGCTGATCACACACTGGACTTTTTGCAGCAATGGGGTTGAATGAATCTCAGTCAGCTGGTGGATTGCAATGTATTTACACGGTGTATCTGCAGTTACTGGTGTGCCTGGGAACAACTGTGGTGTGAGAAGAGGGAAGACAATTCAATTTATGGAATAAATTGTACATTGTGTTCTTCTTCTACCTCCCAGTTAAGAAACAGCAGGCAAATTCAATGTACATACAATTTCCTCCCCCACCCCCTTTCTTTCTTTTATGATAGCTTGGCTTCTTTTTCATGTTTTTTCTTCAGCTTGTAATTTGATTTGTACGTGGTTGGAAATAATGTATAGTTTGCTACAGGGAGGGAATTCGTTCTGCAGTGCGTTGGGAAGAGGAAGGGGGAGAAAAGTACAAAGAAGAAAGATGTATTTAAATTTCACCTGTACAAGAAGCTCCAGCTTTCTAAGCTGCTATGGTGGACACATAAGGAGAAACAGATTGTTGATGCTTTTTGCCATCTGCTCAGTATGCCACAGATAGCTTTTATCAGCAGGGAACTATTATCACCACTTAAAAACCACACTCTCTTTAAATAGTCTCTCTCAGTCTCTCAAAAAAAAAAAAAAAAAGAGCATAACAAGAAAGATAATTTCCACCATTTAAATACATTTGTATATACTTTTCCCTACTGGGCTGAATTTTTGTGCTTGCATAAGAGGGCCAAGTCACACTTGGTTGTCGGTCCACGCCTGTGAGGGATTGTAAGACCTTCCTAGCAGAGCCCAGCCAGTCCATCCAGCCTGGACATGGCTCCTGCTGCTCTGTGCCAGTGTGGCTTGGCTTGACAAGTGTCTGTGCTGGACTGTAGGGCTGCCACTTTGTAGCTCTGTAGGACTTTGCTTTTATAATCCTCCACCAACCTCCAATTTATGAGTGAGCAGTGCTGAGATCACCATCCAGGCACATTTCTGATCCAACCAGTTCTCGGAGCTGAAGTTACCAAAAAGGAAATCTTAAGATTTATGCTACAGAAACCTACATAAATCTGTTCCTCATTTGCTATTTTTATCACAGCAGCTGCAGCAGCAACAGCAGCTGCAACGATGGATCTCTCCATAGGTACTTCCGTGCCATTTCCAGTGAGATGTCCTCTTAACTTCCACCTGTTGTATCAATACCTGTCTTCATTTTGGAGAGACAGAGGTGCTTAACTGTATGCTTGGGTAAGGCTGTGTACGCATTCCCTGGGACACTAAACTGCACTTGAACTGTGTAAACCTTCTCTTCTGGCTTTCCGTGTACATACACTAAACTAAGAACATGTGCATTAACCTGTGTACCTTTCAGCAGGTAAGTTCCCTAGAGCAGCTACCATTCCTTTTACCATGTTATAAGTGATGGCCATATCCCATTTGGGGAAATGCACAACCATACGTAGGACATTTTTGAATGAAAATGATGCTAACTATACAGAAAAATACAGAAAGCCTCATAGAGGCTGAATTTTTTGACAGGACCCTCCAGAGCTTAATCAGTCTCAGTTCCAGTTACTTTCTCTTGCAGGATGGAAACTTAAAACAAAAGAAAACAAAACAAAAGGTGTGTTTATTGCTTCTTGTCCTTGTCCTTGTATCTGTCATGAGTGGTGGGACTAGATGAAGAGAATTAAGGGCTAAGAGAAAGTTAATACGTTTTTATCGGTAGGTTGTTTTAGAGAACACTGATAGCTGGTTTGATCTTATCTATGTGGCCTGGACCATTGGAGACAATTGATATTGTTGGTAAGGGCTTTTTCTTAAATGTTAATTCCACTATCCATTGGTTTGAACATTCATCAAAGGACATTGCACCATGCAGCCGAAGTTAATTTCTATGCTAGCTGAAATCAGTTGAATGATTCAGTTCTCGTAACAACATAACCCCTGTCCCACTGGAACTGCTTTCCCTGCTAATGCAAACCATAATGAGTACTTTGTAAGGTTTTATTTTTGATTGGTCTCCTCTATTCTAGGAATGTCAACACTGAGGATTAGTGAAGACTTATGGAAACAGATATTTATTAGAAGCATTAAAGTTTTTAGATATTTTAGTCACAGTTATTTTATGTTACGGATTTTCTTGGTATGGTTACTTATTATAAAATTTTTAAAAGAGCAAAATAATTTGCCAAATGTGATATGAATCTTAAGAATATCGATATTAAAGTAAAATGAGGTTGCTGTGATGAGAGATTTGTCCAATTTACAGGTTATCTATATTGGATAACTCTCAAGCTTCTTATTAATGACTTTTTATAAACATAAGATCCTTGGATTGCAAAACAGTATAATGAATTGGTAAAGATCCTTTTTAGAAGCAAATGCCAGGGCAAGGAATATAGAATACATAATAGTGAAAGGAAAATTGTTCTGGTTTTGTTTCTTGCTTTTGATATATCTCTGCAGACAACCAGGACCCAGGTACAAATGAGAACAGCCTGAATCATACTCTTGGATGGGAAGCATCTGGAACCAATGGACCAAGATGGAAGTCAAGGATAGTTTTGGAAAAGAAATGCCTTGGCCTCAGGCTGATGTGTGATGTCTGAGTGGGAAGCTTCCTCCTGTTTATGCAAACAGTGATTCTGCCTGTGATGGATATGGAAATGACATTGGGGCAACTGATTTGGAGAACCTGGACTTGGCTTTCACCAGGCAGATAGCTTTCCAGTCCTCAGTCAGAAAGGAAGTGGCTGATCTAAATACTGTCTTGTTACTTTTTTGTTCATCTCAGCAGATATGATTAATTTATACCATATGATTACTATATTGGATACAACACTTAAACAAACATTTCTTATAGTGAATATGGTCATTTGGTGTTGCAAGGCAAAACATTGTCCCTGCTTTGACTAAATGACATACCAAGGTCTTTTCCACCTTGAATCATTCCACGACTCTACTTATAGTTTACTTTGCAAGTTCTATGGGATATAGTAATGCCATATTTGGCTATTCAGCTATGCCAGGCATTTCTTGGTTGCACCACCATTTGCTGTTTCTGGAGAACCTATAATCTTGGCTGACCAGTCTTTGTAATTGATTCTGATGTTTCCCTTGAGGGTGCTACCAACATGTAAGCTGTACTTTTCTTCCTTGTTTTCAGTTGTGAGTCTTGCAAGACAGGTAGAACTAAAAACTAAAATAGCATTCTGCCTTGTGTCAGTACTGTCTTTGTCAAACTGTTCTCCCATTGTACATACCCCTGCTACTTCTCATCATCTGCTGGTAAGAGCTGCAAAGACACTACCTTTGGCTAAAGGCCATGTGAGAGAGTTTGTCCATTCATTCTCTAAGAAAAATGAATTTCCCAAAATGGTACAATGTTTTTGTTTAGTGGATCTTGTTTTCATATTCTTTTAAGAAAAGATTATATGTTATGCTACTGGTTTTAGTGGCCATCACAACCACACAAGTTTAACTATTATTTTGAGGGTATTTGAGACACGTGAGTTTTCTGCCCTGCATTACAGTCTCGTCTGTGTCTGATTTTATCTGTTTCCATTGACAGTTCCTCTTTTAACTTAAGCTCTCTCTCAATAGATGCCAGAGGTGGTCACACTATGCAAAACAAACTGAAACATGGCAGCGTTCCCTCCTCCTATGAATGAGCAGCAATGGTGAGAGCAACTCGCTATTCTACTCTATGGTCTTCCCAAATCATAGAATTATAGAATCATTTAGGATAGAAAAGACCTTTAGGATCATTGGGCCCAACAAATGTTGGGTTTTCTCCTGAGTCTCTGGGCTGGTTTGAAGCCATGCCAGCAACCATGGTTGCAGTTCCAGGAGGCAGCTGGAGCAGTGTTTTGGGTCTCACAGCTCAGGTCATTTTAGGACAGGCCTTTCAAGTTGATTGCGCCAAACATTGGCTCTTTCTCTGCTAGCATAAAAAACATGTTTTTCCAATAATGTATTTATAAGCCAGGCTAGATTTTGTCTCCACATGAGACGGTAAAATATTAATGCTGCCTCTGCACTGTCAGAGTTGAATGTGGCTGTCAAGATCTTTAGGGCACAGCTCAGGAGAGGGCTGATGTGGAGCCCGCCTGTGGGCAAGGAGTCCCTGCCCTGGGCCGACTTGGCCCCAGCAAGGGCTTTCCAAACTCTCACTGGTGTGTCTTGCAGCCACGTTCCCTTTTTGTGGTTGTGTCCATCTGAGGACAGGAACCAAGCAGTGTGTCCTAATGCAGCTGTAGCAAAATTGCAGCTAATCCAATGCCTTCTCTCTGGCTGCCCTGGTTCTGACATGTCATCACATCATCTTACTCCATCTAAACTAATGCTGTCATGCTAAAATGCACAGAGAACTGATGTTTACGGCAGCACCCTTGTCTTTGGGTACTTTACATGAGTGGAGCCAGGTGTCCCTTGCATCTTTCATCCTGTCCTGCTGTTTTGTCTCGGTAGTGGTACACCTGAGCCCGTGTTTTATTTACATCCTACAAAGGAGGAAAAACTGTTAGCATTTTTTGGGGAAAGGAGGGGAGATGAGGAGGAAAGACCTGCCAGGGTTGCTAATTATCCACAATCCTGGAAATATTTCAGGAATAATTAGTGTTGGGCTTGTGCCCCAGGATATAGCTTTGCTCTTTTTAGAGGGATTTCTCAGCTTTGGAGAGTAGAGATAATAAAATGGGAAGAGGAATTGCTATCCATATAACATTATCTGTCTGCTCAACCAGGTGCCAATATTTATACCACCATGTCTACCTAGATAAATCTCAAAACGTTTCCCAGCAAGTCAATCTTTGCTGTGCTGCTGCTTCTGCAAAGCAGCTATTGGGCTGTGAGAAGGGAGAACTTGCTCTCAGATACACACAATAATCAATTTCTGATTGCAATTGTTGTCTGACTGAGCTTTCGACTAGAAAATTTCAGGGCATATATTTTAAAAATCCCTCAATAAAAGTCTTCTGAAGAGGAAGACTAGAGATAGTTGAAGGAAAGAGAGGGATGGGTTAGAGGAAAATAAGTCAAAGAAGAAACAGTAGAAAGAATTTGTTAGGGGTTATGGAAAAGAAAAAAATTAACTTTCAAACAATAAGTACCATGACAAAAACCTTTCAGATTTTAAGGAGTTTGACTTCAATGGACTGGCACGTGCTTGAGGGAGCAGCAAAGAAGGCAAGACTTGGACAAATCCCAAAGCTCTTCGGAACAGATGACTGAGTACAAGCCCTAATAACTAAATGAAGCAGTGTTTGCCTGCCATGTTCAGAGAGCACAGACACCTGAGGGGCTGCTGCCTGATGCTGGGGTGTTGGAGAGCAGTGGCTGTCCATTTCCTGCCTTCAGGATGTTGTACTGCTGTGTCTATTTTGGTCTTTCTCGTTTTCCAGGTTTTGTAGGTGTATTGCAGAGTGATGCACTGTTCCACAAATCCAGCTGAAGGCTGCAACCAGGACCAAGCTTGTAGGAAAGCCCAGCTCCTGCTGAGATGTCCCCCTTCAAAAGCCCTGTCAGCCAGAGAGTTCAGACAACAGCCTGGGGAGCTTCTTTCTGCATAAATTGTGCTGCAATCTTTAACCTTTCCAGTTTTCAGCCTCTCTTCCAATCCTGTACACCCTTCTTCACAGCACTTGGGGGCTAGCTGGTTTGGGAGCCTTCCTGGTACTTTCTTAGGCTTTCTTGCACCTTTCCCTAGTCCTGTTTTGTTTCCAGAAATTTTCCTGACTGCAATAACTATGAGAACATTAGACAGCTGCTCAACCAAGTATGTGCTTGTTTACATTAATCTGTGTAGCTGCTCCTCATTACTTGGTGGTTATTGATCTTACACATACCTAGGACCTGAATTTGCAAAGACACTTCTGTTGGTTCTGATACTGCTGCTTTGCAACTCCTAGCTGAAACCTACTGAAAAAGACCCGCATGCCAGTGAAAGGCAGCATCTTGGGATTCCTCCAGAAGAGATTTGAAGACAAAACTAACTTTACAAATTAGTTTAGAAAACAGTTTCTGGCTTCCCTTGCTTAGTGTGCTAAAGTTTTCCTTTGAACAGGAGAATGCTTGCAAGATTATATTTCCTGGACATGGTTTCCTGGTGGTTGCTCTGTCTACAGGTCATAGTCTGAAGCTACAATAATTCTTCCCTTAAAGTGTCAAACAGACTTAGTGTGATGGAAGCGTTGAGACATGTCCAGAAAGTTCAGAGTCTGAAGATGGAAAATAAGCATCCTGGAACATTCCTGGCAGTTTTTCCTGTTTCTTCAGACCCAGTGAAACATTTGACACTTTTTCCCATGCTCAGACATTGCAAAGAAAACATCTTTTTTATACCATTTTTGTCCAGGCAGTGTCATGACTATAAGAATAATTCATGAAGAGGCCCCATCTCTTCACAGATAACTGAATTTCCTTGCTAACAACTGCCCACTAATGTGCTGAAATGCTTTTGGATGTAAATGGTAAATTGCACAGAAACTTCCTAAAACTACTTCTGGCCTCAGTGACACCAACATCCATGGGACTAGAATTTGGATAGGCAGAGAACTTTCACTTTCCCCTCTGAGTCCCTTAATGTTTTGGCACAGGAGACGAATTGCCTCATTTTCCTGCAGTGATTTACGGCTGGTGATACCTTTGATATCTATTTCAAGAATAATTTGTCATTCCTCTTAAATCCATTAACTTGTAATGCATCAGTGATACCTGTGACAGTCAAATAACACATACTGGTACCTAAAGGGTATTTTTTTCCTGGTATATACAATATAGCTCTATTTTTATAAAAGAGTAAAGAATGTACAGGAACTTACTCGGTTTGTATGACTTTCTGTGTTTCAAATGGTAGAAGAGAAGCCAGACCAAAATCAAATGATGAGCTTATTCTGAGTATTACAAGCTCATCCTTTGATGAGTGTCCCTACAAACTGTCTCAGTGTGGGCTGGTGTTTTGCTGGTCTCTAGTCATGGATGGATGCATTTGCTGAGCTGTGCATCTTCTGGGGTGATTTGCCCCTAAAAGGTCAAGTGAACTGGGCATGGCAGCAACTGAGGGCTTTTGCTAAAAATGATCCCATTTAAAAAGGGAAGGTGGTAGAGATGAAGGAAAGAAAGAAAGACTTGTTTAAATGCTACAGACGTTCAAACTACACTAATTAAGCAGCCTGACTTAATAAAAGATGGAATTGGATGATGGCATCGGCTGTTATATCATGGTGTGTTGGCTACCTCTGGGACTCTGGGGGATTTTCTAGACGAAAACAGTCATCAATATATAATGTGACATCTCAGGCTTTGCAAAGACTTCTAAGAAGGAAATTGCTGACCTTTTCTCCCAGCCGTTTTCTCTGAGATGTTTCCATTCCATTTTGCTTTTAAACTAATTAGAATCATTGCTAGCAGCCTGTTGAAACCTCAAAGAAATGCAGTGATGTGGTCAGATAGAGTGAAAAGCTGTTTCCCAGAATGGCCCTTGCAGTCCCAGAAACATTTCTCCCCCTACCTTAGCAAAAATTTTTGAAAATCAGTGATCATACAAAAAGAAGCAGAAAAAGATAAGCAGGAGTATGACCCAGTCTCCTCTAAAAGAGGAAATATAGCCCAGACAAATATTAGCAAGGTGGCTCTGAAAACAAACTGGAAGAAAAGGCTTTTAGGCTCAGCACAGCCACAGGGAAGTCAGAGCTGTAAGCAGCCAGTTGTTTGATGTTTGCTGCCACTGAAGTTTATCAGGACTGCCTATATTTTCCATACAGAAATAGTATTGCATGAGTGAAATGTCTTTAAACTACCAGTTTTTCCTTCTAAACCCAGTGATATCATCCATTTAGCTATGTCTAATGGGCTAAAAGTAGCAACGTGTGGTCAGGCATGAGGCGTAGCATGGAGGTTTCTCATTGCACTCTGTCAAACCGGCGAGACACGTGCCTGTTCCCTTCAGAACACACACAGGAATCATTAGATCGGGCACTCCCGGTCAGCTCCCCCAGTTTGCAGCGCAGCGCCCTTTGCAGAGCTCTGGAGCGCGGGCGGGCTCCGGCCCTGCGGCCACCGGTCGCTTTCTGGTTCGCGCCCGTGTTCAGGCGACGCTGTTCGGCCGCAGGTCTCAGCGCCGGCAGCGCGGCGCCACAGCGGCCGCGGCGGTGTTGGCCCCCGCGCTGCGCGGCAGGGCCCCGCGGCCTTCGGCCTGCCTGAGACCCCGCGCGGGGCGGCAGCACTGCGGCGGCTCTGCCCGGCGGGCGGAGGCCTCTCGCTCTCCTGGGTGTTAGCCGCACCGCTCCTAGCCCTCGCCGGATTCCTAGGCAGGAAGCAGGGCTGTGGAGTGGAAGGTGGGGCGAGGGGACTTCAGCTTTTAAGCCCTGCAAAGTTTTCCTGTCCGAAAATTGCCATCCGAATGTTGTGCCAAGGTGCAGACCTGCCCTCGAGGAGCTGCATAGACTCAACAGAGGAGACGAAAGAGAATCTTGGTCAAATTTGAACTCTACTGATTTTTCCGGTGACTAATTTTTTTAAGGTAGTAACCTTCAGTGTATATGGGCATTATGTCTCATCTGTGCTTTAAATTGCAGCCCAAAGAATTTCCATTTAACTGAAAGCACATGTTGAAAACAGCTTTTTCATATCTTCATAATCTAAAAATGAGCTATGTATGTATAACATAGCCTTTTCAAATTTGGTTGAAAATACACTGCTTCTGACTTTTCTTATGCTAAAGCTTTGAGGCTGATACATTTTTTCAGCCAAAGCCCTAATACAACCCCATTATTTTTTTTTTTTTAATATTGGAAGCATTGAGCAAGAGTTGTTGACAAGGTTTGTTGGGTTTTTAAATAGTATTATTTTCACATTAGTATTACATGCGAAATTATTTATAAGAAAATAGATTTTTTATTTAAATAGAAAAAAGATGGTCAGGGCAAAATTCTGCTGTACTGTCCTTGAAAGTCTGGAATTCATGGCATTGCTCTGAAACAGCTTCCTATTTGTGACTGTTTCCCAACTGTATGAGTACAAAATTTATGCTCTATGCATTTCTAGGCTATGTTTCCTAAAATTTATCCACAAATACTGATAAAAAAAATTTCTGGGTTTAACAGAGGGATTAAGAAAAAGATAGTGATGTGAAAATTGTATATATTCCTGTGTAACTTTTCAGACACTGTATGCAGTTATCTATTCAAGATATAATTTTCTGGATTGCAGTTTGCTTACAAGCATAAACATCTATTTTTTTCTTAAAACCCCACAAAATTTCAAATGCATTTTTGCAACGAAGCCCTTGTTCATATGCAATTTAAGAGTTACTTTCAGATTAGTTTTTGAAGCTGACTTTCCAGTTGACCCATGCTTTGAGAGATCTAGCACATTCAGGGAATAATAGTATATAATTGCTGCGTATTGTATAGTATAAAGGTAATTTGGGGTATCATTGCTTTAACAAATATAAAAATGGCCATACTTTGCTGAAAATGCATGTGTTTAAGGGTAATTGTTTTCTTGGAATTGAAAATGATTGGTCTTGTAGAGTTTAGCTAGCATGTCCTCCAAAAGGTCTGATAAACATACACTTGCTGGATGTTCTTTTCAGCATGATGATCCATCTTTTTGATTACAGAGGCTTATAAATCATATTACCTTGTGCACTTCAGTTGTATTTGCTGATACTGTATTTTGGCTCCTATGGTAGCAATCATTTTAAGCTGCTGTTTTTTTTTTTTTAATAAATATTGAGTTATTTTTCTCTGAGTTAAAACAAGTTTAAAAAATCTAATAAAAAGCATGTACCTCTCTAGTACTAAACAAAATTAACTTAGGAATGCCTGTATTTTAGGCAGAAGTCTGTTCTTACAGCCTTTCAGCCTGAATTTATGAGATGTGATACAAACAACAGAAAAGGTAGACACATATATGGAGAGAGTGCAAATTCGGGATGGAAGTGGGGCAACAGAAGTGTGTGGTTGGGCGTGAAGTTCTGGAGGACTGAGAGGTATTTTAATTGCAAAACAAGTGTTGTTTTTAGCGGAGATAGCCACGTGAGAAAAACACAAGCTGAGGTGGAAGGGGTGACAAAATTGAGCTGCAGGGAGCAGGCAGGGTGTGCAATCTGTGATACAGAAGAGCAAGGGGCACATGGGCAGATTTCCTGTCTCATCTATGTGCGAGATTGTGAGGGGTGAGTGTGGAGGTTGTGTGATGTGCAGGATGTGTGGGTAGACGGTGCTGGTCAGGAAGACGTGACTGCAATAGCGCTGTGCCGGGCCCTGGCCAGAACTGCAAGTTGGACTGAGCAGGTTTGTGTTGTCCTCTGAGTTCAGGGGTCTGGGGGACAAGCAGGACTGGTTCGGGCCTGATGCTATGTCCCATGCAGATCTCGTCACCATAATGTGCTGGTAGGGATCCAGTATGAGAAAAGTGTTTTCAGCTGTCACTTAAAAGTAAAAATTGTATTTTAAATACAGGTAGGGAAAGGGAGGTAGGGAAAGTGAGAGGACAGAAGATGCAGAAGATACTACATAGGGAGAGAAAAGGCAGCAAATGAATAGAAAGCCTGTTGCTGGGGACAGGTGCTGAAGAGTCAGATGCAGACCCTACTGTGAACAAAACTGCAGGGCAAGCATTCTGCTATTGGATTTCTCTGTATTAACCTGCTGTTTTTGTTGCATTGAACAGAAACACAATGCTAGTGCCAATGTCTTGCTCAAAATGGGCATTGGTTTCCTTTAGAAGTACATTGCAATGAACAGAGATTATGCCAACATATTGGCCTGTACTTGCTGAAAGCAGGTACGTCTTTTCTTAATTTGAAGAGTGAGTCTGATACCCTCACCTCTCCCAAAATGGTAACGAGGAGACTCTTTCCATGTTGGATGGCTCTGCGCAGCCCCACTGGACAGACTCCAAAGTTCAAAGAATCACACAGAATCAGAGAATCAATCAGTTTGAAAAAAACCTATGAGATCATCAAATCCAACCTTTTCTTAAACACCTCCGGGGCTGGTGACCGCACCACTTCCCTGGGCAGCCCATTCCAATATCTAGTCACCCTTTCTGTGAAGAATTTCTTTGTAATTGTCCAACCTAAACCTCTTCTAGTGCAGCTTGAGGCCATGTCCTCTTGTCCTGTCACTGCTTGCCTTGGAGTCAACCTTGGGGTCAACCCCCACCTGGCTACACCCTCCTTTCAGGCAGTTGTAAACAGTGATCACCCCTGAGTCTCCTTTTTTCCAGGATAAAAACCCTGGCTCCCTCAGATGCTCCTCACAGGACTTGTGCTCCAGAACCTTCCTCAGCTCCGTTGCCCTTCTCTGGACTCACTCCAGTTGCTCAGTGTCTTTCTTGGACACATAACTGGACACAGCACTCGAGGTGTGGCCTCACCAGTGCTGAGCACAGGGGGACAATCACTGCCCTGGTCCTGCTGGCCACACTGTTGCTGATCCAGGCCAGGATGCCATTGGCCTTCTTGGCCACCTGGGCCACACCCTGGCTCATGTTCAGCTACTGTCACGAGCACGCTCAGCTCCTTTTCCACTGGCCAGCTTTCCATCCACTCTGCCCCAGCCTGTGGAGTTGCCACGGGTTGTTGTGACCCAAGGGCAGGACCTGGCACTTGGCCTTGTTGAACCTAACACCACTGTCCATGTACCATTGGTCCAGCATGTCTAAGTCCCTCTGCAGAGTCTTCATACCCTCCAGGAGATCAACACTCCCACCCAAATTGGTGTAGTCTGTGAATTTCTAATAGCAGACTCAATCCCCTCATCCAGATCATCCATAAAGATATCCAGGAAGAGGTGGGAAGAAGGCAAAAATACGATTGGTCACACTCTGTGACTGGTCTGGGGCAAAGCTGCAACCCCAGTTCTAAAGGAGGAAGGCTGCTCTCTGGGCTTCAACAAGCTCTGTATGGTGCATTTTTGGGCTTCCAGCTTTCCTGCCTGTAGGCTTGCAAGAGCCACTTCTTGCATCCTGCTTGCAAGACCCACTGTTTGCAGCCTTCTCCACTAGATACTTCGTGAAATCAGAAGATGAGATCCTCTTTGAAACATATGAAAATGGAATAAGTCTTTTGTATGTGATGGAAAGTGTTTCCAGGATGACCTTTGTATCTCCCTCTCCTCTGCTCATCTGTATGAGAAGCCACAACTTGAACTGATGCAAATCTGCTTTTGGTTTTTCCTGGGAAGTAGAGAAATGGCCAGAGTTAAGGTCCAGGTGCCACAGGTTTGGAGGGAAAACACCAAAATCTTAGAAGAAGAGGAGAGGAACAGCTATGGGTGCAGATAATGTGGTGTTAGATGCAGAAGGGAACAAAAATCTCAGCATCACCCACATCTCTGCTGATCCTGAGGCTTTCAGTGCATTGGCCTGAAAGGATGAGCGTTTAGCCAGAAATGTAAGTTCAAAAGGAATAGAAAAAGGAAAATAAAAAAGCAAACAGAAAATTGTGCAACTGAGGTGAAGCTCCCAGAGGGCCAAATTCTACAGGTTTTCTTCTTTTCCAGATTTCCTGGTTTAATTGGAAATGAGGAAAGCTGCTGCAGGGAGGAATAGGGCCATGGCAATTATGGAAATGTGGCATTAAAGAAGATGTGCAGTTAAAGGCATAGTGAGTAATAAAAAGGAATCTGTTTTTCAAGAACCTTAAAACTGAGGTCCTCGATTGGAATCTCTGGGGCAGTCCTAAACCAGTACTGTTTATGCAGAGAAATGGAAATGCATATGAAGTCAAATATCTCATATACCTGCCATGTTCCACTGCACTGTATACCAGAACTGCATTAGAGCTGGTGAAAAAAAAATACAGCTTTTGCATTTCTGACTCTGTGTACTTTAAACTCATAATCTTTTATCTGAGCTGTGAATTTTAATGGCTGGATCTTAATGTTGCAGTTCAAAACCCATGCAAATATAATAAATTTTTGTCTATATTTATCTTTATTCAACCATATTTACTTGTTTCCCTCATTTCTTTGAGTCCTTATCCATCTGGCTCCTTTTACGCCACCATGGACTGTGGTTCATATTTAAGAGAGTGACAATGTTATACAGAATCATAGAATCATGAAATCATAGAATGGTTTGGGTTGGAAAGGACCTTAAAGATCATCTAGTCTCACTCCACCTGCCATGGCCAGGGACACCTTCCACTAGACCAAGTTGCTCAGAGCTCCATCCAACCTGGCCTTGACCCTGCTAGATGTGGCTTCCACATCTTCTCAGGGCAACCTGTTCCTGTGCCTTACCACCCTCCCAACGAAGAACTTGCTCCTAGTATTTAACCTGAACCTACTCTCTTTTAATTTGGATCCATTCCCCCTTTTCCTGTCACTGCATAAAAATGTAAAAAGTCCCTTTGCATCTTTCTTGTAGTCTGCCTTCACATACTGAAAGGCCACAATTAAGTCACTCCAAAAGCTTCTCTTTTCCAGGCTGAACTATCCCAGCTCTCTCAGCCTTTCCTCATACAGGAGGTGCTTATCCCTCTAATAATCTCAGTGTCTTTCCTCTGGACTTGCTCCAAGAGTTCCATGTCATTCCTGTTCTGGGAACCCCAGAGCTGGATGCAGCACTGCAGGTGAGGTCTCACCAGAGCAGAGCAGAGCGGCAGAATCCCCTCCCTCACCCTGCTGGCCACGCTGCTTTGGATGCAGCCCAGGACACGTTTGGCTCTCTGGGTTGTGAGTGCCCATGGCTGGGTCATGTCCAGCCTCTCATCCACCAGCACCCGCAAGTTCTCCTCAGCAGGGCTGCTCTGATCTGTTCATCCCCAGCCTGTGTTGATACCGGGGATTGCCCCAACCCAGGTGCAGCACCAGCACTTGGCCTTATGAGCTTCACATCTGCCCACTTCTCCAGCTTGTCCAGGTCCCTCTGGATGGCATTCCATCATTCAGGTGTATCAACTGCACCACTCAGCTTGAGGTCATCTGCAGATTTGCTGAAGGTGTATTCAATCCCTTCATCTATGTCGTTAATGAAGATATTAACAACACTGGTCCCGATATGAACTCCTGAAGGCACCACTTGTCACTGATGTCCATCGGGACTTTAAGCCATCGACCATAGCTTTTTGGATGCAACCAAACCACTTTCTTATCCATCTAATAATTCACCCACTGAATCCATCTCTCTCCAGTTAAGAGAGAAGGATATTGTGGGGGACCATGTCAAAGGCTTTACAGAAGTCCAGGACATCCATAGGCCTTCCCTTGTCCATTGGTGGTCACCCCACCATAGAAGCCCACTGGATTGGTCAGGCAGGATTTGCCCTTGGTGAAGCTGTCCTGGCTGTCTCAAATAACCTCCTGTTCTCCATATGCCTTAGTACAGCTTCTAGGAGGATCTCTGCCATGATCTTCCCAGGCACAGAGGTGAGGCTGACAGGTCTGTAGTTACCAGGGTCCTCCTTTCAACTCTTTTGAAAGATGGGTACAATGTTTCCCTTTTTCCAGTCACCTGGGACTTTGCTTCCCTGCCATGACTTTTCAAATATCATTGAGTGGCTTGGCAACTACAGCAGCCCATTCCCTCAGAACTTTGGGATGCATCTCACTGTGTCCCATTGACTTATGTACATTCAGGGTCCTTAAGTGGTCATGAACCTGACCTTTACTTACAGTGGGAGGGACTTTGCCCCCCAAGCCCCCATTCTGCTGTCCATCCAGTCAGGAGGTGTGGGAAGAGAAGTTGCCAGTGAAGACTCCAGCAAAAAAAGTCGTTGAGGACATTTACATTTAAAAACATTTATTCCCTACAGTGGCTGTCATGGCATTTAAGCCAAACACAAGACAGATCTCAGGCATCAGTTAACATCCTCTGATCTCTATCTGTGAAATGGGAGGAGCCTGTGAAAATTACCTGGTATTTGTAAATATGAAGGTTGAATCCCTGCACAAAATCTGCACATGTTGGTTGGCCTCATATGCTTGTAGATCCCAACTTTTATTGGAAATACTTTCTACACAAAGTTGGTGGTTTTTTTGCCTATGTCAGTGACCGTATAAGATTTTTGGAAGGAACAAGTGTCTTCTAAGAACTTAGATATTTAATAAAAGCTTTTTTTCCTTTTGCTCTCGTGGTTATTTTAATGTTTGCAGTTCCTTACCCAGTCATCTAGAAACCGTGTGGCTGTCACTATGGATTTAAGGTGTATATGTCTTTATGGAAGAAGAATACCGGGGAGCCAGCACAATAACCTTTGGGTCAAGCATTGCTTGTTTCCTTTCCAAAACGTTTTTTCAATAGAGATGGAAAACATCTGGATTTTGATAACTGCTGCTTTATATAATGAAGAAACCAAAAAAGAAGACAAAGCAAAGGAAAAGAGAATAGGAAAAAAATCATTAAATCTCGAAAGAGTGGTATATGATTCTTCCTTGAACTTAATGTTTCCCATGAAATATTTTGGGGATGGGAAAAATAATTTTCCCATTACCATCAACCCCATTACCTCAGGAATAAGCTAGCTGTGGCAGCAGGTATCTTTGCCTTCCAGTTTCAAATTCCATAAAAATTAATTTAACCTCAGCTGGTTATTAGTTTAGCATTTAAATAATTCTCAACCACCAGACTCTCAGTCCATAGTTAAAAACAGGTGCTGTTCATTACTAGTCCATGTAAAAATGAAATAAATATGTCCAGATATTAGAAAACTGCTACTGGAAAAACACATTTCTCTCCCACACTTTGTGTCAGCACCAAAAGTAAAGGCAGAGTAGGGGTGGCAGTTTTGATGGCATTGCCAGCACAGGCAGTGGAAAGCCACAAGCTGGGACTGGTCCTGAAAGCTCCCCGAAGTCCAGAGCACATAGGGGTAAACCTGACCTCCCTTCAGCAAGGAAGCCCATTCCTTGGGCAGACTGCACTCACCTGGACCTTGGTGGCCTTTAATGCCTGTCATTCGGCATTTCAGCGTGGCTTTTTAGTGTTTGCAAAGCCTGTTCATTGTTGCAAAGGAAAAAATTGTAATTTTTTAGTTAGGTGTGGGTATGCTAACATCACAAATGCTATTTTCCACGCACCACAACTCCACCCCTCTTTTTCAGCCAAAGTAGAGGTGGAGTAGGCACCTAGAGAAAGAAAGTAAACAGCTTTTATTCACGTACAAAGCTGGACTATGAGAGAGGGAGCTGGTACAAATATAAGAAAGAATGTGCAATGCAGAGGGCAATGGATAGGCAGCGTGTTTGTGGCTGAGCAGCAGACTGGGTGTAGGAGCAATACCCAGTTGTTGACTGGGTCATGCTGCAGGGACAGCAGTCCTGAAACCTGCTGGTGCACACCACCATTCCACAGAGGATGGCTGGTGGAGAGCCCAGACCTAGTCTCAGAGAGGGGGAACACATCTGCCTTTCATCTGCTCAGACAACTGGGCTTTTTTCCTGTTCCAACATCCTACATCCAAGCTCCTGGAGGTACCAGAGTGCAGCAGCTGCCCCCATGCAGCCTGTAAGCAGCCCACTCCCTCCACCACAGCACTGCCCTTCCCTTTGAAGCTGGGTGGGAAGCAAGTCACAGCAATAACCTGCTTGTGGATGCTCTTTGATCTCCTGCTCCAGCTGAAATTCATCCTTGTTGGGGAGGCCTTTGTCAAGCCTTTTGCATCACAAATATTCTTACCATGGTCTTGCGCAGGCTCTGTTCCAGGGGCAAAGGGTTCTGCCCTGCAGCTGAAGCTAGAAACTCAGGGTTTTAACATTTTTATGGAACAACAGACTCTAAAGATGAAACTGTAAATTTTAGTCATATTTTCCCTTCCCTTTTTGAAAAAAGCATGATTTTAATCACTCGGTTCATTGCTTGGGTCACTTCAGTAGGCTTCAGGAGAATTCATAATTAATGACTCAGAGGAGGCTTTTTCTTTCAGTTCATATTTTTCCTTTGAACTTAGCATTTTTTCCCTATCCCAGACAGCATAATTTACATGATGAACAAATGGTATATTAATCTTTTGATGTGGATCCGTGTTGTTTATCAAATTTCTCATAATCTTATACCAGTCTGTCTTGTTACATTTTTAAAGATATTAATCTTCAGCAGAGAAAAAAATGAGGCTTTCCTCCCTGTGTCCTGTTATACTCATGGAATCACACTACTGACCTGTCATAAAATCCTGATAGGGATAATGCATTCTAATTTCCTTATGAGACAAGCTAGCAAATCATGGCAAGTCTAACTGATATTTCATGGTAGGTTTGCAAATTCCTGTCCCCAGTTATAGTTTGATTAGTAACTGATAATTAATTGCACAATAATTTTCTCATAAAATGCACCACCTTTCTGGAAGTAAAAGCAAAGGTTAATGTTAATGAGAAACACTATAGAAATGTTTGCATTTAGCTAGGACAAAATTTTGGCTGCAGTGACTACTTTTCAGATTTGTTTGAATTTTTGAGTAATGTTTTTTCATGCCGCACTTCTTCCACAGCATTTTGGGTAAGTAATCTCTTTTTTTTTCATATGATGGGCAGGCTTCTTGTTGTCCTTAGAAATGTGTGTTTCCGTCTTTTTGGACAAATGTGTCTGCACATCAGTGATTGGAGTGGCACATGCCTAGTTCAAGAAAAGAGATGTATGCAGTGGCTGGCTGTTACGGCAGTAGCCAGTGCCTTTTGTGCCTTGGGTAGGCAATCTGATCCTCCAGATGAGAAGGAATGAACACCTTTCGGCAACTAAGGCAAATGCACAGTTTTCTGAAGGCCTTGATCTACACTCAGGTTTTGGCGTGCTCTCGGATATCCTTGGGGTGTGACTTTTCTTGTTCCCTTTGCCAGCAATAGGTAGAGGAAATCAAAGAAAAGCAACAAAAAGGAGGGTTTTATTCTGTGTCCAGAGGTATGTCGGAGCAGTGGGCTATGTAAGGATCTGTGTGCATATTCAAAGGACAAATATTTTTCCTGTTTCCCTCAAAAAAGTTCTGACACACTTTAGAAGTTTACCTCTAGTTCATCGTGCACAAAAGATCCTAAAGTTTGAACCAGGGTAATGTAATCACTTAGAACAGGTGAAAAAAATCCTATCATAGTATTTTACTGCTGGTTTATCTTGGTTCTTCATTAAAAGCCCGTTTTTAGTCTTTCAAGCAATACTTTACCATATGGTCAATGGTCTGCCTGCCAAACCACGTCCAGGAGTGTGGATTAATTATTTCTGCCACATAAACAGGCTGAGTTTTAAACAGGAATGTCATTGCTGCCTTTTTGCAAAGCATGCTGGCCTTGGCTGCTGGTGTCCTTTGCTCAGCTGTAGACCAGCTGATAAAACAAGAGCTGGTGGGTGTTAGTGTGGACTTGTGTTGGTGAAGGGATGTAACCAATACTCAATGATCAATATTAATTCTAGTATTTAAAGGGTTTATAGCTGCTGCAAAGTTGAAGAAAATATTTTCCCCTTCAGACATTTAACATTTCTAAAGACCCCCAAACTGGGTAGGCATTTTTGGTTTTCTGGAGCATTTCAGGATGCTCAAATGCTGTCAGGAATGGTTGTAGACATAGAAGTGCTAACTTGGGATTAGGTGTTTCCTTTTTGCCTAACAATAAAGATGGCTTTAGGATTAAGAGAGAGTTTGATAGCTGCTTTGTATAAGGAAAGGTGAAATATTGTTGTGTTTCATTTGTGAATACTTTAGAGGCTGGATTGCGGTTAAGCCTCCTACATGTAATTTACATCCATCAAAGAGATGTGATATATGTGAGCAGTCCCATGTGACATATGTGAGGATTTTCACATATCCAAGTTTTCAGATCTACATGGAAATAATTGAACACAATAGAGCAGTTAGGATGCATCCTTGTCCTGTGACATCTGTAGGTTAGAGAAACCCATGTGTTTTGTAAAGTTCTTTGGGTCTCTATATGACTATATGTCTATATGACTTTTCTGTATGACTTCTCCTGATGCTCGTTGTATCTTGTAATGTCTTGATTGAAATGGCTCTCATGGTAATTTTTTTATATTATGACTATTCTTAAAAATTTAGTTTTGAAATGTTTATTTTTTTATCTTTTGAAAATGTTTGGGAGAAAACAATATATTCTTTTGTACAAAATTTAAAATTTTTTTTATGGTTGTGGTAGAAAGCTGTAGTTGTTGAAATAGAGGCATATGTTCATCACAAAGCTAACATTTTCTTTCTTGGGAATATTTTACAGGCCTATTTTTACCATTGAATGTTATCACACAGATTTTGTGTCATCCAGATGATTCTGCTTAAAAATACCTTAAGTGCCAAGGTAGTAGTTTATCTCTTTTGGCAAGTCTTCATATCCAAACCCAAAAAGTTTCCACAGACAAGAGTTTCAATCTCTGAAAAAACAGTCAGACTTCCAGAATGAGGGTTTACTTTTTTTTTTTCTGAAGGTCTTTGTGAGTTTGTGAAGGGATAATCTTCACTGACTCGTACCTATTCTTTCACTAGAGGGTGTTTCCTAGGAGCTGAAATGAAAATACCAGCCATATAGCCACTTTCCTGGTCCCTTGTATTTGTAATTTTCTGATTCTGCCAGGACGTGAAAACCCGCAGACATCTAATTTGCTCCTTTTTAAAAACAACTGTTTGTTGAACCTGTCTCTACCTTTAGTAATAAAGCTTTTTGCAGCCTGAATGCTAGATTTTAAAATTCTTTAAAGTTCTTTAATTTTCTGCCTACTTTGAAATGTGCTGTTCTTGCTTTATGTTTATCCAGTTGTTTTGGCTTTGTTTTATGGCAATTTTGGTCTTCCTGTGGCTCAAAAGATACTTGTGACATCTGTGGAGGCCTGAGCAAAAGCAAGGACAGAGCAGGTAGTCAGCAGCCTCTCTCCCTTTTCTTCTCAGGCACTCCTTCCTTCCAGCAGAACAAGGGGTACAGGATGGAGCTGCCTCTCAAGGGAAGCCCGCAGGGACCAGCCCCTTCCTCTATATTGGCACATCTCAAACTTGCCTTCCCCGAGGCACCCTGTGCTTCCCCCCACTGCTGACAGGAGTTGCAGAAGACATACAAAGTAAGGCTCTTGCATGGCACTGGTACAAAACCAACAGCTTTTATTGGAATACAGTAATTTCTGGCACCTTGTCAGGAAATGTTACCATTGAAAATCTTCCTGTTACAGTCACTTCTTCTGTCAAAGTAACTTCTTCCACAGTAGGTATGATGATATGATATATGAATACTATTTTTTTTCCAGACAAAACCCAGCCATTTTTCATAGGTGCCTGGATTCAGCCCTGTTTTTCTTGCCTCTCTCGCTGCTGGTCAGTCTGGCACGTTAATCCTCTCTGGTACTGTGGTGAATGCTTTCATTCCTGGGGTAAATCAGCTTCTTTGCCTAGATGAATGCTTGGGCTCAGGGAATTAGGCTGTGAGCTGTCCAGTCACCCTGTATATGTACAATGGGTAAAAAAAAATTGATCCAGAGGCAGATTCAGTTCAGGAAATATGAAGAGTTGTTACCTGTCATTCATTCCCCACTTGGGTGAAGTTAACAGTAACTTCTTTGATATGGTGACCCAAGCATCAGGACCAAATTTGTTTCAGAGTTGATCTTGGGCCCTGGCTCTGTGCCATGGTTTTTCCTTACTTTGAATAGGCAAATAATCCTGTCTTATAAAGCCTCAGAGGGCATTTAGAGGACTAAACAGGTACTGTGTGTGCAGAGTTGGAGATTAGATACACAGAAGTGTGCAGGCAGCTAGTAGCATGGGATCTATTGCATAAAGTAAGGAAAGAAAAGAAGTATTTATTATCTAGATGAAAGCAAACACTTACAAATATAAAGAGGCCCCAAGAATGACAAGGAAGTTAAATGCCATTTGGCCATTTGATACTGTCAATGCAATGAGGAGTGCAGCCAGCCAGTCCTTGGGGCAGTGTGTCCATGCTGCCTTCTGTAGGCACTGGGAGCCATCAAGGTAGCTCTAGGTGAAACCATAGGATAAAAACCTGCAACATGGTGTTGGGTTATCCAGGAGCCTAGAAAAACAAGTGGTCTTGCACTGTGTAATTAAAAAGGCAGAGATATCCAGAGCCAGCCTGAAGACCTGGTTTTGGATTATGGAATTAGAAAGGCTTCCAGCCTTGGATGTAGGTGTCATCCTCTTCTGGGCAAAAATGTTTTATTTTGAGGCAGGCAGGGTTGCTGATGGCAGGATTGGATGACTCCTCCACTACTTCTCAGACATTCGAGGGATGCTTTGAGACTTTATATTGGAGATGTTATGGCATGTTTTAGGCTGACTTATGTGCTGAGCCTCAAGTGCTCTTTTTGTCACTGAAAGTTAGGCTGGATAAGGCCTAAATTAGCTCCCTGAGCCCTTATTAGAGTTAGTTTTAGTATCTCCAAAGTAATTAATAATCATATGCCAACAGAGGGGCGGGAGTCATGGTCTCAACTTGCACACAGAAGCCTTGTGTGTAGTGCATGATGCATCTAAACATCTGTGTCTGGCACGAAAATCTGACCTAGTGTGGATGGCACGACTGTAGCATGACGTGTGGTTGTATGTTATGCACAGGGACTTGACTTGACATGGGAGAAAATGGCAATGCATAAGGAAGTCTTTGTTTAAAGAACCTTCCCCATCTCGCTGACGAGGCCAGGAAGTTGCACAGTCACCACTGGCACTGGGACAAGGACTGTGCCCCCGTGTCTTTGTTCTGCTTAGGAGAGCTCTTGAAGCTGGTTGCTCAAGGCATGGCCACCAGCTCTGCGGCCAGCCAGAACTTCCTTGTTGATGCAACATGCCGATTACTTGCCGGCTTCCTGCGCAGAGCTTACGTGGTACGGAGGACTTTGTCCAAGCCTCCAACGTCAAAAGGGAATTAAATTTCAATGCAAACACAGGTTGCATAGTTGAGCCCTTAAGCCTACAACAAACTCTGCAGTTTAATCTGCTGCTGCTGTAGACAAGCTATCCTTGTTAAATAGTTTAAATTTAGCTGGTGGAGCCCTTGAGAGATTATTTTTGGGACACATTGTGTTTACTGATCTCCACTAATCATGTTATCTATTAATTCTGCTGTTCAAGAGCACATGCCTAGACCTTGTGCTCTGTTGCTAATTTGTCACTCTCCTATATGAAGCAGAGACCCAAGGAAATTAGAAAATTACTGTGACTGTTTCCATCAGTTCTCTTTATTATTGCTTTGAGCAGTAGATCAGATCTGCACAGCAAGGCTGAATCCTGGCTGACCTTTCCTTTGCTCTGAGTTTACAAACACAAGAAGGAAGTTTGTTTACTGCAGATGTGCAGTTTGCTGGATGCACTCACAAATGTCAGCAGTCCAGCAGTCTGTGCTTCCCTCACTCTGCTGCCCAGAAGTACTGTGTTGTTGAAGATGCTTAAACTCTGGCAGTGGGCAACACAACTCCCCTACGCTTTGTCCCCTACTGTAGCCCACTTATGCAAAAGCTGTTCTTGCAGGAGCAGCGCAATACTTTATTTTCTCTTTATCTTTCTTTTTTTTTTTTTTAAAGCTTTTTGCCTTAGCAGGGAACCAAGGCAGCCAAAATGTGAAGGAGTGCCCTGGGAAGCAAATGAGGACACTATACACGTAATATAACCAGGTGTGGTTTTCTTTTAGGAGCTGCTGGGGAATGAGCCCCTGTTTCTGCCAGGATTTAGGTGCTATAAACTATCCCTGTGATGGAAGGAGTGTTTTCTTCAACCCTTCCGGTCTGGGAGAGAGTGCTATGTGCCAGGGCAGTGCAATCAAGGGCAGGAAGAGTTTGGAGATTAGTTAATAATGAGGATTTAGTTATGAACTGACAAACTGTCATGGAATAGATACACAAGTGGTGTGGTCGTACTGCTGCTCCTACAGCTTGTGTGGTACGGCTTGTCCTTGGAAAATCCACCATGCAGTGCTTTATACTCACATACTGTTTGGGAAATTTAACACAATATACTGTCCCTGTTTAAACTGCTTAGTCAAACCTAAGTTTGAAATTCCAGTTAGATCATCCCAGACCTTATGAAAAAATGTTCTGGTTTACTGTACACCTTGGAAAATAATAGTACTGCAGTAAAACTACCTCAAACTCCTCTGTAAGGCCTATATTCTGCTTTTATTGTTAGCAGAACAATGACAATAAAAATATGCTGGAGGAAAGGCAAGAGAGGGAAAGAGTATATGAGGGGAAAATTCTACTATGGAAAATATTTCTGTGGATGCATTCACTTGGCAACTCTTCTCTGAGTTCTCTGGTGGGCTGTGGAAACAAAACAATCTGATTTTAGACAAGGCGCTCAAGTATGGACAAGGATGTGCTGTGGTGTTAGGGCACCAAGGGATAAGGAACTCTGTGGGCCTCAACATGAGGTAAAGTAGCTTTCTGAGCAGGGCACCTTTGGGAGGGTGAGAACTGGTGTCAGGGAAACTTCAGTCAATTTTCTGCCTCTCCTAGGGAAGTTATCTTGGTGCAAGTGAGACCAATAAAATGCTTGTCCAACTGCTGATTCTATTATTGGATAACAATCCTTCAAATTCTCTTTTTATTATAACTGAGGAAGTTTCCCTTTCACAAGTGGTGGAGACCAAAGACATTTTCTGTTTGCAGTCATGAAGTTTTGTTTTCTTTATGTAGCCTCTTGTAAAATGTTTTTCTAAGAGTGCTTCATGAAAAAATTAGAGAAGTGGCATTAAGCAAATGCGTTTGCGCAAAACAGAAAAAAATATAATCCACAGCTCCTTAATTGCTGCTATATTCTTATGAAAAAACTTTGAATGTATTTCTTCACCTTCCAATTCTTTTATTTCTATTTTATTCAACTCCCCATATAAGATTGTAACACTTTCAACAGAGCATTTTCCATGGACAGACCTTGATGATTGCAGAGTATTGTGCTGAATAGTGAACTAGGTAAGTGTGAATAGGTGTTTATCTGAAGAGAGAAGTCCTTCTTTCATCTATAAGATCTGCCTAGCAGGAGTCAGGGCTTCAGTGGGCTTAATATTCAATTTCCATCATGGAGGAAATAATCAAATGGGCTGATGAAATGGGACTCCAAATGAACAGTGCAAAAATGAGTGCGCAAGCAAAAAGTTAGTAGATGAGTTTAAAGTAGATAAATATAAGACCATGAATCTAGGAAAAACAATCTTAACCACGTCTACATGATGCTGAACTTGGAAAGATATCTTGGAGTCACTACTGAGGGCTTTCTTCAATTAACTTTCAATACTCAACAGCAGCAGCTAACAAGCCCAACAAAATGTTGGTCAGAATTAGAGGGGTGATGAGGAGAAGAAAAAGGCATTCTTTTATTTGGTGTGTGCAGAACTTAAGTTCTGTGTCTAACCTCCAGACTGCAAGAAGAACCTAGAAGAAGGCAGCAATCAAGATCAGTGTCTTGTAAGGAGATACTAAAACACATTAAAGGACATTAAAGAGACTCTTCATCTTGGAGCGGAAGAAACTGGAGTGCTATGTCTGAAGCCTACAAAATCAGAAGGGAGGTGGGCAGGCCTAATGCAGAACTAAATTCCCCAGTACTAAGACTTGGAGCAGTCATTGGAGTTGGTCAGAGATCAGTCTAAATCTGAGAGAAAGCACTCCACTGTGTGACTAGTGAACTTCTGAATTTGACCTTGCAGGAGACTGTAGAAGCAGATGGCATCAGCGTATTCAAATATACATTAGGCAAATTAATGGGCAATAGGGCTGGAAACAGTTAACTTATAGGTGTAAGGGACCCAGAAAGGGGCATGTGTCCTCTAACAACCCTGACACCGGCTCTGAGGATGCGGGAGGAAGGCGCAGGAGAACGAAGCCAGGAGAGCAGCAGGCTTGCGTGACTGGTGTCTCCTGTCGTGCCGCTGGAGGCTGAGCATGGGGCTGGAGGCAGCCGCCGTCTGACCTCTCCGCTCATACCCAGCTGCTCAGCTGGCCACTGTCCAGTTCAGACAACTGCAGCCAGCGCTTGCAAAAGGGCAACAAGGGATAAAGCACTGGGACCTCACGCAGCTGACAAACACAGACTGGTTCCAAACCTGCTCTGCCCTTTGAAAGCAGCTCAGTGTCACTTAGTGCTTTGCTCCAGCACGAGGCTGAGGAGGGAAGAGGCATCTGACCAGTGCAATGTCTGGATGGCTCATGGATATTTAAAGTAAATAACAGATAGTTGAGCCAGGCCAACTTAATGTTATCCTGTGCAAGGAACATGAACTGAGTTTAAGTATGACCTAGGTTTAATATATGAAGTTAATTGAGATCTAAAACATTGCCTCTTCTCTTCATAGGAAACAAGGCAGTCACAAGGATTAGATTACTACATATTGCATTTATATATCTTTGTATTAGAAATTTTCTGAATTTTCTTTTAACAAAACCCTATTTTTCTCTAAACAGGAAGTATTTGTTTCTATTGCTGAAAGTTACACTTGATGCTTCCATTTTTTTAGTGGAAATGTTTATGTTTTCAAGAAAATTATTTTTTTCTCTTCTAAGAGCCTGTATTTTGTGTTGGAAATTTTAAGGACAGGCTTTGGCAGAAGTTTTTGGGTTTGACTGTCGAGGTCATGCTCTGTTTTGAAGTGGTTGTTTCCCCTCTGACATGCCAAAGCTGAGGACATCTGTCACCAGGACAGATCTGTTGTGTCACCAAGAAACCTTGTGGGGACCTCTGCAGTGCTGGGTACCTACAAGACTGCACGTGTGCATGTGCAGCTCCCCCTCTATCCTTCAATGCAGTACTTTAATGAAGTAGTCTTCAAGTAACAATTTTCAACCAAATGTTGTTTTGTATATGAATGAAATGAGGGGAAATGAAAAACAAAGTGAAGCAAAATAAGCCTTTACAAAAAATGTCCCAGAAAACTTGGCAGGTCTGCTTATTCTGTAATCTGTTGTAGCTGCCTAGGTGACGTAAGAACCCATCAGTGAAGAAGGAGGCAATGGATTTGACTTGAATGTATCACTTTTGATGAATGACTGAGCAGGAAAAGAAAAATGATGTTCCATTGTTGGCCACAGCATCAACTGAAAAACTTTTGCTATCAAAAAACTTCTCCTATCAAAAACTGTATTCAATGGACACTCTCAGTTTGACTCACAGGAGTGATTTGTCAACAGGAGGTGGGGTTTCTGGTTTTTTTTAAATTAGTTTTTGGTTTTGTTTTTTGTTTTTAGTTTTTTTGCATTAATCTTATTGGAACTCATTCATCTGATGGGTTCATGTTGGAACTGCGGTATCATCTCCATCCACTGTTCCACTCAAGGGCAGACTAAACTTACATTAGAAGGTGTGGCAAAGGTTTGTGAGTGATTGACTTCAGCTTCCAGATGAGAAGCTGAAGTTCCTTTTGGCATGAACGGGAGTGTTCTCTTCCTCTAATCATAAACTGTACCTCAAGTTTAAAAGGTGGAGACTGAGAATATTTCATCAAAATCATATGTTAAAAGAAATAGTCTCTTCATAATTTGCACAACCTTTTTTCCCTCTTAATTATGGCGAGACTGGAATAAGTTACCTTCAAGTCTCTACATTTGCACCTCCCTCTAGGAGCTTTGCAGCACCTTTCCTGCTGTAATACCTCTCCTGCTGTAACAGGCCCTGTAACATCACATCAGCAGCTGCCTGTCGTTTCAAAAAGCCCTAGACCCTACAAACTTGAGAGGAGTGTGTTTGCTGGAGTAGAAAATCTTTTTTTTTTTTTTTTTTTTTAACATGGCCTTTTATGAAACAGTATTCAAAACTTTGATACTCAGAAGCAGAAGAGCAAGAATTGGCTGCCATTACATCATAAGGACTGTTCACATTCATGGAGTTTCTCGTGTTTGCAGCAACCTCCTCTACCTTGTTTTTCACTGCATATTCCAAGAATATCTGGTACATGTCAACAACAAAATAACTTCCCTTTTATTTAACAATAAAATTTGATATATACATATATGCATTGTTTACATATAATGAACATGCTTTACTTTTGGATTTTTGGCTAATTCTCATTTAGTCTTCTGAAAATAAAGAGTCTTTAAAAGTTTGGGAAAAAACCTCCATCCATCCTAAAAACTATGTCTTGTCTCCTTCCTTGATTATGCCTACTATTTCTTTTCACTTCAAATAGAAACACAGATGACAAAATTCTTCAGGCACTCCCTGCTATTCTCTCTGACTGTGATTCCTGGAACAAACAAGATTTCTCGTGGGTAGTTTGTAAGGAAGAGGAGGACAAGTGACAGAAGGGGAGAATTTGGTGAGTTTCTAGTTGAAATTATTGTCACGATATCCCTACTGCTGGAAGAGCAATTTGTCATAGAGACAGCAGTGCAGGTGTCTGCAGAGAAACTGTACCTAGTTGTAAGGGCACTGAAACCTCTGCAGTTGGTTGAGGCTGGTGTGGGCTCTGCCTGGGCAGCTCAGCAGTGGGTGGCAGAGCAGTGGGCTCTCACGGCAGCTGGGGTGTCTGCAGGAAGGGTCACTAGACATGAGACATCCTAGACATCCCTGATCCAAGCAAGAATAATTTCAGATTATTTTAGCTTCCAGAGAAGGTCATGAAGGTGATCACAGTGCTCAACCCCCTCCCCCTATAAGGACAGAGAGAGTTGGGATAATTCAGCCTGGAGAAGAGAAGACTTCAGGGAGACCATACCTATAGAAGGACTGCAGAAAAGATGGGGAGAGACCCTTTATCAGGGACTGATAGGGTCATGGATAGGACATGGGGTAATGGTTTGAAACAGAAACAGGGTGGATTTAGATTAAACATTAGGAAGAAATCCTTTACCATTACTGTGGCGATACACTGGAACAGGCTGCCCAGACAAGTTGTGGATGCCCCATCTCTGGCAGTGTCAAGGCCAGGTTGAATGGGACTTCGAACAACCTGGTCTAGTGGAAGGTGTTCCTGCCCATGGCAAGGGGGTTGGGACTAGATGATCTTTAAGGTCCCCTCCAGTCCAAGCCATTCTATGATTCTGTGATTAATAAAAGGACTTTTATTTTCAGCATTTAAATCTTGTCCAATGCAAGTTGCTGGTAAAATATTTTTTTATTTATATAAACTAGATAGTATTTTTTATGGGTGATTGCATATGGTAATTCTACTTCAGAAAAACTTTTCTCCAAAGTCCTATTTATTTAAACAGGGCTGAGATCAAAGCCTCTTTCTGTAACTCACAGAGCACTTTTTTTCTTTGTTGTTAAAGGAATAAGCCTATTTGAGTGAGATTTAAAAAAAGCTATTTTCTATTTTGTTTGATGGAGTACTCTGTGCCTCTAGAAATTCAGGAGAAAAATATCTTGTTTTAATTCAGATTTTTTTTGTTTGGAGAATGGCTTCATTGCCTTTTAAATTCTTTTTCGCCTGTACTAACAAAAATGAGAAAAAAGTGAGAAGGAAAACATGTAAAGACTCCTTTAATCTGAAGGCCAATGTAGAGAGAAGGAAGAGAAACTGTGTCAGGAAAGTGAGAGCTAGTGACTGAGGAGACATGAGATCAGTACAAAATACAGGGCTACAGCTTGATAGATCCTCACTAGATAAAGGGTACTGGGGTGAGTTTTATTTTTATTTTCCTATTTTTTCCCATTGCAGGGTGGAGAATGAGAGTAGTCACCTTAAGCAATTTTTAAAGCATCTCTCCTTTTCTCTTCCCCTTCACAAATTTTTGCAGTCAACCAAAAGTGGAATTAATCTAGCCACTAGAAGAACTGCAGTAAATTTCTGTTCTTTCATATTTTCAAATGACGATGTAGAGATGTTGTACATAACTGACAGACTACATGGTGTGCAAAGGTTACCATTAAATGGGAAAAATTCTTGCTGCCATTGACTCACACTGAAACATTGATCTCAGCAGAGGAACGAGAAGAATCAGGTGGGACATCTGTTCTAGAAGTTGTGGATCTGCGGTAAGGAAGAAGGTTGTGGTTTTACAGCAGCTTGGGGGGTGCCAGCAGTTCAATATTTCATTGCACTAACCTGTGTGTTTCTGAGCCTCTGGCAGCCAGACGGGTCTGAAACAGACCAACAGCACTGTCGTTGCATTTGCAGGAGTGGATAACGCAGTCTGTGCTGCCTGTTTGCTGGCACGGGGATAGAGTAGTCCCTGACCTGGCAAGGAATTTGGGGGTGAAAGGTTGCCTCTCTAGATGTTTTGGAACAGGTTTGTATCAGCAAAAGTGAGTTTTCACCAGTTCAGCAACTTGCACCATGCAGCTGCGATTTGGTTTTGAGCTGTGACTACAGATGGTGGTCTATATAGAGGGCAGAGGTGCCAATATGGGGCTTCTATGTCTGTGACTGTAGTTGGAACTGTTGATGTGAAAGTACTGAGCAGGGTAAAAGGCCTTCTGTGGGGCTCCTGGGGGTGTCAGGGAGGCTCCTTAGATGCTGTTTGTGCTCTGGATGCCAGAGACTGCCACCGCCTGTGCTGCTGGGGTTTCCCGAATGAAAAAAGGGCTGCACAGGTGTGGCTCCTCCACTGCAGACCAGTGAGGGCAGAGCACGGGCTGCCCTTGGAGACCAGCCCTTGCCTGACTGTGAACAGCTTGCAGAGGCTGCATGCACCCTCCGTGCAGGGGAGGGGAGCATTAAAGAACACGAAACTGTTTTGTTTGGGGATTGGCAGAGGAGTGGCCTCTATGGAGTTTGGTCTCCTGAGATAGTACAGGTAGAGTGAGTTCTACAATGAATCTGCTCTTGTCTCATGAAATAATTGCATCTGTGAAGGTGTGTTCAGATCCCTATCTGGCTTATTGGATCAACAAAAAATTTGTCTGTTGTGTATTGTACTAGATAGCTTTTGCATAGGAATTGCATCTCACAGAAAAGCATTGGTACTTATTGCAGATTTTGCAGAAATAGTGCAAGTGATTATGGCCTAAAAATTAGTAAATCTTACTCCATATACACAATAAACAAACATTAGTGTAAACTTCTATAAATCTTTCGTGTTTGTACCATGTAATGCTTAAAACATTTTTGATGTGATGTGTCTGTGGTTCTAGTAGCAGCTGATGTACCTGTATAGCTGTAGTAAAATCCTTGCTAAATGTGATCCACTGAACTTAAACTTTCTTACAGTTTTACCTGCTTTTGTGGTTAGTGACACAATGAACACACAATGAATCTAAATATTGCCCTCAAAGAGCCTCTCTTCCCTTGAAGAGACTTGGTTTAGGGAAATGCTGATGCCATCCACAAGTCCTAATTGCATCCCAACTTGCCAGCAGCTTTCAGTTAGTAGCTTTACTAAAGAAACTATTCCTATTTACCTGTGGAAAAGATATCTTTCCAATGAACTATGTGCTAAGTTCAAAATTTAATTTCCACAAGTATTTATGCAAAAAACTCCCGTTTATTTTTCTTTGATTAGATGGACCTAAAAGTTTGCTTAGGAATGAAAGGTTTCCACAATCATATCAAGGAATGCTTTTTTCTGTGTTTCTTTGGCTTTTGTACATCTGAAGGACGAAGGAAAGTATTTTCTGACAGATATGTTGACTGTTTCAAGACCTGACTACCACTAGACTCACTACTTTGGGATTACAGGTGAGGAAGGAGATGGGTTGGCTTCACAGTGTTTGCATCATGATTTCTTCATAATGCTACATTCAACTGCATAAACAATTGTGGTCCATTAGGTGCATGTCTCCTTGTGAGAACCATGGACATGAAAAGAGAGGACAATAAAAGGAGTATGTATGGCAAATCCAAACTTGAGATTGAATTTTTGAGAATTTGTTCGTATATACTTTTCCATTTCACAGCTCAATTAGCCACAGTGGACTTTGTTTTTCAATTAAAAGGGAATCATAATTTGTTGTCACAGTGGGGTTTTTTCCTTTTATTAGTTTACTCAATTTACAAGGTGCTGAAAAGTCAGCATCTGTGAAGAAAATATGGAAATCATGCATGATTTTTCCTTTTCTCTTGTGTCTTGTGGTTTTGGTATTTTTGTTCTGTTTGGAAAGAGTCAGGATGATGTATTCAGGTCATGAAGAGGTAGAAAACTGCCTTAAAATTTATTGGCATGAGGATATCTGAAGAACGTGTGTTAGAAAATTATTTCGTTTTCCTTTGTTTTAAATAAGCCATTCCAGATAAATTAGGACAAGAAAAATTGGCTTAGCTGGGCTTTGTTTGACTGGTGAAAAATGCTCTTTATAGTTACAAAGAAGCATGCATCTCTTAGTAACAGCTCAGCAAGCATATACTGGAAGTCTGCGGGAGGACTGAAGTTTGGAAAAGATGAGTGTAATGTCCTATGTAAGTTATAAGTCTATTGTCTTGCCATCCCTTACAAAGAAAGAAAAGGGGAAATATGGGGGTTCAATGATAAAAGCATTAAAGCATAGGGAATGTATTTAATGAAATTCAGAACGATTTTGGAAGAAAGAAATTATTCTCCATGATTTGAAAGAAAGAAAACCTAATTCGATTCTATTTCATTAAAATGCATACAAATATAATGACAGTATTAGTGCTGCGTAATATTCGAACTTAAAACTAACACAGTGTGATATCATTAAAACAAATATTACATGAATTAAAAGTTGGACCAAAAAGGAAACCTCACCAAATGGAATTATTTCTAGCATGTTCCACGTCCTAGATTATTACCAAACCTTAAACTATTCTGGGTGCAAATATTCTCATGTTGTAAATAATATGGATTATATGTTATGAAGACTGGCAGAGTTTTAATCAATGATGAGGACATTAAAGTTGGAGGGAGGAATCAAGATGTCTCAGTATAGTAGGCCTAAATACACATAGCTTGCTAATGCAAACCAGGCAACTAAAGCTGTCCCTTGTGTAAGAAGTCCAACGTCTTGAGTCTCTAAAGGTTGAGGGGGGCCAGTCTGTCCCTTTCCATGCCCCCTCATCACAGTCCTGGGCTAAGGGAGGCTGATGCTGTCATCAGAAGTGCAGTTAAGACAAGGAGGAAAGGGAGAAATGGCACTGATGCTTCAATATGGTATGCACCTCCAGAGTCCACCTGAAAGGCAGAACAAATTTGAAGACAATGATGACAATGGCTACAAAAGACATTGGAGGGCTGAAAGGACAGTCTGTCAGCGACCAACTTAAAACAAGTCAGTCTATTTAGCAAAAGAGGGCTGAGTAGTAGTTTATATAAATTTTGTGAGTATCTTCAAGTAATTTTTATTTGCCTGTATGTTGCATGCTTTTTTCATGGAAAGCAAATACCAACAGAGTAAATGAAGAAGAGGAGAACAGACAGTTTCTTTCCTTTAAAACAATACTGTTCATTTTCACAGGAGGTAAGCTTCAGCTAGAAAAGTTATGCTTTAATCAGATGCATGTTGTTGGGTTCAATACAGGGTAATTGAATGAAATTTACGGTTAGTGCTTTATAAGTGAGCATTCTAGATCACTGACTGTGGTTTAATGGTCTTCTGTTTTATAAATCTAGAAACTGGAAGGAAAAACATCAATAGTACTCTTGCATTCTAGCTTCTCCGTGGGTGAGGCTGAAATGTGCTGTGCACAGCAGGCTCAGAGTATGTGTGCTACCTTGGCTTTCTTTCAAATACTACAAATATTTGACTACCTAAAGCTCTTGTAGGTACCAAGCTGAATTTCCTATTCCTTCAAGCCTCACGAAAAGTTAACCTTTGATTTATTGTCAACTAAATTGCAGTGAAGGCAAGTGAAATGTGAAGTCCTGAAGTGGAAGACACTTGAGCCTGTTGCTTGCTGCCTTATGTTGAAAACTAAGCAGAGATGCCTTGGTGAATTTCCCCTTCCATTTTGCCACTGGAAAGCTTCTTCCTCACGCATTTGCTGCTGCCATGCTTCAGAGGTCGCTCTGCATGCTGACATGTACTGGTTCCTCTCTCCATTGCACCAGCTGCCTACGGACAGGTCATGGGTCCCAGGGTCAGCGGGAGGCAAAGACTTCATCAGATGCCTCAGAGCTCATGGGAGGAAAGCAGCCACCAGCAGTGCTCTCCCTTTGCTGTGTGTCCATGTTATCCCAGGAACTGGCTTCTCCAGATGCTTTGCCAGGTAGCCTGGTAATCTGCCTAGGAGAGCTGGAATGAACTGTGAAGAGGCCACAGGGTGTTGTGGGGTGAATGCCAAGCTGGCGTTACCTGTTTGGTTGGGAAATGCAGAGAGTGGGCATGAAGCAAGGCTTTTAGAGGTCCAGCAGAAGTGGAGTCTGGGAAGTGACGGATACTTATGTCTAGTGGTTACTACAGGAACCTAGCACAGATCACTTCAGTATGGCACTTGAGGCTGAGCTAATTAAGCCTGCTGAGAGAGATGTAGTGCAATGACCCTGGGCTTGTTGAGATGATAACATGGTTACATTACTCTTTTCAGGATGGGAGCATGGGCAGAGCTGGTCTGCATCTGCCAGTTTGTGTTGCAAACATCCACAACCCAAACCCAAGCACATGTGGGGGTGCTTGGCCATCTTTGTGATGAGAAATCAACAACTAGGGGCACTGCTCAGATTGCGTTGCTTCCCATGTCCTGGGCCAACATGTCCATGGGAACATGCTCTCAATTCACATTTTATGGATCAGGGGAGTTTTGGGCAACACTGTATAGCAAAATAAGCTGTACCAAATCTTCAAAGTATTCCGTAATCAGGGATTGCTCAAGATTATAGTCTTGCTCATCTCTGTGTTGCTCTACGTGACCTGTATTCAGCAAGGATGGGCACCCACATTAAAGGCTATCCTTTTGGGTGAAATCTGAAGCTCTATCCTGCAAATACTTAACCCTTGGTAAATGGATTCTTGCACACTCTCAGAAGGACTGTAAGATCTGCAGGCTTTTGGCAAAAGTTCTACAAGAGAATGCAGAGATCATGTTTTATGTCAGGATTGACAGCTGACATCATGCAACAGAACTTGGTTTCTTTGCGTTTTTCTCTCATTTCACAGACAGCTAATTTTGTGGTAGAAAGGTCTGGAAAAACATACTGAAACCTGTTCTGCCTGTCAGCTGAGCTGCTCTGTTAGTCTCTGATTGCTATATATCAGAGAATATAATAGCAGCCACTCCCACGTAAAATTGACTCTGTTTGTGTATTGCCTACCAGAAGGGTATAGTATTTCAACACAATAACATAATCTATTGTAAGGATTTTTTGGTCTGGTTCTGCATCTCCTCGTTTAACATCTGATTTCAGTGTACTCACGCTGGTGTAAATAAGATCAGATCTTTAATGTAGAATTATTTGAAATGATGCAGGTGGTTTTTTAATTTGTGCTCCTTGGTTGAGCTTTGTCTTTAGATGTGGGCTCTGTTTCAAATATGAGGCTGTGTCTGCACATGCATTTTTATAACTAGGATGTCTTTGTAATAATGGAAGTCTTAAAATAGCTGAGCAATATGATATCCTCACACATTCTTTTCTAAAGCTGATACATCTGTGGTGGGATCACACATTACTTGATACAATTTGTTAGCAAAGCAGGGAAACTTTCTCTGGAAATAATCTCTCCCCAAGTACCCCCTGCCACACCCCCCAAAAAACCCCAACCAACCGAACAAAAACCCCAGGGAAGTTCCACGGTAAAATGTCAATTCTGAAAAAAAAACCCAAAAACCTCACCTCACCTGATTTTCTTTTACCCATTAAAAACATTAAACCAGGAATTCCTAGCTCCATTTCTCCACGGTAGCCTGGTAATCTGCCTAGGAGAGCTGGAATGAATTGTGAAGAGGGTGTTGTGGGGTGAATGCCAAGCTGGTGTTACCTGTCTGAGGGTAACAGATGCGGGTACTCAGATCTCTTGCATCTGGGCAGGTCTCCATAGCTGATACCTAGTAATGTACTGCTTGACCCATCTTGCCAAACAGTGCAAGCTGCCACCCTTCATTTCCATGCTAAGGCATGAAAGTTTTCTTCACCAAATGTCTCAAGGAAAATGGCTGTTTTTCTCCTCATTTGTGGGGAGAGATGCTATTTTGCAGAGAGCTGTCTGTAAGCTGGTGAACTGGACAACTGTAACAGATACATCTGTTCTCCTTGACAACTGTGATTCTCGCAACCGCTGGTTTTGATCTTAACATGAAACTGGAAAATACTCTCCAGGGCAGAGGCTTTGTGTTCTCATTCTAAGGCACGTTTTATAAAACTTCGCTTGAAAAATAATGTTTTGGTCAGGGTAGGCTGTGTTTAAAATTTTTGGATAAACAGAGGTATTCTTTTGTCATGCTGTTCCAGCTGCCTGTGAAGCATAACTCAGTTTACCCCAATATATGGACAATTTCAGACTACCAGGGCATTTTAGTTATGACATATGAACATATTCAATGATTGAGTCTTTCACAGGCATTGAGTGACTGACTCAAAATTCAGTTACTGCTAGAAATGAGCAGTGGAAACAGAGGCAACAAATGATAAATGAGGTGTTTCGGCCACTAGCAGTAGCTGCCTTTTGCTGATGCTCTGTGTTTGCATATGGTAAAAAGGCTACTCTCATAATGTCATCTGGCAGTATATGTCCTCAGAACCTGCTGTGAATATGGTGCTCAGGTACCCTTAATATTTATGGTTTTTCAAAATTGTCAGAAAAAACTGTTAGAAAGGTGGCTCTAAAAAGGGTGAGAGAGGAGTAATGAAATGTCACACTTTGTTGGCTATACCTATACAGCAAGGTTATAAATACTGAATTGAAGTTCCCCTTCTATGCTTTTGTGTAAAGACAAAATCGCAGTCAGCAGGAGGGGGAGAGTATTTGCCTTTGTCCTGCCATTTCTGGAAGACACACTGGACATATGACCATAGGGCAGTGAGCGCGATGGTAGTACCTGCACCAGGGACTACACTAGGGTGTATATAGTGCATATGGTGTATAGAGCAAAAGAGGTTTTACAGACAGGAGACCATATGCTCCTTTATCTTCCTTGTGAAGAATCAGCTGTACATAGAATTACACTGTGTTTATACCAAGCCTTTTGTCATGCTACAAAGTGAAAAGTTGCCAGGAGTCCGTAAGATCAAGTGAAATATTAATGTCTTTCTTCACTAATAGTTGCATAATCCCATATGAGGAACGAGATTTTCCTCTGGTTTACAATGACTTTTGCTGGACAAAGTTCTAAGCAGTTAAAAATCCTTCATGAAAAATCAATTTATCTGGTAGCAAGTGTGTGGTCAGTGTGCCGTCATGAACTATTTGCTTGTGTGCTATCTATCAAAGCAAAGACATAAAGCTGAAATGGAAATTTTATTCTTTCAAGGGATGAGGGGATTAAAAGACTCAAGAAAAATGTGTGCTGTAATATTGAGAGACACTTTACAGCTAAGAGTCAGTAAAGGCTTTGGGAAATATTAGAGAGAATGTAGAAAGTGAAAAGAATATTATTTTTATCTGAGGGTCTGATGTGAGTAAACCTTCAAGTGAAGGTTTACTTTCCTTTAGAATTTTATGGGACATTTAAAGAGTAATTGGAGACTGAGGTGCATAAAAGCTTGGGTCTGTCTCTGATTAAGTAACAGCTGGGTCAAAGGAATGGCTGTTTCTAGAAGTCTGAAGGTGAGCAGAAAAGGCTTCTGAGAAGCCATTAGCATCCCAAGTACCACAAGTCTGGAGTGGAGGATTGTGACAGGATTTATCTTCATGGCAGGCAATGGAAATATGCCTTACAGACTATTTCTTAGCACTTTGTATGTAAAACAAAACATGAACAGGAATATTAATAGGACTAGGACCTGGGTTATAGCATCCATTAATCCTTAGCATTTATATTGTGCCTCACCAGAAACAACATAGGAATAAAAATTCCTTTTGTTCTCTCCACTTGCTGAGATGCAGGAGCTTGCCAGGTTACTTCTTCCCCTTTGTCGAACAACTGAAGGCATGATGTTGGCCTGTGTCTTTGGTATAACCCATTCTTACTACTTCGTTTTCCAAGAAGTGGTATTTGCTGGCGGTATTTGTTGCAGAGTATTTGCAGGAAAATCACAACACACTTATTTTTCAAAGGTCAAATCGTTAGCTAAAATGTTATGAAAAACACTTTTGCACTTTATGTAGTGATACGAGACGGTGCCATCACTATGACATCATATCAATACGAAATCAACTCCATGTTAATGTCACACAAATATCATCCTAGTTCTTGAGTACTGCTGTCCTTAATCTAAATACACTGTTTGGTCCTGTTTTGCTTTAATTGTCTACAGCATGTTTGTCTGTGAGTGACCTTCCCCAAAGGAACTCACTGCAGTCTGTTTTTTCTCTTGTAAAGCTGGAGGCTGCCTGCTTCATCCTCTAATTCTCACATTTCCCAGCATGTGCTAGCGTCCCATAACTGTGCAAGACAGTGACACAATAGGCAGGGAGACTGCAAGCCCTGGAGGAGGGATGCAGCAATTGCTTTCAGTTCCAGCCTTTCCCACTGGCTGTGGCTGGCTTAGGTGCAGGATTTGCCCATAGGCATGGATGCTGTCCCAACCTCACACAGTGCACCTGTGTGCCCTCCCAGGGTGTCCCTTGGAGGCAGTGTTCACATCCTGCACACACACAGCAGAACTGGCCCCTACATTTTTGTAGCAACACAGGCTGCCCCAGTGAGTTTTGAAAGTCCTTTGCCAGCTGGTTGATGCGGATAGCTGAGCTGTTTTGGCAACCACTGGAGGTGGGTAGAACATGGTGGGGTGATTTCCAGGGCTTTCAAGCCTCCTGGCCCTGGGAAGGGTGTGAGCTCTGGCTGTTGCCTCCTCTATCACAGTGAGTTATTGTGAAGGTTTGAAATTGGTGTCATAACAGATGTTGAGGCTTGGGAAAAAGTTTTGAGGTCAGACCTGAAAGGAGGGATAATGCCCTTTTCCCAGGACTGTCTCTTTCCCACAGGTGCCTTTAGATAAGTATATGATGCTGAAACTGATAAAGTAATTAAGGTCCTAAAGGCAGGCAGCATATGAGGATAAACCTGGCAGCTGCTCTGTGAAGTGGCTTTGGTTGAAAGCTGTGTCCTGGTGGAGTGAGCTGTACACGCCATGCCCCAGAGCCAGCAAACCCCACCTTTTTGGCACAGAGAAGAGTGTCAGGGTGATTCACTGGATCACAAGTAGCTTGTGGCCTGAGAATCACTCTATTAAGCAAAGCTGTCACAGTGTGAGCTTGCTTCTGAGGAAAAGCAGGTGCCCAGATCGAGGGTACATAGTGCAGATAGATCAGTCCCGGAGGGCAGGACCCCCAGCAGTCTCTCAGGCAGGTGTCTGGGGAGTCCAGTGAGTTTGCTGGCAGCTGTCCACTGAGATTTCTTTGCAATCTCTATTCAAAACATCTGGACGTTCATAAATGTATGTTTTCCATTGGAAAAATGTTCTCCCAGAAGCTCTGAGTTATTTATCCATTGTTTTTTAACTGAAATAATTGCTCCTAATAAGGGATAGCCAAAACCTCACAGCTGAGTCAGCACTCCTTCAGGAGCAAGCAAATAACGCAGTATTAATTCTTTAAGTGTTCTCCACTGCTAATTGGTCTGCATGAGAAGAAAAAAACCAAAGCATTTAATTTCCTGAGTAAACATTCACATAACCTAATAGAATATAATAGTAACACTGAGTATTTAGGGGAGCTGCTATTTAAATTTCAGCCCTGTTGTGGAAGGCCAGATTTCAAGATGTTGTTTCTCATTTTTAAGAAGCCTAGCAGCCAAATGGAAGCTGACTCTGTTGAACTGGGACATTACTGCCTAATACAACCAGTTAACCAGCAGCTCTGGTTCAAACTTTGCTTAGATGCTGGCATTAGGCTGATATGGGTTTATGGTTCAATATATAAGCAGGTTTAAATCTCAAGAAATGGATGTTCTTGAGACTGTGGTAGATTCCTCTAATGTATCGCCTTGCAATTGATTTTCTAGGAGCCATTTTAGTTTGTGGATTAACTGATTTTAAATCTTGTCTATGATTAAAGTTAAACATTTATTCTTATTTTGTTGAACTGAAAAAGAGGTAAAAATATTATAAGCTTAGGAGCAATTTGTTTGCATTTTTTAAATTCAGTGTTATATTCAGAAACATTTCTAATCAAAGTTATTTTTAAAATGAAAACTCAAAACATTTCTTAACATTTCCCCTCGTCAGGCTTTTTCAGGTGAAGCTAATCAACTAATCATGTCCCTGTCTGCAGATAGTTATAGCTGTACCCAAATCTGCATTTTTGCCAAAAAGATTATTCCACTGAAAAATCTTATCCTGTGCTGTATGAGGTAATTCTGCTTTTTTAACTCTTTGAAAGAAAACAGCACACTAGCATACGTGCAGAACAGACTGTGAAATATTATTCTGTGTACTTTTGTAGAAGAAATTATATCTGTGATAGTTAAAGATAATTTTTCAGAGCTGTATGGGTCTGATAAAACTGGAATTACATACCCTTGATCTTATTTGTTCAAAGTATAATTAAATAGAAATGAGTGTGTGCATATACAGCATGTTGATGGAATTAGGATTTCCAAACAAGGTTTTGAAGAACCTCCATCATTTACCCCATCTGATCTGTCAGGTGGCCTTATACATGTGAAGGGAAGGAATGGGCAGCTCAACAGGGACGTGTGAGCTGGCTCTGCTGCTGATGTGAAAACACTGCAAGAGCACTGGTCTGGCGTGCTCCAGAAGGAGGGGAGCACAGGAGCCTCAGGAAAGGCCTTTGGGGGAGCAAACTGCAAGGGGGGCACCGCAGAGCATGGCCAGACTTGAGCAGTGGGTTTGCTGCCAGTAGAAAACTTGGACTGTGCTCCTTTTCTACTTGTTTTCAAACAGACCAGCTCACTTTCACCTCTTGAGCTGAGTGAGAGACATAGGAAGAAAAAGCTTCCTCATGATAAGAGCAGGAACCTATGCTGCCCTTGCACTCTGTGGATCAAAACACGAAGCTCCACTGACAGCATTTCCTTCTCCATCCACATCGCTGGTATCTTCTGCCTGATGTTTCCAAGGTGTGTTCTCACCCTCAACATTCAGGTTATCAAGAGGTTAACACTACCTTGTTATCACATCATTTTTGTGACAAGCAGACTGAAGAACTGCAAAACAGACAGAAGGGACGGGATTACTGTAAAAAATAATCCTGCCTCATTTTTCCTCATTTGACTCTTGATTCATTTATTATTTTCATAGTTGGTTAGTATCCAAACTTACTCTTGAGCTTGGTTTGACAACTCATCTTGAACCCTCAGTATTCTGCTTCTTCAAAATTGCTCATGATTTGATCTATTAATGCCTGTGTGATTACAGGAAGAACAGTACTCTGGTTAGGGCTGCAGGAGCACTGAGCAGGGGCATCATCCCGTCCCTCAGTCTGCCAATGCAGCCCAGCCAGCCTGCAGACTGTGGCGCCCTGCCAGTGCTCACTGCTACTCTCCCCAAACTTCCTGAGGGTGCACTGTGTCCCCCTGCCCAGGTCATTGGGGTGGGTGCTCAGTCCCGGGAGCCTCCTCTGAGAAATGTCACATCTGACTTGTTGCCAGCCAGGCTGTGAATTTTTCCTGAGCATCCCTTAAGCTTCTCAGCCTACCCTGTGGTTCACTCAGCCTGTCCTCATTTTTAGTTTGTTTGCAAGAGTTCTGCATGTCAAAAGCCTTGAAAATGTCAAGGTACACTTTACTATTGCTATTCTTGACATTTGTTCTTTTATACATTTTTACTTTTAAAAATACCTAAATACTTAAAACTGCAAGCAAAGCTTATTTGGGGGGGAAAAAAAAAGAGTTCAAAATTAAATGCTATATCAAACTTTCATAGCTTTCCTCCAAGATATTTTTAAGTACTCACTTGTAATTCTCAGATGCTTTCACTAAAAGTTTGAGAAAATAACATATCTCCATGGTGGCAAGTTTTACATCTGTAGTACCTAGTTTTACTAAATGAGGGATAAAATTATTATTATCGCTATCGGAGTACAACCTAAAGAGAACCAGGGGAGGTGGGGCCCCAGGAGAAAATGCAGAATTACTGATGCCTGCTGTTGGTTATCACTGGTGATGTTCAAATGCAGAATGAGAGACAAAATGTGAAATGGTATTTTTGATGAAAAAATAAAGCAGGCATAATAAAACCAAGACAAAACATGAAAAATGTCAATATTGATTATAGAATGAGTGAGTTTTTGCTTAACAAAATACCAGATGCTGTATAAATATTACGTTCAACTTCAGATAACCGGAAGGGCAAATTTTTCAGGAGTGTTTGAGGTAGAAAGCCTGGAGATGATTACATGAAAGACCCTTTGTACTTCTGTTGCACCAGCTTTTTTTGGGTCATTTCTAGCCACATTTGGAACCTTTGGATGTAGAAAATATTTCTTGTACCACCATTCCTGGGCCATCAGCTCAGGCTTCAGTTCAGCAAAGCACATGCCTGCCCTAGAGTCTGCATTTCTGATCTGTGAGGCACATGAGCGATAGCCGGGAAGTGCCTCAGCCCTGTGCTTGCCTTAGTCCTGTAATCAGGAGTGTGATTCTTGGCCATGCAGACGGGAAAATCCCATGTCTCTGTTAGGAATGTGGTGAGAGGAAACTGTGAGCAAACGAAACTTTCCTGTCCACGGAGTACAAGGAGCCATAGGGAGACCTCCCCTGATCCTGGCCCTGGTGCAGCTAGACAGCCCAGAGCTTCAGGGTAACATTGTTGTGCTATCAAAACATGAACAACTACTTGTCGTTTATCTCACCGACATATTTTTAAGCTTCAGCCATAGCGCTCCACACTGTCTGCCTTTTAATCTGCTTTGTTTGTGTTTTCACAGGCGGGTGACAGAGGCCCTCTGAAAGTGAAAAAGAAGCACTGATTGCTTCAGTCTCTTCCACTAAGCAGTCACATTTTGGCTTTGATTCCTTTTCCTTTCTTAAGACACTGTTGTTTTTGCAGGTTTTTTAGTTTTTTAGCATTGTATGTTGGTCGGTGTAAGTCTTCTCCATATATATCCTTCCATCGCTCTTTCTCTCTCTCTCTTCTGCCTCTAGACTGCGCTGTCAATACAAAGCAATATAAATCAACTTATTAGTTTAAATACACCTTCACAGCTTTTAGTAAAGCAGAGAATGATCCAGGTTTTTCCAAGCTTTACAACTGGGGCAAAGCTATTTTTCATAGTGTGTTCAGCATGCCATTTCCACACGTGATCGCACAGATTTTCTGCTTTATCATACAACCAAATAAGAACATTTGAAGTACCTAAAATGAACACAGGGGACATTTACGGAAGTTTGAAACAGAATCATACCAACTGTAACAGGTCAGTGTTGGTTTGCCTGAAGAGGGAAATGTTTGAGCAGTGATTAGAGCTATTCTTAGCGCTAGCTCTTACTCAAGCTTGCAGTCAATCAGGTAAAGCTGGGTAAGCACCAAGAACAAGTTCCAGCAGATAACACAGAAATCAGTGGCCATTGTCAGTGTTTCCAGTAGCAATACTGTTTTCTTTACTTCATGGTGAAAGAAACAAGGCTGAGTGACAGCTTTCATTAAACCATTTCCTGGCAGTGTGCAGGATAAACTTACTTGGAAACAAATATTTTTCTAATCCTTGGCTAAGAAAACTTGACATCTAACCCTGAGCATGACATGATTTCTTCAGCAGGCTTTTCTACACATGTTGCAGCCAGACCTGTTATACACATAATGTTGTAAATAAATTGTGGTGGTCTGGATCTGTTTCCCTTTCCTTTTTATTTTTCTCTGGTTTGTTTGTGCCCTCCACTCCCCTCTCCCTGTCCACCCATTGCCTATAGAGGAGAGTTGTAAACTTAAGCATAGGGACAATGGGGTATCTATCTATCTATCTATCTATCTATCTATCTATCTATCCATCTATTTATCTATCTCTCTCTATATATGTCTCAACATCCTCCATTTTATGCTGGCACTTCTTTCCTGATCCCCAGGGAAATTCTCTGTGTGAAGACACCTGCCTGAACCTGAGAGATGGTATATTTTTTGGCACTGACCTGGAAGAACCAGGCAATCTGAAAAAAAATTCCTCCTCACTGCCTTCCATGACTAAAACTTTCATTTTCACAGCATGGCATCAGAACATGTTTTACTCAAAACTGTAAGATTTCACTCTGTGGATGAAATTATTCCTTTTTTCTTCCCCTCTGGGAGCTGGGCTAAAATACCAAAATCAAAAAGAGCTACCTATAGAAAACAGGGAAAATGCTTCCTTTGCAACACCTGTTCACACAGCTTTTAATGCATAAACCTGTAACAGATAGAGGGGTTTTTTTTCAGATACACATTATTACACCAGTAACATATGACAACTTCTCAGTCTACTGAAATGTTATAATTGTTTCTTTTCTTTAAACAAGTTTGTAGAATCCTCTTCCTCTGTTAATATGTTCCTGATGGACTATTTTATTAGGTGATGGTGTTGTTGCTTTGTGCTTGTTTGCATGACAAGAAGTACATTTACTGTATGACTAAATTAGAAATTAAATTTCTAATAGTTTTATTTTTTCTAATTTCTATTTTAATATATATAATTAGCATAAATATTTATTTTATAGAAACATTGTATATTATTACAATACAAATTATGGAAATTATATTTCTAATTTCTATTAAAAACCATACATTACAAGATGTAAATCGAGATGATCGTTCATAAGCAGCATGAACAATTTACAGAGAGCTTTCACAGAACAGGACCCAGACAGATGACAGACCATCACCTCTGTGCCACTTGCCTAACAGCATGCTTAAGAGTAACCCATTGACTTTAGCTGCTGTTGCTTTTGTGCAGAATTGGTCAGACAGGCTTTTTTCAACCTGACTATGAGATATGTTTGCAAAAATATTCTGAAATTCTCCTCCTGTGGCCTAGATTTGGTTCAAGGTTCATAGAAAGGGGTGGCCCAGCTACTGTCTGATGGGTGGGTTTGGGCAGGTAATCAGTAAAGCATGGAACAGGATGTCAGAGGCAGGCCTGAAGGTGATGTGTGAATTTGTGAGCTGGAGCTGATGGGAGACAGCACTGGCAGGTGCTGATGTGGCAGGGTGGACAGCAGCCCTGGGTGCTTGGGGTTGGGACAGCCAGCAGTGCTCAAAAAGTTTTATATCTGTAGTATGTCCGTCATGAGATGTACTTGTGAATGAGTTAAAATGCTCTCTGCGCTTTTGACAGGTCATCAAGTACTTTCCAGCGCAATGAGGATGGCAGCATTTAAGAGCTTTTTTTACTGAGGTATCATGCAATATGTACTGGTAGCTGAGTGCTCCCATTTCAGCCAGGACACTCTTAAGAATTTGAGGGTTTGTGAGATGCCTGTGTGGGTATGCCCTTCTCTAGTCTTAATCAACGCTTCCCTCTTCTCCACCCACCAGTGTTATCTGAGGCAGCTGTTACACAGAAAGGGACCACTTAATGAGCTGTAAGAAGTGTGTGTATATTCCTTGTATTTACCCAGACCTCTCTTCTGCATTCTCAGAGTTTTGGAGGTCCTGCATCCTCAAAGTGCTTTGGGGGTTTCTATAATGGGAAATGAATCACAGTTAAACTCAGACACAGGCTTATGCTGAATGTTGCTGCGTTACATGGCCCAGTCACTGGTGCCACATGTACAGGTCAGTTTGTCATGTCTGACTACAGGCTACTTTGTGCCTGGTTGTTCCCTCTGTGTGCATTGGGATACCACAATGGTTATCCCCAGCAACTAGAATCCCAAGCTGTTGTGTGTTCTGAAACCCCTTACATTTCTATGAAAACATGGAAAAAGCTGAGTCCTTTCATGGAAAATGAAAAAATTTAAACACAAACTACAGGAACCCCTAGACTGGCAATTGTATCAGCAGCTGTTGACCCTTCCAAAGCAGAAGCCTGCAGATGAGAGCCCCATTCTTCAAGATGGGGATATGCCTTGCTTTGTAGCTATTTGTGGTGCCAGGGAATGGGAACAAAATTGTGACAAGTGAGCATATGATGTATGCAAGATTTCTTCGGTCTTGATTTATTGTTTTTTTTTTCTGAGGAGATAAATATGCAGGGTGAGGATGTATGTGTTTTCATTTAGGAAGAGAAGCACAAAACTCGCTGGCCAGTGTGACTATGCGTAAGAGACGGAATCAGCACAGCTTTTGCCTCCCTTGGTAGCGAGCTGTTCTATGAATTTCGAGACAAGTTAGGTGTACCTAGAGCCTCGGGTTAAGGTGGCTCATCAAAGCTGACTGTGGAGCGCGGTGCTGTCAGACGCCCAGTGCCTTTGCCGCTTCCTTGCTCAACACAGGACAGCCCCTTCCGTGGCTGTTCCTGCAGGAGATTGGCGCAGTTTCCCAACAGCGTCCACGCCGTTCCCTCAGCTGTGCGGGAGCTGAAGCCCGTGTGAGCAGCAGGGCATGGCCCCGCCGCAGGCAGCCGTGCCCGGGAATGTCGCGGGCCGTGCTCCCGGCCCGGCGCTTCCCCGCTGCTCTGTGCCCGCGTGTTCCGAGGCGCCGCGCCGTCTCTCACTCCCGAAGCGGGCGCAGGGGCGATGGTCCCGCCGCTCCCGCCGTTCCCGCAGCCAGGGCTCCCGAGGCGCGCAGAGCCCTTGCCACAGGAAGGGGCAGGGCCCGACCGCAACCTGTGCCCGCGCAGCCAGGCCGGGCAGAGCCAGGGTTGTGCGCCAGCCCTGCTGCTAGGACGTGGGTGGATGAGAGGCGGTGGCTGCCTCGGGGAGGCCCTGAGCCCCGCGGGGGAACGGCACGGTGGTGATGGCTCGGGCCGCAGGCAAGCGGAGTGCTACGGGATGGAGGTTCAGTTCGTCCGGCAGCACGGAGCTGCCGTGGGAAGGAAAGGCCGGAGCCGCAGTGCCTGGGCGTGGGGCTGATGTCCTCAGGGAGACCTGCTCAGCACAGTGACCTGTGGGTGCCATTGCAAAGGCTCCCAGGTGTGCCGCACTGCCATTTCCCCAGCCTCACCTGCTTGTTGCGTGGGGGCGCGGGTGCCGTTGCTACACATAGGCAATGCCTGGGTTCCCTAAATCACAAATGTCTCTGAGGCGGGTGTGATTAGTTAATTGTTAGAGCATCTTCTTGCAGCGCCCTATAAGAAACGCAGAAGGGCTGGGGGAGACCAATAATCTGTTCATATTAACCCAGCTTCGCCCTCTGTGTGTGAGACCAGTCCACCACAGGGGTAATAACAGAGGCGGAGGGCAGCCGGGCAGGGAGCTCTGCCTGGGGCTGAGCAGAGAGCAGTGACAAAGGGATGTTTGGGCTGGGTAGAACCTAAGGTCCCCAGTTCCTGCTGTGGGGTGACCACACGCCTAGCTCAGGCACCTGGAACGTGCTGTAATAACTGCAGCTCTCCTTGGAAAAGAAAAGCTGTCGGGGTTACAGGGATGTCAGCCAAGGAGTGAATGCCTGGTAGTAATGCATAAGGACTGGCCCCTTTATAGTTTATCACTGTAAGCAAATTTCATCTTCTAATGTGTTTCCCCTTGAAGTCACGAAGTCAGACAAGAAAATAAAGCTCCGTAGTTCACAACTGCGAGCGTGTAAATGTTACTGAAAGGCCAGGACGTGGTGGGGGATATCGCCGGTGGGGGACTGTCCGTGTCCGCTGACCTGGGCGTAGCCGCCTGCCTTTCTCAGCATTGTTCCTCCTGCACTTTGAGCTGGGGGGAGGAACTCTCACCCCGCAGATCCCACTGCCCACAGCCCCCGCCCCTCCTTCCTCACCCTCTGCACGAGGCTTGCTGCCTTCAGTCAGAAAATCTGCTGGGCTTGGCACAAACGCCTTCTAATGTAAATATCAGAGGACTACAGAGAGAAAGCCTCTCTGTTGGTGCCGGTTCTTTTGAGCCATGCTTTCAAAGTGCTGACTGTGTTGGTTCTTATCGTAAGTCAGTCTCGGCAATTAACTTTCTTTTGATCACTTGGGCGTGTGCTTTTTTTTTTTCCCTTCTTTTTAAATGCACTTTTAATAGCAGATGAACGTAGTGACCAAATACACAACCATGAGATTTTTACTTTAAAGGAAATGATACTTAAGCAGATGTTATCAAGCTTCTTCATACAAAAGAACAGTTTCAAATTGCAATTTTATAGATGAGAATAGTAATGAGGATTATTACGTTAAAATAGGAAATTTAGGTGTGGCTAGAATAATGAGAAATTGGCATGAAGATTTTGAATATAATATGTTAAAGTCTGATGTAGTTTATTATGCTGTTTCACATAAAGCAGCTGTATGAATGATTGATGAAAACTTTTGCTCATACAGGTATGGTACCTGGGTGCTAGCACCCCTGAATGTGCAGCTAATTAGGTGTGGGCGAGTACTGCATCTTGGTTCCAAGGACTTGTACTCCTGGCAACCCCATGCAGCCGTCACTCTCTGCTATTGAGTCCCAGTGAACACAAAAGAGTTTTTTACTCATTAGGAGACAGGTGCTCAGTGGGACTCACGCCCTGAGCTTTTGTGTCCTGGACTTTGTCCTTCCAGACAGCACTGCAGATCACAGAGTGTTGCTGTACTACCCAGAAGCATTCTGCTCTGTGGATTATTAGACCCAACATGAGTAAAATGTGAGTGGCTATAAGAACAAAATTAGAGTTTTTATTTTAGTGTGAAGTTTAGCTCTTGCTATTAACGATTTACCTTCTATAAACTCTCAGCAGACTAGAGCATATCCCATTGCTCACAGTAGTCAGGAATGTTGGTGGTTTGTTTTGTTGAGCAACATTACATTTTTGGGGTTAGCCCTTGTGAGTCACAAGATATGATTTTTTTTTTGCTGCAACCACGAATATGAAAAAAACCCCAACCCTCTCATTTTAGGGACTTAGATCCCAACCTTCTTGCAACATGCATGCAGGGTGCATGTATAATATAGCATGTGGCAGAAATGTTGCTGTAAACCTTTTGATGAAGTTGTGACCAGAATGCTCAGCTTTTCATGCTGGTAGTGGCAGTGCAAGGACAGCACTGCATTTGCTGGTGCCTACCCCAGTTTGAATTCTTGGATACATTCGCTTGGAAATGCTTTTGATCTGTAGAATAGTATTTTTGTTATTTGATGAAGACTAGACATAGTTCAGACTCATATAATTAAAACTAGTGATTATTTATATATAGCACTCCCAGTGCTCCTCGTTGGACAACTTTTGGGTAAGCTTGGGCAGGTATGTTCCATAATTGTTCAGGTTCCACTTTGCTGCTCATTGCAAAAGGAAATTTCCGTAATGCAAAACTGGGGGTTTCCTTCGTGTAGCATCTCTGTCACAAGCATGTAATTTGTAGCTACTATGGATTTTCTTATGCCATCCTCAGAAAATTGCATCTCTTCCTTTGGGTAACTATACAAAGTGCAGAATTTGATTTCATAAGTTACTTGGTTCTGGCAACTCACAGTGTTTTCTTACACCGTGGTGAATGCAGTTTGACTTAGGATCATAACAACTTTTCTATGAATCAGTTGAAGGTCCAGCCAATCCAGTGTTCTAGTGCAAGCAGTGCAAAAAGTGCTCGAAGAGAAGGATGAGAAACAGGGGATGTAGGAAGCGATTATCCTCACCTCCAGTAACTGATAGTTTAAGAATTTCCTGTGCTAAAGTTTACATCCGGACCATTGTGTCTAATAGCCACCAGTGGGTTTATCCTCCACAAAATCCCCCTTTTTTTTCCAGTTCCTTTTATGCTGTGGCCTCCACAACTTCCTGTGGTAATGAATTCCACACTCCAATTAAGCAGCTATGTGGAAAAAGCATTTCCTTTCATTTAAAATTGGTGCCTCCTTATTTATGTATTGTGAGAAGTCACGAAAAATCACTCTCTACAAACCTTCTTTGTGGCAATTATCATTTTGTAGTCTTCTACCATATTCTCTTCATATTTTGTTTTTGTTTGGTTTTTTATTTGTTTGTTTTTATGGTATTTGATTTAGTTTTCCTCTCTTCTTGAGCCTTGCCAAGTAGTCCTCTTGAAGAAACCTAAGTGGATTTAATCAGAATGACAAACTGGACAGGTCAAATGAAAAAAATGAATTCATTTAATCCCTCTGTTTAGAGAAACTCCTCCAAAACCGGTCATCAGCCTGGACTTCTCTGTTGGTAGCTTTTTTGGTTCTAAATATACAATGAGGTGGATTGGTATGAACGTTGAGCTCTGATGTTTTTTGTGTACCAGCATTCCTACACGGTGTTGGCTGGCAGAGTTTATAATTATGCATATCTATGTAAGGTTATGTATTCACCCATATATAATATTTTGCACTCACTAGAGTTTTGTTTGTTGCTTTCTTCAGGCCACCCTGCTGTTCTCTGCTTTGATATTCTTCAGCAGATCTCCACAAGCAGTTTTAGACTGGATAAGCCTATTTCAAATCAGTTTGATCATACTGAACAATTCAGGTCACAAAGACTGTAAACTGGCCTCTTTACCAGTCTGCTGAGTGCATCTGTGCAGAACTAACAAGTATGATTTAAACCATCACTTGCTACATTTTTGATACTATTTCTTTAGATGTAGAATCACATGAAGACCGTGAAGTCTGTGCTTGAGCAGAGCAACGATCTGCAACTTGCCTGCATTGTTCGACCAGGTCTTAATGCCGGTTACTTCCTGAGCAAGACAGAGAAGTAGCCTTACCAGGCAATCCAAATGCAGACAGAGAAAGCATATGGTGTCTCAAAAAGAAAAATGTCTTATTATCTGTGCATTAGTTCACCTAGCATAGAGGAGACACAATGCTGCTGCTCCTAGAAGTGTTTTTGTAGTTATCCTTCATGTGAAAAGGGTTGTTTTCCATAGCTGGGTTAGACTGTGTGTTATTATTGTATGTACAACTGGTCAGCCAAACAGGAGGAGCTGCTATATAGCATGATGACTCTTGGCTTTTTTATTTGCTTGTTTACAGGTAACTTTTACAACCCTTTATTATCTCTGTGGTTGAATTTTGGGACTATGGTTTTTAATTTACTTACATTTATACATGTGCATGAGGGTGTATGGCGGGCATGTCCTTTTCTGTAAAACATCACCATGCCCTAGAATGGAAAAAAGAAGTTCTGTCAATATTAATGCACCTATCTTCATTCGCTGCTTGCATGGTTAATACATCATTAAATCCAGTGAAAGAGAAGTACTAGTTTCTCTCTTTTTAAGACCAGCACATAAGAGAAGTGATTCTGAGCTATCTGTCGTGCAGAGACTGAAGATAGACTGCTCATAGAAGTTACTATATTTCAGCGTTAAAAGCCATATAGAAGGTACAACAGCCTGACTGAAGAGGTATTTCAAAATCTTTTTCCTTCTAGTGGATAATATTTACTTTGTTTTGGTTGAGCAGGTTTTTAGAGATCATTATATTTAATTGCCACCACTTAACTCTCCTACTAACATCAATTTCAGATGTAAAAAAAAAGAAAATTTATATTTTTTACCATGACAGATGATAAGTGAGTTCACTTATGTATAAAATGGAGAATCGAAATCCTTCAGATAATTTTTCTGTTCCCAGGCATATGTTAAATACTGAGAATATAAAGGTCTATAAGCTAAAGCAAAAAAAATCAAACACAATGTACTGAAAAATTCAGGACACAGCTCTCTTTTTAAGGGAATGATTACAATTATTTACTAAGATCACGAGAGCATCATTGTGACTTATGTATATGACAGTATTGGTGGACATCACTGGAAAAGGTGTTTTTGCTGAAGAAATTTTAATGAAGACAGAGTGGTACAGATTGCATGACTTTCAGCTAGGCAGGTTTCTAGCTGGCCTGTCCAGTACGTGCATAGTTTGCTTCCAGTTTCTACCCACTAGAGAAACCTGTTCACTCCTTCTATGATCCTAAGTGTATCAGCACTCCTGGAAATACCAGTTGCTAAGAATAACAAGAGAAAATAGAGCCAAAGGGCTTAATGTGTTAATTGTTTGCAGAATGTTCCCAGTGCCGATTTCCTTACTTTCTCCATGAGCTGGGGCTTTTTGTTAAATCCGTGGAGATTCTCCCTGCTGTTCCCATAAAATGTGGTACTTTATCTGAACTGAAACTCCTCTGCGGTTGCAAGGTGTGGGTGGCAGAATGCTGAAATGCCTTTTAAATAATCTCCCCAGAATCGTGTTTATGGGATAATGCAATAGGCACAGTTTTGGAATTACACTTTCAGCACAGCTGTCATGTGGGAAATCTCTTGCCAGAAATGTATTTATGGGAATGGCATAGAGACAGCCCACCCGTGCTGCTCTTGTCTGAGGCCCCCTTTCTGCTAGCTGTGGGTCTGCTGATGAAAAAGATGACATGCGGAGGAAAGACATGAGGGAAGTAGAATCCTTTGTATGGGTGGTAGTAGGGGCCCTGCCAGCTCCAGAGGGAGGATTGCTTATTTTGTGTAATCAGAAGAAACTGTAAAAAGATAATAGCAAATGAAAGGATTTTAATGGGAGAGAAAACCAACAGTTTTTACCAACTGTAAAGGTCAATTTACATGACACTGATGAGATGTTTACTTTATAGCTTCTCTTAAACCTGAAATTTTCTGCCTTCTAACATTCTGTGTATGCTCCTTGGGGTCTCTAAACCTGACAATATAATAGAGTTATCAACGAGAACTCTGCAGAGTCCTGATTTTAAGCAGTCAATTTTGCTCTACATAAGAAAATGGAAATTGCTACTTGGGTTTGTTCCTGGACTTCATTCAGTCCAGTCCAGGCTCTCAGTGGCAATGATCAGTGCCAGAGGCTCTGAAAGAAACTGGCCTTATTGAAAGATTTGAGCTAACATGTCTTTCTTCTCCCAACACTTAAACTTTAATGTGGAATCATAACATTTTATGTAAGCTATAAAAATAAGTACATTTTTTAAAACTGTGGTCTTATGTTTTTAGCGCTTAAGTTGCTAAATAAAGCCTAAAAATGTTAGAATATGGCAACCACTTGCCTGTGAATTTGTACTTCCACCCCTCACTTTTCAGTACATAGAAGAAGTAGAGGATCTGTGACAGACCAGCCATTGGAGAGTGAGCCAGGTGATGTAAATCTAATGGCACAAGGAATTCAAACTCCAGCAAAAGGCCGTGACCTGTTAAAGGTGTGCTTGAAACACGGCACGTTTTAAGACAATCTCATGTCATATACATGAGATTAGTAAAATGACTTCAGGCTCTTGCAAGTCATCAACTTCAACACCAGGTCCTTCAAGATTTTGCTATCATTACTGTGTCTTGCACAGGGCCTCACTTTTGGCTACTCTCCTTTAAAGCTTATTACTGAAAAGAAACCTTTTAAACCTTAGTTATTTTCTGAGTAAGACTGAAATTCAGGTACCAACAATAAACACTCATGAGGAAGACAAGTCTTGACAAACCCTGTTGACTGCCTCTTCCAGGCTCTGCTCTTTGTCAGTGCTGCCCCAGTCAAGGACACCTGTTGGAACAGATCTCTGTGCTGAAATATCTGGACTCTAGTAGCCTTGTTGTCTGCCTGATCCACATGCATATGAGTACATCCTGATCATGTTTACAGTGAAGGCATCCTTCTTGTTTTGTGTGCATCAAACCATTTCCATTACATCTTCACAGGAGTGAAATAATTGTCATTATCTGATTCTCTCATGAAAATGAATTTGAGGGCAAGAGGGCATCAGTCATAGCCACTGACAGGCCTGACAAGAAAATGTAATGGAGTCTTAATGTAAAGAGGGAATAAAACTGCATCTGTTACCATACCTGAGGAAAAATGTGTGTTGAGAAAACAGGGTTCAGAGGCTAAGTAAATATGAGACAGGTCTTTTTTTTGCGGTGTGGGGAGAAGAAGAACAAAAGAATAGAGTTTTCTGCACTTGGAGTATGAAATCATGATTTAAATTTTTTCTGTCTTCTACTGGGTTATATTTATTTCCTTCTGCTGTATCTCCTTCTCTCAGAAAGGTTCTAGTCATATGGCTTAAAAGCTGTTAGTGCTTACAACACCAATGCTATGTTGGTGGTCTTTGTTTTCCATGGAGGGTTTACGATTCTATGTAGTCACAGTGGGTGATGGAGGGAGGAAGGTGGGAGAGAGAGGTGGTACATGTATATTGTGGTGTAAAAACTAAGGTCCAACATTACTTCAAGTCAATCAAGCAGGAAATCCCATTCTAGCCTGGAAAGGCCTTGTTTTGGTCCTCATATGATTCTGCATTGAGATAGATTTACTGGAACGAGAGGAAGGAAAATTTAAAAATCAAGTGTTCCTGTTACCTACATGGTCTTTGAAAAGACCTTGAGTGTGGCTATCTCCACCTCTCCCTCCTACAAGATCGATACTGTGTTTTTCAATCACCTCTGTGTTGAGTGAGTTGATACAGAGCAATGTTTACTGTGCTGCTCAGCTTTGACCAAGCTGTGTTGACGTTGCAGGTCAGTTAGTGCCCATCCTGGAATGAAAGACTGGCAGCCCCTCTTAAGAGTTAGCATTTCTGCGATGGAAGTAAGAGACACAGGCCATAAGGTAAAGTGACTTGCCTACATGCTTTATCTTATTTTCCTCTGTTATTTTTGTATGTGTGTGTGGTACTGCTTATTTTGCAGGTGTGTCACACTGAAAGGCGAAAATTACTTGAACTATGAGTTAGCCTACTTGCATTGATGTCTTATTTTATGATCTTCAGTTACTTTTGCAGGTAGGTAGATTCTGAGGTTTCAAAGATTCTTAGGAAATCTTTCAAGTTCTCTTCTTTATACATGTTTAACATCCAAGAAATATTTCAGAGTTAAAAAACTAAAGTGTAGTCTTGCTCTTCTATACTGCTCATTTGGTTGCTTGTCAGCTGCCTTAGTCTGTTTTTATAATCTTTATGCCAATATGCTCTGTCAGCTACAAAACTGTTGGCATTGACTTAGTTAATGCTTGTGAATTTTCTTTTCTGGCTGGCTCATTATTCTGTTTCCACTAAAGGTGACCTGGTTGGGTGGTAGCTGCTGTGTCTGAGAAGTATGGACAGTAAGCTATGTAGAGACTTGTGGTGCATGGCACTGACCAGGCAAATAACCCTGGGCTGGACTGCTCAGCAACAAGTTGTTGCTTCAGTATTTCAGTGAGTCCTCCCAAGAAAGGCAGGCATATGACAGATTTCTGACAAAACCTGTCCATGGACGTAACATTTGAGAAAGTCAGCTTCATTTGTTCACTTGCTGTTTTGGCCTTTCAACTTCATTTAGAGTCCTTGAATTCAGTAGTTTTGAATTTCCAGTTTGGTATGTGTTTTGCTGTCTGGCAGAAATTCTAGTGGTTCTCACTTGGTGCCTTTCAGAAAAATGCTGTGGGGATGGGAGGAAATGAATGAATATTTTCATGCAGTAAATATTTCTTTTGAAGTCAGAGCTATAAATGATAGTTAAACCTCAAACACTCATTTGATAACAAACTACCTAAGCCTATCGATAAATCAGCTTTTCTTCTATGACAACTTTTTTCCCTTTGAAAGTGTTTTACAAATAGTGTAGTCTCATCTCATGGGATGAAGAGAGGATAATGTTTATGCCAAAAACTTCACAAGGCCTCCTCCCTGAGTGCAGATGAATAGATAAATTAAATAAAGTACCTTTAGAAAAGTCATTTTACATGGAATATGAGACACCCCATGCTTACCCTCTATGATACTTAGAAGCTAGAATCCTGTTTTATTTTCCAGAGTGATATAAGTGTTGGTATTTTACAGTAATTTTTTTTATACTGGGTTTATTCATCTAATGATCAAGGATGTTTTTGCAAAAGAGCTATAAAGCTCTAATGAAGAATCATGATCTTTTTCATCCTCGAAGAATGGGCCCAAGAACGCACTTTCTTTTATGCTTCTGTGTGAAGGTGAAGGTCTGCAATCTGGACTATGCAGAACTCAGTGTGCCCAGAACACATCTTATAGTCAAAAAAATCTGAAAACTGTGCTATGGTAGGTTGAGAGAGAATCTCTCTGAAACAAGGAGCAAACTACAGTTTTACCTGAAAATATGTCCCAAGACACTTGAAGAGGTCCCTAAGCTATCTAAAATTCCAGTATGACAACCATATATCTTATTCAAGGCAGACCCTGGTCTATGTGATATAATTCTAAATTAAATGAGTTTTTCACTGTAACAATCTTTTATCTTGAGCACAACTCATTTTGCATTTAACAGCATCCAGTAAGATGTCACCTTTCATGTAGGGAAACTGAACACAGAAGAGATGGGGCTTTGTGCATGCCTGTCTACTCTGAGAACCACACCAGTGAGATCTGGCTCCATGTTTTCACACTAAGTGCTTCATGTAATGACTGATTTCTTAATTTCAAATCTCTTTCCTCCTAAAAAGAAAAAGGCAAAGCGAAAATCCAATCCTGCCTTAGGCTCAAAGCTGTGCAGCTGGTTGACATTATTATGCCATATCTGAGATCTAAAGTAAAAAATGTCCATCATAGAAAGACCAAAATTGTCTGATTTAGTTTTTAATGTGGAATCATTACCTGTTTAAAGGGAAGGACTTGTTTTTGGCCATTTCATGGCCTCTCATAGGAAAATGCAGAGAATACTCACAAAATCCAAATTCTTTCAAAACACAGCTGGCAGTATAATTGCCATGGACTCTTCTTAGGGAAATAGCTGCAAGATTATTTGCTAGCCTGGCGACATAAAACATCCAGGAAGCCCTAAAAAGCTCTGAGTTTCTGCTTACAGGCACAATCCAAACACTGGGTTTATCCACGGGATCATCCCCTAAGATGTCCCCAAGACATGAAACTCTTTCTCTTCCCACAGGCCAGGTTTTGCTGACAGTTTTTGGTATTCATGTCAAGCACTTCTGGGAAGAGACATGTATGCTAGTAGATGACATTCTGCCTTGCTGAAGGTCTTTCAGTCTTTGTTTAGGTTCTTCTGTCTCTTCTCTCTGGTTATGTGAAGATCCCTTTGCCACATCATATTTGCCTCATGAGTCCTCAAGCTGTAGAGAAAGCAAGGTTTGTGAAGGATAGACGACAGGTAGGCAGATATGGTTCTATATTTTTTCCTATTTTGACATTTTTTTAAGCAATGGAACAAGCTTCAGGTAATAGCTGAAGCTGAATATTTTTTCTTTATATCATTGTCCACTGGTCATTTATTACTTTGCGGGCATTATTCAACTTCTCATTTTGAAGTATTTTCAAATTATGACCTGATTTTTTTGACGTCAACCCTTTTAAGACATAAAAACATAAAAACTGGACAAGAGCTAATGAAACAGAAAAAGGACCTCTCAAGTCTTTGCCATCTGATATGCCTTAGTACAGGTCTATAGAAGAGTCTTCACAGTACTTTCCAGCATTACTGTCAGTAAAGATTCTGTGCAATCACCAACGGGCCTTGTTATAGACTGTGCTCAAACACTCGATCCAGATTGCTTGCATTGTAGGGTAAGGTTTGGTATGAGGTGCTGAGTGGTGTCCCTTTGAGAATTATGCTGATGAAAACCAAGAGGGCTTATTTATGAGCTCACGTTCCAAGAGGAATTGCTTCTCAGACACTGTTTTATAGCCTGTTCTTTTTGCTGGAATACTGAGGGATGAAGCTCAGCAATCATCAGCCTTCCAGTGCAGTGTGCAGGCTTTTGGCAGCTGTGATCTTTAATGTACCACCTAGTTTGCTGGAGCAGAAATTGATAGCACCATGACTCATACCAATGAAAGGTGCAGAGAGATTCCTTTCCCTTAGGGAATATGAGTATATTGAGTGAGCATGTTGGGAGGAAAGGAAATGAGGGCAGGGAGGGAGCACTGAACTTCTGGAGCCCTACTGGTTCCTGACTTACTGCTGAAGCTGACTCTTGCCAGTATTAATCTTTACAGTGAAGGTTGCAACAAGTGTTTGAGTCATTGGCAGTTTATCTTCGTTTCTTCATCCTATTGACCATTTTAGATTTGGACTTGGAGTCTGTGCCCTCATGACTACCAGTGAAGTACTTCGCATCCCATGCTTTCGTCAACAGCCACTGCCACTGCTTCCTGAATAGTGTACTACTCTGTTGTGAGAGTTCAGTATCTCAGATCTGTGTGACTGCAGAGTCGCCACTTAGGTTCTGTTTTGACAATGAAATTACTAACTTGGCAGATCCCTGGAGAGAAGAGGCGTGGGTGGTTTTAGCACTTATGAAGCTAGGGTAGGTACACTCTGGGCTCAGTACTTAGGGATTTGTGAGTGCACATTGCAGCATCCTGCAACCTTTTGTGCACGTGGGATTTAACAACTCTGCTAATTCAGTGTAAAAACCAGCTTTTCTGTTTATCAAAGAAAGTCTCTCTTGGGAGAGAGCAGAACCTGATACCAATTTGAGTGGGATTTGAGCTCTTTTTTTGTGTTGTATTTATGTTCTCTCTTATGTTACATAAAGGATGTTAGTCAACTGGGTTGTGTTAAGTAGCATCAATATTTCAACACAGGCTGGGGATGCTCTACTACAGATGGAACCAGTGTATTTCTGAGATCAGAGCATGAGTCTGTGTCCTTTAATTGGTGCAAAAGTAATTTGTTTCCACTTTTATTGTTGTAGTAGAGTACTCTCACAGCTGGGAAACTTTGTGGTGAACTTGTTAGAATGGCTGGGAAGGATATTTCTGACAAAGCTTCCAAATAAGGGAAGCTGTATAGCCATTCTTGGATTTGGGGAAGAGGAAGGGCAGGAGGGAATGAAAAGGGAATACTTAAATTTTGTTTTGTTTCTTCCTAAAAAGAACAGCTACTGTGGTGTTGAAATGCTTCATTTGTGAGCTGAGACTTGTGAACTATAAACAGTAACCTGAAATGTTTTAAATGTCTTAAATCTTGGTAGAGTCTCAAGTTCAGTCTTCACCTTGTTAGAAAGATTTGGTAAATGATATGTGCCTTGGGTACAGATCCTATGTTGTGGAGTAGATTATCTCCCAGGTGTGGTAGGTGAAAAAGATAAGAGATATAATAATGAAGAAAGACAATATTCAGCTACAATCTCTGTGATAAAGATTGTTTTGGCCCATGGTAATATTAAGATCAGGAACAGTTTGAGGCCACAAACAAATTTGAATGAGTGTGATCTGAAGGATTTGAACATAAGTTTCTGACATTAGTAAACATGAGCTCTACTGCCCATACTGAAAACCCGAAGAACAATTTGATTATCCACTTATATGAAAGGTTGTAGTGGAGTCTACACACATTCACCAGGCATAAATGAAATCCAGAGTATTGCATTATGCATTTATATTTGCTGAATGTATTTCTCATATGTCTTCTTTTAGATCCTGTAATCCCAATATTAAGAAAACCTTATTCAGTAGTCAGAAACATACTTATTTTGTAGGCAACAGAGCAAGCTGCATTAGTGTCCATAATACTTGTATATTTGCAGTGACTAAGTAGTGTGCCAGTTTTCCTTCTAATACAAAAGTATCCTTTTTATTATTATGTCCACCCTTGTTTAAAATTTGCCTTTCATAATTGCTATGTTTCTAGCTGAAAGGAAAGTGGGAGCTAGAATCACAGAATTTTCTCTCTGTGTCCAATCTTCATTTTTGCCACTTGTTGTTGCATGGTGTTTTTGAAGAAATGCTGAAACTTTAATGAAAATTTCCATGGTACAAAGGTGTCACTGAAAAGACCACATTTTGTAATAGTTTAGATCTTGAAGGGTCTAATTTAAATAATAAATAGATCAGAAGTCTTTGTGATAATGACTGCATGAATGATTCAAAGCGGGTAGGGAAATATAGGTAATCAAAAAAGTAGAATAACTTGTTGAGTTTTCTGTGAGTTGGTGATAGAGTGAGCTTCTCTACCAACCACTGAAGAACCTGGATGGAATACTGCCCTTCTTGTATTCAATAGCTCTATGGTTGTGGTGGTTTGACCCTGGCTGGATGTCAGGTACCCACCAAAGCTGGTCTATCACATTCCTCCACAACTGGATGGGGGGAGAAAAAAAGATAATGAAAGCCTCATGAGTTGAGAAAAGGACAGAGAGATATCACTCATCAATTATGATCACGGGCAAAACAGACTTGACTTGGGAAGAGTAATTGAATTTATTACGGTCCAAATAAAAATCAGCGCAGGGTAATGAGAAGTAAAACAAATCTTAACCACACCTTCCCACCACCCCTCCCTCCTTCCTGGACTCTACCTCCTCCCCTCCAGCAGTGGAGAGAGATGAGGAATGTGATTTACAGTCAGTTCATCACAGGTTGTTTATGCTGCTGTTTAGGGAGAGGAGTCCTTTCCCTGCTCCAGTGTGGAGTTCCTCTCATGGGAGACTGTTCTCCGTGAATTTCTCCAGCGTGAGTCCCTTTCCATGGGGTGCAGTCCGTCAAGAACAGCCTGCTCCAGAGTGGAGCACGGGTTCAAAAGTCCTACTGGGAAACCTGCTCCAGCGTAGGCTTCTATCTCCCCAGATCTGCAGGTTCCTGCCACGACCCTGCTCCATCCATCCTTCCCATGGGGTCACAGCCTCCCCTCAGGCATCCACCTGCTCCAGCATGGGTCTCCTCCATGGCCACACAAACCCAATACAGTGGTTTAAATGGGGCCAAGATTTCACTGCCTCTGTGATGCCTGGTACTCATTTACAGTAAGGCCAATCTACCTCATTCTGAGGGTCAATTGGCTCTAATGTGGGAGTAGTGGTATTTACTTTCATTTTTAAAGCCATTTTTTCCAACAAGAGCAATATAAGCCATTCTTTAAGACAACAGGTACCCAGTTCTGGGAATTGAAGCATAACAAAACAAAAACAATAAAAATCATCCTGGTGGTTTGCCATGTGCTCAAAAGCAAATGTGTGGAAAAATTAAATGATCTTCAGGCTGACTGAAGATGATCTGATGGAGAATAATTGGTAGGTAACTCAGTGATTAAATTCCTTATAAAGCGTATTTTTTCCCAGGAATTAGTTGCTGAAGTCCTTGAATTGGGCACATCCATCAGTTCTACAGGAATGGTTGTGACATCGTGCCTTAACTCAGTGTTTTCTTGGTGTGGCATTTTGTCTTGCTTTTGAAGTGTATGTTCAGTTTTCGAAATTCATGAACACAGTCCTGTCATTGGAGTCTGTCACTGAGAAATGGCAGCAGGCAGCCAAAAAAAAAAAGATATTTTGAGACAGATTTGTGTTTGACTCTAGTTTAGCAGGTTTTTTTTCCACCTTATGAACGAAATACTATAATTGCTTTACTTATGTTCAATTACTACACCCTCACAAAGTTTTATAGGCATGATACAAAGGATTTCCAGCACATTCCTCTCTAAGGTGAACGAGTCAGTTTTAAGAGGCTTTTAATGAGTCACAGAAATACATGCAAGGTTTTACATATGAGTCACTACAAAATATGATCAAACATTATTTTTACATTTCTTAAGCAGAAATATTGCAAATATACTACCATGATGGTGTATTTCGTGGCATTCTCTCTTCTGGTTATTTACTACTGCTATTATGGCTATTGCTGAAGAATAGAAAAAGTGCAGATAAAAAATTCTAATGTATATGTCTCAAATTTATGAATAAGAATATAACAGAGATCTTAATTTCAGTTAGTTAGGAGTGGGCTGCTGTTATATGACACCGAGCAAGTTACTTTACATGTTTTGGTTGCCTGTTTTAATCACCTCACCTGTCTCTGATATTCCAGCCAAAACAAATTCCATTATTTCATTTCCATTCTAGGGATTTATTACTGTTGTTGAGGTTAAGAATTCAGCATTCCTCTTATATATAAGCCAAGAACATTAAATAACCCCAGAGAACACAGTATTATCTCTTGAGCCCTCACTCCATAAGACGATGTTGAAATGTTTATAGCAGCTGGACCTGGGACTGACAAAAGGAAGGGCTGATTTCTGTAGAAGTTACATCCCGACATCCTCATTAAGACCTTCCTTTCTGATATCCAGTGGTATGTGGGGCAGCTTCCTTTCTCCCTTTTCCTTGACACAACTTGTTGAAGAGGAATGTGAAGGCTGGGTGTGAGCTTCCCAACATCAGAGTGAAAGGAAGTAGCATACCAAACAGATGAAGGCATAAGCGCTGCTGAATCTAATTCCACCTCCACCCCTCTGGGTCACCACTCAGCAATATTTCAAAAGGCTAAAGTCAATAGTCATAACAAAAAGCCCATTCAAGATCTGTCAGTATTAGAAGTGGAGATAGGAGAGCTAATTAAGAACTGAGTTTATTGATAATGCTGCATGTTTTATTTTACTGGGCAAGCCGTGCTCTGTCACTTTGCAAGTTCAAAAGGTAAGGAGACTTCTGCACCAAGTATGCACAGGGAAGTGCAGACTGCAGCCCTTCTTTATAGAGCTGGGTAAACCTGTTCAGCATGAATAACAGTACATAGTCTCCAGACAGGCCTTATTCTGATCTCACTAGTGTGAATGTCGCAGTTCCTGTCCTCCCTATCTCTGAGGGAGAACATGGAGGTTGAGAGGTTTACATGTCTTATTAACCCCCCCTGCAACTCTCATATTTCTCATACCTGATGCTGCATTCATTTATGTGTGAAACACTTACAGCTACCCAACAGATAATAATTTTTGACACCACCTTCCTGGAAAGGAGTGATTAGTCAAACAGCACTTCTAAAGCTTTCATGGAGATAGGGATGTGGAGGGAGAGAGAATGCTGTCTGCCTTTCTAGGCAGGTCTACCTCTGCATAGTTTTCTTGCTTTCTGACTGCACTTCATGTTAAGCACGTCTGACTGCCTTCAATTTGCCTTTGCACCAAGAATATCAAGGGGATTAGGCTGAGGCTTAAATGCATTGTGTGGGCATCGCCTAAATGAGCATCTATGTGCTTGTGGAAGAAGTTGTGCAGGGCTGTCCACCTGCAGACCCACTCCATGTCATGGTGGTAACCACTGAGCCAAGGAGCTTGTTTAAATAACTGTCCCTGTGGCATGGCCTGTCTTCAATGAATTATTGTGACAGTCACAGGCAGACCCCAAACCCATGCCTGTAAAAACACAGGCCATAAAGGCCACTAGCTTAAGCATCTCACAGTCGAAGTTTGGCCTGTCTGTGCAACAGCAGGGCAGCTATGAGTTGTGGTGAAAATAAAGACACCAAGAAGCTATTAGGTCTCCATTAACTAACTCACGAGAGGAGACCTGGCTAGATTTGGGCCTGTTGCTTTAAATGATGAGCCAGTAATGCTGTGCAAAGAATGAGCTGCTAACTACCCACAACCACACACACCTGTTAGCACCAAGTGCCCATGCACACTTGCTACCTTCTCCATTTTCTTCAGTACAGTTTTTATAATTCGTTTCTCTGTTTCCAAATACATATTTTAGGATCCTGTATACCAGACTTCAGAACAAGGACTTGTTTTTCACAGCGTTACACAAAAATCACAACAGTAGCTATGCATTTTATGACTCCTCTGTAGTTTTTTGAAGAAGAAAATTAGCTCTGCACTCTTGCACAACCAGACTATAATGATGATGCTGTGTGTATGAATGATGAAAGAAAATGATTTGGCAAGGAATTAAAAAAAATATAAAGATGAAAAGTACATTAAAATTTCCTTTCTAATCTTGAGAAGATATATAAACCTAGCAATATTAAGATGATTGCTTTGGGTTACTATAATTTGAATATCATTTGATCTCCATTTAAAATATCTGCATATTTTTGTATTACAAGCTTTGATAGCAAAGTCAGTGATAATGAGAGTTTGATGCTTTACTTATGGACACTTTTGCCCATAGCTCAGTGATACTGCTATGAGATATCTTGTGATAATTTGTCTGAGAAGGAATTACCCTATAACATTTAATCATTACTTCTTTGATGTGTGGTGTGGTTAACATGCTTAACATACCTGATTCAAATAACTTAGCCTTGATACAGAATTATCTCATCCTTTAAGACATATTGATTTTTGCACAGCAAAAAGAGCTTGCACTCCATAATGCAAATATGTAGAACATGAAGATTTATGCCTGTCCACAGATATGCTGAAATTCTCTAGAGATTCAGGACAAATAGCGATACCTAACATCAAGAAATATTAATTAGAATAAGAATTTCACAAACTTGCTGGAAGAAATATAAAAATAAGACAACATATCATGAAGGTACAATGTATGGTACAAGGCCAGCTGCTGGAAATGCATTGTGTAATTATTGTGGGCTGAAATTCCATACCTAAACCCCATGGTTTTAGAATATGCTTTACAGCATCGTTTAACAGCTAAGGTGATTACAGCAATGGAAGGGTGGTGGATGAGGTAACAGGAGCGCAGAAAACACAGTGACTTTTTATTTTAATTGATATGGAAGAAAAGAAAGAATTACTGAGTTACTTTCAAGCAGTACATACAGCCCATTTCAAGGTACAAGTAAGACAGCATTAAAGTTTTCTATTTTTTTTTTTTAATTAAAGGGATGCCGTAGATAACCAGGGTCAAAAGGAGAACTCAGGAGAAAGACAGTCACTACAGAAAAGCCAGATTAATTGTTTCAACTGGTATTGGTCATAGAGAATGGGTCTGGCCCAACCGTCTCACTACAGAAAGAGAGAATCTAGAGTTTTGACTGTCAATTTAGAAGTAAATTTTAAAAATAAATCATTTAGAAAACATTGTTAAAATCAATACCAAAAAAAAAAAATGCTGTGATCAAAAGGACTTAAACTTGTCACTTAAACATAGTTCAGTAGGCCCAGAGGATAATTAGCATGGTGCTAGTCTTTAAAAAAAGGTGTGGAGAAATATCTCAGGGGACGGATACCAAAACACCTGGCACCTGTACCCTGCAAATTTATAACTGTGGCAAGATAGTAGAATGGAACATTAACCATAATGAAGTAATGGAACCAAATATTTACCACATATACATTTGCCTTCCTTTTGGAGTAGGAAGAGTGTTTTTTGCAGCTGATGCCTCACAAACCTACTAGATTTCTTTTATGGAGCTGAAACTTTGTACATATGTAGATCCAAATTATGAACCTGAATATGAATGTCAGATCTTTGACATGGTTCTTTATTGATGAATAGTGCACTCAAGTTCTCACAGTACAAGAGAGCTTACTTTTTTTCCCTTGGAAAAGCAATTAAGTAAGAGGTAAGAAGCAAGGAGTGAAAACAGAGAGTTACCTTTCACAGTAAATATTGCTAGCACGAATGAAGCTCCACCTCAAGCTTCCCTAGTACTGACATGTGCTGACCAGCTTGCTGTTAAATGGTCTGGTATGGGGGTAAATTGTCAATTGGAAAAGATTACACATAGTTGTTAGGACAGACCAGTCATAAGGTGATGGCATAGGGTTTCAGAAAGATCTTTTTTTATTGAAAAACAAGATGATAAAAGGGCAGATTAAATTTAATGCTAGAAAGTATGAAATAATGCACATGCAAAAAAAATAGCTATTATTATAAATTTGCAGTGGCCTCTAATTTAGGACTCTAGAAAGAGTTTTTGGAAAGCATTGTTTCACTAGGGGTTAACCCGCTGGTAGTAATGTTAGAAATTATTACGTTTTTCTAGTTATATGGTGTAAGAGTAAGCAGGGGATGTTTTCCAGGCAGAGATATTAGCTTTATCAGTAACTTAACTGTGAGTGTTCTCAAATATTAACGAACAAATAAAGAAGAACAAGGGCAAAAAAAAGCTGGTCACCCTTCTTCAGAGAAGTGCAATAAAATAAGATAGATTGAGAATGTTGCCAAATATGAACAGATGTATAGAGCTGCTTCTGTCTGAGGAGAAATAAAGTGGGAAACTTTATCTCAGATTATAACAGGTCTGACATAACTGTGGAGGATCTGGTAGAAATGTTAAAATGTAGAAATGGCATGAAGAAGGTGAGTAAAGCATCGTTTCTCACAGTGCAAGAAATTGATAGGATCAGGTAAAATGTTGTAACTAGATGAAATGGAAACTACCTCTCCAAAAAGTACATAATCAAATTGAGGTGTGTGTAGTAATGGATTTTTAAAAGCATAAGTGGATTTAAAAAGAGCTTGAGCAGCTTCACAGATCATAGTCCATCATTGGCACAACTTCCAGTTTGACAAGTCCCTAAATCACTGAGAGAAGCTGAGAAGATATATCAGCAGAAAGGTCACACTGTCCTTGCCCTATTTGTCTTGTTCCTAAGTCCTGACTGCTGGCTACTCTCTCAGCCACTGTGGTGGGGCAGATGAACTGGTGTCTTAAGCCCAAGTAAGTGAATGATTTTGAAATCCATCCCTGGCACTGAAAAAAACAACCAAAGAGACCTACCTTATTCTGCTGGTATTCTAGCGGTATGACTCATTTTTTATCTAATGCAATCTTCATGCCAATTAATCATAAGAGTTTCTGAACAAATATTTGCATTTTAATAGGAATGACAGAAATTTGTATGTTGAATATGTTCTCAATTCTTCCTGTGCTCAGAGGAGCTGACTCACCAGCTGATGCTGATATCCAGTTTGTACTAAAATGTTCAAAATATAAGGGTGTAAAATTACTCACATTGCCACTTCATTAATTTACATGTTAAATGCTCCTCATTTTACTGCTGTGAGTGAATAAATACAGAAAATGACAACAGAGAAGAGGTGGTGAAACTTTTCTCCTCTGTTCCTCTGTCTAAACCCACGTAGGCATAGGGATGAGAAGTTGTTGCTTTCATAGCAGATATTTTAAGAGACAAATATAAGTATTAGGCCAATAGCAAAGATTTTATTGGTAGAGTTTAAATATTTGCTACTTTGAAATCACTGAAACTTTTGGAGTTGGGAAGGCAGTGCATCTTTCCACAAAGCAGTAGTTGTTTGCATTTGCCTGGTAAATCCAGTCCTAATAGATCTAGATGTCATGAAATCAAAAGTTGTGGTAATACCCTGTCCCAGTTCCATGCTAGAAAATCACTTGCTGGATCACTGACCTTTGGAGAGGCAGTGTACGAGCTTCTCCTGGGAAAGCTACAAACCTGGAAAAGCCTGTTTGTCATAGCGTATCTCTTAATGAAGGAACCTCCCTTGTGCTTCCTTGCATACACACTCAATGATGTCTAGAATGGCATCTTGAGATCAAAGCATCTAATAGTTCAGCTCTATCACGTTAAGTGACCAAGAAAAGCACCAAGCATGCCCAGAATTAGCCATGCTTTGGAATAAGTGAAAAGTGTCTCACTAAGGGGGAAACTTCATTGGATTTGTGATTACTGTGTACTCTAACCATCATTTACAGTACAATAAAGAGAGTTGTGCCAAGAGTTTCTCCTTCTGAAGTGGGGACCTTCAGACTGCACTGGGCTGAATAACTTTGCAAAGTTCACAAGCTGTGCAGAATTACACCCCAAGTGTATGAAGGAGGAGTGCTACACATGTACGTACATATATGCCCTCTTGGTCAGAAGGAACTGTTAATGCCATCAAGTTGCCTGCAGAATAGCAAGGCACACTGCTGACTCTCATTCTAAAAAATGGCCAGCGAATTTCCGTGGCTGGGTTGATTAGGGAATCGCCTGTTCTCGGGAAACAGAAAAATAGCAAGGGAATCTGAAAAATAGCAGTCCTTCTGAGAGAGGTGAGATGGTGATTCCCAAGATTAAGACCTTGTGGTAGAGGGAGATAACTGTATGTTATATGTATACATGCGTGAGCAGAGGTGAGTTTGCTCTTTTCAGATTCCCTCTCTTTCCATGCTTACATTTTTCTGCCTGTGATGGGTCACTGAGTGCAGGGTGGCAGCTAAGAACAGAAATGCAGGAGGGACTTGTGGGCATTTTGTCTTCTTTCCAGGTCCCTGCCATACTATGTCAGGCTAAAGAAGTGAAGAGAAACCACTTGAGAAACCACCTTATGCTAGGATTGCACCAGCTAGCAGCACCTCTGGAGGAGTGAGGGTGAGAAGAGCAGCTCATGTACCCTCAGATCATTATGAATTCTGCAGGTGTTCTTTTTATTTTATATTTCCTCATACAGGCTTTTGTGTGATTTTTGTATTTTTAGAGCCTACTCTGGGTTGAGTCAGGGCTGTGATTTCATAATACTTCTAAGCAACTTTGAATAGTTTGCACCAGCTACACTGAAAGCCACTACTGTTTGTAATTCTAGCAGGTGCAACATACATGTTGTAGAAGTGGATAAAATTGTCATGTGCTTGCAATGAGAAACCTAGGCAAACACCTTCAGTACCAGAAAATGCCTCTGTTTTAGTGTGACCTGAAGAAAGAATCTTATGTCTTGATCTCCAAACCACAGCTCCTGGCTCTCATGAGATGGCTTTCATGTTAATTGTCTCCTGAAGGTTATTTCTCAGGCTCTTGGTACTTCTGTTGGCTTACTTGGCTGGTTACTCAAGCCTGGCATTGTCTTTTGGTTATTCCTGGTATTCATCTTCTTGCTGCTTATCTTGGCCTCTCTGTTTCTCATCTTCCCTCAACAGAGTTGGCATTACTACCTTCCCAAGCTCTTCTCTTAGAAGATCTGACAAATTTTTTCATCTCCCAAGGCATATATATTAATTCCCCTAGCTGTTTCCTTATCTCTACTAAATTTCTCACCTGCTCATTTCCCCAGAGCTATTTCAGCACAGCTCTTACTTATTCCAGGACATTTCTTACCTCCCTCATCATACATCTTCTTTGTTTACTTTGTCATATGTTCCATCTGCCCATGGATTTAATCTCTCATGATCCACATCTTTCCTCTCCCTGCTGATATGGTTACAGGAGGGTTGCTATGAGAAACCCTGTTTTGCCGATTCTAGTCTGTCAGAGCAACTAGAGTTGGCAACAGGGATGGACTACACAGGTACTTAAAAGATCTGCCATGTTCAGACAGTCCATAGGTGGTCCATCCAGGACCATGGATGGGCAAGTAGAATGCCCCAAATGTGGGCTGTAAATGTCAGTAGGACAGAAAATAGCACAGAGTTTATGGCTATAGTTGTTCACAGGGACTTTTTAAAAATGAAAGAAAAAATGCATGAAGGTAGATGATACTGTATTTGCATCAGTGACAGAAGAAATCTCTAACAAGGATTTCACATCTCCCAGCCTGTCCCAAAACAGACATCTCCCTGTGCCCAGGCCTGCAGTTTCCTTTGTGATTTCAGTGGTGCCCTTTGACAGCTCCAGAGGGCGAGGTGACTGCAGAGCTGTCTGAGAGCTGCAGGAACATGTGCCCTCTGTACACTTTCCAGACCTGCTGGTGCTGTTGCTTCTTCCAACTCAAGAGCTGTTGCCCTTTCACCAATCACACCAGCATCAATAGCACCAGGTGCAGAAAACCAGCTTATGGACTGTAAGTCTGAGCAGTGCAAGGGTCTCCCCGGACTGGTAGGCATCACTATAAGGCAGCAACATGCGAGTGCAAAGAGCTTGACTTCAGTCTTTTCCTGAGGCCTCTGTGAACTTTGAACCTTCTCTCATTGTTGCACTGCAAGCTCATGTTCAGAAGAGGTTATGTACTGATTTATTCCTGCTTGCTGCACTGAGATAAAAAACCTCTTTATTTTCTTTTTTTTTTTCATTCTGTATTGCAATTCAATGTGCTCAACAATTGTTTCTTATTACCCAGTATAGCCTGTATTGAAGGTAAAAGGTATGTGCCATGAACAAAGGTTGTTAGTTTTAACTAGCTTCTTTTCAGAGAAGAGAAGGATTTTCTGCATCGTATATTTTCACTGTAGCATGCACTGAGTCCTTCTCATCAAAGTTTATCATGTTCAGATAACTAGCACTTGGAATGTACGTGGGTTGTGGCTTTAATTTGCTTATTAATGAAAAAGCAGCATCATATCAGTGGCATTTTTGCAGATGAATCCCTCTGGTCTGATGAAAGAATTTATCTTCATATTCTAAGAATGCAATTGTCCTGAGTCAAGTTCTACTAATCAGAAACTATAAATGGCCCAGCTCTGATGAGCAATACCAAGTGAGGGGAATGCAGGTAATCAAAAGAATGTGGCTTTGCAAGTGAAACCCCTGAAAATACACAAATGCTTCTGTGCAGCATACTCCTGGTGTTCATAAAATTAAATAACTATAAATGAAAGTATTACATTTTCAACATGTAGGAGTTGCAAAGCACAGTGACTCAGAGGTACGATTGACAAATTTTATTATTGGAGACAAAAATAGCATGCAATTATCCAGCAATAAGAAAAACATTTGAAATCAGCCTTTTCTTGGTGATCTCCTACACATTGTCATTTCTTGCTTTGGGCCGTGTCAGAAACTTCTTACTAAATAAACCTTTTCTGGGAGAGCAAGCTTTTTATCTGAGCAGGAGATCTCCTAAATTAGAGGCAGAGCAACAAATTTCCACTTGGAGGCTTTGCTCCACCTATTCTCTGATAGTAAGAGACTAAGCAAAGTCATTGCTGAGAAAAAAGCAGGAACAAAACCAGGTGGCTGGAGAGGTCTCCCATGCATTGTGGTAATGTTAGAACTGCTTTTACAGCTAAGTGTTAGCTGCAACTTGATGCTGTGTTTTGTAATTCTGTTTCTTTGGCAATGCTAGGTGGACAAGCAAAGAAAGCATAAGATCAGAGCAAAGCCACTCAGCATCTGACTCTAGAAGGTTTTGGAGAATTTTTCCAGGGTCCCCCAAAACATTTTACAAGACTTTGGTCTGTGAGTCAATGTCCAAATTACAGAAGCCATGAAGGTATGATAATGCACTGACTTCCTTCATGTGAAATGTAGGGACTTTTTGTCCTCTAACAGCATTTTCAGCTGTGATAGGATTGTGAAATTGTGAAAAAAAAACAAAACAAAACCCAGACTTTCAAATACATTGTTCAGAGTTTACAAAGATCTCAAAATTATGAGTAAAACTGAAAGAAAAGGAATTATTCATCATGTGCATGTAAAGTGCTTCTACTTGTGCTACATATGAATCTTAGACAATCAAAAGGGATGGGTTAAAATTTTTAGTGATTAGTAATAAATCATTGTCTTAGGCCATCATTCAACAATTCAGAAAAATTAAAGTTTTTTATGCCTTGGGGCCTAATTTTCCTCACTCACAAACATAAATTGGTTGTCTTAACCGATAATAACAAGCGGACAAAAAGAGCAACATGATTCAAGATGACATGCAAAACAAATTCCTCAAATCTATCCATTTCACAGTCCTCAGCTTTGCAGAGGCAGTAGCTGAACCAACTTCTTGCTTGCCCTCCTCCAGCCCCTGTTTGCCACAGGATATGTGGGCAGGGAGCTCCTCTGGCCCCTCTCCTCCCAGTGGGTCTCTGATCACCCACAGGACCAGGGTAGTGATCGTTCCCCTGTACTCAGCACTGTTGAGGCCACACCTCGAATTCTTTGTCCAGTTCTGGCCCCTCACTGCAAGAAAGACATGGAGGGGCTGGAGCGAATCCAGAGAAGAGCAATGGAGCTGGTGAAGGGTCTGGAGCACAAGTCCTGTGAGGAGCAGCTGAGGGAGCTGGGGGTGTTTAGCCTGGAGAAAAGGAGGCTCAGAGGAGACCTTCACTCTCTACAGCTGCCTGAAAGGAGGGTGTAGCCGGGTGGGGGTTGGCCTCTTCTCCTGGGTAACCAGTGACAGGATTAGAGGAAATGGCCTCAAGTTGTGCTAAGGGAGGTTTAGATTGGATATTAGGAAGAATTTCTTCATGGAAAGGGTTGTAAAGCATTGGAACAAATTGCCCAGTGAAGTGATGGAGTCACCATGCCAGGACATGTTCGAAAAATTTGTGGATATGACTCTTGAGGACGTGGTTTCAAAGTGAACATGGTGGTGCTATGTTAGTGGTTGAACTTGATGATCTTAAAGGTCTTTCCAACGTTGAGGATTCTGTGATATGCAGGCAGACCTGGCTGGCTTCTGCTTCTTGGAAGTGCGGAATTTCTCAAGCGCACACACACCCAAAACATGCTTTAGCTCCCAGAAATAAACTCCAATGTCACGCTTTAGGTTTCACAGAGGAGTGCTTTTGAAGAACTTCCAAAGCAGCGGGATTGCTGGGTTTGGGTTTGGTTTTTTTTGAACTCGTGACTGGAATGTCTAGACCAGGTTTCTACACTTCCCCACAATCATAAAATTATCTCAACAAAACACTGTACAAACACAAGGCTCTCTTTCATCTGGAAAGAGGAGTCTGGACTGCTGAACTTCTGTCCCCAACTTCTGAATCTCCACTTGCACTGAACTCTATGATTTTTTGCTGGTGAGCGTTGCACTTGGCAGTAGCACACAGAGGAAATGTATCCCTGAACCTGTCTTTGAACCAAGCGTCTTCCTGCAGTTCACAATGAGCTGTTGGTTCTCAAAGTCTTGCCTAAGCTGCTGCAGTGCTCTGAGAAATGGTGCTGGGCTTTGTGGCAGGATCAATGCAGGGGACATGCAATGCTGATCTGAATTCTGGTGGGGAAGCAGGAAGAGGTACAAAAGGCTCACTGTCTGTGCCTGTCACTTACAGGTAGTCATTACGGATGTGACAGTGCAACACCAACATGCTCTACAAAAGGAGAAAGAAAATAGCCTTATAGTTTGGACAACAGAAAATATCAGTTTACAAGATAACTGCTTTAGCCTGCAAATCTTGTTCCTGTCTTGGAGTTAGTAATCTTAATACAACTTTTTCTTAATGAGTCGTTCACCATCTCCTGGACTCTTAGGAAGAGCTCTCTGAGGACGTGAAATATTTGGTGCATTGGTTCTCATGAAGACCATGCTGTTGATTTATTTTTCTGTTTTGAAGGGTTTTGAGATATCAACCTGGTAAATTCTGGAATTCTTTTTTCAAGAAAAAATGTTTTGAAAATTAATAATTCAGTAAACTGGAAAGCAGCGCTGCCAAGTCTGATATAAGCTGCAATTGAGCTGCTTCAGCACGGTTTACAGATTGTCTGCAGTGATGCAAGACATATTTTAGGCTCAAAGACCTCCCTCGGAGCCGAGATGAAGAGACGGTTGATGCCCGATATAATAACTAGCCCTAATATGGATTTTCTATATGAGACATCAGTGTTGACACATAACCTGTGGTGGGGAGGATGAGCTGCTGTAAACTCAGTTTGACAATGTAATGTGCTCGCGTGTAGGTGGTAAGGAATATGTTCAGCCCTCAAAAATAGCCATGCAGACCTTGAAAAGACAATGTAAGTGTCTTTCACAAATATAAGTGAGAGAGCAGTTGAGTTGAGGTACTGGAGTCATGATATCTGCTTACAGTTTTTCCTGTGCTTGGTTACTCATGATCCTCCATTGAGATTTGTGAGGAGTGGGCACAGTGGGGCTGTGAAAGGGGGGATGAGCAATCCCATCTTCCTGACGGAGGTGTTTGGCGAATGGGTCTTCAACTGAGGATAGTTGTTGCCTAGCACCACACTTGCTCTGTATGTTCTCTGAAGCTTTTCTAACTCCCTAGACAACAGATATGGCATTTTCTTGTCTTGCAAATGCATGGGTTCCCAGCACAGGGCAACAGGAATCTGGACACCAGTAAAGCAGAGCGTATTCTGTAAACCATTGCCTGAGAAGTGCAAAGGGATTGCTCATATGCAGAAAAATCCCAAGCACCCCAACGAAGCTTCTCCAGCAGTATTCAAAGTCTTGGTCTCCCAGCATGTGTGTCATGTGCACCAGCGGTAGCTGCCTGGCCATTATTTATTTGTGTTGCATATGTGCGAGGAAAAGCTCAATACCTTTTGGATACTGTGGTTTACACCAGCATTATTCATGTCTTTTCCCAGGCCTCTACAAGCTGGGAAAGTCACCCTGTGTTCAACCAATACTGGGTGTATCCCTGTTTGGCTATTGTCAGGGAGCCAGCATTTCATCTCTCGGCAGGCACATTGCAGTCACATAATGGAGGCAGGAACTCAGCTGAAATAAAGCAATGCTGAGAGCTTGTCAGAAATGTAAATGATATTGCACCTATTGTCAGCAACGTATCCTCCATTGTTCTCACAGTTGTTTCCCAGCTGAAAAAATGCTGGGGAGCCTGCATGATGAAACCAGAGCCTGTTTACTGTAACATGCTCTGTCAGGAACAGCTAACTGATCTCATGCTGCAAATAGCATATGTCTGTGGAAAGGAAGACTGGGTACTGAAACCCAGTGTTCACAGTGCTGCAAAGCTGCAGCCTCACAGTTTGCTCTGGCTGTGTCAGTATCACAGGGAAGGCTGAAAATGCAGTTTACCTCAGTCACGGGGCAAAGGTGGTTCCTGCTGACCTGTGCTGGAAGTAAAGCTAGAAGGATCACAAGGTTTGTTCCAGAAGAGGAAGGATTGCTCTGCAAGGGAAAGCGAAAGAACAGGTGTTTAGATGAGAGCCAAGCAAAGAAAAAACCTAACCCCAGGATGTTCACAAGAGATTCCTGTATACTGTTTGTTTAGCTGTCCTTAAATAATGGAAACCTGAGAAAGGGTGGTTTTTAGAAACAGACAATGAATACAGAGCATGTCAACAGAAGAATTACAAAGAGATACAAGGGGAAATAATTGCCCAGTTCCTCTTCTTCCTCATAATCACACAATATGAAAAATAATATCAGAGTTGTTTTTTTTATTCTTTCCCCCAAGTTTCTTTGAGATCTTCTCTGTACTGGTGGTTATTTCAGTATATCTCAGAAAATTGAGTTCTAGCTATCTCATTAGGACAACAGCAGTGGCACAGTCAGATGCAAGTAATGACACCATGTATGTACATCACAGAAGTACTGCTCATCACTTTTTAGAGGAGTTTCCCATGAGGTAATGTCATGAGTCAGCATGGAGGCTGTACAGCACAGACACAATGAAACAGGTAATTTGAACAGAGATAAGTGTGATTTGTTTTGTGCCTGCCTTTGACCAGTGCTCAAATCATACCAAGTCTTTTTTTTTTCATCCCAGCAGTTATGCTCGCGAGAATGGTAAAACTGTAGGGATACATTTCTGTATTTGCACATCCCTGGAAGAAACCCCAAGGATTAAGCTAAGAAAATTAGCTACTTGTAGGTACCTGCCAGATAGTGAATGCACGAAGTAAAATTTGATCTGTGGACAGTGTTTAGCAACATTGGTGAAGGTGACGTGTTTGTTCCTGGTTTGGTAGAAGCTGGCCTGGATATATGAAAATGATTTGTTGCAAGAAGAATTCTTATTTTCTAATAAGAAATACCTCCTTAATCTAATAATTAAAACATATAAATACGCAAATATACACTGTGCATCAGTCAGGTCTTCTTGCCTTTCCATTAAGCTGCTTTTTGCCTTGCTGAGTGTAAATGGAACCACTCTCCTCTGAGACTCCCTCCACTTTGGGCTCCTTGGAGGCATGGGAACAAAATGCAAGCCTTGCATTCTCATCAGGTTGTTATTGATCTTCTTGATCCTTCACCTTTCCCCTTCCTATAGCACCACAATAAAATATAGCAACAATTTGTTTCATAGTAGAACTTCCATGACTTTCATCTTAAGCCTGAATAGCAGAGACACTATACAGATGTGTACTTATTCACATAAACTTTAATATGGATTACGTTGTGATATGGCATTAATTTTTTTTTTGGTGTAATGCACATTCTTCTACTTATTTCTAAAACCCCGCTCTATCGCTTGGGTTCTAGAATTAGTCACCTGTCTGTATTTTGCATTTTAAACCTGTCACCAGAGAACTGCTTAGCAATACCTGTTGCAAGTATCTTTCTACCTCCATCTCACCTGCCTTTAATCCACTGAGTGGGTGTTTGTCTTTGCTTGTAAGAAAGTTCCCAGATGTATCACCTTTCATTTCCAAATACCTGGAAGGTAACTTCCAGTCGTTCGACCATTTTACCTATCCGGTCCAAACTTTAGGCAAGGTTAAAAGGAGATTCTGCAGTGTTCCCAATGATAATAGGATTTTTTTGGCATTTATTGACCTGGTGATATAGCATAAGGAATTTTATGACTGGATTTTCATTTAGTTTGTGTGGATGAAATTGCCATGTTGGAAAACTATAAACTCGAGAAAATGTGAGAGTTCATTTCAATGTTTGAGCTAAGAAAGAAATCTCCAGTTCCTTGAAGAAGGGTTTATATGTAAGATTGTTTAAGACCTTGCTAAACCTGACTTTTTCTACATTAAAAATAAATAATAATTTTATTGGTTAGTTGAACATTAGTTTGTGATTAGAACTTTGGGTGTATAATGGATGGAAGAAATGAGGGAAATGATCACACAGAAGCACAGTAGCCTGTGAGTACACAGTAGCACTAAACACTTTTAGTTAAATGTGTCTAGGTTTGGATTCACATACTTGGGCAACCCCAAGCACACAGTCCTCTTAATTCCGGTCAAAATGATCCTATTTATCTAAACTAAATGGAAATTAATGCTATTAATTGAACACATATGCAGTTTTGTTATATGAAGTAGTGTAGAAAGGAAAAGACAAAAAGGCAGTTGAAGTAGAATGATTGTAAGCATTTTTCCCATTCTTTACACAAACAACAAACATCACTACTGTGTTCTCTCATCAAATTTAACCCACTCCCCCATGAGCATACGTACTGTAGAGCTGTAGTTTAGGTGGTGCTGAGACCTTCTGTTCAGATCTCAGCTGCCTTTTGCAGTGTCGTAGAGCTTGCTTTGTGCCACAGTCAGACCAGATGTGACAGAAAAGCTGCATTGTGCCAACTGCAACTGCCAACAGGTAAGTTCACGATTCAAATACTTAACATCCTTGTACTTAAAAACAAACAAACAGCTTACAAGAAGAAGGAGGGAAGAGTGCATTGGAAACGTACTTACTGTGAACATGCCATTCAGCCTCCCGTTAAAGTCTGCATGTTGAGATTTGTTCATTTCCAGTTGCTGTGCGATGTTTTCTTCAGACTGGCAGATGAGGTGTTTTTTTCATGCTCTTGGGTCTGGATCCCATGAAGGAATGTGATTATGTCTAAAAATCTGATCAGTAAAGCAAAAATCCTCTTGAACCTGAAAGAACAGAGACACGGGTATCTGATTGCAGCTCGAGGCACAAGAGTCATCAGGGGGCTCTTTGAACACAGACATAACATGGGATATGTAAGGAATTGCACAGACTCGTGAATTTTGGACTTTTGTACTTCACTCACTGACACTGGAATAATTTATAAGCCAGAATTAAGGTTCACCCCCTCATTTTGCGGTGAGCAGCCCTGTGCTGTGCATAGTGCCCACACGGTGAGGGGAAAGTTTCTCCTCCTCTTATGGCCTCCTCTCTCATGGCCCTAGGGAGTGCATCGCTTCGCTGCTTCCCTGCCCTTGCTGCTGTCCAGAGGTGGCATACCCTCTCCTTCCGTGCAGCACAAACAGCTTCCTGTTTTCCCCTCGGGCCTCTGCTGCCAGGTACATTCAAAAGGAGAAGGAGCTCAGGAGAGTGTGGCAGAGGACCTGTTGAACTGGGTCACCGCCAGGGTTGGCGTTTGGGAGGAAGGGCAGCTCGAAGGGCAGCAGGCAGAGGAGCGGTGGTCTTGGCTGCACCGTGGGGAGCAGGACACATGCAGCGGACCCAGAGTCAGCTCCTCTGAGCAGATGGCAGCACTCCTTTCCTGATGAGGTGCTGGATGGTGAGAACAGCAACATGGAAAATTATGCAAAGAGATAGAGCGGTGCTCTCGCCAATAAAATTGTGGGCAAGGTGTTGTGATTTGCACTGGCCCTGCACTGCACTATAGGGACTGCCTCACATTTTCCCCTGAAAATAATCAATCTAAGGAATTCTGCAGTGGCACTTACCTTATTATGAAAATTACAGAGCAAACCCCAAATGAATGCTATCCTCTGTTTCACTGTTTCTATACCTATGGTGCAAAAACCATCAAAAGGTGGTCCACAGATTGCTTTCCAAAAATACAAATAAAATACCACAGTCAGGCTTCAGATTTTAATTTATTGCACTTATTTTATTGCTTTTGTTTTCTTTGCTGCTTGTATATAAAGAAGGGAGAGAAAGCAAAAACTGAGTGTGATATTAGAATAAGTCTGTACACATTTTCCTTTTTTTACGTAAGTCATGAAATGAATAAAATAAGGTCAAATAAAATCAATAAAATTCACATTTAATCCTAATTTTTACTAGCAGCATAGACAGCTTTTCTTTTATGCCCATGGATTTTTTTCCTCAGAAAAATAAACATTCTTTGAATCATTGCAAGGCGTGGATAAAGAGATTTCCTCTGAGATACGGGCAAAAACTATTTAGAAGTCCAAGGGAAGAAGTTTCTACAGCTTTCCTGGTGAGACAGTCCTGAAGCTCATTAGTGCTCATTGAGTCTTTCCTGCTCTTTAGACCCACCCTTCCTTTATTTTCTTATAGTGAGCTATTAATTTGTAACAGTAGAATATAACAGGAACCAGTCATGTTTGCAACAAGTCACAACCCTATGTAATATTGCAAACTCCTACTAATGTTTTCTGCTATAACCTCCAATAATTCTTGCTGACTAAATTACATTTTTATCCTGCTCCATATGGCAGCACTTTCTTAGGGAAATGAAGTTGCTTTACTTGGCTTGAAGTATGAGTAAAACCTAACAGAAACCTTTCCCTGAACCTTTTTTCTCTCTCTAAGCCTACTTGCATTTGTAGCAATTCTGTATAAAGGTCACTTCCAATTTTCTTCACCCTGAAGGCTTCCCAGTAAAACCTCAGAAGATGTCCTGACAAGCTTTGCCTGACATCTTTGCCTCCAGTTTCACAGTGATGATGACACCACCATGCTTGCCTCCCTGGGAACCTGGCAAAAACACGACTATGCACAAAGGGAGTCTTCACTCATTAAAACATACAGAGACATTGTACAAAGAAGCCTTTTCCACTTATCTCCAGGTAAGATTTTAAAGAACAGAAAAAGGGGGAGAAGAGAGGAGAAGACCTTTGATGCATTGTCTTTTATAATAGTGTTTTCCATAGGACATTAACCATAGCAAATCCCAAGTTTCTGAAGATCTTATGGACTGTTTAATCAGGCATGCATGTGTGGCATCACCTGCTAACTGCACAGAAGTTGGAGACCCAGCTAGTGCAGGTGTACAGAGTTTGTGGGCTATGGCACCACGAAGTGCAGTCCTACGGTAACCTCAGAGACAGAGGTCATGAAATGCTGGCACTGCTCTCGGAAGTGAAAGTCATCTGATTTAAGTGGAAATGCACTGACCTGTTTCCCAAACCAGTTTGGCCTGGAGCTGGGTTCCTCTGCAGAGTGCACAAACAAGTTCACACTGTGTGAACCATCCCTTGGGAGCAGACGGGTCCTCGCCATGCTGACCCCTGGACCCTGTGCTGTGTCTGTGCCACCGCTCACAGTCACCACCATCCAGCCTCTGGCACTGAAATACATAGTTGGTTTTTCATATTCTGTTTAACTCTTTTTTTCAACAGAGCACCTCATTAAGTCAGATTAATGAAAGGAAACAATATGCCAGTTGGCCAGTTTTAGCACACACGGAATGCTGTCTTAAATTGTTCCCATAATATTAATGTATAGTGTCTTTGTCCTTGGGGCATTTGCTATTATCAGATGTTTCTCCCTCTTCCTGCTGCATGAAGCTCAAAATTGCAACATCTGCTGCAAAACACATACCTTTGTTTCTTAACTCCTGCACCCACATTTTCACCTGATGTTTATCAGCATAGCTAAAATCAGTCTAGGGCAGATATTCAGCTCTTCTGAAGATACTCTGCCATGCACCTGGGACTGCCTGGTTGATTGCGTCTAAAGCTCTTGCAACAGGATAGATTTCCCTGCAACCCTTCCTTCATCTCCACAAGTATGCAAAGCAGTGCTTATGTCTTCAGAGTCAGGGATTTAGCAGCTGGGGCAAAATCTGCCTAACAACAAAGTGAAGAGGATTTTGTGCACTGAACGTACCTGAGCAGCAGGCAGTGAACATCTGAGGTGGTGTGCACACATGGTCTTTGGGACCAGAGAGGGTCTCTGGGGTGCCCTGCCCACGGGAGGGGTTACTGGTGCCAGTGGCTCACCACTGCTCTTCTGTCCCAGGTTGCCACAGAGCACAGTGGCCTGCTGCTCACTTGCCTCCCACAGTGTCTGGGAAAACCAGGTGGGACATTCTAAGCAGCATTACTGCCAGGCCCATCTACCCACAAACAAACCCCTCCACCAGCAGAAGACTGGAAGTAGCAACACTGGGCAGGGTGATTGTGAGCCTCAGGAGGCAGTCACGTCTCCCATGGGTACACCAGGAGCTGGCATCATGAGTGACGGCCCTAAAAATCTTAATTTGCTTTTCTTAAAGAGCAGTTCTCTGCAAAAATTCCGGCACTGAGAAAGGGAAATGAGTGGGGGCCTCTGGTCGAGTTAGGGTCAATGGGTTGCTTCACATATGTCCTGTGGCTGAGGGCAATCACATTTCAGCACTTTTATTTTTTAAAACTCAAGTAAACACTGAATTTCCAGGTTTTCTCATATTTTTTGTTTGAGAACCAAAGACTACTAAAGATATGGTTTCTCCCACTCTGTAAGTGGTCACTAGCTATTTCGGTGTAGGAGGAAAAAAGTCCCTTGAGAAAAGCAGTGATAAATAAAGTTTGATGTCTTTTTTTTAGTGGGTATCTAATGGCAAGTCCTACCTGTAGTCCCCTTAATATCTGGAAAGGTAATTGCTTCTTAACCCAGGTACTTGGAAATAGCAAACAATATTTTTGCTATTGTTTTTTTTCCATTTTGAAGGGTATTGACAGTTTTCTGTTGCTAAATAAGAGGTGTTTCAGTTCAGCAGACTGAAAGTGGGGCATTGTACCAATCTGTACTCATACTAAAACTGAACAGTGCAAAACAGATTTTAGCAACTCTTGTAATAGCTGTAAGTATTGCATTTCACAAAGCAGTGATTTTGTTGGTGCAGTAACACTTCATCATATATTGAACAAGTCTGTAGGGTGATATGAGGACAGATAAAATAACACTTTATCTCTGCAAAGAGAATTTCCAGGGCCCACAGAACATCTATACAACTGAAGCTCCTTAAGACTCAAGAAAATTAAAGCCAAGTCTCTGTCCTGAAGGGAATCCTGGAGTGAAATATTAATCTGCGAGTTTCATTGTGAATGCATAGGTAGCTAAAGATGTTAATTCTTTTTTATGGACTCAATGTTTCTACAACAGTCTTTTATTTGAAATAATGGGAATATTGGAAAAGTGCTGCTACAAAGTCTAGACAGAATTATAATAAATTTGTCTGAACTGTGCTTGCACCTCCTTCACATTAATATACAAGAAATGTGAGGACCCCGAGTGTATTGCATAAGCCTTCACTGAAGTAGTAGGGAGTCATCTCCTTCCAAGTCCAAAGGGCCAAAGGCTAACCCATGACTGGTTGTTGGCTGTTCCAGCCAGGGCTGATGCAGCTGGGGTGCAGGTGGCTGGGGCAATGGGAGGCGATGCACCCTCAGCACGTTTGAGAATGACAGCCGGCTGGGAAGGGCTGGGGGACACTGCAGAGCTGGGCTGTGCAGGGTGACTGGATAGACGGAGGAATGGTTTATTGTATTATTGTGCTTTCTGTATTTATTGAACAAATAAACACAACTCCTACTCTGTGAATTTTTTAGCATACCACTCTGACTGGAAAATGAAACCTAAAAACATGATTTAGGAGACCAGTGGCCATGTAGCAACAGTATACAACTCTCAAGTTCCAGTTACTGCTTGAAAGGTGGCGTAATACAATTAGAAATATTTTAGCCCTGTGTTTGAACAGCAAGGAGGAAAGTACATCCTGTTGGAAGATATTTAGGGAGAGAAATTGTTCATTGTGCATAATTTGCTTGATTCTATATAAGATTTTATACCCATGTGAAATTTGGGATCATAGGGAACAAGGAAACTAATACTTTCATCTAAGACCAATTCCTGTTACTGGCAAAAGCCTGTGTGACTGAAAGGAACTTGGCACAAGGAGAGCACTTGAAGAAAAATTGTTGATAGCAGAGTGATGAACTCTTTCTTGTCCGTTGTTGTTGCACTATACAATCCCATTAATTCCTGTAACATAGCATGAATGAAATGCCCAGTACTGGATTTCTTTGACTTGCATAAGAACCATACCATTCACTGGAGAATGAAGAAGTCAAGAACAGGAGTATCCACCTTCCCAACTTTCATTCTTCCATGCATAATTGGCTATGGGTGTAATAGAGAAATATTTCTTTCCTTCCTCAGACTATTTTAATGAAACACTTTCATTATATTGGTTTAACTGTGTGCATGTGTATTTTTTTTTACTATAAAACAGATTTATGTGGATTTCAGTACTAAAACAATAATACTGTTCTGTTCTAAAACACTAATACTGGCCCGAAGTGATTATTTGGTGAATTAAATGTGATTTGATTTTCAGTGTCAAGGTGTTTGGAATGTGATACTGGATCAGGTAGGAGATGAAACATGCTGTGGTCCCTGTGGAAAGCGGGACCCTGAAGAAATTCTTCTGTCCATCCACAAGTGTGGTGTGTTGTGCTGATTTTGATTGAGGAGTTCTCTAGACCTACTGGATACTCTTTGTGTGATTTAGATTTTTGCCCATTTTGAGATGAAACGTGCTATGCTAGTTGAATTATTTTCAGGGAGCAGTTATTTCCCAGGTGAACATATATGGTTTACAGTTGTAAATTGCTGTGTAATTGTTTCTTATCAATCAGCAAGTTTTGGTACATAACATGACTTTCCAAAAAGAAAGTTAAGGTCAGAGACATATGCAATTTGGGGTTTGCTTCTTTTCCTGCCGATGGCCTGTTCAGGATGTGGCAGGTGAACTGACTTTGTTACTGTGATGTCTACCTGGACCTGAAGGTAGGACATCCACCTACACCTGCTGACAGAGCAATTCCCAAGCAGGACTGCTCTGCCTAGCCACAGTCGGTTGGTGAGTTTGTCAGCCATGGTTATGCTTATGTTTATATGTTGCTTCTAAGCAATTTGGCCATTAAGAAAATTACTAGCAAGCTCATGGTAATTTATATAGTTGCATAATATTTCTCATGTACACAATGTAATTCATGTTTTTTTAAAAATATGATTTTACCTTTTCCAATGAGGGAAATTATTTTTTATCAACTGAAGTTGGCAGTGTAGAACTACTGGTCACTGCATTTTGAACAAATCCAGAAATTCTTGGCTTTTTTTCAAAGAAATATTCTTTGACCAGTTCCTGCCAAGAGTGAAACGACAATGAGTGTTTCTTCTTCCCAATCACACCTCAGCTCTGATGTCCACAAAGGCTTCACCCTGCCCAGGAAGATGATTCTCCAACAGTTCTTTTTTATTTGTTGAGCAAATTGTTTAGCAAAAAGTTTCTGCTGTCTGCCCTTGTTGTGGGTGAGGGGGAAGTGTTTTTTTTTTTTTTTTTTTCTTGTTAAACTGATCTTATCTTCAGTTTTGGAGATGAACTTGTGTTTCTGCTGATTTTCCACTAGAGACCTCCATCAGCCTAAATAACCAGTTGTTTTGTAGTTATGATTACTGGGCGTTGCTCGAACAGCTGAGGAGGACATGGCCTTGCCAGTTGGCCTCAGGGAAAAGGCGGAGTCCCAGGTCAAAGGAAAATGTTTCTGTGAACTTTTTTTTTTTCTCAGAGAAATTGAGGTTTATCCAAGCAGGTGTGTTGTGAGAACCTGAAGAGGAAGGAATTTTTATGCCTTGAAGCAATTGCACAGAGATGGCAAGAATGATATAATCTAAAGTATGTCTACTGTTTTCATAATGAGCCCATAGAGAACATGAAAGAAGGCTTCCTTCTGGAAAAAGCATCCTGTGCATCCAGCCATCTTACACTGATGAGCTGAAGTGCAAACATGTTCAATTCCTGTAAACTGAAGAATCTGGAAATAAGATTCCCAGTTTACAAGAATCGCAGTAATAACAGGGGCAGGCTGGCTTCCAGCAGCTGAGGTCAGAGCAGAAGAAGCCTGGACTTCTTGGATTGTTTTGCTGGACTTCTTGTTTGACTTCAGGGCCAAAGTCACTGCTTCCTCTGATGAAAAAAACCAGCCAAACCTGCAAGAGCTGTCACGGCTCAGTAAGAATTCTGGTTCAGGTTTTTGCAAGTGATTTGTCCCTTGAGTTTAAGCTCTTGGTTCCTTGGGTACACACTTGAACAGTTAGAATAGCTTTGTGCCTTTATTTTGGCGTGAATCTCATCCGCTGTATTATCAACACCAACACTTCCTGTGATTGAAATTACTTTTGTGACATTCTCAACAACACTAGCACTACATTTAAATGGATAATGAAACAAAACAGCAATTATCTTTTACAGTCCTTAATTCTCTTGAGTGAAAGTAGCTAGGATGCCAAAAGTACCTAAAATATACTAAAATAACCCTATAAAGTTGTTAATCCTTCACTGCTATAGTAGTTCGAGTCTCAGCTCTTATCTTTGCAACTATGGTTGCTGGTTTCTTGAAACCATTATATAGTTATTGTCCTAGGAGGTTAATATGTAGTCGAATCAGCAAACTATAGCTAAACCAGTATGTTTCTGGAAAATATATACTCTGCTTGCTGCAGGTGGTCGTTATTGCAAAACGAATACTTGGGCTATTTTACATGGATTTCAGTTTCATACAGCTTTTTCTGACAATGTGCGGCACTATTCTGGGAAAAAAAAAAAGACTCTATTTACTTATTTTTAACTTATTTTCCTTATTTTATTTTGTGGTACAGTGTTAACTACCTGCTTTATGCTGAGTATAGTATAAGGGTAAAGACACTCTTTTTATTTATATTTTATGCATGTCTGTTTAACTGTGCTTTCTTGTACTGTCTCCATGCTGAGAGTCAAATATGTGTTCCAGTGCAGAAAAGACATGATTCAGTAAGAAGTTGGAACAGACACTTCTTTAAGGTCATAATACTGTCTGTTATTTAGGCAGCTGTCTATGTCTTCTATATTCTTTAAAAATCTTTCATGGCTTATCAATCAATAATTATTTTCTTAATGTGAACTTATCAGGTAAAGATCACTCTTAGAAAGTGGTGAATTGGAAAAATATTTTTTTGCCTACGGCAACGAGCAAAATTATGACAATATGTTTGAAAGCACAGCACTGATTTTAGGAGAAGGCTCTTTCAAGCAATTTTAAACATCTGGAGGATGATGATGTACTTTAGCCAGATGTGCTAGGATTGTACCTAAGTGAAAAGGCAACTGGTAAAAACCCTATAAAAATACATTTCTTGATTTGTGGAATTCTAGAATGCTATATGTTTTATTGTCAGAAGTGGCCATGATCTCAGATTGTGAGTGATAGCAACTATGAGAAACCAAGCGGTTTTGGTTGAAATGCCAGGTTTTTTGCCATGTTTTGCTTAAAAGGGAGGGTGTTCTTTTGACCTCTACAATGTGTTTTCTGATTGAATGTGTATACATGTTTCCATATAATTTGTTAACTTTGGTCTCTCTCAAATGGGATTTCAAAAGAAATCTTGTTTAAAAGACATACAGTAGCCTGAGGACCAGGAAATAATTTGGCAGGCTCCTTGTCAAGGCTTTTTTGTCTTCTCTTGGCAGGAATTAAGTTTTCTTGAGGCTGTTTTAAACAGAAGGTTTAAACACAAGGAATCCAGAAAGTCTGTGCATTTCAGGTGATAAGCAGGTGCCTCCAATGTTAAGAACCGAGACACATGGTCTAGCAATACCCAGCTATCACTTCTCCTTGAGTCCTTGGGTACTAAATCTCTAGAGGCCCTGATGCTCACATTGTCTTTCAAGAGTGTCTGCAAGGGATAAAACAGGCATCAGTTTGCCTTACACTGATTTTTGTGGGAGCTGAAAGTAATCAGTGTGTGCCAGGGAGAGCTTTATCACCTCTGCAAGGCTGCTGATTGCAAACAGTGCAACATTCCTCTGCCTTGGGAATGATTGCCAGCTTTGGGAGAAACTCAGACATCGACAGGACAACAACAAAGGCGTACACTTGATGTAAACTTTAAATTGCAAATGAAATTATTCTGACAGTCTAGTCCTTGGGAGAGATGAATATTAAATCCCTTAAATCATGGCAGAAGTCCTGTACAGAAAGTCTTACTAACAATGAACCAAGAGTGATGCCAAGAGCATGGCTGACCAAAGCCCTTGAAGGTATCAGCTCTTCTGAAAATGCTAACACTTTGAGAACCTACTGAAGTAAGAATGCATGAATATAATGTGTGTAGACCTGGCTGAGATATAGCTGTTCCTAAATAAACACCACCAAGAAGAAGGCAAAAGAGATTCTCCCACGCCTGAAGTTCTTTCTTCCCCTTATTTTTTATGCTATTTTGTATGGAAATCTCAGAAATTTCATAACTACCGTGGCACATTGCATAAGGCGGGGGCCAGTATCATGGCCTGTTGGGTTTGGTTGGTTAAGCTGCACACTTGATATTGCCTGTAATTTTGCTCTCTTACGTGCTCAGAGCAGTGTCAGAAAACATTTATTTCAAATTATTTTGAAATTTGTGGCTGAGCTTGTGCTCAGTGATACAGCCTGTGATAATAATAGGAAAAGGGATGTTTACTGTAGGCTATCAACCCCATTCATCTTGGCCCAGAAGTTGCACGGGCTGCCAACACTGCCACCAGTTCACACAGCAGGGCGGGAAGCCCTGCCCGCCCAGGCAGGTGGGCAGGCAGCCAGGGAGGTGGCCTTTGTCTTGGGGAGAGAGGTTGAGCTGGAAAAATTGCTTAAGCAGGCTGCACATAAAATAGACGTCGTTTTTCTGAGAACTGGAGAAGGCACTTGAGCAGCAAAGTAATTTCAAAAGCATATGCAAAGTTCCATGGAGCAGTGGAAGCACTAGCAGAGAGTGTATTGTATGGGATCTAATCCTGCAAAATGTGGCCATCTTTTCTGGCAGACCCACTCCTGGTGGACATGCAAGTGAAATAAAACCTTGGGCAGTGCTGTGTTTTTTGTTAGTACGCATGACATCTGGCACAGCAGCACTGTCATTTTAGCATCTGAGACGTCAGTGGGCAGCTACACATTATCAGCCCCCAAATGTGCTTTTCAAACTTTTTCCTTGGGTCTGGTGTTTACTGCAGCTGAGCCTCTGGGCTCCTTCTGGAACTCCTGACAGAGTGCACGCATCTGTGAGTTATGGGCTCTGGGAGAGCTTTGGGTATGACACTCCTCTAGCATGATCCCTGGTCTGGCACCAAGTACGAGCACAGTGTTAGGGCTAAAGGTTAAAATAATTTCGTATAGAACTGGAGATTGCAGAACATTGCTAAGCACCCTCCTTTCTCCTGGCTGCCGATGTAAGTTAAGCATTAGGTTTCTCAGAAGAGTTACTAAGCAGGTGAGGAGAGCAGTCCCTGGGTGTTCAGCTGGGATGCTGGTGCCTAAAGGCAGCAAGGGCAAGGCTCTGCTGGAGGGCCAGCTTGGGAAAAATGAATTAAGCACCTCACCAGAAGGACAAGCATACTGGGGACTGATTAACTGTACTTCTGGAGAAATTTCTTTTCTAACGTATTCTATTAGCAGGTGGTTTAACCACCTCCAGTTTCCCAGTCTTTTTAGACAAGGAGACAGAAAAATTATTTATTTGAGCTCTCCAGACACCTCATGTGGAATCGACCTTTTTGTTGTACTGCAGTTATGCATTCCTGCCTCTTTTCTGCTCAGTGAGACTAAGAATTCAAAAACTCACCCATTTTCTTTAGTTTGCTTTTTAAATCCTTCTGGTATTACGCTCTGTGAAAAAAAAAATTCAAAGACCTTGAATTTTTAAAATCAGGTTTCTCTAGCCCTCCATTTGGAAAGTTCTTAAACTTTTCTCTTTCCCTGTAGATATCCTTTTACATTAACTTGAATATAACTTTTGTTTTTAGTCGTTGCATGTTTATGGTAGCTTTATAATTTGATGACACATAAAATCCATGTATAACTACAGAAATGTTTTCTGAAAATCATAGGTTCTTAGGTTACCCCAAACTAGCACAATATCCCACTCCTTCTAATAAATCCTACATTTGTTCCAAACATGAGATCTAAATTTCTTTGCAATACAAATGTTTTCACACTGAGCCATAAATTCTGTTCAGTAATAAATGTTTTCTAACATGAAAATTAGATCGCCTCTTTGCACAAGTCTTAATGGAAGGCAATACAATATTTCAAGTGAAAATACAGAGGATCAGAAGGAGAAATTTGGATTATTTTTTCACAGCTTAAAGCTGTGTTATAAAAAATGAATACATTCCATCAATCTTTCTATATTTTTCAGCATGCTTTTAAAGAATAGGTTTTAGTAATATGGATTTTTTTTAAGCATTGAAGAAAGATAGGTTGTATTATATAATAGTGTGGACATGTATTACTTCAAAAAGTGATGTGATTGCTGATTGAACCTGACAAATTTATTCTTGGTCATGTGCTTGACTTTATATTTTGAGTCATTTTTCAAAATGTGAATACAAAAGGGTATGTTTCTATCCAGAAGCAAAATATAGCATTTACAGAAGAAATTGCATAGTTCTGCAAGTGTTAAGTCCATCAAGTGTTTCAACAGCACAAGCAAGAAAAACTTTAAATGATGGAGCAGTCATGTCTAAGTGGTTTTTCTTCAAGAAATAAAGTCTATCTCTATTTTCAGCAGATCTGTGATGTGCTGTGAAATGACAGGTTTCAAGCACTTTCTTTCACAATCTACCGTTGTGACAAAATTTGGTTTCTGATACTAGCTTTTTTACTCTGCTGTAGAGTTTTTCCTTTCAAGCTAAAACTCTGGGAAATAATTTTGTAGAAGTTCTATTACCGAGAAATCCCACTTTCATATGCAGAAATTTCTGAAAGAAACACTGCCTGTTCATTCATTTGCTGCTGGAAGATATCCCAAAATTTTCACTCCCCTTTGGGCAAGTGGGAGATCAGAAAGGTCTTAAACACACTTTTGCTTAATTGCTCCATTTGAATACTTATTTTCACCACAGCAAATGAATAGGTAGAATGAAATGACGAATGTTACTGTCTAACTAATTTATTTGGCATTTAAAATTGTACGAGTTAAAAGAACTAGTCTGGATCTACCCAGAAATCTTGTGTTATTTCCCATATTTCTGAATAAGTACTGAAAAAACATTGTGAATTTTCTCCACTAAGTTTGAACTCTGTATGGTGGGATGTTTTTCTCCATTTTCCCCTATATCAACACTTGAAGATTTTCTGACAACTCAAACATTAATTTTTGATTAATTAAAAATTTTTCTCTATTCTCATGAGAAAATTTGCTGAAGTTGTTCCAAAAGACTTATCTGAAAGTATCTATTTTGTGCACAACAGCACATTTAGGGTCAATTATATCATTACCAGTTGCATCTTAATTGAGGCTTGTATCTTAGTGGGAACTACTGACAATTTATCTGAGGGCAACCTAGTATGGATTTTGTGCCTTTGTCTTACTCCAGTGCTGCCTCTGTATGTTTGGAGTCTTTCAGAGGGTAACACGGGATTACTTCCCTGGAAGAAGCTCCTTGCTGTTATCTAGAGTGAAGAGCATCTTTCCTTGTTTTGTAGCTAATTGTCTGCAGGAACTGGATGTGAGAAAGATTTTGGGAAAAAAGTATATTATAAAATCAAGGATTTTTGGTTTTTATCCTTTTCTTTCATAAAAACTACCATGGAGCACAAAAGAGCACTCTTAGAAACCTTGAAGCAACCCTAAGAGCTACTGATCAGTTTCGCTTTATCTCTCTGTCTCTCATCATGGCTGACACTTGAGCTATCTATAGCTCAAGACATTTCTTGTTATTTGTTTTGATAAATGTTTGAGAATAAAAATCCAAGAGTCATTGAATTTAATGGGAGCTTACTCATTTGCTTCACTTGGCCATTTCCAGTGGTTTATACATCTCCAGAGAGAAATTCAGATAGAAATCCCTTGTCAGTCTAAGAACACCATGTGAGTTCAGCCATGAACTTATCTCTTCTCCAACATCCATGCCTTCATGAAGTGGGTACCTTGAGTCTGCATAAATGCTGGCTTTGGGACTGGGGACCCCCCCTATCCTTCTTACCACTGTGCAAAGGAGAGCTTCCTGCCCCAAGAGCAGACCTGATGCCACTCACACGTCTGAGGCTGCTGGTGGCTCAGCACACTGCTCGCCTCTGTGCACCCGTCACAGCCAGAAAATAGGGGTGGCTCAGGACTGCATGACCCAAGCAACGGTGTCCACACAGGGTCTGGAATACCCTTTTGCTTGTACAACAAGTGTAAAATACGAAAATTAATGAATTTTGGTATATGTGGACGGTATACATATGTTCCTAGAGGCATGTGCACAGCAGAATAGGTAGTGCAGGAGAAACAGTGCAGTGTAGACTGCAGCATTCTGCAGGTGTGGAGTGACCAATAATTGTTCTGTAGCATTCATATGAGCAGACAACCCTTCCTGAGCCAGGTAGGATGCCTGACTGGTGTTTGAGAGCTCCAGAATATAAGCAAGGGAACTCACAGAACTCACAGAAACGAGTTGCTGGTTTTGTTGCCAAATTGCTCAGCATTGGTCTGTAATGTGTTTTTTGAACCTGGAAGACCAGCTGTCAAAGTAATGATGAAGGAGGCACATTACAAAAACTGCCATTGTTAGTAATTTGGGTATCATGCTGTGCTGTACATAAGAGCTGGATTTGAGGCTTTGCTGTTCTCAGAGCATCTAGGATACCAAAGACATTGATGGTGCACATGTGCTTGCAGGCCTCTTGAAAGAGCCTGCCAAAATGTTTGCATGAGTGATCAAAGTCAAAAAGTCACAAAGGCAGATTAATGGATGTGGGGCAGCACCCCACAGGGTCCTGTTGGAAAAAGACACTGCTCTGCCTGGACAAGGCAGTTTTATTCTCACCTGATAATTTGGCTGCCAAAGGTTATACATGTCTTTTGTCATTTAGGGGCTCTGTTCTTTTCTGCTGCTTCTGAAGCCAAAGCCAGCCAGGCAGATTCACTCATAGCGGTTGCAGTTGGGCTGATAATGGGGTGTGTACTGCAGATTAAAGGCTGGGAAGATGCTGCTGCAGTCCTGTGCAGCAGGACCTGGACCATACCTGACTCACAAAAGGAGATCACTCCTAAACCTATCTGGCTGACATCTAAGGGAGGGCAGGGAATTTACTAATCTGTATGTGTTCCCATTTACTATACCTGTGGCAAGTCCCATGATGTTTTCCTGCCAGTGCTCGTGATGAGCTGTAGATTGGGAGAAATCTTATAACGTGGTGCCTCAGCTTGCTACAGATCTTGGAATTGCCTGTTGTTAATGCTGCCTGACATATTTTGTTCCTCATGAGTTGTACATATTGTGCTGCATAAAGTTTTGATGTTTCTTCTGAATTAAGCATTGATTTATACATAGCTTTCTCTACTTCCTAGCTTGAGATGGTAGATAGTTGATGATTTCTGTTATAAACATTTCAATAAAATCTTTCTATGTGTTGGCATTTCCACTTCATTACAGCTGGGTTGGCAGTCATAAGATTTTTATCCAGCACAGAATGTTATAAAATTGCAAATCTCTGCAATGTAAAACTTAACATGGTCATGGTCAGAGCTGCCGAGTGCTAACGGTAAGTGGGGGTTTTGGTCACTTTTAAAATTCGGAACAGTATGGGAACAAATATCAGCATGCACTTGAAAACGGCCTGCATTTGTAAAAGGGTATTTGGATTTTAGTTGCAATTTGAAAGACAGGATAAGATATAAGATAGTACTGGTTACAGAGACCTGCAGCTTGTGTTCTTCCTCCTGATTTTTTCCTGCCTCTGCCTGTGCAGACAACAGCATATGGAAGGGGGAGAATTTGCCTGGGCCCTTCAAGCTCCGGAGCTATTCGCAGCTCATCACTTCCATGTCTGTCTGCAGGTCGTTCTCACTTTCAGTGCAAATGGAAAAGAAGTAAAGTGGAGGTCCTGGACCTTTCTCTAAATATTTAGAGAGAGAATTGTGAGATAAAAGCACATACAATCTTACCCTGAGCACTGTGTAGTGCTGTGAGTATAATAGAAGTCTGGAGCAGACCATGTGGAAAATGTGGAATAAATATAGAACGGCTGCAAGGCAGGAAAGTGTACTGCCTTGAGAGGAGATGCAGGACAGGAAGAAATGCATCTTTAATATAAGTGGGGGTTACTGATGAGATCAGATGAACATTGCATGCTCTTGATTATCATAAGGCTGTCCTTTGGCTAATTCATGAGTAGTTCTGAAAGACACTAATAAGAAACTGAGTTGAAATATTTTAGCATTTGAAAATTACCATATATTTCTTTGCTTTTACTCTAACAAAGATTTTGGACAATTTCTATCTTTCCACAATGTCACATCCTTTACAATAAAAATTAGATCCTGAATTTTTTCCTGTCATTTTCACAAAAAATAACAGTCTTGGTTTTACTTGCAATATATTTGAAGCAAGAGACAAGTTTGCTTCCCTGAAAGGGAAATTTGAATCTTGGAAGAGAACACATTCAAGTTTTATATTGTTCCAAATAATTTCTTTCTCCCCATCATCTTAATTATTTGTACAAAAAAAGGTTTTATAGACCTCATCACACCACACTGACCTTTTTCGGCATACTTTCTGCTCCAGTGCCTGAATGAGCATACCTCATTGTTAAGAGAGTGCTTAAAGCCTCCTCCCTCTGTGTTTCTTATTGAATGTGGAAAGCACTGCTCAGGCAGAAAGCCACAGAGAGGTATTTTGGCATTAGGAAGAGAACATGAAGATGAACTATTCTCCTTGTCTCCTCCACCCCTGCAATCTCCCATGCTTATTCATTATCAGAAGGACTCTGAGGAATACAGATCCACATGGGTGTCCACACATGCCTGTCCTTTCAACGTGTATAAAGGCATTCTAATGGAAATTAATATAAAAAATTAAACCCTTGATTTCATCAAACCATGGCTGCCCAAAGGTATTTTTTTCTACCCCTAGACAGCCTGCAGCACCCAAAATTCTGGAGCAGTACTGGAAATATGACATATGCCATTGATTTCAGTAAGTGTGGATGGGTACTTTAATATAAAAAACCTTGGGTCAATATTTAACCAACAATAGCTTTGAGAATCTGATTTCAGTGAAGCTATATTTAGATATTTCTTTACGGTCACAAAGGAGATTAGAAATATCTATTCATATGTTGATGTGGGGAGGTATAAGTAGTATAAAGTGAGTTTAAGCTGGTATGAAGACAGAAAATAGAATAATAAGAAAAGGTCTATTGCAGGCAGCAGAAGGAAGAGGCCTGAAGGAAAATCCAAGAGGATGTCATAAGCTTCTGTAAAGGACAACTGAAAAACAGGCTTTTAGGGGAAATAGTACATGAAATGTCTGGCAATGCTGCAGTGAAGGTAGGCTCTTTTCCTTGGTTTGACAGCAATAGAGCAGGAGAGAACATCAAAATCTGACCACTGTTCTTAAAGAGGCTTGTCTCCCCTTTGGTCTTGTGAGGCAGAAAGAAAGGATGGTGTCAACAGATAGGTCAGTGGGAGACCCTGCCTGTACCAGCAGGACCCAGAACCCTCATCCATTTTGGTACTTCCCAGCAGTGCCTGGTTGAAATCCTCTCACAGCTTCTCCTCCAGCTCTTGGTCTGTCAGATGATTAGATGTGATTTGGTGGCGGAAGAGTTGATGAGACATTTTAGGAAGACAAGAAGCTTTCAGATTCAGACAGTTCACCTGTCTGAAGGGTAACCCACAGCAGTTTTTACAGCAAGGAGAGTGCACATGTGATGTGTTTCTTGTGCTACAGCTTGTAACATAATACAAGGTTATAAAACTAAGAAAACCAGTCTATATCATTATTTTTTATCATCTGGAATAGGTCTTCAAAATGGTGCAATTTTTAACAGTTTTCTTGTTGCTTCGTAGTGCAGTCTCCCTAGAGCTGTGATCCTGCCATCTGTGCTCAGTGTGATTTTATTGTGCACTAACAATCCAGCACTTTTAAAAAGCCATCTAGTATGAAATTCTGAAACCCTCTCAATTTCAGCTTGCTAAGTGCAATTGCGCAATTAGTGGAGAAACTGTCTGAGCTACTGTGAGTATATTCTATACAAGTGTCTCTGCATGTTGGGTCTTTGCTGGTGCTGTAGGACTGATTATTTAGAAGGAAATATCTAAAGAGGTGTGTTTTTCTACCTTCATCACTTTGGTACAGAAAGAGCTTGTCATACACCAACAGTTTGTTGTGGAGCCACTTGATGAACTCAGCAAGGTCCATTAGGAGTATGTTTGAAGGAAACAAACTTTCATAACCACATTCAGCCCTTATTTTTGCTTTCTCAAGTCCTCTGAAATTTTTACATACTGTATGAGTATGAAACATACATGAGGATTCAGTTTGATAAAGTAATGAGCAAACTTGAAAGTTTGAGAAGTTCAGTTCAGGCAAGTGTTGAAAATCCAAAGGTTTGCTTAGATCTTCTCTGAGCAGGCCTGGAGTTGAATGGGAAATGTGCACCAGCCTACTTTCTTTTCCTCCTGGGATTTTATACATGCTGTCTTCTCAGTTGCTCAGGGAGCAGAAAGTGCTGAAATACTCAGGAAAAAAAAGAAACTTCAAAGTATTGAATATGACTCTTTTAAATCTCAGAAAACATTATTGGCTTTCAAGTGGTCATTTGAATGTATGTATCTGACCCTAATATATACGCTGCATAGCTGCCTTTGTGTTATTTCTGGAAGACCTTCTCTTTTCAAGACGAAGACATCTAAGAGGAGAAATGATAACTTTTATGGATGCTAAGTAGGGTTTGCTCTGCTAATATTTTCTGGTATTCTTCTTTTGGTGGTATTGCCGTAGCAGAGAGTAGAGGACAGGCAGCTCAGTGCCATGCTGAGGCATCCACAGCCTAGGATCTCCAGCCCAGCCCTAACTTATAATGTAGGCGTGAGTACTCAAACCCTGGATCCCACCTGCTCTCAAATTAATGTTGGAATCCCTTTGATTGGTAGCAGACTTGCCTTGTTGCCTTATTGCTTCGCCCTTGCCTCCTGGCTCAACTTCTCTTAAGAAACAACCAGTGAAGTCTGTGGACCTTTTGTGGATACATTGACCTCTGCTTCTAACCTTGCTGCTGTGTTTTCTTGGGTGAGGTAAACTAAATTTAAGGACCAGCAAAGTCAACAAGTATTGCCAAGGCTTCTTTCAGCTTTTCAAGAGAAATATCTTGCTTTATCTTTTAGCTGATCAGTCTCAGTGGAGTCCTTGATTTCCCTGAAATATGAATATTTTTATTTTAAACCTGTATCTATTTCCTGTCTTTAAAAGAAAACCTAGTCAAATATTTCTTTCCTGGCATATTCAACAATATTTTACTCACTCTTGAATTTTATGTCTCCAGAAGCCATCTGCATGACTGTTTTTTCATTGCCTATTTTTTGTACAATCGATGTTTTATTAGAATTGTTTCAGAGCTATAATCTTGAGTGCTAGTGATGGTTCTTCTCTTCTCTTTTAGTAACTTTCCATGTGTCTGTGTAACAAGTGTTCCGTGACGAGAGTTTTCCTGCTGTCTTCCTATGATGTACAATGGACCATAAACACTGTCACTGAGCATTTATTTTCACTTCTGTGAAGGGGTAGCACATTCTGTATTAAATTCTGCACTAAATTCTGCATTCAGTTTAAAGCAAATGAATTCAACCATTTGCAATGTAGATATAACAAGCAAACATTAAGATCTTTATTAAGTTTGTGGCATCTTGTTTTTATAAGGAAATGTCAGCATACACAAAATGGACTAGATTAGCCCAAAGTAGAAAACATGGTGTCTGCTTTAACAGTGAACATGTAAATCTATTTTCCAATTCATGCTTTGAGGGAACCAGACTCCCAGCCTCCTCAGGTTCTCATGTTCACCTGTAACACTCTTAGTTGCATTGAGTTTTAGTAGAGAGAGAATGCATGTGCCGAGTCTGTAGAGGTAGGTGACTTGAACAATAGTATTGCCTAGTTGAATCATCAGGCTCTAGTGTATTCATGTAGTCTCCCTTTTCTTGCAAGTTGTTCTCTTCAACTTTATTCAATTATGTTGTTTTCAGGAATTCTCATTGATGAACACTGCCTGATCAGGTGCAGAAAGAAGGATGACTGTGAAAAGTCAAGTCAGATCCAAGTAATTTGAAATTTGAGGTTATGAGAACTAAGACCACTCTGTAGAATTACAAAACATTACCCAGGTGACTCAAAGCTTTTTAGCTGATGGGATCCGTAATGGAAAATTTTGAGGAAGACATTTGTGTGAACATATGCATACAAAGGAGGTTTAAAGTGAAAAATGTAATACAAAGCAGAGTCATTATTGATTACGATTATAATTACTTATTATTCATATTGATTAGTTAGCACCAATAAAATGTTAACAACATGGGAATACCCAGTTGTGATATTTTGTAATATTTTGAAAATGGAGAAAAGGAGCTACTCCTTTGCAAAATACTTTTACACGCCTATCTCTGTGAGCTGAGCAATGGTCACAGACATCCCTGTTGTGGGTTTCTGCTTGAGCACACAAACACGCAGGTAGATTGTAATATTTTTAATAGTCGGTTCCAAACAGGATCTGGGAAACATATTTCATTTTGCAGTTTTCACTGATTCTCCACGAGCTTGCAATGGTGAGTGTGTAACGACATGGCTTAGAGTGAGAGCAGCAAAACCAGGAAAAATTTACAAAGTCCTTTACCAGGCCATGGCTGTTTTCTCCCCCAGGGTGCAACCAGTAGCCTTATCTTATTATATTATTTTGATAATGAATTACCAACACAATCCTTGTTTGGTCTCTTAAGCCTCCCGTGTGCTGACAATTCATGTTACATAGGACAGAAATATAAAGAAAACCCTTGAAGAAGTTGTAAAATTTGGGTGGAGACAGACTTCCACCATATCTAAGGTGAGAGCTTCTCACTTGACCTCAAGATTGAATCTAAATTTGGATACTGTCTCCTCAAGTACCAATTCTGGTGACATTCCTAAAAGTCTGAACTCAGATGTACTCTATGAAATCAACAGACACTTTTTAGTTGAAAATTGGTATAAATGCTTCTGGTTAATATCTTATATGTTTCATATTCCACTCATTTCACATTTTCCCTTTGAGGAAAAATTAATCCCTCTCCATTTCTTCCTGTTAATGAATTTATTTTAATATTAAGAATAAGAAAGGTAATGAAGCTTTTCTATTTCCTGCAGAATAATTAAAGATTCATTGGGGAGAGGGAAGCATTGTGGAGCCCACTGACTAGAAAATTCACAAAGAAAATTAAAAAACAGGGTTGAAACCTCTAGTCCAATTAGTATTTATATATTTAATGGCAAAAAAGAAAAATTCCCTCTAGGGAAAGCCCTATTTTAGACTATTCATTAGTTTTGCTGAGCTGTTAAGTCCCTGAAGATATCTAAGCCCTTTGGGCTTGAAGTTTCCTTCTGTCAGATGACAAAATTCACTTCAAATTAAACAGTTTAGATAAGTGGACTGCAGGAGATAGGTCCTTCTAAGCTGTTTTACCAGGCCAAGCCCCAAATGGCATTCTGACACGGTGGCTGCCCAGCAATGGCAATCAGCATCTGGACCTCTCCTTGGGTTGCTCTGATGCTGGGACTAGCAAGAGTGAAGTCTGGAGCAGCTCTGGTGAACTGCGTCCCAGACAAAGGCCTCCCCTGGTCAGTTTTAGGACCGGTCTCTCTTCCTCCCCTGGTCTCTGCAGATAGCCTCAGCCAAACATCACACACAGCTGGACAGAGAAAGCAGCATAGAATAGGCAATTCTATGCTATTCTACTATATTCTTCCTCTCACACAGAGACTTGCAGAAATACATAGGGAAGCAAAGGGGTGGTTTGAATATAATTTTAATAAACTCCTTCATTTTCTATCCTTTTGCCTTCACTCATCTGTACTGAACCACAAAGAGGATCATTGAATTGAATTATAAACACCTCTTCAATGTCCTGTCGTTCATCTGGGTCCCAGGATACCAAAAACTCCGTCAGAGATGAGCTGTGAGCTTTGAAGTCTAACTGTTTTTAAATGCAGGTTTATAATGCTATGTGAATCTGAAAGGCTGCATTGCAGATTATTTTATTAATTTCACAGTAAATTTGCCTAACTTGTGAGTAGAAGGAATTTTATTCCCTATTAGTGATGAAAATCAAGGATCTGAAATCCAAATGGATGTCTGTTTTACCTTAGTAACAAAAGTCAGTATTTTGCAGTCAGTACTTGCACAGACAATTATCTCTCATTCATGTAACATAACGCGTGAAACAAAGCATGATAGTCCACACTTCTGGAAGGTTTTTAGCTTTTATTGGGAAAATATTTCTTATATTTCTAAGGCAGAGAGTTGAAATACAGGTAAGAATTTTGTTGGCATAGCTGCTGTATTTACATAAACCACTGAATAAGATTTTTAGATTGCTAAGAGTGCATAGATGTATGTACAGGTCAGAAAGACAAACACATTTACAACAGGCTTACAAATTTTCCTCTGTTTAAGGTATTAAGGACATAGGAGACCCGGGAATACAGCTTGAAATACGGTTTCAGCTCATGCTCTCACATCTATGTAGAGCTTTAGAACTCTGAGTCAACTCAAAAGTTCCTATTGCCCATACAGTGAATAGATGCATGTGTAACTAACCTCTGCTGCATCACCTGGGATGGCTATATCTGATGTTGCTATCCCAGATCAAGATTTAGATCTTGGCATTAAAAAAAAATTGCTTGTTTATACAGGCTCAAAAAATGTCTTTATAGCATGGGTCATGATCTGCATCTTGATAATGACAAAATATCTTGTAATTTATCCACCCTGAAACATTTGCCATCTTTATTGCATGTTTTCTCATGAATTAAAGAGCTTCTGTGATTAATATCTGAGCCTTGCTCCCTATTATTTGAGATCTATTTGCTAAGTTGCCGAAATCTAAGTCTAATTTGTAGATTAAAAGTGATCTTGGACTTTTGCTGCTGCAAGTGAACATTTCTTACGTTGTTGATGTCACTCCGGTGTACGGTGGGTACTGGTAACAAGTCAACAGTCACCAGCTGTTGCCATGCAACAGGATCTCAGATAATGGAGATATTTCCTGTTCGCCAGGGGATGCCATTGTGTGGGAACTGCCCATGAGGACTGGCTTTCCATGCCAGTCATTCCAACCGTTTTTCATTCTGGTATTTGAGATGCCACGCATAGGCTGGGCCCTGCTCAGTTCTATTTCTGGCTTTTCCATTGACTCAAGGACAAGGAAGTTGGCTAGTTTTTTCTGTCCTTTGTTATCTTAGAATCATAGAATGGCTTGGGTTGATTATCACTAACTTTTTAGCAGATCTGGTATTTAAAACAAGTCAGCAATGTTTTACTAGAAATAGAATTTGTCTGGAAATATTAATCTTTCACACAAAAAAAACTCAGAGCCGTGAACAAGTGTTTTTATTTGTTTGCCGCAGCTTTCCATAGAAAAAGAAGCCACTTTTGCCTAAACCTTTTTAAAACAAAAAGCATTAATCTTCCAAAACAGTTATTAATCAGAGAAATGAGTCTTGCAGGTAGACTGCTCCTTTGGGCTTCAATATCCAATTACTTATATGGACTGTAAATGCTGCAGAAAAAGAAACAGAGAAGCATAAACTTCCATGAAGATTTGATGATGTTCTGTGCAAGATCACTGGTCATGGATTTGTGTCTGTTTGTGTTTGTGTGAGCGTAATAGAGTTCGAAAGCCCTCAGTTGCAACAAAACAGAAAAGGGAAAACACTAGAAATGGGAAATTTCAGAGGGTAAAAGAACTATTTTCTTTCACCTATCTTAAATACTTATTTTGAGAAGTAATGTGTGAATGATTTTCTGATGAGATGTGTTCAGAGTACCAGGGGCCTGATTACCACATTCACTATTACAATACTACAACTACAATAAACTACAGATTTTTGTGCTAATATAATTATGATTTCAGAAAGTATAACAGCATTTTTGTCATCTTCTGCTTGAAGCAGGAACTGTTCCCCCCTGCACATAATTGAGAAATGGGACCACATGTTTAAAAGCCGATGCCTAGTGGGAAGCCAGTTGCCTTGTCATGCCAACGACCATTAGATTCTTGGTTGTCAAAAACCTACTTGGTTTCTTGTGTCACTTATGTCATCTATAATACTTTACTGAATTTCTTAGTTAGTGAACTAATGTTTTGGAAATAAATCTATCTGAAGGATTCGTATTCACAAGCTAACCTGCAAAAGGACCAAGAAAATGAATTTAAAAGTAATTAAGAACTTGTGTGATCCTAAGGCACTGGCTTTTTATAGTGAGCAATTTGGTGCTTCTGGAGCTCCCAGAAATTTTGCTGAAGCAAGAATAGGATCTGAGGATGAACTGGAGATGAATCTTTGTATTATTCTTGAAGATTAAGTGACAGATTCCCTGGGGTTGACAGAGGTGAACTGGATGGGCTGCCAGGGTCTGAGGCTAATGTGGGAGAGCACCAGTCCTGCCAGACCACAGAAACTGGCTGGCTGGGCATTCATGCTCCTCCCTGTGCCACTGTCACCGCAGGGTGGGGTGCTGGCACAGGGACATTTTCCATCTGGGCATGAACAAATACAGCTCATGCTGAAAATAGAACAGAGCAGAAATTTTTATCAGTGTTTAAGAGAGGACAAAATGCCTTTCTCGTAAAAATGAAGATTTCTTCAGGGAAATACTATTCAAGGCAACTATTCAATTTTCAATATTCCTGTGAAGGAATTTCTGCTATCCACTTTAAAAACCTGTTTACATTGTTTTTTATCATTGTACATGGTTTAAAGGTCTGTCCCCTTCTCTCTTCCCCAATGCAAACCTGTCTAAACTCTGTAGTCATACTCTGAATGAATAAAACGAGAGGAAAATTGGAGATACCAGTACAAACAGATGATGTATGATGATGTGGAATTAACTTGAACAGTTCACTAAACTGAAAATGAAGAATGACAAGTTACATAATTGTATTAAAATGGTTTGATGTTCCCATATTTTGAAAACCAAGTTTTGCAGAATTTCCCTTTTGTCACATTTTTTGGGGTTTAAAAACCTTTTTCCTGATACAAATCCAAAAGTTAAAGTGCTCATATGGATTCACTGTTTTAAAAAAGACTTGTTTAAGAGTTTAGAAGTTCCACCATAATTAATACACTTGCTTTATACTACATTGATGTAAGAGCTATTCCTTTGAGTATTCTACAACCAGACATTCAAGTGTTTTCAATTACAGTCAATAGCCCCGAGCTCTCTGGCTCCTCCTGGCATGTCTGGAGCTTGAGTGCAGAGTTGAGGTAGCGGGTTAAATCAGTCTAATTTGGGAACAATGTCGTTCTGAATAACACTGGGAACAGAATCATTTCTGTGGCATTTTGGCACAAATCACCTTTCAGCAGGAATGCTGAGTGTTGATGCTGAAAATTCCTAGGATGGCATACCTGGGTGAAGAGACAGTCCCTTCTTCAGTGTAATTCCCGTGCCCGGCAGGGAGCAGCGCGCCCTCTCTGTGCTGCTTTGGGGATGCTGCTGCCCACCTGCCCTGCCCACCTGCCCTCTGCCTAGCAGCAGCGTGGCAGCTCTTGGCAGTGCTCATTGCTCCCAGCCTCGTGTTCGCTCGTGGTGAGGTCTTTGCTCCTTGGTGCTCAATGTCCTCTGTGTTTTCTGTGGCTCTGCACGGGGCATAGCTGCTGGCAGCCCTTGGTGAGAGCACTGCACCACGGCTATTTAAACAAACGCTTATTTACACGCCATGAGCACAGCATCCTATTAAAACCTATGGAGGAGGAGCAGAACTTTTCTGTGCCATTTTAGATAATTGCAGCAATTCAGCAGTTCAAAATCGCTCAACAAATATTCCTGCTGTTCTGCAAAAATCTTAAAAGTACATTTTCACATCCACATGTCTGAGTGGGAAGAAAACGATTTACTTCTGATTCAGTATAATTTACTCGTCACTATGCCTATCTCACTCTTGGAAATAAAACTGGGTTCAGAATGGAATGCAAGTAGGGGGTTGTTGCAAATGAAGCCTTTCATTCATCAACAAAAAGTGGAATACGAGATTATTTTGCTAGAATCTTGTAGCGCATAAAACTGGAGAGTGAGACAATAAATAGTTCTCTATGTGTGCCTTTATCAATGGTGGGTTTTCACATATAATTACTTTTTTTTCCCCCTCCTTAAAAAAAAAGACCCATCAAAAAAGAAAACAAGATAAAATGCAAGAGATTTAATTTCCATCTGACAAATGTTTTATCGGCTACAGAATGTTCACATAGTTATAAGAACACACCATGCAGTAATGAAAGGAAAATTAACTTGCCTTTCTATCAAGAAAAGAAATTTTGCTGGAAACAATGGGCTTGTGTTTCAGGAAACACTCAGAAGTTCACAGCAGCAGTCAAAGGTAAACAGAGAGAATAACAGCTAGATGCAGATGTAGGAGGGAGGCAACAGGCTAGGAGGAGTTCTGTCTCTGCTCTCTGGGTGTAAGAGATTTGCATTGGGTTAGTCCATCACAGGGTTGTCTCAGCATAGAGTGGTTCAGAAAAACATTTCCAGAAGGCTTTGTTTGGTGTCACAACATTGTAGCAAAGACATTTTGGAAGTGTGTGACTCTGGTCTGAGTCAGCCTTCTCTTGTGCATGATGATGCATAGATAAGAATTTTGCATATTAATTTCTGCCTGCTCTGGGTCTGACCATGAAGCTCACAGTGGTTCGGTTTCTACCATTATTACTAATTGATGTGCTTTTTTCCCAGTTTATGGCACCTGAAGTAATGAGAGACCTGTGTCACTGCCCACCAAAACAGGATTCTGTGGCTCATTGCACCTAGGAACAGTACTGAAAGTGGGGTGCACTTCTAGCACTAACTTATAACATCCCTCTGAAGAAACTATTCTGAGCAGTATGTTTTGAATTCACCTTGGAACACATTGCTGTGAAAGACTGGGGACCAGAAACTCAGAAAGAAAGGAGTTAATCTGTCTGTCTTAATGGAAGTTGAGAAAGAAGGGAGCTAATCTGTCTGTTTTAGTGGAAGTCACCTCTGTCAGCTCACACATGGAAAGCTCTTATTTTGGGTTCCAGCATTGGCCTCTCATTTTTTTCGCTTTGTATGGCATTTGAGCAAATTCTATGCCAGGGAGCTAACGCTATCATCAGGAGTTGCCTGCAGCATAGTTTGTGAGCAATCACTTTAAACTCACTCTGTTTTAGAGAGCACAAAGAAATACTCTAAAGTTGAAGCAGGCTTTTGCAATGCAGCAGTTCAACAGACCCTCCTGAGCAGGAGCAGGTGATGGGTACGGCAGGATCTCAACCGAGAATCACAGCAAAGTCTTTCAGGAAATTGCTAGACTTTCCTGCTTAAACCAGATGAGAACTTCTTGACTGAGAGGTGGTATAGGATGTGCAGAGACAGCAAGGATATGAGAACTTGGTTAGAAAGTGGGTGAGTATGGACTCTGTATGCTCTCTGGTGCAAAAAGCTTAGTTTCTGTGCAGGCAGTTAGGGTGTGTAGTAGCAATGCATTAAAAAAAGGACGTTTTGGTGATGGTTTTGAACAGGGTTTTTAATCTCCTCCCCAGCTTTTATTACTGTAAGGAAAACAAAACATTAGATTTAATTTGCTTTTTCTTTAAATATCTGAAAGAATGGTGGGTACTTAACCAAAAAAACAATAACAGTATTTTCTTTTATGTATTCTTGCAACAAGAGTGGACATTTGGTTCTCTAGGTGGGAGCTGCCAACTTCAGCTTCAAGTACCACAGCTGAAAAGAAACCTGTAGGTAATTAATTTATGTGAACAAAGCACTTCATCTGCTAATGATATTTAACCAAACTCACTGGAGAAATAAGCCAGTATGTTACCTCTACTCTCTCTTGCCGTGATGCTGTTATATCTGTATTTGTTTCAGTCACTGCTTCAGCTAGATTATTTGCATGAAATGAGCTCTCATTTTTCTCAGTACACTGGAGCTGAACATCTCCGTAGCGGTTTCCTCTCTGTCTTATATTAGTATTGTGCAATGTCGTCTTTATTTTTTTATAGTTGTGTATAATACAATGGCTTTCTGTGAGACTATAGGAGAGAATCTAGCAAACACATCATTTACATTTGCTTCTTTCTTCAAAAATATAATGGCAGAAGTAGAAGTAGAAAAGGACACCTGAATGCCGACAGCTCAATATAACTTATTATAAAATTGCTTGTATTTTTCCAAAAGTGTATTAATTTTCCACAATTTATGCAGATCGTGTGAACTCTACATGACCCTTCAGCATGTTGCAAATGCAGTACGCTGTGGAAAAATACTAACTCCAGCTCATTAGCACAGGTAGTTAGATGCCCATTCAGTTTTCAGTATGACATTTTGTTAATGATGCCAGAACCATTTCATATTTAAATTGTATATTTTTCCTAGTACATTTTAAAAGGTATCCTTTCTTTTCTGACAAAGTACAGCAACTGAAACTGGAAATAATTGTTAGCAGCTCTGGAAAATAACTTGTCAAAATGTCCTTGATGTAATTCTTAGGAATCTTAAAATTGTGATTACAAGGATATTTTTAAGAATACCGAGCTCATGCATATAAATGTGAAGTACAACTGGTTTTCTTTTAGATATTCATTGGGTATTTATTCAGACTTGAAAAAGGTGTCTGTCCCTCAGTTTTCTAGCCCTAGGGTTAGACTAGCTCTTGAGAGACACATAGTAGAAACCACAAATACAAGACAAGGACACATTAATGCCTTAAAGAATACACTGTTGTCAGCAAATAGTTAGTAATTTCAGCTGTTGGACCAGTTACATAAATCAGACAATATTCTCTTCAGAAATATTGGCTGTTGAAAATTCACATCCCACATACTAACAGAAAAACACATCTGAAACCCTGGATGTGAAACTGTAAGAGAAATATAAAATACCTACAAAAACATGTGATCTGCTAGCTTGCTGAATAGTTCTACTATTAGTGCAATGGTGATTTCAGAAATATGTCAGTCCACTGGTGAAGAGCCTCTCTTAGTGCCTCCTATCAATTACTTACCAAATCTGCAGTCTTCTGAAGCATCAGTTCCTAAAGTCATGGTGATTTCTGGGCTGAATTCTTCCTCTGAAAAAAGATACTGAGGGTTCAGGCACTGACACTGACCATAAATGTCACATTGACTTTGAGGGGGGAAAAACCCCACACAGAGAATTAACTATTTTATAGAAAATTCAGATAAGTAGTTTTTGTGCGGTAACACAAAGGGGTGTGGATAAAGAAGAGGTATCACACATAACGGCCTTTGTATTTAAATGGAGGTGCAAATGTGCCTGATAATACACAAAATGATCAATTTATCTATGTTTCTAAGTTTATGGTGGGGTGGTTATGACATCTTTTAAAAAGTTTCTGTAAATTAAAAATAAAAAATCCACTATTTGTAAGAGAGATCTGGTCACAACATTTCCAGAGAAATGCAGTGCTGTTGAAAGCACTAATCAGTGCAAGTTTAAATGGTTTTCTGAAGCGAGCACATTCTGGTGGAAAGGAAAGAAGGGCTGTGATCTAATATCCCCATGCTACAAGAGTAGAACTGCAACAGTGAAGTCTGATAGAGCCTCTGACTTTTCTCCTACAGAAACAGGATCAGAGTCAGAGGAAGGTCTTGTGTTCGCAACAGCAGATTAGAAAACATCATTTCATGAACGTGCTGGGAGATCAATCTGAAATGAATGGATCTCAGCCACTGACCAGGGACAGGATTCTTCAGTTGACCCCTAAGATTAAGCAAAGACAATACTCCTACAAAAGAGCTCTGCTGATCATAGAGATCAAAGCACCAGTTAGATTCACAACTTGATATTTGGTGACACAAAATTTCACCATGAAGGAACCCTTTAGCGTGGGAAGGTACCAATATTTGCTCATGAAAGAAGTGATCTCCCAGTGCTGAATGTTGCGTATTTTTAACGTTGAGCTATTCTTGGTTTTTTTGATAGACACACTTTTAAACTAGATCCTACACAAGATTTTATCAAAAGCTTTTGTCAAAAGCTTGTTCATTTGCATTTCATTAAGCAAATTACTTATTTTAAAAAATATAGTGATTCATTACCTATCATAGTTATCAGTAGGAACTGGTATAGTTAAAATATACAAATCCAGATGTTGCAAAGACTCCTTTTCTCTTTCTTTGGGTTTTTTTTAAATGAAGTTTTGTTTTAAAATCACTCTGAATTTATTGTATAACCAGACATTGTGGCAATAAAGCTTTGGCTTGTCCTGTCTGTCTGTCTCATTTTAAATTTTAATTGTTAGTTTCTAAAAGGTTAAGGAAGTATTTAAATGGAGGTGGAACCCAGATGGAGTATTGAGATCTACAGCTGAAATCTTAGCATACTAACATTAAGAGCATCATGGCATCTTGGCATTTGGTGAGGAAATTTAAAAAAACCCCGACCTCTCACTTGCTGATGTGAAATGAAAATGTTAAATCTCCTCTCATGCATCCAACTGCACCAACAAGTGAAAAGGTGTTAATAAGGAAGAGCATTGAGCAGTGTGACTTTTCTAGCTGAGAAAAACAGGATGTATTTATGCATCATTTCCAAATGGAGTCCTAGAGAAAGAGTAGGTAGCAAAAGGACCATATGCTCAGAAAAAAAAAGAACTGTGAGATCTTGCATGGCATAATGACAAGTGTGGGAAGGCATATTTATTAGAAAAAAAAAAGTGAGTAAATATTCACAGAAAGAAGTGTATTGGAACTGTTCTAAAGATTATAACACTACCTAGGCTATTTGTCTTGGTTTCTCTCTGCAGCCATTTCTCTTTGAAAAGGTGTCATTTGTCTCATTCGACTTTCAGACTGTGTTGGACCCAAGTTCATGTGAGAGTCCTTGTTAGGTCGCTGAAAGCATAGGTAAACGTGATGGAAGAGAGAGGGTTTTGGTTGGCAGTACTTCTTCTGAGTAACTAATTTGAGTGATTCACTTCTAAGCATTATGATTTTTATTCCCAGTGCTGGAGGGGAGGATTGGCATGACAGCGTGCTGTGAAGGCAAAGTGAGGAATGCAACTTCAGACTGTGTTATAATGTGCATTCCCATCAGAGAGAGAAGAAAAACAACTTTCTTGCATGAATTGTGGAAATAAAAGCCTCAGGTTTTTTTACTGACGCAAATGCATACAAGCTTTAATATTGAGCAGCTCTATTAACCTGTGTGAAATGACTTTGCTATCCTACTCATGTCCTTTGTGAAGACTTCACACTTCTTTGGCAAGAAGTGAAATCAAAAATGATAGCGGGCAATGGGCAGTTCAGAGGGTTGGTCTGAGTGACTGTAAAGTATTTCTAGGCTAATCTGTACAGGTTTGAATTGCAGTTACTTCTGTTCCCCTGTCTTTGAACATTAGTTTAGATATACGCCTTCTGTTTCTTTTCTTCTCCCTATTTATCACCAACATTAAACTTCCAGGAGGGCAAACTTTGATGCCTAGCTTAAGGCAGTAACACAAATACAAAATAAATTGTGCAGTTCCCGGGATTTCAGCGCTTATTTGCTGACAAAACACCAGAACCTATACCTAACTAGCTAGCCAGCTAATTCAATTCATGAGAGGATGCAAATCTATTTATACAGAATTATGTTTATGACAACAACCTATTTTGGAGACAGAGAAGCTCATGGAAGCGCATGTCTTCAGTGCAGCAAAGTCCCAGTCTTTAACTAGCCCTCCTGAATCCAAAACAAACAAAATATTACATCTCCTCTCCAAACTAGATTTTCCAAAATAGGCAGCCTCTTTGTTTACCCAAAGTGCAGGCCAAAAGTCTTTTAATATACATTAATGAGAAGGTAGAAGTAATTCTTAATGGGATCCTGACCTAATTAAGAAAATATGAAAAAATTCCCTTGGGTACCTAGATTATATGTAGGTTAGACATTCATTCTCAGTCCCTCATGTCTCTCTCCACTGGGAAGAATATGAAATTATACATGTATTTGCATTTTGAAACTGAGTTCACAAAAGAGACAACTCCTTTGACCCTTTACAGGTGAGGAGTCCTCACTGGGCTGCTGACAATTCACGATAAATCGAGCACTATGAAACACATCTGTCTCTTTCATAGGAATACTGCTTCTGCCAGCTGTTAACCTGGCTGTTGATTAGTCAATTGAACAGAAAAGACTATAAATGCAGCAAGAGATGAAATTGGCATCTGTGAGACAACAAAATAATAATTTATGTTCTAATTATGCATAGCGACTTGCTTGAAGTTCAGCCTTTCCGTGCAAGTTTTCCTTCAGAAGACTTATTTCTGAAAATATTCCCAATACTCTTTCCTTCCTGCTGTTGTTCCTTCATTTCACAAAATCTTTCTTGTGAAACATAAAAATCTTTGTGAAGATATGCTTCATGTTTAGCCTTACCTGTGGGAGCAGAGGAAGGATGCATAGTTCATACCGTTTGCCTTATTAAACGTCTTTTGACCAACTGGAACCTCTTCCAAATAATCAGGTTTTTACTTCAGTGATTTCTAAATATTTATTGATTATGGATGTGAGTCTGAAGCTATGAAAAGTAGAAAGGCTTCCTACCGTGTCCAGAAAGTTTTGATTGTTGTTTCCCACAGGGCTGGCACTGACGTTTAAGGCCAGACCAATAATGAGAACATATGTGAGTCTGGTCAGGTAACATCGGATAGTATTACCAAGTTCTTACAGCTATTCAGCAAAACATGTTTGTAGAGATACAGTAAAATAGAAGGCTGTTGGTAAAAAATCATTGCAACAAACTTTGGGTAATTTGACATTTTTCAGTTGCTCTTTTTCTTGACACATTAGGTTTTATGGTTAGTTTTCAATTCGAGTTGTGGACTGAGGAACACACATGGAACATTAATATTTTGGTCAGTTGTGTTTAGTCTACTCCTTGTACTAAATATTCTTCTTGTAATATCACTATGAGTTGTCTACCCTGTGACATCTCTTCCAGCATGGGCATGCACCAAAATACCAAAATGAGAAAGAATACTGTGAAAAGAGCCAGTAAAAACTTCCTGATGAACAGGTAACAAATATATGATTACAGAATTTGATTTTAAGCCAACTTCATATAACATTTCGATACTTAACTGCACCCTCTAATGTATGGTCAGGCTCTTCTAAAGAGTTAACCTAAGATAATTTGTTAGGTGAGTTGTTACTTATGATGCATTTGTAACAATCAATGAGAATTGTTTTTATAATTGAGAACTAGGCTCCGTGTATAACTAGGCTTTCCTGTATAATTTATAATGAACTGTCTTTCTTTTGAAATTTCAATGATTTTTAAAGTGAAAAAAAAAAGAATGTCCCCACAATGAAATAAGATAGCTGGATATGCTTCAGTGGTGACTAACCGGAGCTACTGTTCAGTTACATCATGTCCTTCTTCTCTCATGGGCACTGGATTCCCCATTGGGACTTCAGCTTCCAAAGCTGAAAGCTTTCTCCGTATTTCTACATATTACTCACAGGAAAGATTATGAGTTGTCATAGGACATGGGGTATGAGCTGGAATATGAGGCTTCTGTAATTTAACTCATATGAAGCACCCAAGAATTTTTCCAAATAAAAATATTTGGATTTTAGCTGGAGAGTTTTAGTTTTTGGGTCATCATTTAAAATTTTAGGATTTCAAGAGAAATAAAAGAATGCTGGTCACTCAAATGCAATCACTTCTTTTTCTATCACAGCAGCTTGCCGTGATTGAGGCTGGTAGCTCTGTGCAAAGGGCAGCTCACCACATGACTGGCATGTCCACTTGTTTTTGCTACCCTGCTCTTCACCATTTAATAGGACACAAGGTTGATCTGATTATGTGCACACGCAGAATGTACAACTTTTACTTTCTATTGTGACTCCCTGTAAAAATTTGGGTGTTACAGAGGATACAAAGTTCCTGTATGGAAGCATGGAGACCTTCTCTAAAATGGACTAAATTATTTAGCTGTAGGTAGGGCACCTTTTATTTACTCATTAATGAGTATGTTTAAAGCAAGAAATATCAGGAGAAAGATGCTAATGGTTGAGGCCACTTATTCAAAAGAGATTCTCTGGATAACTGCTGGTGCTAAAGATGGGATTCATCTGACCCATTTTAGAAGTTTACTTTGATGGGATGAGTTGTGCCCTGCAAGCGTTTCTTTTTTTACACTGAGAATAAAACTACAACTATTTCAGATGTAAGCCTCTGTATTTTATCAGCTGAATCCCACTGTTATGTTGGAAGGCTTAAGATTTTATCTAACAGGAAATGGAAAAGAATAAGCACTCGGGCTCTCTTTCCCAACCACCCATCCCCCGCCCCCCACTTCCCAGAGAAATAATAAGCTGAGAACTGATGTGGGCTGTAGAGATAAAATCAATAGGTTTTTTTACAAAAGAAATCAAGGTAAATCACACCGAACAGATTGTGAACAGCTACTGCTAATGAGCAGTCACATTAACTATTACTAACAACAATGTGAATGTTTGTCAGGGCAACTGCTTACGATCTGCCTCTGAGATTTAAAGGAAATGCTGGAGGGGAAAAAATCAAACAAAAACATGAATATGGAAGGATAAAGATAAAAGGAAAGAAAAGAAAAATGAGAAAAGCAATAGAGGAGAAAGTCTGAACAAATTGTAAGATTGAATGTTGAATTTTAAGGCCCTGAAAGGGTCATGAGGCTCAGCTGAGATAGGAATGGAAGGTAAAAGAGAGTAGATTAATTGAAATTTCACTATTATAATATAATGCAAGTTATGATAATTGTCTGTTATCTTTTCTTTGGAAAAATGGTAAACATGCTTTTTATTGAGCCATATCTAAGTTAAACTTTTATAAAGACTTTTTTACATTGTAGGATAGAGTTTCTGGTCAAAATATACATAGAGAGACTATTTACTGCTTAACACTAACCTGGAGTATTGGAGAAGTGCCCTGTCTTCTTAATTGGTGTTAAACCTCTGCCACCTTCACATGTTTCTTGACAAGATGATTTTGTTATTCTGGCACAGGATACTCATGAGTAATGACATGGTTTGACTAAGGCAGAAGTATGCAAGGAATATGACCAGGAGACTCCATGGACTAATTCAGCCCTCTGATTATAACCCACTACTGGTTCTCCAGGTCAGCAGCGATGAACTGGATGAGAGAAGACCTAGGGAAATCAAAAATTACTTCAGAGCACTGGGGCTGCTGGTTGAAGGGACAGGAGCACAGGCAGTGTTTTTCTTAACACCTTTGGTAGCAGGGAAGAATGCCAAAAGGAACAGGAGAATCCATTTGATCGACATGTGGCCTAAAGACTGATGGTGCCATTGGTGGAATCTTGCCTTTTTTGGTCATGGGGTGGTTCATACAGCACCAGACATGTTGCAGGCAGATGGAGTTCACCTGCCTAAAAGAGGGAAGAGGATCCTAGCCTGTGAATTGGCAGGGCTGATTAAGAGGGCTTTAAACTAGGTTTGAAGAGGAAGGAGATAACACCAGGCTCCGTAGAGATAAGCCTATGGGTGGTATACCAGTGTTGGGAGTGAAATTGGTACCCAGCAAAATGCAGCTACACCCTGCTGACTCTGAGCTGTGCTGGCCACACTGGAACAGAGATGCAGTCTTATGGACACGACCAGGGACTCCTGAGGTAATAGAAAACAACAGTGAAATACTGGAGAATTATTTCAAAGGAATTAAAGTGTATTCTTCTAGGAAGGTGACACGGTTGGCAGCCCAGCTGAGATGTGAGCCCATGACTGGAGTGTGAGTATCAAGGAGTACAGGCTGTTCAGAAGAGACAGGAGAAGGAAGGAGAGGAAGAGGGGCTGCCCTCTACATCTGGAGTGGGATTGAGTGTGAAGAGTTGTCTCTGAAGAGCAGCCATGAGCAGGTTGAAAGCCTGGGGTAAGAATCAGAGACCAGGGAAATAAGGGGAACTTTGTGGTCAGTGCCCACGACAGGCTGCCTGACCTAGAGGAGCCACTGGTGAGCTTCCTGTTCCAGTTACAGGAGGCATCGTGCTCGCAGGCCCTTGTCCTGCTGTGGGACTTTAACCACCCTGACATCTGCTGGAAAAGCAGCATGGTGAGCTGTAGACAATCCAGGAGATTCCTGGGATGCATGGACAATAACTTCTTGACCCAGGTAATAGACAGCCCTACCAGAGGATTGCATTACTGCATCTGTTTGTCATCAATGCAAGCGAGCTAACTGGGGACATCAAGACTGGAGGCAGCCTGGGTTGCAGTGGTCATGCACTGGTGGAGTCTGCAGTCCTGAGGGATATGGGTCAGGTAAGGTGTAAAGTTAGGCCCCTGAAATTTAGGAAAGTAGACTTCCAGCTTTTCAGGGAGATAGTCAGGGGGATCTCCCTGGAAACTGCCCTCAGGGACAAGGGAGTGGAACAGAGCTGGCATACCTTTAAGGAAATCTTCCGTAGAGTGCAATAGCTAGAGCAAGAAATCAGACAAAGAAGGCAAAATACTGGCATGGCTAATTGAAAAAAACAAAAGAGAAAGAAGCAAATGCACAGGCAGTTGAAGGTAGGACAGATGTCCTGTGAAGAGTATAGACATGAAGTGCAGTTGTGTAGGGATACGGTCAGGAAGACCAAGGCAAAGCTGGAGCTGAACTTGCTGATGTAGTTGCCAAGCCACTCTCCATGATATTTGAAAAGTCGTGGCAGTCAGGGAAAGTCCCAGGTGATAAAAAGGGGAAACATTGTACCCATCTTTAGAAAGGATAGAAAGGAGGACCCTGGCAACAACCAACCTGTCAATCTCACCTCTGTACCCAGGAATATCATAGAACAGATCCTCCTAGAAGTTGTGCTAAGGCACGTGGAGAACAGGAGGGTGATTTGGGACAGCCAGGACAGCTTCACTGAAGGGAAGTCCTGCCTGACCAACCCAGTGGCCTTCTATGGTTGAGTGACTCCGCCAGTTGTCAAGGGAAGGGCTATAGATGTCCTGGACTTCTGTAAAGCTTTTGACATGGTCCTCCACAATATCCTTCTCTCTAAATTGGAGAGAGATGGATTTGATAAGTGGACTGTAGATGGATAAAGAATTGGTTGGACAGTCACATCCAGGGGGTGGTGGTCAATGGCTCAGAGTCCCAATGCACATCAGTGACAAGTGGTGCCCTCAAGGGTCCAGTGTTATCAACAGTTTCATCAATGACAAAGGGATTAAGTGAATCCCTAGCAAATTTGCAGATGACCCCAAGCTGAGTGGAGTTGTTGACACACCTGAAGGATGGGATGCCATCCAGAGGGACCTGGACAAGCTCAAGAAGTGGGCCCATGGGAATCTCACGAGGTTTAACAAGACCAAATGCAAGGTGCTGCACCTGGGTCGCGGCAATCCCCTGTATCAACAGAGGCTGGGGATGAACAGATCAGAGTAGCCCTGCTGAGAAGAACTTGGGGATGCTGGTGGATGAAAACTCACCGTGATCCAGCAATGTGCACTTGCAGCCCAGAAAGCCAGTTGTGTCCTGGGCTGCATCCAAAGCAGCATGGCCAGCAGGGTGAGGGAGAGGATTCTGCCCCTCTGCTCTGCTCTGGTGAGACCCCATCTGCAGTGCTGCATCCAGCTCTGGGGTTGCCAGCACAGAAAGGACATGGACCCATTGGAGCAAGTCCAGATGAAGCGACCAAAATTATTAGAGGCATGGAACACCTCCCCTGTGGGGAAAGGCTGAGAAATTTAGGGTTGTTAAGCCTGGAAAAGAGAAGTCTTCAGGGAGACCTAATTGTAGTCTTCCAGTACCTGAACGGGCCCAACAAGAAAGATTGAGAGGGACTTTTAATAAGATCATGTCGTGACTGAACAAGGGGGAACGGCTTCAAACTTAAAGAGAATAGGCCAACAAGGACAGATTCTCTTTACTGTTGTTTCCGTTCATCCTTCCATGGCTCTTGAAGACTTGAAGCCGTGCAATACGCTTAACTGGGGTGCAATATCCATGGAAGGAGATTTCCAGCGTGTGGTACTTGCCATTGGTTGTTGAGGTCGACAATTGGTAATTGCTGTACTACATCTTCTGACCATTTCTAGGAAAATACTTTTTAATATTCACTATAAATTTGTCCTATAAGCACCTTAATCTAATGGCTGTTGTGGAGCATGGAATATGAATCAGGTGTGTGCAGGTATAAACCAAAATTAATTCAACTAAAGGAAGCTGAAGTCTTGTGAGAGATTGGATGATGTGTTTTAAGATAAAACAACACATTTCAGTCTCTTTCTAAAAAAAAAAAACAATTCTTCCATTTTAAATGTTTCATATTCATCTGGATTTATTTGCTCTTCATCACCGCAACTCTTCCAACACCTTCGGTCCTATGTGGTTTTTTTCTCCATGATTACCTGCTCTCTTTACTTTCCTCAGGTAGTCTAAGCAATAAAATTTTAAAAAATGCTATTTTTCTAGGTTAGGCAGTACCTGATATTTGGAAATTGTGTGCAGAAGGTCAGGAATGTGTCTGACTTGGAAACCTGAATGCAGGTCTCAATGTACAGTACATATTCACAGTCAGCATTCTGGCCTGTAGGACATCGCTATTTTAACAACTTCTCTTATCCACATTCAACTGAATTTCAAAACAGACACAAAAGTAGCCAGTTAAGTATAATAAGTTGGCTTTCTGCCCTTGCTAGCAGAACCTTTTTTTTTTCCTTCTTTTTTTTTTCATGAACATGTTTATTCTGTTGGAACTGAAATGAATTCGATAATCATTGAATCGACTCAATTGACCATAGCAGGATGGAAGACCAATCCACTCAGTATGGCACCTCACCTCTACTCTCTCTGTGTGACCGATATAAATTCAGCCTAGTTCCATTTGCTTTCTTGCTTCATCTTACATAATTCCACCTGAAGTAGAACAAAGCAAGGTATTTCCTGTCAGGCTGCCTTTTTCTGTGAAGTATGTTGGATGCAAATGAAGCTATACAACGTATTATATATTTCCATCACACAGCTTCTGTCAATTTATCTTCAGGGAAAGTTAGGAAGACCAGCATGGAGGATTCACAGGATATGACAATGTACAAGTAAGATAAAGGCTTCCCTAAACCAGCAGGGTTAACTGGCTCCTGCAAGGATTATATTTCCAAGAATTCATCCTTCCGGTATCACCTTCTCACCGTTCTTACTGAAAATTAAATTACCATTCTTCATGAAAATTAGCTCATTTATTGGATTTTTTGCTTACTTTAGTACCTACAAGCACATGCACAACAATGAATAAATCTTCCTCATTTAATTACTCTCTCGAAAAGTCAAAAGAGGTTTCAGAGACAGCATTTGATTTCATGGAAGAATGAAAAATCATAAAAGAGCTTTAGGTCCCCAATTTATTCTGAGTTCCTTACAACTGTTTCTTCCCAGACTAAACCTAACCATCATGTTTTTCATCAATGTTAAACAATAGAGAAACACTTTTTTGACTATATTATAGATTTTTATTTTACTGAGACTTAATTTATTCTTTTTCTGGGGTTTTATTTAACTAATTACAACTTTGTTAGATTTTACCTAGGAAAGGTTCCTTTGCTTTGTCTCTCAATATTTTATCGTGCAAAGAGCTACAGTCTTCATTAGAAATGGATTCTGAGCAGATAGAAATAAATGAGCAGTGGAAACTAGGTGGAAGCAGGATGTAACTACAGGCCATGAATTTCTATGAGTGAATGCAAGGATGAAGTGATTTGGTTTTTCTAATCTGTAACAGAAGTTTCCTGCTGCTTCTCCTTTAGGCCATTTATTTTTCTCAGGGATTTGGAGGAGCTACAGGCCTTGGCTCCACAATTCTGCATAATCCAATTGCCCATAATCAAAACAGTTGCAGTAGACACCCCTGTAATCAGCATGAAAATTATGAAGGCGACAAAAGAAAAGAACTGAAGGAGATACAGATCAACACAACTCAAGGTAATGCTTGGACATTTCCTCTTCACTCACTTCTGTGTGCAAAAGACAATTACTACCAAAAGGATATGATTCTTCAGACAGTGTACAAGAGATGTAAGATCTCAAGAATACTAGACGTTTTTTTCTCCTCGTTTATTTAATGGACCGTTTTAAATTGCAAGGAAAAAAGTATCAGTGCAGTTATAATTTCTTTTAATAGTTCAAATCAGATTTCAGTTTTATTTGTCATAGCAAGGAGAAGAAAGGAAGTTGCAATGGGAGCTGAAGCAGCTAAATTATCAAAGTACAATGACTAGCAAGGAAAGGACAAAGAGAAGGGACACTACAGCATATTGCCTGCCGGTGAGTTCAGCAAGTAGAAGAAATACTCTCTTGAGGGGCCACAAACAAACACAGAAAATAACATAGCTTGAAGCAAGCCCCCAGCATTTTCACAGGTGCTCAAAAAAAAAAGGGTGAGTTCAAACAAAAAATCTGAATTAGAAGTTCACAGTGAAGTGTAAATATTGGTGTCCAGAATTTGACCTGTGCTAAATAAAACATGACAAATTTCGTGAAACTTCAAATACAGCACAACTTTTCATTAAGGTTGTTGAAACTAGTGTTAACATTTGGAAGAAAAATAAAACAATATGCTTGCTATTGATGACCTGGGTGATTACCAGTAATAGGATTTGTTTGATTTATTTGGGAGTATCAGCAGCATTGTATGATCTTTAACTACATAAATTATGTAACAACTACACAACAGTGTTCTTGATTTCATAGTTCAATAATCAGTGACCACTTTTATCAGCATCTCATGGTGACATAATGATTTTTCATCCTTTATGATGCAGAGGCCAGCTGCCTTTCTAGATTAATTTTCAGCTTTTATAAAATTAAATATCTGATGTAGAGTTTATTTTTACAACATCCCTCAATACTGTGACGGTCCAGGGACAAAGACAAACTACAAACTCTGCTTTTGATAAATAATCAAAATTGTATTTCACCTTCAGTGTACAAAACTGGCACAAAAATAAATTTATTAATGAGGAGCATAGGTACAATCTGATTTTTTCTGTACTAACTGGTCCCCTCCTCAACTTTACTCAGCTGTGAATAATTCTGCTTGTATGTGCAGCAGATAACACCACTCTTTGGAGAGGTTGTGTACTTGCTAAGCAGAGGAGGCTGGAGTAAGGATTGACCTGTTTATGTACATTTCCATGATTCTGATGGTATAACAGATCCTTAAAATGTTACTTGTCCCTGCATGGAAACACCATCGCCAATGGGCCTGGCATGTGGGCACCACAGGGTGAGAAGGAGCATGGTGACAGAACAGCTTCTGGAAGGCTTTTCTGACACGCAGAAGAACCCGCACAGTGTTTCTGTGCCATAGCCCACTCTCAGGGCACGAGGAAATATTCTACAAAGGAAGAGAAAGTGTGAAAAAACAGAGTTAGTATGTTGTTATGCTCCTGTCTCTGCAGAGGAGGAGATGATTAACCTCTATTTTGCCCCACTTCTATTTTCTTTTCCAGATCATGTCCTCTGTTCCCACACAACAACAGCAGCTGGCCCTTGATTCTCTCAATGACAATCAAGATTAAGTGACAGGTAGAGATACCAGTTAATAAAATAGATTTTAATTTTAATCCCATGAAATGTAACTTCATTCAATAACCAGAAAGGATTCTTTGAGAACTTATGATATTACATTGTTTTGGGAACTTAGGATAGCCCATAGTGCCAGTCACTGAATGTATCGACCGGCTTAGAGAATTTTGTAATTATTCCAAGATTTAAAATTGTTTATTGAATAACTTATGTAAAAATTCATAAGCAATTTTCAGGAAGTAATTAATTCTGAAAACCTGAACCTTTCTTGGAAATCAGGATTTTGTTTTCTGTTCACTGGCTGGATCAGAAGAGAATATATGCTGAAAACCCAGTTATAAGTAATTCTAAAATCAGCATTCTCTCGAAAATAGTCTCAACTGTTCAGTTAAACCACCAGCTTTTGCAAATGTTTCTGCCAGTAAACTGACTCGGTAGTGTATTTTTAGCAAGCAGAGATCACTGAATTACTTTTTTTATTTGGGATGAATATCCATAAGCATTTTGAAACAGGCACCTAGTGCCTATTGCATTTCAACTTTCTTTACAGAAAAAAACAAGGTAGTATGACTGGATGTGAAAGTTATGTGATGAATTTCTCACATTGCAGTGATTCAAAGAATTAATAACGTGCTTGAGAGTTTTTCGTAATGAATTTACATTCTGTCAATTAATTTGAAATAATTTGAAATGACTGGCCCAACTACTATGCAGGAACATGCACTGCCATTGCTTGCTATGGTACTTGTCACACTTTGAGCACATAATGTGGCATACATTTTTTATTACTTAAGAATCTGAGAAGGACCTAAAAATAATGAAGAATGAATATATTTATTCCTATGTTTTCAAGTGTTTGACAACTTTCAAAAGCCTTTTGTTCAGAAAGCAATCTACAAAGCCTTATTTTTATGTCTTATTAACACTCTGTTTAGAGATTCCTTTAAAATATGCTCAGATTTTATAGCTGGGAGACACCACTGCATGGTCTGATTTCCTGCACAGGATTTTCTTGAGTGAATTATTGCTCCTTGATCATAAAGCATGTTTTAGAAAAATCTACTGCAACAAGTGCCAAATATCTGTGATCAGATTAATTGCGGATGCTTTCGGTACTATTTAACTGCTTTCTGGTACTATTTAACAGGTTATTCAAGTCCAACAAAACTGAGGTTCAGGAAGAAGGGAAACAGTGCAAAGAAATAAATTTTCTTTGTTATTAATCTAATCTCATCTTTTTATATTTTTATGTAAAAATTGAGGTAGGCAGTAGAAATTAAACTGGTTCCTCTACTTTTCCACTTTCAGTAACCTCAAGAGGATTTGAAGAACTTTTAGTCAGATTTAGGGTATGTAACACACTCCCTGATTTTCCTCTGTGAGCAAAGAGCATACACTTTTCTACAGTCGTGTTAAGCTCTCATAATGGCTCTAGTAGTTAGAGAAAACAACATATTCAAATTCTTACGTGCAGAGCTTCCAAGTAAAACCAATGCTTTTTCTGCTCTTTAAGCAGAACAGTCCTTGGAGCTTACGCTGCAGACCAAAGACTGCTAAAAACATAACCCTTTTTCATAGCTTTTAAAATCTGAAAATAGACTGCCTTTCCTGAAGCATCCAGAAAGTAATTTTCAGAAGTCGTTCCATCAAAAACTGGTAAAACAATGTGAGTAAGCTAAAAAAAATTGACTTGAATGAAATAACAGGTTTCAACAGAAACATTTTGCTGAAAATATTCTGAGTAGCTCTTCACAGTATGTCTATATAAATAGTGCACCACTACTAGAAGTCCATTTAATTAAATTAATGAAGATAGTATGTGAAACCTGTAAGTGAAGTGAAACATGACACTGCTTGCAAATATTTTTTAAGCCATTGGATAATGAAGAAGTTCCCTTCTGACTGTTTTAGGCGTTATTTATTTTACAGTTAGTGATATTGGACAGGCTCACTTAGATCTTTAGGCAATGTGATCCATGTGTCTGCCAGTTACTTGCTTGTTCTTTAAGAGCTGCAGCTTGCAGTGCAGGCAGCAATATGTACTTTGAGAGCTGATCTTCCCTAAGTGCCAAAACCTAGAGTCCATGTTACATAAAAAAAATGAAACCCACAAATTTTTCACCAAAAAGGAAATTTCATTCTCTGCAAATCATAAAGAGAAGCACAAAACTGAAATGCACCAAAAATATTTTAAGGGCAATCTCCTTGCCCCAACTCCTCCAGTTATCAAAGTATCCTCCAGTTATCAAAGTATCCTCCATTTCTAAGGAGCTTTGGCTTACTCTCAGAAGTCTGTTGAAGAGGCCCTCCAAAAAGCTTCTGAACAAATGCTCTTTTACAGAGCTTTTGCAGGATTTGTATATCCTTTTGGAATGATACAGTGGGAAAGATTTGATCCTGGCCCAGCTGCCAGGTGGTATAATTCAGGGTGCAGAACTTACACTTTGAAATATAGTAAATTGCAGAAGTCATACATGAGGTAGTCATGGGTTACATTGCCAGGCTCTTCTTATGCTGGTTTTACTCAGCATAAATCAGCTTTCATTCTGTAACCATTTCCTTAATATGAAAGTGTGAACTTCAGCTACCTCTGCCAAGACATCCCGGAGTATATTCTCCTTTTTCCTTTGTGGAAAAAAACCCACAAAACAAAAACAAAACCCGAAACCAACCAAAAAACAAAACCAAACTTCTGCATTCCTATTTAAATTAAATTGTAATTAGCAATATGTTTTGAGCGTTTGATGATGTTCAGGGTACTCTATATCCTGATATATTCAGAATGTTGCAGAACTCCTTAGTTTAAGGAGGAAAAACCATCTTGGTATTTGGCAGAAGAAGAAAGAAAAAACAAGATGTGAAATGTCACACTGCCTAAAATAATTCAGAAATCTCAAAAAAAGGGCAAACTTAATAAAGACAGGGAGATTAATATACTTTTTTTTCTAAGTGAAAAAAAAGATTTTTCTCTATATTTGAAATCTTACTTAGAAATTCAGCAATACTATTTTATTCAAAATTTCAGAGAAGAGCTGCAGGATACAGAGGGATCACATGAGGCAAATTAGAAAAACCGAGGCTGAGGGGCTTCAGGATTCTTTTAAAATAAAATTTGTCTCAGGATCACGGATAACAGTTGTATGTACCAGGTTGTGCTGTTTGCTAATGAAACTAAAGATGTGGAGTTCTCCTTGAGCTACCATTACATTAAAAAAGGCAGACAAGACATAACTATGCAGTTGTAAATGCTTTACTGGACAGAGACACCAGCAGTACAAGCAGTAGGGAAGGAAATAAAAATTTACAGAGTGAAGACACTATAGATTAAGCCAGACACAAATCAAATGAAGGCTAAGTTTTTGCTCTCTGAGTTGTAAACCTGATTAATCAATTCATGGTAGGATTTGAGCTGTCTTAATTAATACTTAGTAAAAGAACTAAAAAGACTGCACTTTTAGGTGAAAAATAGAACATTTTCAGAAAATAAAAATTCTGCTTTGGCAATGGCAAAGTCTAAGTTGAAGAAGTTGAAAAAGAACAAACATACAAGCTAGGGGGCAAATAGCTGCTGCCTTTTTGAACCTGAACTGTGGTATCGTTTTCTTGTTTCCTTCATTTCTTTGAAGGTAAACACAGGTTCCATTTCTAGCAAAGCTGGCTTAAAAAACTTGTTTTGCTGAAATGTTCCCCTTTAAAAAAATAACCATTGCTCTAAACATAAAAAAATCAGCAGAGAACCTTACCCTAATATTTGCATTGTCATGGCTATGGCTCCCCAAAACTTTCAATGAAGAAATTGCTGAACCTCTGATTCTTGTGCTGATGGGCCCCTGTGAGCTCAAGGGACAGCAGGGCCCAGAGTGGTAACAGAAAAGGGCAGTCCAATAGTCTTATTCTCTTTATCCTTTGGCAAATCAGTTTTCAGTGGGGTTCAGATTGTAGGAATCCTTAGAATGAGAAGAAGAAAAAAAGAAATTGAGCAGAGAGAAGACCTTCAAAATGCAGAGAAATTGAGAAAAGAGAAGATCTTCAAGATAGAGGAGAGTCATAATGAATTTTAAGAAAAAGCAAAGTCAGTCTCTGAGAAAGACTGGTTAGAAGATGAGATCAGGAAGAAGTGCAATTTTGTTTCATGTGTTTCCTTCTCTTACTGCTGAAATGGCAGGAGGAAAATTAACCAGTGATTTATTTTAAAAATAAATGCAGGAAAGTGTGGGGATTGATAGGCTTAGTCAGAGATCTCTGGGAATAAAAAGGGTGAAAAAGTGAAAGAAAGGTGACAATATGCAAAAAAATTACTTCTCTAATGGCTAAATAGTTTGCCTCTCTGCCCAATTGCTTGCTGATATTCCAGGAGTGCCGAAGCCGAAAGAAACCTTTTGGGTGCACAGAATGTATTTTGCATTAATAAACTACCTATTCTGTGTATTGAACAGAAAGCTTTTGGAAGAAAAACATGTGAGAAGAGAGTTAGACTAAAATTAATAAAAAGGGAACATTGGAAATTCAGGTCTTTGCAGGACCATGCTGCATATTCAGATGTAAATAGATGGAACACTTAGGTTAATATGGTTCGCCTGCCCAAAATGACCTGTGAAGAGGTGTGTATATAGTACCCAATTCAAAATAAAAATTGTTGACAAATAGACTGAATGAACACAATTATAATGTTTTAGTGGAACAAAACAAACACAGCAATAGCAAATATTAGCATTACATAATATGTAGCCTATTCTGCATAATAAACTAAAGGTACTATTGTTTATTCTAAACAGCTAAGCACTGTTCTTCATGTCAATATGTAGTATAAAAATTATCCCAGACTAAATAACACTTTCTAAGTGAAAACTTTACTCACAAACCTGGGAAAGTGAACATAAATAAAAAAATGAACATCAGAAATCTTGCATTACTGTCACACTGTTCAATCTGTTGTAGCATCTTTATCTCAGAATCTGAGAATCACGGAGTGGCAGAGGCTGGAAGGGAACTTTGGAGGTCACCTTGTACAGCCCCTTGCCTGAGCAAGGTCACCTAGAGCAGGTCGCCCAGGACCATGTCCAGATGGTTTTTGAAGATCTCCAAGGACGAAAACTCCACAACATCCCTGGACAACCTGTGCCAGTGCTTGGTCACCCTCAAAGTAAAAAAGTGTTTCCTGATGTTCAGAGGAAATGTCCTGTGTTTCAGTTCATGCCTGTTGCCTCCCGTCCCATCACAGGACACCACTGGAAATTGCCTGGCTCTGTCTTCTCTACACTGGTCCCATTCTTGTTTCAGTCTTTGTTCCCAGATTTGAATAATAGTTTTCTAAAATGTATATGTGTTGTTCTACCTGACTTTGTATCTCATTCACTTTGATTTTCCAGCTTGTTTACTCTGAAATTTGTTTTTGAAGAGCCAGTTTTTGCTACATGGTTCTTGCATTGTAGTATACTATACATGGTTATGATACTCTCTGAGTTAATATTCTCAAGAGTTTTTTAAAAAAACTCTATTGGAATTGTATGATCTTGTAAATGTTTTCTGTGGATGAATTTAGCTGTTGCTTAATTGTGACCACCTATTACTGCCAGATCCTGAGCACACTGTATTTTAATAAAACAGAGGCATATCAAGCAAACAAAAGTTCTCTTCAAGGGAATTCTGCAGTTTTCTTTCTGTTGCATGATGATCAGAAGTGAATCACTGTGAGTGGGGAGGAGGAGGGGGAGGAGAAAGGAGAGAAGCTGAAAGAAAACAGACTAATTCTGATTAGACTTGCAGTTGAAATAATAGAAATTTATCATGCAAACATCTAGGTTGTTTTTAGAAATAAACATTGCAGTACTGAAGTCTGTCAATAATACATTACTGTGGATTGCTTCAATGTAGTGTATTTAACTGTGGTCTTAAATGGGAAAAAGACCAGAATATGGAGCAACAGAGCCTAACAAGAGTAGATGTTTTATATCCATGTTAGCATTTGGTATAGGCACTGTTTCTCTGGTCTTCAGCATGATCCTTCCAAAACCATTCAAGATACTGATCTCAGTTTATTAAAACAAGGAAATTAACATGGGGACTAAGAGGCCCTTTCATTTTTATTTAAAACTGTACTTATTGCAATAGCTTCCTGCTCAGAGATTTTTCTCCGAGTCTAAAAAAGGCTCACCCTCTTCTCCATAAGCTGTCATTCAGTTCTTCAATCTTTCCTAATAAATCATTCCTTCTAGACATTTTTCCATGAAATTCTTTCTGTCTGTCTGTCAAATAATCAAGCTTCTGGACTTCTCAATAGAAGGTGCTTATTTTGAGAATCACATGTCAACATTTATAAATCCAGAGTGTAGGCAGTGAGAGCAGAAATAGTATGCCTTCAAAGACTTGTATTGGGTCTGGATGAGGTGGAGTTCATTTTGCCCATAGCAGCTCCATCCAGTGCTGTGCTTTGTACTGGTGGCCAGAAAGGTGTTGGCATCACACCCATGTTTTGGCACAGCATCAGCGCTGTTTCTCCAGCGTTCCCCCATCACCAGCAGGCTGGGGGTGGGCAAGATCTTGGGAGAGGACACAGCTGGGACAGCTGATCCAAACTGACCAAAGGAATGTAATGCACTGTGTCTGCTCAGAAATAAAAGCTCAAATGAAGGAGGAGGGGAGAGAGAATTGCAGAGAGTTGACCTACCACAGTACCATCCTTTAATATTACCGCAGTAGGTGGTAGGTAACTGTTCAGATCAAAGGCAATTGAATAAGATGCTGGCAAACTTCAACACCTCTGAAACAACTCTGAAACACAGGAGTACCTTTAAAAGCCCATGAGTGGCAGTACGGAGATTGCCAAAGTTGTGTTATCTAGACAGCCTGAAAACAGAGAAACATGTTGTTCGAATTTTTAATTATCCAAAGGAAAGGAGACTAGAGACCCTAATGTGAGGATAATAACTATTGATCAATTCATACATAATTGAGGATGTAGAAAGAAAGCACTTCTGGTCCCTTCTTCAATTGAATTCTGTGTCAAGCCATAACATTTGAAAAGGCATCCAGTGCTAATTTCAAGGATGGTGGATTGACAGGTGTTATTTTATTAATTGATTACACCCACATTTAAAGATAGGCATTAAACCTTAATGTGTCTACCACCACTAAATGCCAATAAGTGTTTTCCTTTTAAAGAGTTCTTCTCCTGAGGGTAAATGCTTACAGATTGTGAAGAGTTCACCTCAACATGTTCTTCCATTTGCTTTAAAAAAGATTTATTTAATCTTTTCCTTGAATGCACATCTCAGTACTTGTTTGTAGCTCTTTTTTATTCAATGAGTAAAGGAAAGAAACACACATACTTTTGAAGGACTGAAAAGTCTTGCTAGATAAAGGGGAAAAAACCCAGAAAAGGAATCTGTGTCTTTCAAGTGGTTCAGAAGGACGAACTGATAGCTAGAGCTTAAAAATAATAATTAAAGAGATAAAAACAACCTTGGGTAAACAAAAGCAGTGTATTGTAGCAGTTGCCAGATCTTTTCACCTCCATGTGAACTATATGCTAGAAAGAAAAAGCCCAGGCACAGCAGTTTGGGCAAACACTGGCCAAGAAAGATGATTCTATTTACAAGAATACGGGTGAGAAAAAGGGTCATAAACCAGTCCGAAGGTAAAATCAGATACACGCTTTTGTTGTAGACATTAGAAAAACTCCAGATGGGTGACATTTGCACCAGTCCTTAGACCAGAAATGCAAAGAATTAAACACTCAACTCCTTGAAAAGTGAGATCCTCATTATCCATGATCTTACAGTGCCTGGCAGCAACAGTTTAATGAGGCCTAACCAGGCATTTCCTTCTCTCTAACGTTTTTTTTCTCAGGGAGCAAAAGTTCAAGAGTTGATTAGCTACATAAAGGATTAACTTTGCTTGGTAGAACCCACTGTCCATCTGGTGTTGATCCCAAGGGAGAAAACAGGTGGTAGTTGTGACAAGTTTTAGCACAGTTACACAAGCTTTGTGCAAAACACCCACTGCACAGACACTTTCCTTGTCTTTACACCCACCCTGAGCCAGAATTCAGGAAAACGGCACAGGTCATGGTTGTCAGCTGTAGTAGAGAACTGAGGAGGCTGTAAAGAGTATTTTCCTGGCTAATATTTTTCAGATGGGCAAAAATATCACCAGTGCTAGTGATGGTTCAAAACAAGACAGGCACAGTCCAACTTTCTGGCAAATCAAACCAGCCAGTTTTGAGCTCATGTCAGGTACTGGTGCTGAACTATTAGTTGCCTGTACGTTCCCTCCATGCACCAGTAAAGCTAAAATTTACATTGCCAAAATGCATCTGTATTGCTGCCAAGGGGAAATAAGCCAGACTGGACTTCAAACCCAGACGTGGGATGTGAGGCAATTTTACCCCTGTATTTGCCATTGATTTCCTTTGTGACTCTTGGAACTTCTTCCTCGAAGTTTTCAGAAAACCTTATTGAACACACAAAATTAATCAGCTCACAGGGAGATTTCAATGAATATGAAAAATATTTGTCCATAAGCCTGTGTTCTCCAGCTGGAATCAGAGACATTCTCTTCCTGTGACCCTGAATGCTGTGATCATGGTGTACACTATTGCTTTACAGCTAAGCAGGGAAACTGTTACAGACTGCAAAAAAAAGCCGTATCCAGGTTGTTAATGTTGTGGGTTTTTTTCCCAAGAGAGACACTCTTTTTTTTGATTGGAAAACTGCAGGAAACTCCCTCCACAAATAATCGATAGCCCACAGATTAGTGCATTCGTGTGATACCTGGAAGATTCAAACATATTTCCTGCAGAGATTAACAAGTTTTTTCATGGGTCTTGTCTACTGGAATCATTATGTTATGTGGAAATATGCAAGCATTATTTTGCTAAAAGAAGGTAGCTTTGGGTTTGCCAGGTGGAGGTTGAAGATCCTGCTGTGATGGATGTTTGTGTGCAGTGGTTTGTGTCCAAGGAGAATCTGAGAGCAGCTGACTGCTGAATAGCCAATAGATGAACAGACATGTGCCAGGGATGTGAACCTGAGTCTTTCAGTCCTAAGCAAATTTACTAACCTTCAAACTTCTTGGAGTGGAACATATTTATATGCCTAAGAATTTAATCAGGCGGGATGTTAAGCAAGAGCTTATGCAGACTGACACTTCATTTATCACAACAGACTACTGATAGTAGTGTGTTAGTACCTGTCTGACTTACAGACATCAGTCAAACCCCATGAACAAGCAAGTAAATATTTATTGTGCATGCAATATCCAATTGCTTTGCCAGTGAAAGAAGCATTGCTTTGCCAGGATGCACTGAGGGTTAGAATCATAGAATTCCAGAATATGCTAAGTTGGAAGGGACCCATATGGATCATGGAGTCCAACTGCTGGCCTTGTGCAGAACATCCCGAGGGTCACAACATGTGCCTGAGTGCTTTGTTCAAACGCTTCTTGAACTCTGTCGGGTTTGGTACCATGGCCACTTCCCTTGGGAGCCTGTTCCAGTGCTCAACCACCCTCCGGGTAAAAAACCTTTACCGGATATTTAACGTAAACCTCCAGTTCTATGTTTCCAACAGAAAATGGATATTCCCCCAAACCCATTATTATTCTCAATTTTTTTCTTATCCTTGCATAACCAGAGTAGACACCCACATTATCTGAATCTTTACAGAAAAGAAGGCAGTAGGAAGATGAGTTGACATGACCAAAATACATGTAATAATGGTCCTGGAATTGAATGAAAATTCTATATAAGCTGAAATTCATCCAGCACTTTGCTCAAAATAAAAATCAGGTTTGGAATTGGCAGAAAAATTCAGACTGGATTGCTTTCAAATTTGGATGTTGTCAACAATGCATAAAATCAAACTTCGCCTCAGGAACAATATAAGCAGAAAGAGGGATTTTGAATTATACAGAAAAAGGAAACATATGGAAGTTAAATTTAGGGTACAGGAAGTATCCCCTTATGTCTCTTTCCATTGTTGCCGTAACAAACTGGAATATGAGGAAATGCACGTACTAAGTAACAATCACAATAATCTTTAATTCGTGGCAGTTCAACATTGACCTGCTCGAACTTTCCAGTGGAGGATAAAATAATTAGGTATATGCCACCTGATAATTATGTCTGATAAGTATTGTCCTCTATCCAGCCCACAGGACATCTTCTCAGAGCACATTCAGAAATGGAGACCAGAGGACTGAAAGGTTATCCCATATACCTCAGTTCAGTTCCTCTATATCCCTGAAGAGCCCAAGCTTAGCATCTGGAAGTCTACAAAGAAATTCAAACACTCTCTCTGTATGAGCAATGCGGTGCCAGAAACTGCTGCACTTACAGAGTGTATATCCTTGCAGCTTCTTGAAGGCTGGAGCTGGATAGTGCAGGGTTTCTAGACCCAGATCGTGTATTCCTCAGGTTTTAAGATGGCAGTTCTTCAGGATTTTGTGTAGTCATATGTAGTTAAAAATGCTGAATACCTTACTTTTTTTGATCCCTAGGACTGAAAAGTAAAAAAATTGTGTGAAAGTTGTAGTTGCACTAGGGCGGAAATTTTAGACTTTTCATTTGAATTTACTCTTAAATCCTGATCTAAGGAGCTCCATTCTGTAAGAGGCAGAAAAACATAGAATCATAGAATGGCTTAGGTTGGAAGAGATCTTAAAGATCCTCTAGCTCCAAATCTCCTGCCATGGGCAGGGACACCTTCCACCAGACCAGGTTGCTCAAAGCCCCATCCAGCCTGGCCTTGAACACTTCCAGGGATGAGCAACTCCAACTTCTCAGGGCAAAATATTGACTCTAATTCAGCAGGTCACTTGAGCACACTTATTTTTGCTAAGTCAATGGTACCATTGGCTCTAATGTGATCCCAGAACTTAATGCTAAGTACACATCCCAGGGCTTCATGGGATTGGGACTCAAATTTTCAGAATCTTACTGTTTTTAATATGCCAAATGAATCCCCTTCTGAAAACTCTCTATTTGAAAAGAAAGAGGAAAAAAATCTCATCTGTAACTTATGTGAGTTTCCTTATATATGTAGGCTGTGTGCCAAATCTTCTCATGAATTTTATCATTAAAACTTTTATAACAATAATTATAGGCTTTTCAGATATAGAAAAAAATTCAGATAATGGAAATCAAAGTAAGTTGAGCTGTCATTAAGTCTAAAATAATTATCATCCAACTGTGGCCTGTTCCATTTTTATATTGCCACAATGTAATAAGATGTGCTCTCTTTGAGAATGCTTTCAACTTCAGAAAATATTGCAAAGCGTGCCTCCGTAGGAGAAAAAAAAATGAATCAAATGTGAGCACAAAATTTCAGAAACTAGTTTTCTGAGTATTGAGAAGCAGGATAAACCTTGAGATTCAATAATACATCTATTTAGTAATAGAGATGAATATATGATTGGCAAGTCTTGTAATGTGCTAATACAGACTGTATGACTTACTATTTGATGAAGTTTGTATTTAATATAGAAAAAAAGCACTTCTCTTTCTCCTTCACGGAACACAGTTTGTATCATTTACAGAAGCTTTTTTTTTACTGTTCCAAAAAAATATTTTATCGGTTGCATGGCTGGCCACCTGCATACTTTTAGTTTGAGGATTAAATGTTTATCATTAACATTTTTTTAAGTGCTGAAACACACTAATTTTTATTCTCTGCTGTAATGCTCTTGTTTGCTTATGTCCAGAATGTAATGAATAGTTAAATGAAAAGTATATTTATTACCTTCATCAACAGCAGTACATACAGGGATTAATGGTTTTTAGTTTTCTAGATGGTACTGACAAAACCTTGCCAACTCCTACCTCTTTCTCTTGCTTCATTACAAGGTCAGATTGGCCAGAATATTTAAATGGAAAATAGTTACTCAATTTAGTCCGGATGTTGAAGGCTTCCATTTGCTCTTCCCAGGATTATAAATTAATTAAATTCTTAGTTGTTTAATTAATAATTCTCATTTGTTCCTCAGTTTCTCCCCTTTTTTTCTTCTTCTTTGTATCATTTAGCCACAGCAGATAGGCTATCTTCTCGCTTGATTTCACTAATCCCCACCTGGATACAGTGCTGGCTGCCTTTACAAAGCATTAGTTCTCTCCCATATGAAGAGGAAGAGAGATGTGGAGATGAGAATTCTCCACATTATTCTAAAAGACTTTTTTTTTTTTTATGCTAAAGCTTGACATGAGATTCCTCTTCTCATTTCCTTCTACTTCCACTGCACGTGTGGTACCAACCACTCCCAAATTTCTCATTTCTCAATCAGCATTTCCTTGCTATTTTTTCATACTGTTCCTGATACACAAAAGAATCTTCTTGAAAAAAGAAACCACAGGACAACCCACATAAGCAACTATGTTTGTTTTATGCTTCCTCCTTAAATACTCCTTTGCCAAAATATACAGTTAGAATCTTGAAAACGTTCTGATGCTCTGAAGACTGCCTCTTCCACTAACCAGCATCTTCTCAGCATATCCTGCCTTGCCTGATCTAGATGCTGTCTCATATCCTTCTCAAGTGAGTATCATGAATCCCTATTTCATCAACTGAACCCAGGCTGTAAGCCCTGTACTGCCAATGGCAATGGAAGCAGGCTGCAGAAATAAACTTGGCAGCCACTGATTTTAAATTTAAATTTTGTGGACAATTTATCTTCTGTGTACATTATAATATAGTGTGGTATCTGTACCTATTTGCCACCTTCCTTTAACTTCACTGCCATTTTTCAAATGAGAGACTGTGATCACTAATGAGGATAATTTTATAGCTGCTGTGAATAAGCAAGCATAAGCCTAAGCTATCTAGGCAACATATGACAAAATTTTATGGGCTCAAGTAGCATATAATTCTAAAAAAAGTCACTGTGGATTCTTGCTGGTGCCAAGTCTGGGACCTGTGCCAGTGCTTTAGCGCTACTAGGCATTTCTTGAGCAGAAGCAGAACTGCCTGGACAATTCAATGTCCCCTGACTGGGAGCACGTACACAGCCCCATGTAGTCCCACTTGCACAAGGAAGGGTAGGATGTCCCTTTGATAAATTGTGTCCATCAAAGAGATTATGAGGCTATATAATATGCCTTATCTAGCCAACCACTAGCAGAGGAGGTGCAGTCGAAGGAAATGGCTCATGGCTTGGATGTATCATTACATCCTGATGAGGAAGCTGGGAGCAAACCAGAATGGCTCTTGATCTGCCGTGAGGGAGAGAGCACCCCGCGGTCAGTGACTGGTCACCTCAGCTTCCTGAAGTGAGGACGGCTACTCTCCAACCTTGCACTAATCATAGCTTGAACACGCAGAGGAAACGGGGGTCTACTGGGAACAACTCTGGTCCACTTAGGTCTTGTAAATAATCCTGCAGAAATTTCATTTGCCTCATCTGTTAAAGGAACTGTGGCATATATCTATCTGAATAGTATTGGTGGCATATATCTAAATATTATTGGTATCAGAAAATCCTTGAAATGTCGGTTCAACCCATTGCTGGGAGATATTTTTATCAAATGCTCTTTAATTTCGTAGCAAGAGAACAGAAGAGGGAGAGCAGAACTAAAATGATTCTGCACTGATGTAAACAAACATAAGTATTACTAGATAAAAATAACATGTTTTGAAATCACTTTTATATCTTTAATTGCTATCAATTTTTGTGGCCAAAATTCTGTTCTGTTTGTGGCATAATTAACCCAAATTGTGTTATAATGTGATACTACACCAGACTTTTCCTGTTTACAAAACTGTGGCCATTACTTACAGTTTTAACATTGCATCTACGCTGGCTGTTCCAAATGAAATTTCAAAATTGCTAAAAATAACCCTTGTGGAAATGAACTTAGTAAGCTGACCTTCTGGGAAAGTCACTTTGTCACAAGTCATTTTGAATTTATTCCATTCATCTCCTTGCCTGACTTTTTGTTATATTCTTATTCAAATGTACCATGTCTTGTCTACCTATAGTGTCAGCTTCAGTCATAAAATTGGTTGAACCAAATACATAAACCCACCAACTACACGCAGATCTGGTAAGACGAAACTTTTCTAATTAAATTTTTTCAACACAGAAAATTAATATAGTCTTCAATTACAGAAGGCCCATATAACTAAGAGGAGGTTGACTTCATTAAATCTGTAAACAAATTATACTGTATTTGAAATGGAAAAATCCAGATTTGATACTGAAAATAACTGATATCAAAACCAAATACAAATTCCAGACAGATTGAAACCTTCCTTTATTTATTATCACTGAAAATTATATGCAGACGTCACACTATATAAACATGTATATCATGAACATAATTTTTTGTTCTACATCTTCAAAATAACGTAACAGTTTAGATCTGCAGTTGCTATGACTTCATGTGAAAAGACAGAAAAGACATCACAACCACTTTATCTGTGAAATTTCACAGGGGCTAAACGTACATTTTGATAGGTTGTGAGACCTGGGCTACACTGAAAGGTTATGCTTACAGACTCCAGCTTTTCTGCATTCTAACTTTATCCTATTTTTGAGACAAGTGCTTTTAAATGCTTCATCAGAGTCATGTGATTTTATTTTCCTGTAAGCTTCTTTACTCACACATCCTCCAGGCTAATTCCATTTTATCTTTCACAAAAGATGCTGCACATCACTTCCTTCCTACCTGGGGGTTTCGTCCAAGACCTTCCAAGGGAGCAACACTCTCAACTCTCACCCGGAGAGGACACAAAGCAGCCCAGTAAGACTGAAGGGAAAGAGGCTCCTGCTGCCAAGGGTCACAGGGCATTGCTTAGCAGGAAACAGACACTCTGCATGTGACATCCTGCAGGATTTACTCGGCAGGTGGGGAGGCTGAGAGCCCACAGTGCATCAGTGGAAATGTCGGGAGAAGTTTCCTCAAACAAATGTGTACCACGACAGTCACGGATACTTATTGTGTCTTAAGTCTACTGTTAGATGCATCCTTTCCTAAAATACCAAGATAAAAAGACATGTTTTGAAATTAGCTAACTACCAAATTTTGTCGGGAGACCGTGTTACCATTTCCCTCTGCTTTTCTTCCTTCACATATTTAAAGTGTTCTTTGCAGAAGAAGCAGTGAGTTTCATTTTTTATGCATGTTGACTAAAGGCCATGTGTGGATAAAAGTCAATACGTGGATGAGTAGGATTGGAACATGAATGTCTCATTTATTTATGAGAACCCTTGTGTGCTGTGTACCTTACACATAGATGATACCTGCTGACGGTGAGATAACTGGCAGGCTGAGATTTGTCATCCATATGAAAGCAGGCTTTTGCTACCTAAGTTATCTCTTTTATCTGCTCATGCCATGGGAAAAGAATGTGGTGATCTGGTCTCCTGAGATGGTGAAGCTGTTGCTTGCTTCATAACTAGCAGAATCATAGAATCCTAAAGGTTGGAAAAGACCTTTAAGGTCATCAAATCCAACTGTCAACATAGCATCACCACCATGTTCACCATTAAACCACGTCCTCAAGAGCCACATCCACAAAATTTTTGAATATCCAGGGATGATGACTCGACCACTTCCCTGGGAGGTCTTTTCCAAAGCCCTACAACCCTTTCTGTGAACATTTTTTTCCCCATTATCTAATCTAAACCTCCCCTGGTGCAGCTTAAAGTCTTGTCACTTGTTACCCATGACAAGAGACCGACCCTTATCTGGCTACATCCCCCTTTCAGGCAGTTGTAGAGAGTGATATGGTCACCCCTGAGCCTCCTTTTCTCCAGGCTGAGAAGTTCCTTCAGCCATTCCTTCAGCCATTCCTCATAGGGCTTGTGTTCCAGATCCTTCACCAGCTCTGTTCCCCTTCCCTGAACATGCTCCAGCACCTCAATATCTTAGAGTGAGGGGCCTAAAAGTGAGCACAGGATTTGAGATATGGTGAAAGAACTCATCAGTAAGAAATTGCACTAAACTCACCACAGAAAAATTCTCAAGTTTCTTCTTTTTTGCTTCGTCTACTTCCTTCTGTGTTGGGAACTGACACCTATTTGAACAGATTTTGTCAAAGAAACCACTGCACCTTTTTGGTAACTAGAACGAGTAGAGAATTAAACTCTTCAGCTCAACTGCTCCCTACTAGCACCTCCTGATGGGGAGTCTAGATCAATTCCTGCTGAAAAATTATTCTCTTTGCTGCTCTTCAAGCTGTTGCTATTGAATGGCTAATGTGGATGTAGGAGACGTAAACCTTCGGAAATGGGAACTTTGTGAAATATATAGAAACACATTAAAAGACAAAAGGGAAAGTTAAGAAAACATTAAATCATGAGATTCCACACATAAAGTGGATTTCTCAGCCATCACATTGTACCATGGTGTACACACACCATGAGATGAAACATAGTTCAGGATTCAGAGAAATATTGTGCCTCCTTTGTAGATTCCCTCAGTTACCAAGATTTGAGGACTGCTTTCATCTCTTACAGGGAATTTTTGAAGACAACTAGTACTTTCTTTGTTCAAACATCTTCTTGAAAGACTAAGAGGATGGGTGGTAAGGAGTGACTGTTAGAAATAACCAAAAGCAGGCAGTACACTTGGATGCTGGACACATAGCCTGTACCATTGTTAGAATATCCTGCTAAGACAAAACACAGAAATAAAAGATGTCCTGAAATGTAATAGAATGTGATGGTTTCCAAGCAGCTCCTGCCACTTGAAAGAGGTAAAGTGGGCATTTTTTAGTAGGGGACACCTTTACTTTATCCTTAACTAGTAGAAATTGGGATAAATCCATTGACTTCAAAAGAACTAAATCAATTTGCACTGGCTTAAAATCTAGTTTATTGATTTTTTCTCTTTTGTCTAAACAAAAGTAATTTTAGCTGAAGGAAAGTAGTTGATTTTTAGCAAAATTGCCATAAGAGAACAATGCAAACCTGGTTAATGTCTTCATAAAACCACTTTGAAAAGTCCATTTCTCATGGAGTTTGTGTTTAAGATTTTTCAGGGCTTTGCTTTCTCATTTCACTAGTGTTACAATGCAACAACAGTTGTGACTTTACTTGGTCTCAGTGTCTTTTTTTAATGATGCTTAGATATTTGACCTCATTTTTTCAGAAAAAAAGGTCCTATTCTAAAAATTAATTGCTATTTCTTAGGTTTTGTTTTATTCCATCCTAACATGAAAGATGAAAAGCAAGAAAATAACAAGGTTAGTCATTAATGGAAACTTAAAGAGTTATTTCCATTCTACCAGGTGTTATTAGTTGTTCTAGAAAATATAGGATTCTAGTGTGGGAAATGCTATGAACAATAACTAGAATCAATACTGTTTTAAAATACCTCAGTGCCAGTGCAAGTTGCCAACAACCATCACTGGGCAGATACTTGTATTGTGACACATCTCAGCATCTCAGAAGTCATGTTTAAAGATTGGCACAGAAAACAGGACAGAAATACAAGCTACTCCATGGTGTCCAGCCAACAAAATTATATTACTTTGGAAGGAACTTTATAATAATGAGAAAGGAACTGAGCCATTATACTAAATAAGCAATCACTAATGAATTTCCAGAGCTAGGATGAGTTTATGATTCAGGAGATTTTTTTAAAAGATACAGAAATTCTTAGTAATCTCTTTAAGACACTGTGCTTTGTTCTGAAGTTCTTCCCTTCAATCTAAAGGGAGGGGTCACTGTAAAGCTACTTTGTGACCCCAGTGAAGCAATGAAAAAATACAGATGTTCAGAATATGTACCCACAAATGATACTGGCAGCATAAAAGTGACCAGGTCAGACATTTTGTGCTCATTTTTGTGCACACATTCACACTCCTATTAATTCGTAGATGGGATGAAAGAAGAATGAGCATAATTTTCCCTGATCTCCCCTCTATCACACAACATTAAATTTCTCCCTTATCCCTGCTCAGAGCAAAGGATAACTTGCCCTTTAATGACAAATACATGCCAGAAAAACAGTCTGTGTTTGTAGATAACAAGAAATGAAGCATATATGACTTCACTTGAAACTTTGCTCCAGTGATTAAGCATTCTCACTGTTTAAAACATGAGTTTAATGTTTAAAAATGTGTCTGTCTTCAGTTTATGTGGGTTCACTTCCAGCCACTGGTTTCTCTTATGTTTTTCTCCTGTTTTGTTGGTGGTTGATGCAGGGGGCAGGGGCACCTTCCGCTAGACCGGGTTGCTCAAGGGCCCATCCACCCTGGCCTTGAAAACTTTCAGAGGTGGGGCACCCACAAGTTCTCTGGGGAATCTTTTGCAGTGCCTCAGCAACCTCACAGTAAAGAATTTCTTTCTAATATCTAATATAAACCTGCTTTCTTTCAGTTTAAAGTCATTCCACCTTTTCCTATCACTACATACCCTTAAAATATTGTCCCTCTGCAGCCTTCTTGTAGGCTTCCTTTTTGGTTACTGAAGGTCTACCATAAAGTGTCCCTGAAGCCTTCTGTTCTCCAGATTGAACAATCCCAACTCTCTGCCTGTCTTCATAGGAGAGGCTCTCCAGGTCCTCTAACCCTCTTTCTAATGGCCCTCCTCTGGACTCAGTCCAATAAGTCCATGTCCGTCCTGTGCTGGGGACCCCAGATCTGGATGCAGCACTGCAGGTGGGGTCTTTCCAGAGCAGAGGGGCAGAATCCCCTCCCACACCCTGCTGGGCACACTGCTTTGGGTGCAGGACATGTTTGGCTCTCTGGGCTGTGAGTGCCCATGGCTGGGTCATGTCCAGCCTCTCAACCACCAGCACCCCCAAGTCCTTCTTGGCAGGGCTGCTTACAATCTCTTAATTCCCCAGGCTATATTGATACCAAGTTTGCCCTGATCCAGGCGCAGCACCTTGCGCTTGGCCTTGTTAAACCTCATGAGGCTCCATGGGCCTACTTCTTGAGCCTGTCCAGGTCCTTCTGGATGGCATCCTGTCTTTCTAGGAGTGTCAACTGCCCCACTCAGCTTAGTGTCATTGGCAAACTTGCTGAGGGTTCACTCAATGCCTTTGTCTGTGCCATTCATAAAGACATAAAATAACACTGGTCCCAGTACGGACCCCCGAGAGACATCACTTGTCATCAGTGTCCATCAGGACACTGAGCTGTCCCCCACCACTTCTGGAATGTGACTGTCCAATCACTTATTCAATGAACAGGCCACTCAATTCTAACAAAATGTAAATTTTGATGAAACTTTATAGGAGTCTTGTTGAAAGCTACTACAAATATCATGAGAACTAGATACCAAGTGTGAGACAGACACTAAGAGAAAAGTACCCAGAATGAGCTGAACTGTCATTAGATACCAAGAATATCTACAGGCCAAAGCTATTGGAACCCAGAAAGTCACAACAGAACTGTTTAGCTGTATCTATCTGGTACTTCTCTGGGGAGGAAGGAGAAGAATGGGAAAATGCTGAAAGGAGGAGACAAGGATCACTCTAATAGCAGCAGTTATAAAGACTAAATGATTTTGAAATTTGAGGTAAAGTCTAAAATATTTTAATTTTTCATGATTCTGACCAAAGAGAAGACAAATTCTGTATTTTCAGTGGTTCATGTTTATATTTGCATGACTATTACATTAATGGTCCTAGAACTGATAACACAGTTCAAGAGAGAAAAAACAAAGCATTGTCTGCTATGGTGATTCCCCTGAGTAGGTAGGAGTCAATTTTGCATTCTATGTTGAAGCTAATCATAGCCCACATACTGTTTAATCAACAGTCACGGCAAGCTTGAGGGGAATTAAAGAGCAATGCCATTATTGTGCTTCGTAGTATGAGTAGCATTTGATGACGCATTGCAGAAACAGCCAGAAATAACATGGGAAAGGATGTTTCACAGAACAGATTGCACCACGAGCTCCAGCTACCAAGCTTAGGAGGCTGCAGTTCAACCCTTATCCATCTGCCTATGTGCCCTACACAAATCATGTGGGTTTGCCCTTTCTATTTCCGTTTGAAAAATATCGAGACAACTAAAGGCAAGAAGTAGGTGGAAGTCTCTTGGCACCTGAAATGCTCAGCAGCAGCATGAGTATGCGCTGAGGCAGACCTGTGTTGGGGACCAGTAGTGCTCACTTGGTTGTCAATAGCATCCTTTGAGGGGAGGAAAAGTCCAGGACCTCCTCTGTCTGCCCTACCACATCCAGTCAGTAGATTCAAGTGGGTTTTCTTTTCAAAAATTAAAGGCACTTTAGTATTCTTTCTATCCTTTCTTAAAGTGTATGTGGGGTGGTTGTGAATGGCTTTTGGTTTCCACTCTTTCTATTTGCTTTAAATAGCATAACACATAATGTGGCTATTTCTTGAAGACACTTTTTCCCCCCACATTTGCTGTCCCCATTTTTATATGAAATGCCTAGATGGTGGCTAAGTAGAAGTCCATCTGGAAAGTCACCACCAATAGACATGTAGGGCATACATAGCTTTTGATATTAAGGGAATAAAGTAAGATTCCACTGAAAAAGTGATTTGCCATAGCAGCAAGTAAACTCATAAGACAGATTACAGTGTTTCTGGCAAAACATATTCAACAATTTAAGCTATTCTGCATCAAATACCTAGTAGTCAAAACTATTAGGGTTGTGAATTTTCCTGTTATATGTTTGGAAATGGTTATTTTTGCAGCTGTTGACACCTGAAATACTGAGCATAAACCCTTCATTGTACAGTTAGCTAAATAGTTTTGTATTGCTCACACACATCTACTTCAGTATTTGCAGCAATGATCAATTTTATACAGAGTTGTATGTGTGATAAACCTGGGAAATATCACATCTACTTTGGTTTAGTAATTTGATCTCATCAAGTTGAAAATCAGCTCTGCAGAGAACACTTGGTGGTCTTGGTAGATATGAAAGTGAACATGAGTGAGTAGGGTGCCCTTTTGACAAATACGGCCAACAGCATCATGGGCTGCTTTAGGAAGGGTGTTGCAAACTGAGTGATGTGATCCCTTCCCTGTACTCAACATTGATGAGACACACTGGGAATGCTGTGTCCAGTTCTGTGCTCACCAACATAGAAGAGACAGGTCTACTGGGGTGAGTCCAGTGGAGGGCTGTGTAAAAGATTAAGAGCTTGAAGCTTGGAGCATCTGCCATACAGCGACAGAGACATCTGGGACTGTTTAGTCTGGAGAAGAGAAGGCTCAGAGGAGACCTTATCAATGTATACAAAGTCCTAGTAGGATGGGAGAGAGGCACTGAATGGCAAGTGACCCTGTTCTCGGGGGAGTGGAGACAGGACAGGAGGCAGTGAGCACAAAGTCAAATACATGAAGATGCATGTAGACTAAAAAAGGTGTGACCAACCATTGGAACAGATGGCCCATGGGGCTTTAGTCTTGTTCCTTGGAAATGCTCAAAACCTGATTTGAAGTGGTCCTGAGCAGTGTGATATAGTTGGTCCTGCTTTGAGCAGTGGAGTGGGACCACAGAATCCTCAGAGCTGTCATCCCATCTCTCCTGTTTTGTGATGCTGTGATTCATACATTTCCCTGCATTCCGCACATGGGAATAGAGCCTCTTTAACAAGATCACCTGTTTGGGTGTTGGGACCGAAACTGGGTAATATACTTTAACTGGATGTTTCATCTGTATGAATTCAACTTGGTCTTGATTTAAAAGGAGAGAACTGTATGGATTCAAACAGCTGATACAACTTTTCTTGGAAAAGTTGCTGCAGCATGATCTACGCTAGTAGGGTCTGATGGCCAAAGCATGGCTTGCCTCAGTCCTGCTCTGCTGTCCTGGTCAGTTAAATTAAAGCAGAGACTCAAGGGATCGTGAGCCTGTAAAGCAATGTCATGATGTCTCAAGACAGCTTGGAAGACATGATTGAAAACTCAGTATAGCCTGATATTGATAAAGGTCTGGACCCTTTACTGAATTAACAGACCTTAATGGGGCTGTGAGTGGCAATATAACCTTGACAATATTTTCTATCAGTTTATGTATCACAGAGTCCTTTTATAGGCATTTTGGGCATTCTGTGGAAACAGGTGTACCATAACTCCGGCTATTTCTGTCCTCTGAAATTTCTTGAGCAATCAAGCCTAGTAGGCCAGTTTCTGTTTATTGTCTCTGGAGTAACTATTGTCAGTCACCTTTTCTTTACATTTCAATTGACCTCAAGAGGGCAGGATTCCTTTACACAGCTGACTGTGTATCTTTCATCTGCTTTTATGAGTTCTTCAAACAACAATTGGATGGACACTGTAATATAAATATACTTTTTTCCAGTATATTTAAAAAACTAAGACAATTACTTCTGTTTTACAGATGCACTTTTTTTGATTGCATTCAGAAATTGAAAGAGCAATTTAGAAGAGCTAGATTATGAGGCATATGTAGTTTAATATCACAACAGTAGGCAAAAGTGGTTAGAAATGTTTGCTCAGACAAGTGGTTTGATATGGAATATTTTGCATTTGCACTGTGATGATCATACTGATTTTTCCCTCTTCTTCCATCATATTGTATAGTGAAATAATATAATAATGTAACTTAAGCTCAGATGTGAACATATCTATCTATGGCCACAAACTCATCAGCAGAAAGAGCATGAAAATCTGAGATTGGATATTGCTGCCAGAATTGTGACTTCTCTCGATATGCAGATTTTGTGCCTTTTGTCCTTTTTAAAATCAGGGAAACACCAGAAGTGTTGTTGTTAAGTTTATTACCATAGTAGAGGGATAGTTTTGTTTAATACAGAATCCAGATTAATTCCTTTCAGTAGGAAGTACTGAAATAAAGTACAGATGAATGGTATCATACCTGTGACTCCTCACAGATTCAAAATGACAGTCTGGTATGCTTCCTAAAGCAAAATGCAGCTGCTTAGCATTCTTGTAAGTCATCTCACAATTACCATGATCCACAAAAGGACACAGCCCCAGGTTAGCATTCAGGAAACTCTTGTCACAGGCAGCTGAAAACTCTCAAGAACTTCGTTAGGAGAGGCATAAATTAAAAAGCTGGGAAGAAATATGTACTAAGAGACCCATTGGGCTAGAAATTCTTCCAAAAGACTATGAAAGAAATCCAACAGAACAAAATAAGCAAGAAACCACTGATACTGCCTCCCTTCCTGGGTGGTGAAAGTAACTGCAGTACATGGAGCTTTTTGCAGTAACCATTAAAGAAAAAGGAAAGAAAAAAGAAAAAAAAATGAAAGCTAGAGACCTTTCTCTATCAAAGCATATTAGTTATTCATTCAATATTAACTCACTGAATAAAAATGCATTAAGTTCTGATTTTCATTTCCAGGCTCTCTGATTAGCCTGTCTGCCATGATTAGCCATGGCTAGTTACTCCTGTGTTGCACCAGAGCAGATCAAAGAGGTAAAGCAGCCTAGCACATCACATGGGATGTAATCCATCCAGAAAACTCTGTCCTCAAGGAATCTGCATCTGTGCATTTGCAGGCAGGGAACAGAAAGCTCATGGAAATAAGTGGTAAACTAATGCTCTCTTTGTAGCAGCTGGCACAAGTTCGCAGATCAGGTTTGCGTAACCCCAAAGCTGTAGGGTCTTAATGTTTAAAATGAGGCTTCTCTGAAAAATTAAGTTGATACAGGTCAGCCAAATGGTATCCTCCATCAGCCCACGCATGTGGGCTCCCAATAGCAGCGATCTGATCAAAGACTGCTGCTCTGAGAGGCAGAGGTTCACTGAGCAAGTCTCAAGGAGAGTCTAACTCTGCACAGCTAATTCAGACACACAGCATGGCACAGCTTTCTCAGCACCATACAGAGGCTAGCCAATCTGGCCCCAAGGAGCCTTACCTCTATCAGGCTTACAGGCAGCTCCAGTATTATATGCTGAATGCCTTCTGTAGAATAATGTTCAGTTCTGCCAAAAGACACACACCAAGCAACACTTGAGAAAGAGATGTAAATGTAGCTAAACTCAATTCTAAGGAGAAAGTCTAGACTGTAAATTTAAACTTTAGGTTTCAGTTATTTGGACACTGCACTCACTATTTAAGTTTTTAAGTTCATCTAATATATTGCTTAAAATATTGAATAAAAAAGGGCAAGTTGTGAGCCTCTTATGAGAAGTTTTGAGAACTTGAATATGATCTTTGGTCACTACCTTAACAGTTTGAAGGTGACAATGCATAAGGTAGCTTGCAAACATCTAACCCATGTGTCATTCAGCTGCTGCATTGGGTTTGGGTACATTTCCCAACACTTTACTTTGTTTTGAGAAGCTTTTTGGAGCACCGATTAAACAATAAGAAATAAGAATTTAGAGTAAAAAAAATAAACTTGAAGCTGCAAGTAGCATAGAGAAACATTAGTAGCAAACATACAGTAAGAATTGTTGGGGGGAGTCAGAAATAAAATAATCAGGAGCTAAAATTGACCATAATACAAAGAATGTCCCCCCTTGTCCTTCAGACAATGCCAAGACAACAAAGCTTTCAGCAAAATGGATTTCATGCTAAGAAATGTATGCACTCAGGAATCTATTGATCTATCATTAAAAAATTATCCCCCTACCCATTTAACTATGTTCTATTTACACAGCACTTAGTACATTCATAAAATACTCCTCTATCTGGCACACTGTTCTCTTTACGCAAGCAACAAGCAATCTAAGCAATTGAATTCCACTGTAGACATGATTTGCTCAATAACTGATAGCTGGGATGTAATCAGTATTGTCTTGGAATTTTCTAGATAGATCAAAATGAAAGGGTTGGTTTTCTAATATAATATTTATGTGTCTAATATAAATTAATGAGAGGTAACAAGCATTGATCACCTCCTGTCTGCAGGTCTTACACACATTAATGAAATTAGTTGTTAATTCCAGGATAAGGATAGATGACATAATAAACATTTTGATACAAAAGATTAAAATAAAACAAGATGGACTCTGGTCCTGGGAGGGTAAGGTAGTGCTTGCCATAAGAGAGGTGTAGCATAAAAAGGCTAAAGGTAAGGGACACCTTATGCGCAAAATACATGAGGCACATGCCAGATGGTTTGAGAACCTACCTGATGTGATGAAAGACTTTTCACTAAACAAGCTACAAATGGTCCAGGAAAAGCAAAGAGAGGGCAGAATAACACTACCTTGTATTTTATTTTTCCTTCACATAAAATCTGGACAATATCAGCATTCTAAGTACATGCTTCATTTACCTATTTGCCAGTAGATATCCACTGGAAGATGTTGTTTCTACTCCTCCAACAGAGTAATTTTTAGGTGATTTGGATTGATTTATATGCTAATGACATTTAACACGTCTCTCAGACATGAATTGTACATTGCCTCACTTGACTGATCCTTAGCTGTCTTAGGAACAGAGTAAGATTTTAATCACTTCAGCTCAGACTGAAGTCAAGACAATAAGATATAACAAGGTAAGAAAGCCTTGAAGCAATTGAAACGTTGGTAAAATTTATGTAATTATTTATTTTACAAAGGAATTAGGAGTTCTAAGTTACATCTGGACATCAGTGCTTTAAGCCAACGTTGTTATTTCTGTTTGCACCAAGACAGGCCACCATAAATATTATTAATTCAAAGCGTGCTGAGAGACCACTTACTTGACAGGTTAAGGCAGTTTTCACCTTGGACAAATAAACTACTGGGAATACATGCAATCATGATACATGCTACCAACTCCCAGGCCTTTTGCTTCTTGCACAGTTCCAAGATACGGGTTCTGAACTGTTAGGATAAATAATTTGGTGGCTACCAGATCCCCAGTACTGCAGCCAGCATTGCTGCTGGTGTATTTCTGACTGATCTTCCCAGATGCACACTCTGGGAGAGCAGAGCTCTCTGCCAGGCAGAGAAAACATTCACAATCCCAATTTAAGCTCCTAAATTTTTTCCATAGATTCTATTAAGAGCCAAAATTTGCGATACAACTGTCCATGTGTTTCTTGGTGAATAAAAGCCGTAGAACGAACTGAAATCAGAGCCAAAGGGTTATGGTTGTTAGTCACTGTTAATTATAAAGCATCTACAACATGTGATTGCTATTTGCAATAACTTGCCATGCAAGAAAAACATTTTCTTGAGCTGCCTGTGAATGTAGCAGTGCGAGCAAAGGCATTGCAAGTCATTAAGTTCTTTGCTCATGGGCTACACGGGAGCTTGGAAGATATTTTTATTCTCAGACAAATCTAAAATGGGGTGTGTCTTTCTGAAGTAAATTCTTCTTCCCAAGGGTCAATCAAGGTAAGCTGGGAGGCCTAATGGCATGTGTTAAGTGGTGCTGTGTAAACCACAAAAAACTTTGGAAGTAAGTGATGATTTAGACGTAAGGTAGGTGTGGAAAGTTCCATGAAGAATAGAAAAACAGTTGAAACTACTCTCTTGCACAGTACACCCTCTGTGTGCCACATAGTCCAGGACAACAGCAATCACATCCCTTTACACAGTTCTGGAGGGAACATAGTGTGGCAATCTGGGAGTAGGGTAGTGGGCACCTGCTCAGCAGGCCTCATCAAGACTAGAGGTTAGAAACATGGAAATTTTAACTAAATTACTTCCTCAGCTTTTTCAGTGAGACCAGTTTGAGAAATGTGGTTGTGCATGGGCAGATTTATTTACTTTTTAGCCCAAAGCAGTGTTTGACAAATCAAATCATTTGCAAAAACTTAGAATGAACATATTAATACCCCTTTAAAGCAAGCAAATCATGAAGTGCATATTCTGCTCCTACAACGTTGTAAGTAGTTTGACTGAAAGAATCATAACTGGTGCAAGGGCCAGTTACATTAATATTGGTGCCTTTAGTGGCAGCACTTCGTTCTTCTGCATAAAAGCTGTACAGGAATTGACAAAAAACCACCAGCATATTTATAAGCAAGCTTCCATATAAAAAGTCAAGCTTTTATAAAGTCGAGTTTACCGGAAAGTGACAGTCCCACAGATTTTGAATTTCTGTAGCTACAATTTCTTTTCTTAAATGAATTATGCTGATGAATAACACAAAAAAATTTGTTTTGCCACTTATTTATTTTTTTTTTAATGTTCAGTAGAAGACCTACTTATCTTCTAATTATTTTCTGACATAGAATGGAATTAAAATAAGAGTTAGCATCTGGGTTGAACTTCCACTTTCACCATCCTGGAAGTAGTGTGAAGATATTTAGTTCACACAAGATCTCTGTATTGCTCCTAAGCAACTTATTGAAACTTCGGACGTTTGAGTAATAGTTTCAGGCTGACTGCAGAATTGAGACTTTAGTTGTAAAATTCTCAGTACTTGCTGAGAAGAAAAATCTCAAGAGGTAATGCCTTTTCTAGGCTGACTTTTCCAGACCCAAAAACAGCTGTTTGGTGTAGATGTACATCTTGCACCAGTGTAATTCACTCTGCCTTTTATCTACAGCAGTTCTGCACCAGGAGCTGTTTTCTGCAGTCTGCCAGCCATGAAATAAGTGCGTGCTCTATTATAGATAAACTTCTTGTGACCTATGGAAAGACATCCTTTAATTTCCCCTTATGTTTTAATTTGTTTAAAATCTCAAGAAAGTTATTTCACTTTTCAGCTGCTAATGCCTTTTTTTAACCCATACAGATATGCATTAACTGGCTATTTTTTCAAAGTGATCATTGACATACCTATTTAAGACTCGACCAGTTTGTTTAGAGCACCTGCTATCCTGAAAAGATCCAATACATTTTTCAATAGCTTCATCGCTTCTCTTCATTTTTGTAAGCAATTCCTTCCAACCCACGAAACAGAATAGTGTATTTAGCTTGTGAAGAGATGCTAAAACCAAAAGGAATAAAAGCAAGAAACAAACAATACTTTTAAGGAAACTCTGTTCTGGGTTTTCAGATTATGTATTTTACATTAATCATGACATTCTGTTTTCCCAGGTAACACAACCAACATGCCTGGTTTAAATTTCGTTTCTAGGTATCATTATGCCCCTACTCCTAGGTTTTTTTTTGTTTTCCCTTGATGAGAAGCAGAAGAAATACAATTTCAGACATCTCAAGCATATATTTTCTATCATGTAGAAACTGATATTTTAAAGCTCCTGGCCAGAAATCCTCAGCATCCTAGCAATAATTACAACATGCAATATAACCCTTATGAAAGCCAGAGATAACAAAGAACAAAGAACTATGTTTTTATCTTTACCCAGACTGTGTTGGTTGCATTCATTTGCACACAGCTGTCTACACCTTAGCTACCTTTGCAGTGAACAGGGAGAGGTGGAAAGTTCAGAATTGTTAATATTTCTCATTTCACCAGAAAGTGAACGAAAATAAACCGGTTCAGAGATAATATGGGGGACATCTTGCTCCTAGATTGATAAGTGTCAGAAATTTGCATATTTGTATGCATTTTCAACACTTAACATTCCTAATTGCTATCAGCAGTAGGTCAAATTATGAATCTGCTCAGAGGTTTCCTCTGCCAGAGGCACTGACAGAAAAACCTTTGAGATACTTGCTTTGGTAAATTTCTCTAGAACCACCAAATTCTTGAGTTTCCTGCTTGCCTTTGGAATCCCTAGAAATTAGTAATGCTGTATGCCTTATGCTCCTAAGAAATACAAATCCAGGATTCAGTATCTTGAACTGCTTTGCTAATGGTCTGCTTTCTGAATTTTTAAGTCAAGACAAACCTTTCATGGGGCAAACTCATCAGGACTTTGGGACATAAGAGAACAATGTATTAGGACAGATATGTATAGACAAATCTCAGGACATTAAAACATGGGAAACATATCTAGAAGATTTGGGAATAGCCTGGAATTATGGAAAAATTAGTACTTTTTGCTGAAATTATCCATAATACCTAGGAGACATAAACAGCTATAACCAGTCTTATAGGAGGAAAAGGAAAAATTCACCATCCTTCCCACCTAAATATCCTGTGAATTCTAGAAGAGCGGTATCCACAGAAGTTAGTAGCAGCAGTCAGTGCCTTCAAGAATCATTGGAGAGAAGCTGGAATTGAAAATTGCCATCAATTACTTTAATACCCAGACACTTCTAAAAATCTCAGTCACATTTCCAAATTCAGAAAAATGTTCTCGACTTCTACTGATTTCCCATCATACAAAATCCTAAAATTATAGGAAATTTTCTAAAAGGTAATTTTTGTTTTATTTTGTTTTCACTATGCTCTTTACTTCAAAAGATATTAAAATGTGAAATGTGTAACATTACACATATGTAAAATGTGAAACATTTTCCTCTTTACCCCCTAGAATTGTTTACTTGATATATCATACTAATAAATATTTATCAGAGGCTTATTGTACTCAAAGTGAATTTGCATACTGTGAAGGTCAAACAAGCCTAAAAAGGAAGTTTTGCATAAGCCACGTAACACATGGTTCATTGCGCTAACATAAGCAGACAACTTTCCCTCCCTCCCATCCCTCCAAATATCCAGACTCTTCAGATCTGCAGGTATGAACATGGGCCCCTATTAGTGCTGGCACGTGACCTGCTTTTAAGATCTTGTTACTGAGCTCAGCCTCCATGCAGAAAACCACCTCTGCTAAATTGTAGTCTACAGAGACTTGGACTCTGGTGGCAGTTTCAAATGTTCCTGTTGCATTCCCTCCTCTTTCTTCCCACTGCCTTTGCTCTTCATGGAAGCCCCCAGACACTGAATGTTGCAGATACTTTTCTTTCCTCTGTGCTAGGCTATCATACTGTTCCAGTGAGCATGGTCTTGCCCATACTTGTCTCCATGTGTCTTGCTATAAAGGGTAGTTCAGCTGCATCCTGCTGAGTTTATTAAGCCTAGTTTCAATGCTCAAAATTAAATTGATGATTGTTCTACCTTTAATGGGTTTTATTGACAGATTTACTTAATGTTCCTCTCCTGCCTCATCTTAAATTCATTTATTTTTATGGCCTCAAAAACCAAAGAGCTGATCAAGAAATCCTTGGGTATCAGAATAAGGATGTTTAGGGATTTGGGGTTTTTTTTAATCATATGAGTTTTGTACTCCATTCTGGGAAATCGTTGATAGCAGAACTTGACAGATGTTTTGTTTCCTTGGAAATAAAACTGGAACACCGATACATTCTCTTCATAGGAGAGAAGGAACTCCAATAAGTTTTTTTGGAGTACATTGAAAGAGTACTCTGATACTACTTTCAAAAACGTGCTTCTTTGGCTCTAGCTGAATTCAATCTTTCTCAGAACTAAGAGATTTAAAGAATTATTGTATAGCTTCTGTCAGAAAACTTTGAATTTTAGTAAATATTTTATGGAAAAGATATTCTTATTAATACGGTGTTAAGTATTTTGAATGTCTTTTCCCACAATTGGACTTTGTTGGTGTATTTCCTGCACTTTGCCTCGGTTTTGTGTGCTCTGTCTGTGTGAGATTACATGGGGTTTTCCTTAACTTGAAAAATCTTATCTTTTGTTGACGGGAGTGACCTTTACTATTTTTAGAGCACAATGCAAGACCCATCTTTTCTCATGAGCCTTTCCTCAGTAACGAACAATGACATCATGTCCCAGGGATACTTTTAAGAAAATAATCAGACTCGTAGCAACTAGATATGAAAGATTAAATCAAGACAGGGAAATCAAGGCCTTTTACAAGATACCTCTGCACCAGCAACTCTTGCTTATAGCCATTGTAACTTTAATTTGTCTAGCCAAGGAACTAATAACAATACAGCTACAGCAGCTTAGGTTTCAGCAATCAAGTATACACCAGGTTCTCAGACAGGGTTAAAGAGCTACTGGGACTTCTCTAGGCTTCACACACCAAGGCCATGTCTAGATGGCTGCAATTACAGAAACATCAGAGAATATTCTGTGTCGGAAAGAACCCACAAGGATCATCAAGTCCACCTCTTAAGTGAATAGTTCATGCAGAAATCAAACCCATGACCTCTGCATTATTGGCACGATGCTCTAACCAACTGAGCTGACCTCAGAGTCATTGTACCTCTTGATTACAGTGCAGGCAAGAGACCATTCTCACCCACAGACGAAGCCAGCACTCAAAGGGGTGAGGCTTACACACACAGCACTGCTGCGCCTCTCATCCATCCAAAGGGTGCTAAATACACACCACTCTTCTGTTCAGAGGCTCTGATCCTAACTTTCAAGACCAGTAATTTTTAGCTAGAACATAAAACAGAAGCGAGGAACATCTTTATGGGAGCCATAAGACCCTCTCAGACATTTCAGCCACTGCTAGACTGATGCTTATTTTCCTTGTCAGCATCATCATGAAAGTATCATTCTGTTACAATTCCAACTAAAGTGACTATCTATAAACCGTGAGACAGAGAGCAACTCTGATTTTTTAACACTGAAGCATGTAGAAGGCACTCAGACACTACAGTGAGTGTCAGGAGTATGAAACCCCTGAAGTCAGATAAATACAATAGTCAGTCATGCACTCTTGCGTGGGAGAACAAACATCTGATTGCTGACAGTTAACATTTAAGACTATTCAGATAGAAACATGTTGGTAGGAGGATTTAGTCACAGAGAAGGAGGGATTGCTGTTGTTTTGCTACACAAAGTGGAGCCTCTTTGCTGTGGAGAGGGTTAAAAAGCAGAGGGAGGAAGCAGACACTCCTTCGCCATGGCACTCTCTGGGAAACTTGACTGACCTCAGTTACTGGGGTAAGACCTAAGTCTGGGGAGACAGAGAAGTCCAGAGGGGGAAATATTCTACAGCCTCTGGACAATAGGCATTTCTGAACATCATATACACTTACTGTAACAACAATGCCTTATTGACAACCTTTCCTTATTAAGAGAACAGCCTTTTTCAGCACACATCTCTTTCCCACGTGAAGCGACTTACCTTGTTAACTTGAAATATTCAAAAAAACACATAGCAAAAGTGTTTTCTCAGTAAGTAAATGACCTTATAAACTATGAGTTCTGAATAATGGTTAGTGTGCAATGGATTCTCCCACTCATGAGCTACAAATTCACTGCATGCCATCAGGAGCTTTTAATAATCTTGTCATCTAGATATTTCAGAAATGTTTTTAGATTTCTGCAATATGTTCAGCAGTGAAAGTGGCATGTATCCAATGTTAACAATAGATTGTAAGCTATGAATCACCAGAGGAAAACAAAAAAAAATGGCAAGAATAATGTTTAGTCATATTTGTTAGAATACATCAGACCTAGCAAATGCAACCCTCAGGGTTCTCAAACTAAATCTATCAATGAAGAACTCCTGAATTCAGTGAGAATTTTGCCAATTTTTACCCTGCTTTAAAATTCAAAGTACCATGAGGCTGCAGCATTTTTGCAAACAAACAAAAATATATTTATGGAATCCTCAACAGCCCTTGGTCAAAAGTTTTATTCTCAGTGCCTAGAGCCTTTTGATTTTGGGGGGGTGAAGAGGGAAGGGAAGGAGGGGCTATGGTCTAGCATGCTTCATGTAATACTAAGGGCTCTGGGTCAATCTTGAAAGTCTTTTAGTTGCATCACACTGCTTGAATTGTAGATGTCAGAGCCCTTTTAGAAAGATTTTCATTACTAGCGATAGCCAGCAGGATAATCTGACAAACAAATCTCACATCAACTCACAGCCGGGAGTTTGTAAGGTATTACCCCTGCCAGCCCAGAGCCCTCCTCTGTCCCCTCAAAGCACTGAACGAGGTTCATTCTTCTCATTGTTATTGGCTATTCTGCTTTGGAAGTCATTCTGCTTCATCCTCCTTAAGCTGTTCTGCTGCACAGCAAAAGGATTCAAGATTCATCTGACAAAAAAGGGAAAACAAGTGGTAGCTTGGTTTGACAGCCAGGTAATGATCACACTTACCAGAGGGGAAGAGGCCTTACTCATAAGAATGTTTTAGGCACTTTATCTACTGACCTTTGAACAAGCTACAGGAATATGCAGAGCAGCCCATATCCCAGGGCAGCATGATGGATGTGGGTTTGAACTCCCTCCAGCAAAGGATCAAACTGAACATGGAAGCACCACAATGGCCTCAGAATTTCACCAAATGTTTGCAATTTTCCACCTCCAAATTCCATAGCCAGAACACCATGTTATTAATACCGCTACATAAGCAAACATTTCCAGCTATTTAGGTCTCTCATGTTTATTTCTGCAACAGGTCTCACTTCTTTAGTACTATCAAAACCTCACCACTTCTAAGAAAATATCACAATCAGTTATGGATAGAGATAGCAGGAGCTGAGCACAAAGCACCAACATGTCACTGCACAAACCACCCAGAATTTCAGCTCTCCTTAAGTTAGATTTCTTATTCTCAAATAAATATAGCCTAACTACAGTTTGACAATTGTGTTAAAGAGAGCTCCTCTTTCCCTACAGGATATGTACCTTCTCACACTCCAGTCTTACTTCTTTCTCCTCCATTTCTCATGGAATAGCTGCTGTTGGAGAGGACAGCCTTGAGAAGGAGGAGGAGTGAAAGCACTGACATCGCTGACAGACCTCACCGAAGTTCTAAATCTGTATTCCAAAGTATATAAGGATAATATTTCTCGTTGAGACTTTAGGATAGATATTTGCAAGAACTAAGGGCCTAAGTCCATAATCTGTATAATTTCTTATCCAGAATCCAGAGAAGTCAAACCTACGGGCCTCATTTGTCTATCTACAGGTTCTAACAAGCATGTAAGCAAGGTTTCAAATTACTAAAAATCAGTTCAGAGAAAAAAAATTACCACTAAATTTCATTACTAGTTTCAAGCCTGAGTTCATGAAGGCAGCTTGAAAAATAGACACAGAACATTCAAATGGTTCAGTTTAAAAATAGTATTATTGGATTAAACGAACTTAAATAGAACTAACAAAGAGGATGAATTAACTGAGGGCAATTGAAGTGGGAGGAAGCTTTTTTCATTTATCAAAAATCCAGTCAAAAACACGACCTATTTTACCTTATAGTGAAACAAGTTTGGTATCGAATGATTTATTGTAGGTTTTCCTCTACTTCCCCTCTTCCTTTCCTTTACACGTTCACAATCCTAGCAAGTTTGTTGCAAAGTGAAGAGGCAATGTTTTCTGTTTCTTTGGCAGGACATCAGTGGTTAGCAGTTGTGCCAGGAACCTTTCTGAACAAATTCACTGTGAAACAGCAGCACCTTTTTACATTGAAACAAATTGACAAAAGCAATTACACCACAGATGGGAAATCCTCCTGCTGTTAGTATGCATAGCTGCAAGTGCTTGGTTTTAACAACCAAACAGCAAGATGGCTAGAAGATAAATTGTCTAACCAGCTTCCTGACTTCTAATGCTTTAGTGTTTCATCGCATAAATAATGGTGTTCCAAAGTTTCTCAATGAAGTGATAAAGTAGCACTATCACGTATTTAAAAGTTGGTAATATATTTCACGGAAAACTCTTAACTGCTTGCTCCCATTACCTTGTGGTTAGGTTTATCTGCTCACATACAGAAAGTCCTGTTGTTCTAAGTCACACTGGATGTAGGTCTGCCAATTCCTCTTCATAAAAATGAACCTTTCCTTAGAACAGCAAGACATTTGTGTCAGCAACTGACTGAAGTGTGAGCTTCTCTGCACCTGGAAATACTGTGGTGAATAGTCGTAAGAACTAGTCTGAGCAAGCAAATTCCCTTACATGGACAACTTCAGAAGTGGATTTTCAAACCAGCTTCAATAAAAATTGGTTTTTTCCCCTTCACTCTCTTTTAAGGTCAAACCTTGGACTGGTATTCCTGTTCCAGCGCATCAGCAGAGCCTGCCTGCTGTGCAAATACTGAACAGCCCAGTCCCACCAAGTCTGGATGGCAGCCCAAATTCCTCAGAAACCTTGCCAGGCAGCCAGCCCAATGAGGGAACGGCAAACTGTCTGCTTTACTGCCTGGCATTTTGAAATTCCAGTGGTTCTGATCCAGGAGATTCAGCAGATCCATTCAACAGAGCTGCAAACGTAAGTGCTGAAACTGCTGACTGCAGGGTCAGTAACTGACTGGGGAGGCTCCAGATCCATTGCTTCCTGGCAGTCCGGATCCCATATAACATCCTTGATGGGCTCAGGGATAGATGGCCCAGCAGAAATCCAGAAAGGATTCCTGCAGACTCCAGAGAAACACCATCTCTTCTGACATTTCCAGTTTCACAGATTCAGCAAGTGTGAATAGGATCAAACTTTTTTTTCTCATCAGCTTTAAATTATTATTACAACACGGTAACATCAAATCTTTTGCATCACAGCTGCTGTTTAGCACTATTGATCTTGTCTCTATTGCAGGAAACAGAATTGGTAATATCCAAAGAAATAAATTGGACCAGCTCACATTATACATTTTTATTTTGTTGTGCCACAATTCATATTCCAGAAGAGACCCAGCTCAAAATTACTTTTAAGCCAAATAAGTCAGTAAGCCAAGTCCATCAGCAATCATGGTAATGCCTCTGTGGTAGTGTATTTAGAAAGGAAAAAACTGTTGCACAGCCACAGCTGGGAGAGAAGAGTGAAAGAAACAACTCTGCAGAAATCAAAGTCAATGAAAAAGAAGGGAGAGAAGGTGCTCCATGCACTGGAGCTGTTGTTCCTCTGCAGCCCACGGTGCAGACCATGGTGAGGCAGCTGTGTCCCTGCAGCCCATGGAGGTCCATAGTGGAGCAGAAACTCTGCTACAGCCTATGGAGGGTCCCACACCAGCGCAGGTGGATGCCTGAAGGAGGCTGTGACCCTCCAGAAAGCCTGTGCTGGAGCAGGATCCTGGCAGGACCTATGGCCCCAAGGAGAGAGAAGCCCACACTGGAGCAGGTTTGCTGGCAGGACTTGTGGTACCACGGGGCACCCACACAGGAGCAGTTCATGGAGAACTGGTGCTAGTGAGAAGGACTCGCTTTGGAAAGGCTTGTGGAGGACTGTCTGCTGTGAGAAGGACCCCACACTGGAGCAGTGGAACAGGGTGAGGAGTCCTCCCACTGAGGAGAAAACAGTGGCAGTGACTATGTGGCATGACCTGGCTGTAATAAACTGAGTGCAGAGTCCATTCTCTGTGCCCCTGTACCACTGGGAGAGAATTTGGGAGTGAAGTTAAGCCCTGGAAGAGGGAAGGGGTGCTTTAAAATTTGGTTTTATTTCTCATTATGCTGCTCTGATTTGGTTGGTAAGAAATGAAATTAATTACCCCAAACTGATTCAGATTTTGCCCATGATGGTAATTGGTGAGTATTGTCTCCCTGTACATACAGATAACCTAGAAGACTTTAGTTATATTTTCTCCCCATCCAGTTCAACAGGAGTGGTGATGCAGCAACTTTATGGGCACCTGGTATTTAGCCTGGGTCAACCTACCATGGTCAGTTCCTTTCTTATGCTTTTTTTTGAGTACTTGTAAGAGGTCTCAAGCTCACTTCTCTTGTCACTGAAGTCTTCTGTTTTTGCATAGGAAAAAATACAGGATATATAACAAAAGTAACTGCTTTCCCTGGCCCCATCAGTGAGTTTAGTGGGGTGTAGCTTGTTGACTTTGCATGTGTCATGGTTTAACCCCAGCCAGCAACTCAGCCCCACACAGCAATCCACTCTCTCCCCTTTTAGTGGAATGGGGGAGAGAATTGGAAGGGTAAAAGAAAACTTGTGAGTTTAGATAATAAGAGTTTAATAACTGAACTATAACATAATATTAACAACAACAACAACAGCAATAGTAATAAAAATAAATTGCAACAAATGCAAAATAACAAAAAGGGAAAAGGAAGTGATGGAAACAAAAACAGCTCACCATCAATGGCTGGATGCCCAGCACTTCCTGAGCAGTAGCCCCCCCGGCAAGCTTTCTGCCTCGTTTATATGCTGAACATGACATCCTGTGTTATGGAATATGCCTTTGGCCAGCTGGAGTTAGCTGTCCTGCCTGTGTCCCATCCCACCTTCTTGTGCCCTCCAGCCTCCTCGCTGACAGGGCATCATGAGAAGCTGAAAAGTCCTTGACTTAGGGCAAGTGCTGCTCAGCAACAATGAAAACATCAGCGTGTTACCAACATTATTCTCATCCTAAATCTGAAACACAGCTACTAGGAAGAAAATTCAGGTGTCCCAGCTGAAACCAGGACACCATGAAAGAAAGTCAGAGGTGGAGCACACCTTTCCACAGCAGCCCTCTCACTTTACACGTTCTTTTTCGTTCCACAGTAAAAACAAGTACTGTCCCCTTTGGTTACGTGAAAGTGGAGATGTGCAGATTCTGATCGGTTTTTCAGTATATGTATGAGAGGCAAGATTCAGTGGGAAAGGTGACATTTTTCACTGGACCCAAGTGGTGAAAGTAAATGGAAAGGAGCCATCAGGATCTTTAACCCAGAGTAGCTATGTCAGCACCATACAGCAGTTAAATCCACACAAAGGTCTGGAGTTGTTATGGCATTTTTTTGGTGTGAGGGCAATTGGGCACAGAGCAGGTTGCTTGATCTAGCACAGCAAGGAGAGAAATCCTTACGTTCAAGGCTGGTTGTGCTCTCAGAGTATAAAGACTGCTTTATTGAAGAAAAAGAAAGCTGAAACCTCCCACCTAACTAGTAGGTCTCCTTAATATATTTTAGCTTCAATAAACCAGCATATTTTCGTGAAGTCATTCTGTCGTGTATTCTCTCTAGTTGAAATTGTCATGTCCGCTGTCACATCAAGAATACAATTACAGTCGGTCCCTGTGTTGTAAGTTCTTTCAGTATAAAAGCCTTCCCACTGGAGGCAGAGCTGTGATCACAATTAGCTTGTTTCATACATGATACAGTGATGCAGGAAAGTGACATTAAAAACCCAACCTTACAACAGACTCCATTTTAAGGTACTTGGCTTTGAACAGGTTTTATACGTAAAGTGCTCCTGTAAAACCCCTTATTTTGCTTCCTTATTGTTCAGCAAAACATAAAGGAAGCTGGCTAGATCTTGCAGTTTGCACTACTGGCTTTCCCATTGTATATGTAAAATGAGGCTTCTGGTGCAATTTTTTCCATGATCCTTTGAATACAAGCCTTCCACGTAAAAAACCCCCACATTAGCAAAGTTAAATTATAATACTATGAAGCACATAGGGTATCATGGATCACAAAGTAATTTGTAAGAAGTTGTATAGCATTAATTACAGCATTTTCCCCTTTGAGAAAAGATGGAACCAGACCTTTTTTTTCTTGTAAAAACCCCAAAATAACATGAGCAGCATCTACTTCCCCAAAAGAGGAAGACAACCTACATCATAATTGCTGAAAAGAGCAGGAAAGGAAAAAACCACAAAAATAAGTAACAAAAACCTCATTGAAAGTTCTTGATTTCAGCAATTCTGTTACACTTTAAGAAGGTGAGACCCAAACCTCTGACTTGCAGGTATCCCCCACTGAAGTCATTCAGATGCACTGCTGGGAATGAGACTAGGGACAGCTGGTTCATATGAGTCTACCCTGCACCACCTCCAACCACACACTCTCTTTAGCTGAACTAGCAGTTCCCTCTCTGCCTAAGCTGGCAAACTACAGGGACGACCAGTCAGTCACCTCTCAGAACAATTTACTATCTATCTGCCTAACTGTGACAGTCTCCGGAGTCATTCCTCCTACAGTCGTTAACGTTAAGTAGCCAGCAACAGGGGCAGAGTCCAGAGCATGTGCATGTGACCCAAACATAACATAATTGGGCTGCCCTGGGCTGTCCACAGGTGTAGAGAGGGAAAAGTTAAATAGGAAAAACAAGGTTCTCTCTCAGAGGTGTTCCTAAATGAGTGCTAAATGAAGGCGGTTATGAGTGCTTCTGCTGTGGAAAATGAAGTGGCCCTTGGGATAAGACACAAAGAGAATATGCTGATGACTAAGTGGTATTTAAAAAAGCCCAAGAGACCTTGTGAGGGGAACATATTCAGCCCTCATCCTAGTCAAACTCTATTTTGGGAATATTCATCGTGTGTACAGAAACATATACAGCTTCATCTGGAAGAGGCTGGTATTTTTACTTCCTTTCCCTTTCCAGCAGAGGTAGTGGCCATGTGTTTGATTTGTTACACCTCAATGCTCGCCGCTGTTAGTGACAAGTAAGACAGCCATGACTAAAGGCTTTAAAGCACCCACTTTCTCTGCCACCTTGCTCTGCTTAGTATTCTTCTCTCCTTTTCTAGTGATTTTTATCCAACCCTACTCTCCCTTTACTGGTGTGTTATTTACGAGTCAGTCCACTGGGTCCTGCCATTGCCAAATCGACCTTATGTTATCTGTCCAGTGATCCACCAATGGCCCGTCATATTTCATATTTCTGTTCTTTCTGCCTTTTGTTGCATATGCACATTATAGACAGATATATTTTCCTCTGCTTGTCCTCTGCCCAAAACATAAAAATAGGAAAAAAACCCAACCCACTTTACAAGTTTGTATGAGCATGTCAGAAAAACAGTGTTTCTAAACTTAGACTCACGATAAAATTCATTAACTTGGGCTCAGGAGTGTACTAAGGCAAACATGCAGTTTCTTCCACTCTCCAGTATGGGTAAAGAAGAGTGAGCTTGCATCAATACTGTTGCGTTTGTATTTGCCTATAAGGTGGTTTGTATTTACAAAACCTGGACTGCACATAGAAATCTCCCCTGAAGCAGAGGCTCCATCAGCACTGAAAAAATTGCCTTTCTTGCCTTACATGCACCCTAGAATAGACTTAAGCCTTTCAACTACTCTCACCTATAGCATAAAATTCACTTCGCCTGCATTTGTGATCACTGCAGTTCCAGATCCTTTTGTGTGGTATCTCTGGCTACTTGAGTCTTTACTTTTTGCAGTTATTTATTGACTGTTTCTTTCTATTGATAATATTTTGTTATTGTCTTGGAAAATTTCATACTGTAAGCTTTAGGAATTACTTTCCATTTTTTTCAATACTGTTTTGAAATCCCAATCCTATTCTTCAGAGTGTTTACAAATGTCACCTTTCTTTTGCTACCTTAGATTTTATGGCTGCATTCTGTCTTGCTTTACTCATTCAGTTTTAGAGTTCAGTGGCTGTTGATCACTAGGACCTGATATTCAAAACAAATTAAAGGGAATAAAATGTTTTTCATAATGTCTAGATGCATTTTTTGTTCGTTGAAAGGTCTGTAAATTGTGTATGATTGCAACGATACATTTTTGCATATAATTTGCCTTCTTGTATTCTCAAAATAATATTAGGAAGGAAAAATATGGATTTCTTTACATGTGTTGTGAGGTCAAAGAGCTGAACAAGTCTGTCAGGAAAACTGTTTTGCATTTTCAAACATAACCTGCTAATTATACTTCATTATATTTCATAATTTGTGCATTGTGCTTTTCTTTTATGTCTGATTCTTTCATGGCTCTCTCTTGAGCTCCCTTGATTTAATAATCCAGATAGCCAAGTGTCCTCACATCTACTGTTTTTTCTAAAAATCATCTCCTCAGCATCTTGTGAGATTAGTCCCCTAATGCACATTAAAAATCAGCGAAACATTCCAGTCCTGAGACCATGATAACATAGTGTATGTGACCAATAAGCACTATTACCTGGGGAAAGCTTAGTTACACTATATAGAGAGACATAAACCTCACTATTGCTGGAGAAAGCCAGCTAATCTCCTCAGGGCTGCTTGCATCTTCTTCTGCACACTATTTCCATGTGTATTCAGACTCCCTACACTGCAGACAGGTGAAGACTGCTGTAATTTATTACGACCTGGCAGACATAACCTCATGAAATTATAATAAATTTCACCTTATCACATAGTAGAATTTAATATTCAAGGAATAAGGACACTGGCTGATATCCATCCATTCTAAAATTAGAGATTATATGGGTGAAGATTCTATTTAACCAAAACCCTTTCTGAACTTGGAACCCACCTTTTACTAATTTTTCTGCCTGTAAATAGCATAGGACAGATACAACTATAAGACATATATTTCTGCTAGGTACCTTATGTTATATAGGTTAAATCTGAGCCTACATTTTCAACATTTCTCTGATTGTCAAGTAAATGTAATGTTGAATTTGCCCTCACTCCTATGATTAACACTTGAGGATTCTGTGCTTATTATTGAGTAAGTAAGAGGAGGTAAGTTCTAATTTTCATAGGAATATTCAGGAAGTAGGCGCTAAAACTCTACATGATTCTTCATTACTCAGAAATATTCTAGACCAACTTACATGGCTTGTCTAATCACCACTATTATCACTTCCATCAGCAGAGGGCTGTAAAGCATGATGGAAACAGACTAAATAGGAATCCTCTAGTCATCCCATGAAAATCTCCAACCAACTTTCATTGGACTGAGGATAATCAAAACACTTTGACTTTCAGCTTCTTTCAGCTTCTGGGCATTTGAAACACTGACATCTGATAAAATATCAGACATCTAACATCAAGACACTGATTCTGTGGCAAGACCAGCTTTTTAGTCTTTTCCTTGGAAGATGCAACATCTATGATAGTAGGGAAAAAAAGTCAGAAAAAAAAGTCAGAAAAAAAAAGGGAAAGAAATAGACAGGAAATCAGCACCTCTCTTGTGGAAAGAAGGCAAATTTATCATTCTAAGTACTTTTCCTCTTCATAAATCTTGAGTCTACTTCAACAGAAAATCAGACTGCTCCTGTATGTACATATGGCTTCACTGTATTTCTATCTTCTCCCTAACTAGGGTGTGCTGGATTTTCGTCTGTTTTCTCCTCTGCTAAAAAGGTGCTTGGTAAACTCCTGGGTATACTGACATCCGAGTCGAAGAGTTCAATTCAAATTCAGTTACAGTTGCTTAAAAATCCACATTAGTATTTGCCAAGAGTTGAGAATAGGACTGCAATCATGCTCAAATGCACGCACGCATGGTGGGGGTGTTCCCTACATGAAGTTGGACAGGATGTTATCTTTCTTTAAAGAAGAGAGAAAAGAGAATAGTTGTTGAAAACTGGAAAACCTAGAAAAATGTTTGACAATAGAACTTCTTAGCAAAGATGAAGGTTTTACACAATAGACCTTAGTAAATCGGAAGGTTTTAGAAATTTCTGGCCATGTTAAATTCCTCCCCCACTTCCTTGGGCAGAAATCCAAAAACAACAGGGAGGTACATTGGTTGTAAGTGAATATCAAAGTAGACTGAAGTCCACGACCTTTCTGAACTCTATAACTACCTCTTTAGCTTGTAAACTGGAGTCTGGAGTTTACAAGCATCACCAGCAGTTGATACTCAGCCCTTGATCAGTTTGCAGGTAATTTGTACCAAATCCCTGTTGATGCTGATGCTGGTGAATACTGTATGGTATTTTAAATATCTGTGTTTACACTGTTTATTGAAAGCTCTGCAAGCTTAATGCTTGAGACTTTTTTGGTTATTTTATTTTGTGCTCTTTCACACATACGCTGACTGTGCTTGCATTCGCAGAAGATGATTTGAGGTGCTGCTTCCTTCTGTTTTTTCTTCGGCTTAGAAGGATGCAAAATTACTGCGACCATGGAAATATTTGGTCTAGAGTAGAAAAAGATAAAAATACAGTTACAATGTATGCAGGTTTCATTACACTTCCTATGGGTGCTGGACTGCAGATCATGCATCCGTGGGAGTTCTCATTAACCTAGCATCTGCTTGTCTGACATGGTCTCTGCAGATGCATTACTAAAGCAGTACAGCTGACTGTAATCTCATGAAATACAGCAAATCCACACAATACTTTCATACCGTGCTACCCATAAAGAAATAGACCTTCTTTTAAAAAAGAAGGTTATTGTTTTACCTGTTTCCTCTTAACAGCAGCCTGAAATTAGTAGTTCGAAGCACTTGTCAAGTACAGTGCTTGTGGCTTCTTTAACTAAAGCCTTGTATTTTTTAAAAGTTCTCAATGTTTGAACCTCATGCTAAACTCACCTAATAAATGAAGAAATCTGAAAGTTTCTAGTAAATTTAAATAATGCATTTTGACAAATTCACCTTTTAAAATGTTTTACATTTTGTACATTAAAAGCAAAGTAGTAGCTCCAAAACACAATTAAAATTGAAAATTTTCTAATTTGAAATTATGTTTGTTGACATTGTAGTCTTTCTCATAAAACAAAAATGTTACACTTTGAAAAATGTTTACATTAAATCAATAGACTTTTAATTTTTTTATTCAAAAACTGTTGAAAAAATATTTCTCGGTTGTAATTTAGGGTCATAGAAAAGGCGTGATAGCTGAGGTGATAAGTTACAGAATATATTTGACAAAAGTCTTTATTACAAAGTTTAGCTCTGCATGGGTATACTCCACACATACAAAAACAATCTATTGCCAAGTTTTCTTTCTCATTTGTTTTTTTCAAGTGTGGATAGAGATGTGGAATTCTCTGAGGCGCCATTCAAACTGCTGTCATCCATTGTCAGTACAACACCAAGTGCTGGAACACAAGTTCCTTGACAGACCCTATCACATCTTGTGCGAAGAAACATAAATAAGATAATGAAAACCACAGCTTCCACATTCAGTGAAGATGTATCGGTTTTGGCCTGAATGAGGACCTTGCCTGCTAAGAATGGCTAACTAGTGCCTGCCAGATCTGTAATTCCGTGGCACTAGGAAGCCTCTCAATTCCTTAAGCAGAATTACATTTGCAGGAAAGGAAGAATTTCACCTTTTATGCATTCATTGGCCCAGATACACAAATTTCGATCTCGAACTAGACACACTGTTCAGTATAATGTAAAATAGAGAGCAAGATCATGTTAAAAATTAGCTTAGGTCCAAAATCACAGGCTGCTCTGTGCACTGATTAGAAGTGTGGTGTGCTCTGGCTTTGAGTCTTTAGGGTTTTGAGTGTTTAATAAAAGCAAAGACTCAACTGAAAATCTTCCAGTGGCAGCCACAGCACAGGCCTATTTCCACAGAATTCTTTGAAGTGCAGGATGAAGTACAGTCTCTGTGACAGCTTTCCCTCTCCACTGCTTTTATATTTTCCCTCCATTACCCACCACCTTATTGTCTGAAATCTAGCAATCTGGGAGCTCTGAGATCTTCCACCTCTCTCACTGAGGAATGGTGTCAAAAGGTTTTTTAAAAGAGGGAGACAGAGTTTTTTCCTTGGGCTCCATTGCATGTCTCCCTTTCATCAAGCTAAAAGGCAAGAAAAAAAATTTAACAAGTTGATGATGATGATTATTATTATAGTTATTATTATTGTTCTCATTATTATTGTTATATGGTGTTGGATACTTTATTGTCTACCAGCAAGTGGCTGCATTAGTAATATTCATTCGGCAATAATGAAATTCTTTGCAACTTACTTTTTGGCTTAGCTTACTAAGAATTACCCCTAATGAGCAGCAACTTCTTTTCATTACATGTGTTTAATTTTAATGTGCTCACAGGGATTAACAGCTCAGTACTTCATTGATGACAATGAAGTACTATAATAGATAGGGTTAAATTGCAGGAAATACTAATCAAATACATTGTTTGATACATACAGCTATATTTCAGAATATTTATTCTTCATCTTGTGAAACTTGCCAGGTTCAGAGACATTATCAGGCTTAAAAGTGATTCCCATGATTTTCTAGGACTGCTTGATTCGAACATGCATCTGGTTGTACAATGTCATAAATTACATGAACAATTGCCAAGGTCACTTCAGATAGCCTTATTGCTTTTTTTATTCAAGGAGATAGCCCTTCAATAGTGAGAAATATGGTATCCAGGAATTCCAGCTTGCCCTCATGTAATCTCCTTCACAGAGCACAACAAAGAACAATTGTGTGAAGCACAATGACCTCAGATGCTTGAAAGCTCTCAAACTATTTATGAATGCGGAGCAGAGAGACTAATCATGCATTCAGGATGAGGAAACCTTGACCAGAATGAGGCATTTCAGTTTTGAATTATTTTTGTTTGAGGAAGCTTTAGCAGAATACAGAAAGCACACGTACTGTGTTAGTTGGGTCAAAGACAAGCACACGCGTTTTTGAGTTATTCTGAGGGAGCATAACACCTCTTCAGGAGTCAGTGAGAGCAAACATGACAGGCAGCACATATGTCCCTGAGAAGAGTCACATATTACTCTGACATGTCCTCGAACACTTGCATCACTGGAGATCTAAACTGTTACAGAGACCTCTCCTAGCATTACTGTGATTAAACCAGATTATTTTGATCCCTGAACTGGCAGGTCTGTTTATTCAAAGAAAAATAAGAACATATTATTTCTTGTTGGTAAGTAAACTGCCTATGTATGTGGCTTACTGTCAAGCAAGAGATTTGACTCAAATTATCCATACCAAGTGAGCTGTGATGTGCCCATTCCCCACACAATAGGTCCTAACATGTCTATGATGGGGTGTGTGTGCATGCATGTCAATATAGCAAAATTTTCTACAGAATGACAGATATTTAAAGGAGAATTTTTGGGCTGGACCAAAAGATAAGTCTGTGTTACACACATTTGGTGACTGCTGTTAAAATAAAAAAGTAAGCAAAGGAGCAGCATGACTTGCAGTTGTGACTATACTCCCATGTTATAAAGCATCTGCAGTCAAATGTGTTATCCTCTCTGTGGCATGCTATAAAAGGCAACCTTTCGCATACCCTCCATCCTGAAAATTACTTCACCTCTGTGAGTTTTAGATCTAAAAAATGCATTATTTTATTCAGATTATCGGGAAACAGTAATCACCAGGAAATTTGGCACTGGACAGAGATAGATGCACTGAAGGCCAGAAAATGTTGCAGGACTGTTATACCCAGGAGCAAATGTCAGAGATATTAGGAAGTGAAACAACAGATACTCGGGAATGTCAGTCCAGAAAACGACAAACTGGGATGCATCCTTATTCTCTATAGTTCAAGTTTCCAAGAAAAGTATATTGAGACACCAAGGCATATCCTGTATTTAAGGACTGTGTATAAGTAAAATAAGGCAAATACTAAATTCTGAAGTTACATCTCATGTAGTATCTTTTGGATTATATAAAACAGGTCTGTCATGATTTATTACATCAAAGACCTCTAAGAGAGTGGGAAAGCCCTTGAAACTATGCTCAGTTATTATAGATTACACTTAAAAATAGTACTGGAGGTACCTTAGGATGCATTTCAAGCTTTTGAGAGAATTCTGATTTTTCTGTTATTCGACAGTCCTGCATGGAGTTACCACATTCTGTTGTTACTGCTATTGCACATGGAGTCTTCTCCAAAGCACCATACCTAAGCTAAGAAAGAGAAAGGATAATTCAGGACCTAGAAAATGAAAACATGAGAATGGAATGACAGCAAACTCTACCAGAGACTCTAGAGTAGCACCTGGTAATCACAATTGCTACATTTCTAGTAGTGCCTAGTTCAGAGTCAGCCTTTACTTCACTTAAAAGCAATGGCTAGAAAGTCTTACCCTCCCACTATGTGCATCTCCATTATGGCCTAACAGATATATGGTTACTAGATATGATACTAGATAATAACTTTCAAATAAAAATCCCAGTTCTCAACAGACAACTGTTCTTTCAAATTGTATTTTATTTTCAGTCTATTTCTGTGTTATTCTGTTTTAATCATATAGCATCACAAAGTAAGCAGTGTGTGTTGGTATATGGTGACTCCACCTAAGCCTTACTAGACAAATACATGTTCTTTTGTGATTTTATTGCAATATCAAGGACACACACTGAGCAGGGATTTAAATGTTGTGAGTATGGCCATATCCCTCATATCTGAGAAATGAGAAACTACTTCTAAGGTTATATTGAGTATCACAGATGCAAGATGAACAGGTTGAAGAAAGGTTACTGACATCTTTATGCTTATTTATATGCATCAATTGGTGAAACAAAAAAAAAATGCAATTATGTGAAGTACAGTGAGGTGCTGCTCCTGGGCATTCAATAGTTCAGCGTCTGTGTAATGCTGAGCTGCCAAAGACATAGACAGAGGAAGATGCTGAAGCAACCTGTAATCCACATGAGCTTACTTTAAGCTGTTTACTTGCCAGAGTTTGACACACATGGAGGGAGAAAGGCCTCACCTTCTTATTTGAATTAAGGCACGCTATAACAAAAAATGTTAGAAAATGTAAACCACCATTTTCTTTTTTCCTTTTCTCCTCTGAAATTGTATAATATTCTTCACACAGCTCTTTCCGATATTTCAGTCAATGCAATTGGTTAAACTTCTGAATACCTGAAAAGATACTTATTGAGACAACATTAGTGTTCTATGCATTTCATGCTCCACTGCATGAATGTTCTGCATCCTCAGGCGTCTGTGTTTTACAAATTCTCAAAGGAATAGCAGATAATTACATTAGGACATGACAAGATGGGAAAGAAGGTTACAGAACAAATAATTTTCTCACTGCACACTACTTTTGCCTTTTGAAGTATTATGATTTCCATGACCAAAGGATTTAGTGCATTGCACTTTTTTATGTTTCTACTCATTGGCATACAAAATCACTATTGTCTTCACTTTGTTTTCCATGGATGGATATATAGAGATCTGCAAATGTAACTAAATACCTTAATTTTGTTGGAAATAAGTAATCATAAACACCTTGAGAACTTAGCAGTTCTTCATACAGCGTAGTTATAACCCCAAATCTCTTAGGTGGCAAATTAGAACTTTACCAAGGAGCTATGCTGTTTTATTCCATAAGAGACCAATAATTAAGTAAAAGATCTCGGAAGTCTTTCCTGAGCCCGAGAGGAAGATCCATGGCTCAGCTTATACAATAAAATTTTCTTTCCTTAAAAGAGCAGCTGTGTCCCTGCAACTCTGGGGGAACCATCTGTGGTCCTTCCTAACACTGGAACTGTGCCTGGGTGTCTGTGAGGGCACGAGCTGGTGTGGGTCACAGCTGGGCTATGGTGTGTGCAAAAAACTAAGCAATGATTATTCCCTGTCTGTTTTTAATATTCTGTTGTGGATGTAGCCAATTACAGCAGCTACAAGCCTTCAAAGACATCAGTATCTGACAAAAGTAAGACTGGGAAACTTCCCCATGTGGGGGTAGGTTTATCCGCTTTGGTCTCTGTGTCGCACCACACCCAACTATTTTCTGCTAAGCTCTGTACAATGGCTATCATGTCTCTGTGTGCAGTGAACATGAATAGCCAAGCACCTTTCCTCCTTTCCCGCCTGCCCCTCAACACACGTACACACATTCAAACTCGGTTCTCAGGAAAAACAAAACAATTCTGTGAAAAAAGCCAATTCAAAGCAATACAATGAATCTGCCAAAATAACCTGTGCGAATGACGAGGAGGAAATTATTTCACTTTTTGCTTTATCCAGGGGGTGCTCTTGTTTAACCTGTTCACTGTACACAACAGCTACATTCCAGTCTCACGTGAGGCATAATTAGAAGCAATGCTGAGATCAGAGTTTTGGGTAAAGGTTGTCCCAAACCCTCTGTTTTCCACTAGTCATGAAAAACTTTTCTCCCTTTGTGCTGAAGTGTTTAGAAGTACTTATTAAGGGCATACAGAAGGGTGAGCTGCAAGTCTAAAGCTGATAACTGTGCATTCAGAACTAAGGGCTCATAAAGAGCTGGTTATGAATGTGTATTACAGCTTAGTGGGTTTGATCCTATGAACCTTTTCTGAATACTGTCAGTATTTTCTGATTGCATTTGATTCAAACACTGCTTACATGAATTCACTCAGCTGACCAGCTGGATCCAGTACCTCTATTAAAAATTGAATTTATTAGATGAAATTAATCACAGGGTTGATATTCCCTCCAAATATCTCTGTTACACTGAGGAAATGCAGTATCCATTCAGCATCTGCCCTGAGCAATGAGAGTTATTATCCTTGCCAACAAAATGGTTTTAAGAATTTTGAGTAGCCACAAAAAAAGATTAATGTGAAGACACATGCATGTAGAAATGAACTTTTGTGAAAGTTCACATTTTAAACAAGCTATTTAATCTCTCAGAGGCATGTTTGAACACATTGATGTACCCTGCACTCTAAGGCCCATCTGGCATACAGCAGCATGCTGGCCCAGCTGGATGACCAGGAGGTACAGTGCAGCAGGCTGAGACGGAGCTCTCAGACTGCAGCATTAGAGCAGTCGCCACTACCCATATGTCCAGCCACTAAACCATAATCCCATTCTCTTAACCTCCCTAATCCTTCCAAACTCCTGTGGGAAAGTCAGTTCAGTTACATCTGAAAGGCATAGGTCTTTCCTCTGAGATTTTGGGGATGAAGGAACTAAAGAGCAAGGATGCTAATTTTACCAGTCTCATGCAACTGCAAAGAGATGAGAATAAAATGAGTCATCACCTTAAGTGACCTCTTGTTGTTCCAGGGAGAGTTCTGGGAAAGCAAACCACTTTTAATAGTTTTGAAAACTAAATTTTGTTTTTCCTAACTCTGAATTATAAGCCATTTACTAACCTCTGCAATTCAGCTTCATAGAATGAGGACCAATTCTGTTTCATAAAATGTTTATTCTTTTGTATGTTATAAGGTCTTGCTGTGATTAACTAAAAAATTTTATTTCCTTTATTTAGGTAAAAATATATTATGGCAATGGGCAGCAAAAAATTACTTACCTTCTTTTGTAAGTTCCTTTATTGATTTCTGAGATGATAAATTGTAATACACCTATAAATACATCATTTAAGTGAAGATTACTCATAACAAGACCCAAATCTGAGTGCAGTATCCAGCTGTCTCTGAGAATATCATAATGATTCTCCTTTGGGGGCAATACTCTGGCACATTAGCATAAATTCAAAGGAATACATAAAAAGTATAAACCAAGATATATTTTTTCAGCTTCCACCGCTTGTCTGTGTTCACTGCAACCCAGCAGGTGAATTAAACATCTTAGAGGTATTTAGAGATATTTTAGAGACTTCTGGATTGGGGGGAAAAAAGGCAATATAAACCATAGTCCACAGTGAAACAAAACTATACCTTGTAGGGGTTCTGAAATAGTGCAGCACATTTGTATGGAATTATTAGCTCCCATTTTTCTAAATTCTGCTTTTTCATATCAGAACGAGAAGATGAGATGATAGGATGTAGTAAGATAGCCTAATTTCTACTGTCAGCACAAAGAAATGAAAGGAGCTAATAGAAGGAAAATTGAAAAATTACATTCCAGTGTGATCTCCAGGTCCATTTTTCTAGCCAAGAGTAGCTATCAGTCTAATGTATTCTACTAAAGGCTGCTAGACATAAAAAGGTATAATTTTAGAGAAGCACTGATCCAGAATGACCTTTCAGGAGATTTTCAAAATTCACTGTTGGTGTTCCAAAATAAAGATTCATCTTCATGCCAGGTTCCTAACATTTATTAATTAGCAATGTTTTCAAAGTGAATGAGGTTTTGAGCTCCCATTATCTTTAAAAGGAACAATGTGATTCTCCGCTCTGTCTACAAATGCCGAAAGATTTCTGTGTTTCATGCAGACAGGATCAAAAGGTTAAAATTACCATGTTCTTGTGTTGTTGATTAACAAGAAAATTTTTAAACCCTACAGTGCCTACAGAATTATGATGCTTTTTGTGAATACTACAAGTAGGGAGAATATTTTGAAATTTTTCCTTCAAAATTTTTTGTCAGTTCAAAAGTACAGCTATTGCTCTCACTTCTTTGATAACTGTTGTTACAGATAGCTTTTTGTGTTGTGTTGTCTACCCATCCATATCTGAACTGAGGAAAATGGAGGTCTGTTGAAGTAAGAGATAGAATCAGAGTTGCAAATGATCTGCAAAATAAGAATCATTCTCTGAAGAAACTTGAGAGTGATTTCAAACAATTTTAAGGAAAATATTCCGTCTTAAAAAAACCCAAACCAACAGTTTTAGACTAAAATAAAAGTAGAGAGAAAACACAACTGTTGTGCCATGAAGTAAAGCAAGTTAATGAGAAACGGAAGATTCTAATAATGTCTGCTCTTATCAATCATATTAATTGCTTTTATATTCATTTTATGAAAAACACCACAAAAATATGACTCATGGAAATGCAATGGCTGGGTTTAATTGAGGAACAGGAGAAAGCTATGTTATTTTTTTAATGTTAGCTACTCCAGTAAAAAGAGATTTGGCATTAGGAAGCTGACTTTCTCAAAGCCCGACAAATGAAATTCAATCTGATTTGGAAGTTTTTTGCATAATATTACTTGTTTCTCTTATGAGAATAATATAACTTTTAACTGTTACACAGATTAAAATATGATCTAAACTATATAGAATTTATGGCTCAAGTATATGGAACCGCAATTTTAACAATCATGTTAATTCCCTGTATTAACTTCTGCTATCTAAAACAGATTTTGTTATCTCCCCATTGTCCATGAGTTATGTTTGTAACGACTGCACACTCTGAGGGCTTGGGTCTAAGCAAACAGACCATCCTGGGAGAGTACATAAAGTGTGTGTGGCTTCCTCAACGTGGTCAATAGCCCTTCATTCCTTTTGTAGTAGTTTCTTTATTGTTAGCTTATCGGAAAGCTCTTATCAGTAATGTTTTATCTATTTGCCTTAGAGTAGGAATGCATCTAGGAATAAGTCTCCCCCATAGTCTTTTCTAAGCCAATTTTGGTTGACCAAACAGTGAAAGGGTTCACATAATTATCTTCACCATCAGGGATGACTTAAAAAGCAGAGCTAGGCTTCAACTCCCTTCTTTCCTGCGCAATTGGTTTTTTTTTTTTTTCTGTTTGTTTCATTTTATTGTTGTCTTTTATGTTCTACCATAGTCTCACAAGATACAATTACATTGCTGTAAAGGAAAATTTATTGAAAGACTTGGAGTTCTGTTTAGGAAAAAAAATTAGCTTTTTTTGCTAAGAGATTTTCTGTTCAAGATTCTTCTTTCATCTTAAAGCGATTTTCAGTGTACTTTCACTTGCTTATTGACCACATTTCCAGGAGAATGCATTTTTGCTCTCCAGAAGCACACTGATTGCCAAGGGGAGCCTCAGACGCCCTGCATGTCTCTGGCTCTGATGCCAGTGCATGGGGCTACAGCCCACTGGGACAGCTGTATCAGCCAGCAACTTCTTCCACTTCTCCCATGATGTTAAGTATACCCAGAAAATTTTCCAGAGAGAATTTTAAAATTGTTGGTGTTCTCTTCAAATCTCCAAAATTGCCTGCAAACTGGACCTGGCTGTGCAGTTTGGGGCTGAAAGCATCTTCAGCAGCTTCTGACTTCATCAAGGCACAGCCCATTTCACAGAGGGAATGCAGAAGGCTCAGTGTGGGCACAGGGTGATACCCTGCTGACCCTTTTACTCACATGCAGTCAACCTTGCCTTTGTTTTTTGCACAAAAAAAGATTTGACATCCATCATTTAAACCAGGTCTCCCACTTATCACACAACTTTCCACAATAATTACTGGACTTCTATGAGAAAATGAAGGTGTACCTTGACCACTAAAACCAGTGGAAATGTTATTTTACTTGGAAAATTACTACTTTTATTGTGCAACGTTCTCCAAACACCTCTTATCAACTGGATTACTCAAAAAATTAGGTAGGAAATACTATGGAGGTATTCTTACTGTCTGATTTCAGCCTTTGAATTTAAGAATTTTAAACTGACCTTCCCTGGCACCCATTTCTCTCTATTGACTACAAGAAGAACTCCCCTCAATTATATCTTTTTTATGTACTGAAAATAGATACATTGGTCAGACTAAAGTTATCAGGAATTTGAACAGAAACAGAACTATGAGTGTCTGGAAAATGTCTCAAATCAGTGGAGACCAGTGCCTTCAGGGCATGTTTTGAGAGGACCTGAGTGTGAAGCAAACAATACTTAAGAGACTGGAATGAAATTCTAGGAAATGATATAAAGTCTTCCTACTTGATAACAACTTCCCACCATAAACAGAATGCTATTCATATCATTTGCTATCCTCTCACAAATGCCAAAAATTTCAGCAAAAGACAAACAAAAAAAAAGACCAACAATATATAACAATTCTACTGCCTGAAATAGTTGACAGTTAGATGCTGACTCCATGCAGGACTTTGCATTTGACTGACTCAGGCAGAAGAAATTGAGATGCTACAAAACAGGCAGCTGTGTAAAAGGTTTGGGGGATGTTTCACCTCTGAATATGTGTCTGATTTAAAGTCTCTGAGCACCCTCCAACCAAAAGAGCACTGCTCTGAAAGTTTTGTCTTATGCTAATAGAGTCTTATGAAGACTGTTGCAGGCACTAGACATAGTGCTTGTTCAAGGTGATAAAAACAAGAAATTGTAGGATAGATCTGGAAAGCACAAGTATGACAAAGCATGGAAAAGCACATGTTCTTGCAAATTGTTGGTATTAGTCACTGGTAATTTTAAAGTAGAATAATAATAATACTAGGGATTATAATACTACACAGAGAAGCCCCTTCTTGGTATGTGTAGACTTGAAACTGAAATGAGTGGGAAGCCTGGCTGACTAAAGCAAATGACCCAGATCCAACTACTTGGTACCTATCAGGCCATCAGCCCCTAAAATGTATTCCAAACATTCTCTGGAGGCAACAGGAAGTTCTGGACCAAGACAGTAACCCTGTAAACAAAGATATGTGCAAAATGGGTTTACTACACTACTGACAGTATGAGTGCCTGCCTCTGTGATTTAGCTGCACAGTTTTGAAGACCTGCTCACCACCCGTCATGGGTAAAATATCTATATTGATTACAACCTGGCAGTAAGTGCTATTGTTACTGTTGTCATGGCTCCCTTCCCATTACCTAGCATCATGCCATTTACCCTTTTAATTAAATACATTTCTCCAAGTGAGTTCTGATCACAAGGATAAGACAGAGATTGATGCATTCAGCTAGTCCAGGGTGATTACTTGCATTGTCCATGTTATTAGGATTAGTGCATTTAGTATCAATCTGGTAAAACCTGCTAAAATTAATGAAAGATTCTCTTCAGCAAAAAAAAAAAAATATTCTTTTTATTTCATCAGTTCCAGAGCCATCAGTAGCCTTTACAGTTCCTTTCCTCCTTTATAATTATGTACAAGAGGACTTTTTTTTCTGTTTACAGTCATCATCATTACTAGGTTATTTGAATTGTTCTCACATCTTGATAAATATAGAAAGTCCTGTTTACTAAACTTCTCAAATTTAATTAATCTGTTTACCAGTCTTATTAAATTATGGATCATATTTGAGGAAATAAAGAAAATGGCAGAAAAAACCTCTGGAACACCTAAGAGAATAAAGGAAATTACAGGCTTACATAACTTAATTACATAACATTACTAATCTTACATAACTACAAAAAGATCAGTGGCTGTAATAATGCTTCAAACTGAGAGATTCAAGCACTCTATAAAAAGGTTTGACATTGTCTGCTTATTCATCTTTTTTAGCTCTGGGTGACAGGTTTCAACGGAAAATTTCTGGGAAAAAATCTGGAAAAATTACAGAGAAATGGTGAGATCAGGTGGGGTTGGAAAAAGGTTATTTACCCAGTTCCTCATTACCAGTGAGGCTGCATTGCCAAGGTCTGGAATACAGATTAATTTTAAAGATACCTGTTGTTATTACCTCATATAAACATCAGTTTTGAGAACAAAAGCAGTTCTCAAAAGCCAAAGATTTTATCATTCTGCTAGTGTAGAAAAAGCCCTTGTGTTCTGTAGCAAAGAACTAACAACTGGAGCTAATAGTCAGAACATTTGCAACTAAATGTATCTTCATTTAAACATACCGCTTCACTAGAGTGAAATTTATTTTGAAGAGACATATCAGTTGCAAATGTTTTCACAGGAAGCTCTAAGAGATCATGGTTCCCCTGGGCATCTCCAACAAGAAGTGAAGGAGAAACAGACTGAAAACTTTACATGTGATAGCTAAGGACAAATATTTCAGAGTAATTCTCTTAGTAAATATATATCTGAAGGATTTACTTTTTTTTTTGTTCCACAACTGAAGTTTCAGAAAAAAAGTACTGAGACAGAACTGGGTTCTACTAATACTTATTTATGGTTGGATTAGATATCAACCAAGGGCCAAACCTTACATGGCTGTGACCGCAGACTGCATGGCAGAAAGAAGCAGGTAGGCAAAGAGCAGGAAGGTTGAACAGGAGCCCTGTGGTCCAGCTTGTGGTCTGGAGATACTGTGTTTGCATTCCAATATTTGGCGCAAAATAAACCCCCAAAAAACCAGAGACAACGCCAAACCTTAACCTGATGATAACTGCTGAATACCATCTGGAAAGTGGAGTCTGAGTGCACTGCTGCTTACCTTTTTAACCAGAAATCTTCTACATTAAATTCCATTGCAATTAAAGCAGAAGATTCATACCACAATAAAGCACACGAGCTGATTTATTCGTAAAGGCTATAGGCAGGTACAAATTTTTAAAAAATTTTTTATTTTTGGTTGGCATTGTCAGCTCACCAACTTGTGGGACAAACCTATGTATCTCTCAGACCTGATTTATGGCTGAAATATGGTGCTTCTAGAAAAGGCTGGCAGAATCAGTCTTGGAATGCAGGTGATCAAATTAACACACCGTGACATGAATTGCCCTTCTTAGCTTAGAGCTCATTCTCTCTAAGCAAATAGCTTAAATTTTGGTCAAGTGTCCTTCCTTAGAATGTCATATAATATGAAATAATCTTATAGCCTTATGATGAGAAGAAGAGAAGAAGAAATCATATTTGAGAGTTAATCCATGAGTGGAAAGGATAACAGGGAACAAAGAGGAGATCTGGAAAAAAAATTAAATATGAGAGTGAAACTATAAAGGGAGTCAATATTTTCTACAAGCTATTTGAAATGATGGTGAAATGTACTGTGTGAACTTGAAATGTTTCTATGAACTAATGAAGACCAAAGGCAAAGGGATCTAACAAGTAACATGACGTACAGATTCTTTTAATATGTTCCATGAAGATGAAATTGCTTGACTGAAGAGAAATATCCATGGCCAGGTGAAGGTTAGACCATAGACATCCAACATACCTTTTAAAAGTTTATAAGCCTAGCTACTATGGAGGGAAAGACACTGAAATGAGACATACACAGATGGAGAAACAAGGGCGTTCCTCAAGAACACAGGATTTACAGTGACCCAGAGATGACACAGTCTGCTAAATCATGCTGCTATAAAGGTGCTGTGAAACTTCATAAAGTTCCAGTAGCAGCATTAATCTGCTTGAGAAGTGGCACTTTCTCCTCTCTGTTTTTTTTTTTTTTTTTCTTGCTTTATGGTTTTTTTTTGCTTGTTTGTTTTTTGTTTGTTGATTTCTGGGGTTTTTTTGGGTGTAGGGAGGTATTATTGTTTTTATTAACTGACACCAAAAGAAATACTTTTGTTCACAGCATTTAGATCTGACAAGACATGATGCACTTCTTCTACCACCAGTTCAGCAAAAATGAAGAAGGTCATTCTGCTTGGTATGATGCACAAGAATAGCTACCTCTTCAGGTGAGTGAGAAAAATTTTAGGGTTTGAAAAGAGGTCTGGTACTTTCTCTTTCAATGTGATAGTGCTTAGAAGCTGTAGTCAGCAGTCTAGGCTAACTGCATTGAGAGTTATGCTCATTTTATTAACAAATTATTTATAATCTTAGACTTGAATTCTGTCATCAATTTTGCATCTGCACAGCTCTCCCATTGAAGATAATTTCATAAGAGTACTATCACATTAAAATGAAGCAAATATTGAAGAATAATAGGACTAGGACATCGGCATACTTTTTTGTGTAATCACACATGACAGTAGGTTTGACAAGGTTCTATAAAGTACCTGGAAGAAATTTTCTGAACAAAGAAAACATAGACACTGAAGGCCTGTCACATCTAGATTTTGTCAACACCTCTAATTTTACAAATATCTCAAAATCTAATAACTCTTGCTGTCAAATACCCCTCACATTTTTTAGCACATGTAATTGAGAAACTGGAGTCACAAAAGCCTTTACTGTAGAAAACTGCTGTGAACACACATTCATACAGAAATAAAATGTGAGAGATATGGCCACAGTGGCTTATTACTTTTTCTGTTAGGGCATGGGTATGTACACAGGATACACAGGCATAGGTATATGCATAGGGATAGCTCTCCGATGTCTTCTTACCAAACAACCACTAATTTGGCCTTCAGGTGCATGACATACATCTCATCGAAGGGAGTTCTACTTGTGCAGACCCCTTACTGATTCTGCAGTATCAGACCTTCTGCTACTCCAGTTACATCTCACAAAATCAGTCTCTGAATTACAGGCTCAAAATCAAATGGCTGAACAATGTCCTTTTGATCTTGCTTCACCTGAATTCCTTATCCAGCCGAAGTGTTCAACACTTTACACTAAGGCCACCACCTTGTTGCTCTCTACAATCTTTACTTCTCACAACCATGTAATTTCTTGTCCATAATAATCTTCTCAAAAAAGAGCCATTACAAAAACCTAGTGTCATAGCAAAACACTAAAAAGATCTTAGTTAGGAAGTATGTAAATTCAGATTGTTTCCCTCTATGGGACAGGAGGAGCAGACAACTTACTCCTTGTAAAGTTTATCACTCTTAAGATTTTGCTAATACAGAAATAAAAAAAATAGCCTAGAAAACAAAACAGCAAAATACAGGTAAATAACTGTCATTACCATAAGAAAGATTATTTCACTTTTTGACTTAGAGAGGGAAATTCCAGCCAGTTGCCATCTGTGTATAAAATACATATAACTAATACATAAAAACCAGTAACTTATTTTGAAAAGAGGGAGAAAAATCAAACCAAACCAAACTGAACCTACCAAACAAAAGCCATCAACACTTTAAAAAGTGAAAGGAAACCCATAATAAAATGAACACTTAAATATTTTAGCAAGAGTCTCTTCCTGGGCAAAAAACCAAACCCAAACTTGTTATACTAGAGAAGAAAGTCACAGAAAGCTTATCTGAGTAGACAGAGATTAAATAGAAGTTAAAATGACCATTTAGCCTTGCATAGTGATATTAAAGGATACAGTAATAAGATCTCAAAGGAAGCCATTTCAGATGGCTTAGGAATTCTAGTGCGCAATAGACTTAAGAAAATTAATACATTTACACAATAACACTGGACTTTCAAAGTACATCAGCATGTTTCACATTGATTTTTTTATCTACCAAAATGAAAACTCACCTTTCTGAAAAACCTAGAGTCAGAAATTTGCACAGAGCACCTGAAAATGTTTCTACAATATAACATTTGTTTAAGACAAGACAAAACAAAAGAAAACAAAGCAAAACCATACCAAACCAAACCTAACCTTGATTCTTATGTTAAAGGGTTTTTTTCTAAGTATAAAATAAAGAAAAATAGATGAACCTGAAAAAATTGAGAGTTTTCTCATATGCAAAATGGAGGAGGAGATCACAGTGAAAGGCAGCTGCTCTTTCACTGAAGCCATGCTACACGGCTTTGCCATAAACAATAACTCAAAAAGTTTGGTAAATTACCGAATAACTTTGATATTACATCAAATAAATGAAAAGCTTGCACTAGCGTGGTTTACCTGTCTGCAAAGTACAGGGTTCATCCAAACCGAATCTCTGAGCTGTTTTATTTAAACCCCAAATCCTCAATATATATGTGACAGAAGGTGTAACCAAAGAGAATTAGCAGCTCTGAGATAACGTAGTAATTAAGGACAGCTGTATACAGAAATTCATGCAAAAAGAATACTGTTATCAATTACCAGTGAATAAAATTCTTGAGCTGTTTAGGCCAATCTCAGTATTGCTAGTAGCCCATTGCAATCTTCTCGTTCCATGTTAGCCCTATAAAGCTATACTTGGTACATTCATTCACTCTTCTGCTACTTTGTCTCCATATACTAAAACCACAAATATTTCTTATGGGATTTTTGAACTGCTCCACCCAGGATGTGGTAAATTGAGACTTGCAGGAGCACAAAAGACCTTTATTTTGGAAGAATAACAGCTTTTCTCTTACAAATTAAAGTGAGTACCAGTCTGAGAAGTGGCACTGAGCCTGTTTACCCATTTTAGAATTGCTGCGAAACTTCCGTGATCTCAAAAAATAAAAAAGTTCAGCCCCAGCAGGGACCCTATCACATTATCGCATGCAAGCATGACATAACAATTAGAAAATGCAGGGCATCTCAGCAATAGGAGCTTGGGACTTGGGAATTGTCTGGATGAAGCTGAATGATTGCAAAAATATCATAGTATAACTTCTAATTAAGAGTGCTGGAGCGACCTTCCCTGATTCTGTAAACACCAAGTATGTAACTTCGTGCATATCTTCAATTTCAAAGGCTTTCAGGCAGCTGGATTTTGTGGAGTCTTAATCCCCTAAACCGTTTTTACCTCATATGTAGAAACTTGATTGTACTTCAGAAACAAACCTCCAAAAAGATGCACATTTTTTTGTGTGCAGCAAATTTGATTCATTTGACTTTTCTTATAGCTTCTGGGCAGCACTGAGCAGAGACTTTTGGGACAATATACAATCACAGGGGTGAAAAGCTCCCTTCATTTCCTGTTTTAAGCTTCCCTTAGGGGAACATATATCCTACAACAGAAAGAAAATCAAGTGATGTCAGCACCTTGACTTCTGTGCTTCGCTAGAACAGTACATGCATTGCAGCTTGATCCAACATCAAAGATGAGTTGAAAAAGCCATTACTCACTGTCACATTCCCAATGAAGAACCGCATTGAAATCAAAGGAAGGTGCAGCTTGTGTGCCCTTGGTAATACAGTTTACTCTTTTTTGTCTGCCAAAGGTCTCAGCTCTGTTTGCCAGCGAGGTGACCAGAGGTGTAAGCGTTCACCAGTGCATTAAAAGATTCTGTGTGTATGTGGTCATTGCATGGCCTCAGCCATGGAAACTTCTTCAGCTGATGCAGTAAACACATATTTTTAGAGCCTTCTCTCAGCTTCAGCTCTAGACAGAGCGCAGAAGTGAATATGGGTAAATGTGTTTTATAAATGCATTAAGGATGTCTTTTGGCTCAATTTTCCTATCTTAGAAATCATCTACACAACACTCCGTATTGGCTTGTCACAAAAGCCTCAAGGATGGTCTCACCTCCCTAATGAGTCTTTTCCCATGCCCTCCAAAGGCAGAATGAAAGAGATGAGGTCTTTCTCTGGCAGCATCAGTGTCCCTGGGAATGCCTTAAGATGTGTTTGATCCTGCTGCTGTCCATTCCTTTACATGGTATAAAACTGCTCTCACTCAACAGATGAATGTGCCACTTATCTTCAAGCTGCTACAAAGCAAAGTAAAGGAAAATAAATTTTTCACAATGAGAATGGAACTACTTTCCCAGAGAGTCTGTGGATCTGCATCCTTACAGATTTTACAGGATAAGGCTCTGGACTTCTCAAGTTGACTTTGCAGTTAACCTTCCTCTGATCAGTGGGCTGCACTAAGTGCCACCTAGATGTACCCTCCAAGCTGGACTGTGCCATGATTCGGCTTTTAAAGTGCATTTGCCAGCTGAAGTATGTAATTCTGCTTCCTGCTGTGCAAGGGGAGCAAAGTACTTATTTTTAACATGAGGCACTCTTAATGTGATAGTTGCTGTGACCTCAGTATTTCTCTGTTGCTTCAGTACTATCTGATCATTTCCTCACCAGGTGAGGAAATGTTTTAGTGGGTCCAACATATCTCTGAAACTGAAAGGCATCTGACCACACGGTGATGACTACAGCAAGTAAAGTTGCCATCAAAAGTTACTTTTGTTGAATTCTAAAAAAGTTCAAGAAAACAATTGGCAACCACAGCCTGAAAAGACTGAACTTTTACTGTCTGAATGCACATGAAACTTTCAAACTTTGGAATGCTGTTACATTTATGAAAGGTGAAAATAGCATGGTACATTTTCCTATAACAACTTAGATCCATTTTTGTGCTCAGTGAAAAGAAAATTTTTGTGACAGTAAGTGTCTGAGAATAGCATCTACTCTTTTCTACAATCAGCAGTTATCATCACGGCTATGTTTAACAGAAGCCAGAACAGAGAAAACAGCATGAAAATCACCTTTCCTGAAGAGTTGAACATTGTTATTTTTTATACCTAGAGTTTTGGTAGCTATCAATATACTTTCACTTACAGAAAAAGAGTTCTTGGCCTGCAAAATTTACAGCCTGGGGAAAATCATGCCCAAAGTGCAGGAGAGGTGACAAAATATTACAGTCACCTTCTTGCATTTGAACAGTGAACATTCACCATTAAAATATTAGTAAGTGAATGAAGTAATTGGCAGCATCTCTTTAGAGTCACAACAGCCATGTCTATATCCTTCTGCACAATGATACTAGAATAATGGCTTACTGCGTAAAATCTCCTACTCTAAACTTGCATTATTCTCATCCTTTTTTGGATGCCAGCCCAGCCTTGAGTTATACTCGGTAGGATATATTCCTCTGCAGTTTGCTAGCTGGGCTAAGTTTTCTAGTATAGTACTTTGCAGCAGCCTAGTAAATCTGACTCTCAGATTTCTCTCAGCTAGGCCTGATATTTCTACCTGACAATCTTAAATTAAGTCAGGCAAGTTTGTTGCTAGATTTATAGCTTCAGTGCTTACTAGGGCAACTATTAATTTTTTTGGGTTGTGTAATGTACTGTTATGTTGACTAAATAATTTTGATGTTGACCTAAAAATCCAATTTCATAACCTGTTCATGAAAATGTTTAGCTAGATGACATTAGGTTCTTGGATTCTCAAAACACGCCATTTTAAAAAGTATTTGGATAGAGTATTGTACTACTCGGTAACTCCTGGCAATGAAAGAGTGTTTTAGATTTTAGTTTGTCCTGTGCCACATAATTGCTCTCAGTGAGGTCCTTAGCTGCAACTGTATTGATATAGTCTTTTTGAGGAAGGTTTCTCAGTGTCACATCAGTGACACAGGATTAGATACCGTTTGAAGTGCATTTCATGCATGAGGTTTTTGACCTTAGGTGAAAGCAGCTGAGTAGAATGCAAACCTGGTCTCATCAAAATGACCAGGAAACTTCCCACTTGCTTAAACAATCTCCATTTACAGTAAAGCTGTAATTGTACCTAGGCTTCTCTGCTATATGGAGCAGCAGCCTGTGGATATCACTGAATCCACCCATCAAGCTTCTTCATATCAGATATGTCTCTGATGTTGGAACTTTAATCTACAAGTATCATTCTGTAATAAAATCTCATTTTCTAACTCAGCGTCCTGAACTGCTCTCAAATCCATTTTTTAACTTACAATGGACTTACACTCCTTTTCATTTCACCTACTTTTATCTTGCTGGAGCATTCAAAACTGAATGCCATTCTGAAGCTTTTTAAATGGTCATTAAGCAACTTTTCCACTGAATCAGATATGAACATACAGTGATAAAAATGTCTTTGGAGGATTGAGGTTCTGAATGACCCAAATGCATGTTTCAGCAATGTTTATTTTCAACTGAATTAAAACAGTGGTCCTTTTCTCTAGTGAAATTACTTTCAGCTTTGAATTTGACACCCAGAAAAAAAGCTGAGGTATCCTTAGACCGATTAATGCTGCTTTCAAAACAACTACTCAAGTAGAAAGTGTTTGTGAGGGTGTGTTATATACACTGAAAGTGTTCGTATTGTAATTGTATTATCTGTTTGTACAGTGCTGGTAGGTCATTTCCCCTGGAAACTTAGTACATTAAAAATGTTACAATACAAATAATAGTAACAAAACATGCAATTACTAGCAGCAAAAGATACAAATATTGCCGCTCAGAAGGCAGAGAAAAGTTTGACAGTGACATCACTAAGATCAGAATGCCACTGAGACAATGTTTTGCACTGTAACTCAACTGCAAGCATTACTTACAATGACGTAAGCATGAGGGTCATATCTTAACTAGTATAATTGCACTTTAACTGGACTATAGGTTGCCACGTAGTGCTCCAGTACACAGATCACTCTTACATCAGAAAGCTCCAGCTGAACTAGGTGGGAAGGTCATAGCAGCCTACCTGAAGTACCTTGAAACCAATTTATCCTGCTGAGAATATTAGGTGGAGCTAGCTTGGGCATATCTACACACCACTGCAACGTGCAGGGTGGACACAAGAGAGAAGCATCCCCTGGAGATTGGCAGAGTCTCACTGCGGCTGTGATTCAACCTTACAACCTCTCCTTTGGCAGAAGTATTTTATGAGGTTTCTGTCCCTCCCCTTTCACCTTCATCCAACTCACTCTGTGAAAGAATATGGATTAAATTAAGACATCCAAAGAACATTTTTCTTTTGAATTTCATTTTTTGAAAATAATAATTTCATTGATTGAAGGGGTTCCATGATTAGACTTGTCATTCTGACGAATGGAGTCAATAGCATCTTGATAGTGGAAACGAGTAATTTGAAAAAGTGATGAGAAAGGTTTAACCAAGCTGAATTTCTGCAGAAAATATCTGTGGAGTGATCTTTCCGATGTGTCCATTGCTCATATGAAACCGTTTGAAGAACAGAGTGATTAAAGTGGTCACTGAATCTGCTTATGAATAATGTCTCAATGCAGAACACAACAAATGCGTTCTTCTCACTGGAAATGTGTCAGTTTTGATATGGCTTGTGAATTATTTGCTTGGAGAAACTGTAGGATTGGTCTACATTTGAAATATTGGCTTTGTTTTCTTTAATGCTTATTGTCATGCTAGGGAAATATAAGTAAGTAACAATATAACTGGTAAGATAATTTGCAAGCAAAGTTAATAGTAGAGGCAGGGCTATATTTGTGTAGAATAAATACTGGAAGATGTTAAAGTACTTTTTAAAACTGATGTGAATAACACCACACCTTAAATTAGAAGACATTTCTTTTAATAAGTTAATAATTGTGTCTTGATGGGGAAAAGTTTGGTAAATTAATGCTTTTGGTTTAACTTTCTGTGTAATTCCTCTGACTAGTTTAGTCCCTGTGCTGTTTTCCGCACATCCATTGTGACTAGAATTGTAATTTTTGCATGCTTCAAATAGAACTGGTTTTAGAAATATTTATGGCTATAATGCTAATCTATGTGTTGTTAACTGAGTTACTGAAGATCTCTTTGCAGTATGCAATTAACAATACCCAGGTAGAGATGAACTATGTAGACCACTGTTGCAAGTGATCCAAAGAAGATAATATTTCCTCTCATTAATGTTCGGTATTACCAAGGCAAAAAGTAAGCAGTCAGAATAAAGTGTTTCTTCATTATTTAAAATTCTCAGATAAAAAATTAGATTCTGAAAAGAAAATCTACTCCTTTCTGAAATGTACCAAAGCATAAACTGGATTTATAGAGATGGTTTCTGTTTTGAACACCTAGGATGGATCTTGTCTTCTTCAGCCAAGCTCCAATTGCTTTCTGATCCTCTCTTCCTCTAAAAGCTCTTTCTTTACTGAGAGTTCACATGCCATGATGCTTTGAAATAGGAAAAAAAACCCCAAAAGCAAACCAACAAGCCCATAACAATGAAAAAACCCCCACTGGTGACAGAAATTATGCTGTGTGAGATTCATGGCTCCACTGACAGGAAAATTCTCTCTTTATGCCTTTGAAAAATATATTTCTGTATTAAATAAAGTACTACACTGACGAAAAGACATTGATGTCACTATTCGTAACACAGTGTGATTAAGCGACAATTCAGGCAAGCAGGCAGTCACTAATGGAAATACATTGTGGTCAGCCTGCTGACAGCTGTCTCCAAGAAACTACAGCCAAAAGCATGTTCTTAGTGCATTGGTCTTTTGTAATCCTAGTCTGTGTAAAAGATGTGGGAGCAGCACTGGAATGTGACTCATGTTGGTATAGTTTATCCCTACATAACCAACATCAGAGACTTAACAACAGATTTCTAGGGCTGCACAAAGCATTAACAGAAGAATTAACTTCTTCCAAGCAAGACATTTCCATTTTTATAAGTATGAGCTGCAGCTGATATTTCAGTGGTTCTTAGGATAAGCTAAACAGAATACTTTATTTTAAAAGTTGTAGCTTTTTTAAGTTTAGTTCACCTGATCTGAAATTTCCAATCCTAAAGATCTGAATCAGCCTAGAGTATGAGAAGTGTTTCACCCAAAACAGTTTAGTCTCTGAGAACAGAGAGAAAAGATATTGTCTTCCCCAAGTCAGAAAATCCTGAAAATTTTGGAAACCTCTAATGATTTCCGTTTAAAATCTGGCAATTCTGCTGCATTTATACTAATAGTGTGTCTTGCGTTGTTATGGTAAAAATGTCCTAGACACTCTATGGCCCCTCCAGAAATGTCTGAGACAATTCCCCAGATCGTAACTGTAGGATACTATGGGCAATAAACACTACTGATGCAGGAACCAGATCAGAAACAGAGACACTGTATTGCTACAATTTCCTTTGACCTCCTTGTCTGGTGCAGACAATCGGAAAGAGATGGAAAACCCCAAACTCATAGGAAGAAAATACAAGGGGCAGATGTGGGAGAAAGATGCAGACCGTACAGGGAGGAGCAAGTGCTTGTTTTGAAGCTGTAAGAGAGATCCATGAAAAAGCTAGGAAGAGGCTGAGAGTAGACAGGGAGCACAGAGAAGGACAGAAGGCCTGGGTCTGAAGCACATGTGAACCATGGATCTAATAAAACAATGAAATGAAGTGTTTCCAAGGGAGACAGACGAGTCCAATGAAACTGGATGCTTCAGCCAAGTAATATGGACTTGCTCCATTCTGATGCAGAGGAAACTGGGACAGACTGGATGTGAAAAATGTTATGACAAGTGTCCTGAAGACCAAACTGCAACACATCCTGTTCTTCTGATATATCTCATTGCACATTCATGAGGGTCCATCTTAACCAGTGCATTAATAACATATGGACGTAAAAGATGTGTTCAAATTTCAAGGCACAGAGAACGTGGGAAGAATGTGTGGAATATCCAGCACTGCTGGAATATAAATACGGAATTTGGTAAGAAATTCTTCAGTTCCCTCAGACTGAGATTTGCATTCATTTATTAAATGTAATTAAATGAATGTTAGAGGCTGGAAGGAAGAAAAAAAACCCGCAATCCACCCATAACTCAGCTCTTTGTCGTCAGCATAAAATGACAGTTATGTTTCCATAGCAATAGAAACCTCTACTCACACTGCATGTCAACTAACACATCCAACTGTTTGACATGACATTACTTTGCTATAGCAACCATTTTTATACTAGTTTATTCAGGCTATCAAAATTAATTACAAATTATATTCAGGTCATCATAGTTCTGAATTCATTAATCTCACAATATTTTTATATATGTGCTAATTGAGAGCTTCTAAGTACGGAGAAGGCAAACCTCTGAACAAGAGCCTGACCACAGTGTCACAGATGTTAATAGAGAGTAACACCCTAGGCTGCAGGATGTGCATTCTGGAGTAACACGTGTGCTGTTGGAAGGACAGCCACGATCGTTTGTGCCCTCTCTGAAACATCATCAAGCAGAAGAGCTGGTGCTAAATGAATGTACACAGTTGTGCATATACAAGTCATCATGTACAAGAAAACCTGGGGGATCTTATGTTCAGTTACAATTTTATATCATAATGTAGACCTTTAGGAGGTTGAGTGATCTACATGAACAATTCAGATCCTTTGTTAAGTGAAGAAAGAGTTGCTGTATAGCATGCATTTAACTGAAAACAAGCATCTTAATCTGGTTTTCTAGAGGAGAAGAAACTGAAGTATCAAATTGTTTTACTTTTTGTTTGGGTTTTTGAGTCTTGTTGAAGGGGGTTTTTGCTTGTTTGTTTTGTATTTTTTTTGGTGCATATGATCTTTCTTGTTAACCACGCTTTTGTATAAGAAAGAATATCTCATAGCAGTGACAGCCCTCCAGGAAGCCCTTCTAATGCAGCAGGACTGTTGCTCTGTGTTGTGTTCTGTGCAACTGCAACAGAGAGGGGCAGGCTGAGGTTTCACTTTGAGCTTGACAAATTACTTCACAGCCTAAACCACTTCTGCACCACTAAATCAGCTTCCATTCATTGAGACTTACCTAGACCAATTTAAGAGACAAAGGTGCTGTTCATTCACTGTAATTGACACTTGTTTTCTCCCAAATCTGAGGGATTCAGTCGGTCATTTGGGTTTACAACGATTCCTTTGTTCATTTTTTTTTTCAATTTCATGAAAGATTCTTTTAACACAATCACAGAATGATGGGCCTTTAGAGGCCATCTTGTCCAGTCCCCTCAAGCAGGGTCGCCTAGGGCATGTTGCTCAGGACCATGTGCAAACAGCTTTCAAGTATGTCCAAGGGTTGAGATTCCACAACCTCTCTGGGCAACCTGTTCCAGTGCTTGCTCACCCTCACAACAAAAAAAGATGTTTCTCCATCATCTGAAGAATAAGCCTTCAGGTTTCTCAGCAAAAGCAAAAGTTTGTGGATATGTATTTACACATGTATATACTTATATGTGATATGTATATATGTATATGTAATGGGATATGCTTCCAAAGACAGACCTTATTTACAGAACAACTTTTCAGCCAAAAGCAAATGCTGATTCCCACTAAATGAATACTCAATAGCTCTTTAACTCCCTAAAGCCAACTTGCAAAGCCATTACAAATGGTCTGTAAAAGAATTCCTTAACCATGTCAAAACCACGACAGAACTGGATAAGCACTAGAACACTACCCTCAGCATCTTGACCGGTGGTGTCCTCAGCAGTATGAATGTGCGAGTGCTCAAGAGACAGTAGATAATCAGAGCCCAGAGAGCTCTGCAGATGGATGTTCTGGATTCTCCAGTCCTTCTTGCTTTTCTGCCTAGTAATAAGACGTCACTGGAGGTGTCACATCTCTATGGATTTTTTTTTTTAATTTTTCTTTCCAAGGTTGCAAAAGGCACCTGAGCAGACATAGAATGCAAAAGTCGACGTATTGAACAAAGGGAGGTGAAGTGGTTCCCCACAGAAAAAATTCTGAACTCCCTGCTCTAGCACAGTCACAGATGGTAAAAGCTTACATGGATTCAAAAGCTGAGTGGACAAAATCACTGAAGATTAAATACTGAGAACTTTTAAATGAAAATATATTCCCATACTGCTAAAAACTCCAGGACCAGAGTACTCAGGTCAGTCAGCTCCAGTGAGCTTTGTCCAAGCTGCACTGTACTTGGTCCCAGATTTCTTTGGTACTTTCTGTAGTTCCAAAACATTTCCAAAACATAAGTTTTATATTGGAGGGTGGCTGTAAATGAACAATGTGCAAATAGAGTTAGAGTCCTTCCAGAGGTAACTTTACTGCATGAAACTGAGGGGGTTTAGTGCATTCCCTGCAGTGCAGTATGAGGGCAGCTAGGTGTGCTGGACTAATGACAGACGAAAGCTGCAGAATTATGGAGCCAGATGCAGTCTTTTTCATTTTGCCAATGGGGACAGTCCTTGGCACAATGTAGTTCCTTAGCAATGCCTGTGCACTGTCACAAAGACAGAGTTAACCTCAGCCAAAACCATACCTCAGGGCACGCTTGCAGTTAAGCATCATGGACACTTAACACTCAGGATTAAACTTACTCACCAGCCCAATACAAAATATCTCTCCTAATGCTGGAAAAGGTTGGCATTTGACAGAATAATGTTGGGAAGCATCAATGGCTTCTGGTCCCTTTCCTATAACTTTTCCAAAGGATTTACTGTCTACAGAGGACTTAGCTAGATGGGCTGTGGTGTGGCTGAAAATGCTGTCTCGTGTTTGTTAAGTCGGCCTGGATGTAAAAACTCTGCTAGAAAGCCTTTTTCTGCCGCTGAATGAAAGAACTGACTCCAACTGAGCAGTGGCAATTTTTTCCTTTCTAGGACCACACTCATTGTACTGTTCTGAACAAATCTGGCAGCCGGCTGCGGTCTTTTGTTCCTGCCCACATCTTTTCTCTTGTTCAATTTCTAGGGCAACCCCCCATGGTAGGAGAAGAAAAAGCCTTTGGAGAGCACGGAATCAGCATTAACTAAGTATAATTCATAATTATTCATGGTCACTGATTAGTTTAAATATAAAAAGTGAATGTTCTACAGAGAGCTTGTTGTAATCCTATACTTTCCTGGGATGTATGAAAAAATGTTATGTTCTTCCAGCCATGCCCTTAACACACATGTTTTTTAACTAATGTTTTTTTAATGTTTGACCCTTGCACTGTGTCTTCCCTGGAGGCCTGAATCATTAAAAAGTTGAATGCTGCAGCTACGTGTTTCGAGCAGACTTTGTGCTGGTTCAGTCTGCTTATAGTAGGCAGCCTGTTTTCTGTAAACACTGCACGGGGTAATTTTGTCTTGTTACCAAATAGATATTCCTCTTTACTCCTGAGCAGCCCTCTTGGGAAAGAGCCCAGGAGGGTGGAGGAGGAGAGGAAGGTGGATCCTCCAAACTACTCTATCTGACTCTACCAATATCTCTTCAAAGCTGTGGTTCTCCAGATACTTTCAATGACATTCTTCCTTGGGTTATCTTATTGACATGCCAGATGCCTGGGAAAGGCAGTTGTTTCACCATGACGACAATACAAATATTCAGTTAATGTTTTTAAAGCTCAGATACGTCTATATAGGAAAGCACCATAGACTGGTGTGCTGGCTGCAGATTTCTGCCTAGGATGTAAGATATTACACAGTTTTGGCCAATTTACTTTGTCGCCCGGGACTCCACGCCCTGCAGATGCATTGTAAATGCCGATGCTTTGGTAAGAAAGGTGCTTCTCAAAATGCCATTAAGAAAAGGTCAGGAAGGGACAGGACTATACTAAGGGATATTTACAACAACAAACAAAAAGTAGCACTAACGAAAAAAACAACCTTGAGTGTAAACACACAAGTTGTTATTTCAGTTTATATACATGGCTTTACGGGAGTGCTTGGGGTCATTAGCACCCTATTACATGTTGCGACATTGAAGCTTGAAGGTCATGTTACAGAGAGCTATTAGTTTTGGGAATAGTTCTCCTCAGTCCTTAAACCTGTTAAGAAGCCACAAGGCAACATATTTTTTAGGTTAGTGGAAGCCTCTATGTTGTATTTTTCCTGGCTTCTTGCTGTGTGTCAGAAGTATCAGGAGCAGATGCACACATAAACACGTATTCCTAACACAGCTTTTTTTTTTAAAAAAGAAAGCTCTATTCTAATTTAATAAATTCACATACTAGGTGTAAGGACATGTAAGGACATGATTTCAGTCTCTCTCCCTTGTCTTGGAGCAACAGATGGGGTAAACATAAGCCATGACCTGAAACTTTTGCCATGGCTAATTTTGGTTCAATATGGGATTACTGTGCCAGGAACTCCCAGAAGTCGAGATTGTGCTTCTTTGATGATTTCAGAGATGTGTAATAATGCACTAGGCTCTCTTCAGTTTCTCCCAATTAACTGCTTAGGACAAGAAGTTCCAATTACGTGTTTCCTTTCTCTTCCTCCTTCTGTGACCAAGTGGCTCAGGCTGACATTGCACACTGAATAGAAGTACAATGAAGCTGTGCTGGCAGAAAAATTGGAAACTTTGTAGTATCAATACTTGCCTTCTGCACTGAACCCACGGAAGAAGAAGGGAGGCTTCTTAGGAGTAACTGGTGTCAGACACGCACGTGCTGGAAACAGCTGTGAAGTTTCCAGAACGCAAGCTGAACCATGGAAGAAAGGGTTGTATGCACAAAATGTGACTTCTCACCATTCTCCTACAAATGGGTCAGCAGGCTGCATTTGCCACACTGGATAAAGAAGCATTGGGGTATAACAATGAGATCAAAAGAGCCATTCATCTATACTATTTGGCTATTACAGCACCTCTGGCTCCTGCTCCGGGAGGATCTTGCTTACATTCACAAGCAAAACTTTTAGCGTAACCCTTTACAGCCCGTTTTCTGATCCATCTGGCAGCACGTGCTTGCCTTCGGAAAAGGTGGTGCCCAGCACTGGATACAACTTTCAGCTCTCCCACCTGCTCTTGCCAGGATGATGTGAGATGGAAAAGAAGGCATGGCTTTCTTGACAGTGTCTTCACACAAAGGGCTGCAAGGTCAACTACTGAAAAGGCAAGTGGCATCTGATTCCAAGAAACTGGTCCTAAGAAAATAGATTACAAAGGTAATGAGAGGCTTATTTTTTCTGCCCATTTTTCCTTTAACCAGTTCACTCTGAAAAATAAGGTGACTGACTGGTCTCATTGTGAAAATTCATGACTTAGCACCTCCAAGACAAAGTACTGGATTTCAGTGTGCAAAACCAAATTTATAAACAAAAGGCTTCCTCACTGAGTCATTAAAATATAGATATCAGTTAATAGGAGCACAGTCCCCTTGGAACTGTAGAAGAAGAGATTGCTAGAGTCAAAGTTGTACATTTGCACATTTGCTGTTAGAGCAGTAGAAATAGGGTAATGACTGATCCAGATGTATTTTCTTTCTTTTTTTTTAACACACATAGTTCTATTGCGACTACAGAGTGTTTTTTTTTTCTATAGAGACATTACCAAGGGTGATCTGCATTTCATGACAGGAAATATATTCTGAAGCAGTCTTTAAATACTTCCCCCTTGATCTATCCAGCCTGGATATAGTGCGTAGGTTGAAGATTTGACATAAAATATCGAAAAAGATCATCCAGATTCCTTACTGCAACTTTCATAAAACCATGTTGTGAGAGTTCATACATCCACCCTCACACAAAAATATGGAATAGAGGAGAGAGACCTAATTCAGAACAGTGTTTGGGAAATACTAGCATTTTATGTTATGGTTGGTAAATTTAATGTATGGGATATAGTATGGTTTTAACATATATATTGTTTCTGGTATTGTATTTTTGAGTTTTCAGAAGAAGCATATTCTTATTTTCATTTGAGAATTTATACTGGATCCAATCAAATAAATGCATTTTATAGTAATGAAATTGTGCTGGAAGATCATTCTGTGAATGTTTATATATTTATAATGCAAATGATGATATCACCACCATTTAACATTAAATAAACTTAGCTGTTAATATTGCCACAAAGTAAGCACAATTATGTTATCTGACAAATTAATTGTGAGTCTAGGAGATCAATTCAAGGCCACAAAATATGTTTATGTCAGGTGGCAACAAATTCAGGGAGTGCTAATCATCTGTTTCCTGACCAGCATATAATAGCCTTTACTTTCAAACCTTTCTGTTGGCAAGATATATCCTCAACTCCAAGACAAACATTGCTGAAAGAACACTTTATTTCAGTTAAGACGACTACAAAAGCAAACATTAACCAGTGTTGAGATGTGTGGCATACTTCTCACACTCTCCAGAAAAGAGAACTCCTGGTTCTAATAATAGTCTGGGAAAATGAATTACTGAATTGGAAAGTAAATGTCTGAATATGCCCAGTGGTCCTGGTAATGTTGTACATTCCCCTTTACACACAGGCCTTGTTATCTTCAAAGTTGTACCAAGGCAAGTTTCCCAAGTAAAACATATTTTCTTCAGTTTTAGAAGCTGTTTTCAGCCTCTAGTGAATGAAAGGTTCATTTATTGTGAATTCTCAAGTATTTATTCCATGAACATTGAGGTTTTGAAGAAAAGAGATTTCACAAGTGTGTTAAGGAGCTCAAGACTACAGTAAAAATTCAATTTCACTTAGAAGTTTTCTTTCTTGACTGTGCTGAGTACTGCTTGCAATAATAAACCAATAATTAGTCTCACTGACATTGGCTAAAACACCCAGATACTTGATATTAAGTGTGTTGAATCAGACCAGTCAGTACCTTGCAGAATTCAGAACTGTATGGCATCAGTTTAGTCCCAGAAATTAGCAGTTTCACCAGACATAATTAAGTGGAGCTGAAATAAAACTTTTTTTCCTCACTGTGTTTTTGTTAGTGGATATTGGCTCATGTTGTTCTATTGAAAGTGGGTTGTTGTTCAATAAAGAAAACAAAATTTAAGGGAACAGTGAGACAATGAGAAAGGAGCATGACTCAAGAATGAGAACAGGGTTGGTGTTTGGACTGGATCACAGACATTTTCTTATTGTCCTGCTGCAAGTACACTGAGGGTGCTGAAGGCCATGTAGAGAGTTCTGTTCCCCCAAAGTCCAGGCAGGGGCCTCTGGGCTATTCAGTGTCTTGCAAATTCTGTGGTCAAAAGAAAACATCACGACCTAGCTCTTCCCCACCCGCTTTCTTCCCTTAGCTCCTGCAAAGGATACACAGACAGATAATATCTTCCAGAAGCTGCAGAAATACACCCTATATTTAAGTACATTTTTCAGAGATGACATTTGACATCTCTGTTTTAAAGACTTCAACTTACAATGAGTTAATTATCTCCCTCTATAAACTGTTCCACATGCCTAATTGCTCCTCAAAGACCTGTCAGGAATTTTCCTTTTATTTAAAGGTTAAATTTGTCCAACTTGACTTTTTGCCCCTGAATTTTTTATGACCTTTTCAGCAAGACTTAGAATCTCCTGACTGACAAACCTCTTCCATGTACAAGCAACTGTCACACACAATGGTCAAATCACCTCTTTGCCTTTGTTTTGATAATCTGAACGTGCTGGTTTCAGATTAATATTAAACAGCTTGTATGAACAACAGTTTCTCTTTAAACCCATTTGTGAACCAATTAATCCTTTACAAGGGCAGTAAGCTTGACCCTGTTTTAATTGACATGCTCTTTTTGTCTTTGTAAGGGTAAGAGTAAAGAGCCCTAAAAGTATGTGTTTGAGCTATGAGGACTTCACAGATAGAACTTTTTGTGTCTAAATTTTTTCTATTTAAAGTAATTTAATTTAAGAAAACATTTCTGGTGGAATAGACATATTGTGCATTCTTTTCAACAGCAAAACTTGTATCTTTTCAATTTTCTGCTTAGGTATGGCATTAAAATAAGAAAACCTTTTTCTAGGGATAAAGTAGGAAAAATTCAGAATGCCAAGGATGGTGTGAGGGCCCTGACCTGGAACCAGTGAACATGATGTTTTCCCCGGAAACCTGTCTTTTCCTCTGGAGACAAAGATGTTTTTATGTGGGTCCAGGTTTGGAAATTTGGCTCCTGTTTCACAAATGTGCTCGTGGTATGATGCAACTTCTATTTCTTATCAAACACAGCATCACTGATATGAAACATGTCAATAAACAAAAAGTGAGCAGCTAGCTTACCACATGTTGTCCCTGTCAGAAATATCTTGGTAATTTGTATTAGAGTTAACTTTTAGTCAAACTTTCCTCTGCACGTGTAGTCATGTGGTTTCTATGGGGAAGAAGAGGATAGGATCAGAATCTCTTTCAGTTAGTCTACCCTTTTCTCTGCGGTACAACTTGATGTTTCTTCAGTCATGTGGCTGTGCAGCTCTATTCTCTGTGCTCAGTTTGGAGTGTTATCTGAAAGTTCACTGGTTTATTCTATAGTTCTCTGGGTACAGCAGACATTGAAGGTAGTAGTTTGGGTTCCATCTATTAACAAAGGATTATAAATATGCACTGCATCACTAAAGTTCATCACAGTGATATAAAATCAAGACACAGACATTGAAATAGCTTTAAACTACTCATTTGAGCCTATTTGATTAATTTTACTATGGCAATGTTTAAAAATGCTGTAACTTGTGAATTGTCAATGATTTCCTATTCTATGCCAGTACTAATGAGGTGTTTAGGCAGGTAGACACCGAGGAGCTGATACTAGAAACTTTCAGACCTCTCAAATTTTGTAACAGTATTACAGAACATGATTTTTGCTTTCTCATTGTTATGAGAAGCTGTTTACAATAGATTTGTGAGAGAAAATATTCAGAGACCATCAAGTCTCCAACAGAACTGACAGGGAGAAGCTTTGTTCCTGCTGCTCTGCTGCTGTAACCCAAGTTTGATCTCCAACTTACCAGCAACTACTATAGACTTGGTTTCTCTGAAGAAGAGTTTACTTCTCATACCAAATGATGCAATCATTTTCTAAGACTAAGAAAATTCCCACTAACCCCTGAGACCTGAAAAAAATTCCATGGTACTCAAGTGAGAGTTTTCCTTCCCGTTACAAGAGACTTGGGACAGAATTTATTGAAGCAACCTCCAGATTCATTTACTTTGGAACAAGAAGCATAGTTTAGATGCATTTTCTGAAAAAAACCCCCAATGAATTAAACAGCTGAACTACTTAAACTCTGTGTGGGAATTATTTTAATTTTTTTCAACATACAATTTATTTTTCTCATCATTTCTCCATTATTCCCTTCTAGGAAGCTAATTTCACCTCTTATATCTACCTCATGAAATTTATGATCAAATATTTCAAAAGTAAATATATTCACTTGATAAACTAAACAAAATGCAGATACCAGGCAGAAAAAAAAAAAAATCTTTAAAAACACCTGACTTTTCAGATCTTATTAGATATAGGTTTATCCCCCCCCAGTCTTGATTATATCTCTCCACAATGCAGACAGATACATCCATTTAAGAAAAAGACTAGTCTGAAACTTATTTGCCAACAATTTCTAAATATTTTCTAAATGGAGTCAGATCAACTTATGTGACTATTAAAACCAGGTTTCTATTATGAATATGAAAGAGACTGAGTGCAATAAATTACAATAAACACATCAAATTAAATTAGAGAATTGTAGTAACTGGAAGAACTTGGAAGGAGAATTTACAAAAAGTATAATATATTTGAAGCAGCTTAGAAAATTGTAGTTCAAACCATGTTCTCTGTTTTGGGTGTCTGTTACCCATTTCTGTTTCTCCTTGCTGTTCTTCAGCTGCTTATTTAAGAAGCAAGAGATGTAACAGGAATGCTCACACAGAAATCATATTCTTTACTGGAAAACTGCCATATCCTTACCTCTCAGAAAAATTATGTGATAGGGAGATTAACTGAAAAAATTTAGGAGGTCACTAACATTAAGAGTGCTGTGGAGATAGATCTTGAGCTGGTGTGTTCTTTCAGGAGTGGAAATGAAAATATGGACTGTTTACATTCTGGAGAAACTCATTAACTGCAGATCTACTGGGTCTTTCTTTGTCCTTAGTATTAAGGAAATCAGTTGCAACCATCATACTTTTAGTGGTCCTACTTGTCCAGGGGTATTCTGCTGCCACAAGCAGAGGTAGCAGAGAAGTGACTAAGGGGCTGAGAGGAACAGAGCTGTTGAGTGCAAGCAGGAACATGGTGCTTTCATGCATGCTAAAAAGGCAGAGCTTTTAAGATTACAGTTCCATTACAAAGTTTTTGTGCCTCCAGAGAGTTCTAATCAGAGAACAGGCTTCAGAATGGAAATTTTGAATACAAAGACCTTCACTCTTCCTGTATCCCATCTTAGATACTTAAAGCTTTGCTTGGTCCAAGTTTGGGGGCAGGGTGACCTACAAATACTAGGGCACTAGAGGTTTCAGCACTGAATTAAATGCACAATAACAATGCAAATTCATGGGCCCTGTGTCATAGCATTTTCCCATGCATGGCACTTGCCACACCTTTGTCACTTCACTGTTTAACAATCCACAGCTCAATCACACCAGCCAATCATCTAAGTGAGGACAGAGGATATAAACCATCTCACTGAAAGTGGGCACACCTTCTGGCCCAGGGAAGGTGAGCCAGGCTAACAAAACCCTGGCATAAAGCAGGATGTAAGCCTTTGGGTTTATTTTCCACCAAAAACATAATTCAGCATTTGTGAACACAAAAGGCAAGCAAAACTCTGCCTGTGGTTTTGGTGGTTGCAGATATGAACGACAGTCATGTCAAATGAAGGAGTTGTCCAGTCACAACAGCTATAAATATATTTTCTTCAGCCCATATGGTTTGAAGCTTTTCATTTTTAAATTTTAATAAAGAGAAAGGAGCACAAAGATTTTTTCCAATAAATATTAAATTACTCAAAATTTGAAACTGGAGTTGTTCTGATAACTTTCTTCCCTTTCAGATTTAGAAACACTGGGTGTTATATTTCCAACAAATATTTTGTTAATAAACTGTCCTCCAGCACCAAATTTGTGTGGATAAGAATGAGGAAATTTTGACCATAACAGTACGAAACCCCCCAGCATTTTGAACAACAAATCTGATTACATTAGGCATATGCTTCCTTCATAAAATCTTCATAGCAAGAGAGATTAGCAGTACAATTATTTTCAACTGACTGCAAGCCCAGAGGAAGAAACAGCTGTACATTTGGCAAAATGAAAGGTCTTTCTGTACAGAGACAGAAGTATCCAATTCAAATCCATAGTTCAAGAGTGCACTACAGGTGAAGGTTTAGCTTTTTTAGCTTTTCATTTCATTTAATTTGTTCTCTGACATGTGACTTGAGCTGAACACGTTGGCATAAGTTCATCACAGCTTATCTTGTAATTATGCTTTTCACTATAACTGGGGGGAAAAGCAGCATGCTTTCTCAAGAGCTGTTTTTCTAACAGTCCTTAATAACAAACAGAGTGTATGTGAGAGGAAAAAAAATGAGTCAAATGGAGGCACATTTTCTGCAGTCAGAATCACTAAAGGTCAGTTAAGCAAAGCAAAACATCTCACTGTTTCTTTGAACTTATATCTCCTCTACTCAGCTGTCCTTGAAATCAAAATGGCATCTTATAAAGTGAAGGCTGATATTTCCCTGTTGATGTTTTTCATGTATTCTAAAGCAAGTTCAGCATTACAGCCTTATGCTGAATAAATAAAGTGCAAGCCTTGAGAAACAAAGCTGGTCAAGATGCTGGTGGTGACATCATGTTTTTATCACTGTACCTTGTTTTCTTCACCCTGACTATTACATAAACTGAGGCCTTACCCACAGGTCAACTGATTCAAAAACCATGAAGGCCACTTATGTATCACCGGCCATGTAATTTCACTTAGTTTTCCTGTGGTAAGTCGAGCTCATAAAACCATAGATCAGGCCAGGATGTATCCCTTCCTGTTTATTCTCTACTAAAGGCTGGGTTAAATAATTGCATATTCAGCAAACAGGCTTTTATTTTTTAACATAAGAGATACCACAAAGTCTGACATCTGTAGCCATAGTCAAATAGAGCTGAAATTACCAGGTTTTCACAGGCTGTCTTCATCAGATTAGACTACAGAAGCAATGCACAGAGATCACTGATATGTGCTAGTGCTTTTCATGGTGATTACACTTTTTTTCTCCACTTGGATTTCCACTCTCAGCAACATCCAAGACTGGCCAAGCCATGTAGATATTAGTAACAATGTTACCCATAGGGATGTATCAAGGACTTTGTGTAGATACAAAAAGAAATGTTGCAAAGATGAACTCAGGATGCAATTTCCAAAACTACTGTTACAGACATAGTGATTTTAGGACTAGCCTCCAAGCTGAAGCCCCAGGTGAGACTTCTCTTAAAAGTATAATTTCATTCTTTAGTCTTAGGGTTTGCCTAGAGGTCATACTGTTAGGGAAGTAGTTGCACGGTCCTCTGCTCTGCCAATGTATATTGCCTGTTACTACCCTCTGGTCCTTCACTGTCACACTGTATCGGGCCAGACACCCGACCTCGTCCATGCCACAGCTCACCTCATCACCCCAGGCTTTCCTTCTGCTGGCCTGGTGGGGAAAGTTGAGGGTACTGGCCTTGAAAAAGTAATTTCCTGGCAGTCGGTCAGCTCATGTACACTTACTTGCCCTGAATGTGGCAAAAAGCTACTGCTATTTAAAAAAGCAAAATTTGTGTTTCATGACTCCGCACAAGCTCCTGCCAGGGCAAGTTATCAGTGTTCGGCTTTAAAAGGTGCTCTGAGGCCAGGAAACATGGAGGCAACAGTTCCCAGTTGGTAGCAACGTGTCTCAACAAATAAAGGGGAATGGAAGAGACATTTCACTGTCGCATCGAGGCAAGATATACTAGCATGCAATTCCAGAAACCCACTGTACTGAACACATGGTAAGTGACAATTCAGCTAGAATTCTTTAATAACAGATGGAATAGACAAAATATGAACACAAAATGATATTATGAATATTTGGTGAGTATTATAGTTTGGTGAAATATTAATGACATGAAGATCTTACCCCTCCATCTTGAGATGAGAACACATGGATGGGACAACTGTCTAAGATGTTGTTTCACTGTTGGCAGAAGTAAACAGCCTGTGGCCACTATTTTGGCGATGGCAAGCCTCATGCTGGTGGTGGAGTCATAACAATTGGAAGGTAATGAATGTTATGCTGTCTTCCATGGAAAAGAATGTAGTTTGCATAGAAGACCTTTCCAATATGGTAAGTGGGATTATTAGGGTGCATTTTTATTCAGCCCTCTCATTGCAAACCACTGTACAAGGCTTTTGGGTTGCTTTGGAGAATTAATGAGCTACTAATTCAGGATGCTGCCTGAATCACAATTATGATCACTATTGCAAAGTTGCAAAAGGCATCATATAAATTAGGATATTTGGCCAGTAGAAACACAGTTAATAAAGGGGCAACTCCTGGAGCACTAAAGCAGGTGCCTTATATTTATGCTTACATTCACATGCAATATCTGTGCATGTATCAAATAGTATTTGTCCCTTAGCTTTATCAAAGTTTGCTGATGGCAAAAAAGCATGTCAGCTGCTGAGTTAAAGTGAGAAATCCCAACTTTAGATAGTTTCCTATCAGCCTTAGCAAGCAAAACTATCCCTAGCGTATCTTTTACTGATATATTTACCCAGAATTTGAATGAAGCTGATGCTATAATGGGTCTCTTTAATTATCTATGTTTGTGTCCACATCATCAGCCAGGTCTTTCAAGTTCCCCACTCCAGGTGATGGTTCACCTCTTCCATGTAGATATGATTGGAACAGAGGAAACTGATGAGTATCTGTTTTCATGGACTTTCTTCCTGATTGGTGTAGGTTAATGAGAATATAAACTACTCTCATGTTAGTAAATATTATTCCCTTTGCTTTTTCATTCTGGCACTAAAACTTCTGCCTGTTTACAATTAAATTATTCAGTAAAAAGAAATTATCAGACAAATGCATAAAAAAATTTTGTCAGGGAGGGGAGGGGCAGGAAACCCATTATTGATCATCAAGGTAAGAATGGTGTTATGAGTCAGACTGCTGCAGTTTTAAATGATGTTGCAGTGCTGCATATTCCAAAGCAAGAGGAAAAATCAGCAGCACTGGGTTGTGGGAGAGAAACTCTTGTTTATCACATGCACTGTGTGATATTTCAGATGGACAACACCGTGGGGCTACCAGGGCAGCACAGAGAAGGCTTCCCAGTGGAAGACACCTCGGAATTTGCTTCTGTTACTGGATGCTGCTGAAGCTGACATATGTTCCTTTACATTTTTCTGACAATTTGAACATTGTGAAAAGGAGAGTTAGGAGTTAGAAGGAGATGAGTGGAATACTTACAATTGCTGAAAGAAACCTACACAAATATTTTGCAATACCCTTTGTAACAACAGCAGCAATAGAAGAGTTATGTCCTGATTCTTTCAGTTTTTCCCTTAGCTACTTGGCTGCAAGACGAGTAGTCACTTGTAGCTGGCAACCAGTTCTAAACTTAAGCTCATACTTGATGAACTCTGACTTTAAGGGTTCATGGTCTTCTAAAGATGCATCAATTCATCAGAAAAAAGCAGCAGCTGGAAAGAAAAGGAAATTCTTTCCCTGACTTCACCCTTGCTTCATACTTTGCAGTATTGTACAATTTTCTTGATACTGCATTCTTCCAACAGCTGTTTAGAGCTCTCAGAGCCAGTGTTTACACTGTCCTTCCAGAGCTCAAGTTCCGAGTTGCTTTTTTCCCCATTTTGTTTCAAAGCCACCCCAAGTGTCTGAGGTGTTTGTTCCACCAAACAGATGCACTTTGACGCATTGGCATCCATGGGGCTACAATTCCATATAAAACATGGGAAATCCATTGAACTAAAAGCAGAGAAATTGAGAAATGGGATGTGAAATTCTTATCCATAACGTCGGGGCCATCTCTACTTAAACATGGTTTCTCAAGCAGATGTGAGAAAGATAATGAGATGAAAGTTACCTCCTGGCCTTTCCAGGATTCCCATGGGGTGTCTTGCTTTTTACATGGTGTATGTAAGCACTTTGCCTTAAAGAGTTGCTCTTCAAACTGCAGTGAATGTGAAGCAAAGATGAAGTGTTGCACTGGGAGAGTGGAGATCCCTAGATATGTAACTAATCTGCTTTGGGAGATAAGTCGTTACCTTGAAACACGTCTCACATCTATGACTTGAGCTGCAAATGCATGAGGATTGACTTAATGAAGCAGTTTGCCTCATCGAATGAAGCTCTGCATAAATCTCAGGGTGTTAGCAACACATCAAGGTCAGATAAATCCAAGAAAAGCTACTGCATGAAAAATAAATGGAAAAGTGCCTAGGCTCAAATTACCCTGCAGTAGGGGATAAATTGTTTAGGCTGCAGCATGCTGAGGTCTGTAAAGACATCTGATTATGCTACACACTGAAAATGTTGCTTTATAGATCATCAAAAACTTTACACAAATTCTACATATGTGACATGAAGAGCTTTTTTGAGAAGAGTTTGTGTGCTTTTGATATGCACAATGATTTTAGATAGTCATGAAAGAAACCTTACACTTGGTAGGTTAATAATACAAAGCATTAATAGCGAAAAAAGACATATCCAGTGGTCACACGTGGTGAGGTGGAAAATTTCAGCTTCAGGGAAAAACAAGGGATATCTCCATGAGAAAATTAAAAACCAAAAGCCAGTTAATTGCTCAGAAATATTATCTGGGATCTGGAACAATTTTCTGTTTGAAATGAGAAAAAAAAAATCTCCATGTAAGCAATCCAGACTATGGGAACTGTGAAGAAAGAACATTTGGGAGCAAATAGAAATTTGGGAAAATTACGTGGGAATAAGTAGTTAGAAAGAATAAAAGACTCTAAAGAAAAGCCTCTTGAACCTGGATCTGTCTCACTGCTATGTGGCAGTGATTTGGTTGCTAGTTATTACTTGAAAAAAGCATGGAAAAGAATGGGTCACTCTCATAAAAGATTGCATCATTGCCTGGAGATCTTTGCTAATTTTTCCATTCTGCATCCACATGTAGCTCTCTTGACCAAGGAGAGTTTCCCAGCAGTCATTTTCTGGAGTTTGTGTTCCTCATGCAAATACATGGACAGTGAAACGCGTTGGCACAAGGGAGAAAACCTGTGATTAGGACACCTGACTACAGGAGCAGCAGCAAGAGCAGCAAGAGCCCTTCTTTTCAGGGAGCCCTGCTGATCAGGGCTCAATAAACCCCTGTGGAGATCCTCGCTCGGTGGCGCTGTGCGAGGCTGCTGCACGCCTGCACTGCAGCACCCTGTGGCACACAGAGCTGTGAGGCACCAGGGCAGCAACACGCCAGCAACCTGAGGAGCTCACTTTGCCCCTAAGTCAGACTAACTAATACTGTGCTCTTGTCTGTCAGGAGGCTCTTCTGATTCAGTCTGGCGTTTGATGGCAACCAATCAGTCGTCTCGGGTTTCTGCTCCCTTAGTCGAACGACCAAACTATTGTTAAATTTTGTCTTACCTGAGGGGAGTTGTGTTTCTCAGGAAACATTCTGTGAAAAACTTGACTGTCATCCAGGAAATGAATGTTTTTCATAGTATCTGAATAGCCTGAGGCAAACAGAGAATTGGCCTTTTTTTTTTTCTTTTCACTTCACAGACCATGTCCTTGCAAGGTGAAAAACATAACAACTGAAGAGCTGAAAACAAGCTTTCATTCCCGGTAATCCTAAGTACCTCTTAACTCCAGTGAGCTGCAAACAACTGATGTTTGTTTAGTAGATGTGGTTTGGAAAGAACAGGAGTTCTGGATTTTTCTTAATGAAAAATTGCTCAAGGAGTTTGCGCTTTGCACTTCAACTTTTCATGTGGCTTGATTCATTTTACTTTGTGTAAAAAAGCTGTTCTGACTGATCACTAACAATTTTAACTCAGATGACTTTTCTAGATACTTTTAAATATATCAGTTACCGATTCCAGCTTCATTTTTCTATGGACCATTGAAACTTCTTCTTCTACAGTTAGCAAAGTCTTATGTCTGTTTTTTAATAAAAAGTCATTTATTTTTAATTGCCTCCAATTACATACATGGAGCTTAGGAACGTGTGGTATTTCATAATACTCCTTGTCTCCCTGTGAAAGTTTAGGGAAATTTATTTTCTTCTAAGTTGGTAATTATGAAATTAAAAACGTGATTGACGGGCTATCTCTTTTTTGGACATATTCCATCAAACTGCATCACATTTATTTCCATTGTGATCTATCTGTTAGATAGTCATATAATAGTCTGGTTTGGAAGGGACCTTTAAAAGTCATCCAGTTCAATTCTCATCTGTTCTACCAAAATCAGTTGACATTCACTCTAAGACAACAAAATTTTCTGATTCTGCTGCACAGTTTAAGGCTAATTGCTCTAGCACAGGTCTGCTTGAAGTTATAAAAGATTAAATGGGTGTAGTAGCAGATGAAAATCATTACTGGCATAACATTCATCTGCCTAGCTAAGATCATTGCACTGATCAACAACAAACTGCTTCAAAAACTCATTTCCTGCCCTATCTGTGCATCTATTAAGTGGGCTGCACCTTATTTCAAGACACTATTGGATTGTATTAATGAATGTGCATACAGTTTAACACTGCATGTTTGTGTTCAAGTGTATCAGCAGAGAGTACCAGGGTACCTTCTGCTCCATCCAGTCTATTATACTGCCTATATTCAAAACTGAGACTTTGGGCTTTTGCCTTCTACATGTGGAAAAAGCCCTTGTTTGCACTTATATACAAACAAATATCATATACCTTCAAAGTAATATAGATTTCTTGTCTCAAAAAATACTCTTATTTTAACACAATGATTTACTTTGTCAATCTCATAGAAGATGAAAATTTAAAAGTTCTATGTTTTACCTTAAAGACAAAACTTTTAGCAGGTCATCAGCCTTTCTGTTTGTGTATGCAATATTCCAATTATATTAGCACATGTAAATCATGTAAAATGTTCAAAACACAGACACAAAAACATATAAAGGTGGAAAAAGAGTGCTTTTAATCTTGAGAATTAACAGACCTCTATGTTCCTGCAGAAAAAGAAAATGTCATTAATGAGAATCCCTCACTAAGATCATATATAAATACTACACCTACATGATCTACTTATCACTCTGTATCATAAATAAACCTATCCTTGGCCAAAGTAGGCACTTTTTAAATGCTCTTTCTTCCAGAAAGCATACCTGTGACCCCATGCAGAGCAGCCATCAGTCCATCTTATCTCCCAGTGCCCTTGCTCAGTGTGTCTCATGTATAAGTCAGCTAAGACTAGATGCAGAAAGTAATTTAACACCTTTTTCAGTTCAGATTTCTAGTCTTCAAAGATGAAGATTTGGCCTTTGAACTTGATTTGGTCTTTGTTTCTTACTATCCAAATCTATATTAGTCGACAATAAATTAAATTAATTTTCACCAAATCAATTCTGTTTTGTCTACGACTGTACTTGGTACATGATCTCCCTGACTTTCCTTTGATCCATGAGCATTTTCATATCTCATGTCATTTTGTCTCCTGTCCCGTAGACCAGGAGGTGTGAGAGAGCAGCAGTGTAGCATGTCTAGCAGCCAGGTGTGGTCAGTGCACCACAATCTCATGATCCAGTGTCCTGAGTATCTATTCATCTAAGACCATATTCCATTAAAATAAATTGTTTTCCAGGAATTCTTCAAGAAATTTATTTCCACCTGGATATTTTCTTTCCCCAACCAAACAATGCTGTATTTACTATTAAGACTCTGAATTACTTTAGTCAATATATTTTAAAGCCTATATTTATCAAGCCTATATTTTAAGAAAACCTGTTTTTATTGTTTCCTTCTGAAGCAAAAAATCTCCAAGTATTAAATGCTTTGCAATTGCTCTTCCTGCTTCTTTATTAATTAGGCATAAAAAATTCCTAGATCTCTTTGAAAGGCAATACCTTGTGGCTGAGGCAGCAACAAGCTCACATTTATTTTTTTAATTATTAGAGGTAGTTTGTAAAATTCTAATGCAAAGATTAATTTTTTCATAGTTGGAAGTGAGTCATCCTTTTTCAATGACTAAGTGCAGAATACACAACAGCTTTCTTGTAGTCTGTCTAGTATAAGGCACAGTTGATGGCCACTGAACAGTTCAGAAAAAGGAAACTGTGATAAAAGTACACATTTAAAGATGTTTCTGTTTATATATTTATCTGAATATCTACTGTTCTAATTTATAATCTGTGCATAAAACAACATTGCTGTCTTCCACAGCTCACCTAATCTGTATGCTGACTGAACACTTAAAAGCACACTGTTCAACATTTAGCTGCTGTAGAAATGAGGGTGAGGGTAATTATGTGAGGGTAATAATTATGCTAGCAAGTCAGAAAATATCACTTCCAATTTTGTCTTGCTACAAGCACTGTGTGTTACCTTAGGCAAAATACTCAGTACCATCATGTTTCCCTTTCTCCATGCAATATCTGAATAATGGTCTTGACATGGGATATTTATTTGGGCGGCTTTCTTCAATTTGAAAGGCACTTTGATACCCTTAGATACAGAGGATGATTTGAGTAAAACCAGTTTTTTCTGTAGTAATAATAGCTCCTCTGACAACCAGTACAAAAGACAAAGAATGTAAGAATGGAATTTTAGAAGTTCAATGACTTTCATTAACCAGATTTTTGCTCTGATATTTCAGAAGTCACAATTCACCATTCTCATGTAGTTTTACTAGCTATCCTTGGCAAGCCTGTTGAAGCTGCATTACTAGTACAGTCCTGCTTTCACTTCTTACTTCACAAGGTTCTCTTCATACCCTATTATTTTATGTTAGCCATGTCATTCGGTTACCTAGTTTACTTCAGCGCTCTATTTTATATCTGCAACTTTTTCAGCAAATGCAAAGCAGAATTCTAGCAAAAAATAGGCTGTGTCTTACATAGCACAGGTACATGCTGAAGATAAATAGGGATTAACCCTACAGAAATTCCTGTACATTGACAAGAGATGGGTATACTGATATAAGCTGTCTAAGGCAAACTACAGTACCTAAATTCTGAATCAAGTTCTTCAGCTCTTATGACATTGGTCACCAAACCTGAAGTTTGTAGTTCATCCACTATAAAAAAAGAGCAGATAATCTCCTGTAGCTGTTAATGTCTTGGAGTTTTTATCTGTAAAGAGGTCTATATGCTGCGCCCGGCTGCAAATACATCAGAGCATTGAACAGCTTTGACCCACGCGCAGCATCGGCTGCAGAAGGATGGATGGAGCTGAGCAGTCAGCACTGCTCCACCCTCTCCTTGCCTGGAGGCCCTGCAGCTCCATCCCAGCAGCTCCAGCATGGCTAACTGCTGGGCAGACTCTGACTGAACTCGGGTGTGAAAACCAGAACCTGGGGTTTGTGCTATGCAGCTGCTTATTACTGTGAGGGAAGATGGTAGGTCACTGTCTGCCAGTGCACAGGAAGGCTGCACATTTCAGCACATGTGAGTCTGGCAACTTTGTAAAGAAACCCCTAGTATGCCAAAAGCAAAGAGGCTGTGCACTAAAGTCTGGGTTTCAGTAATATATCTGATTTTCCCTTTTGTACATGCCGGTAAATTTCCATGTTATCCCCACCAGTACGTATATGATATCTTTATTTATAATTAAGTATCTGATCATAATTGGCACATAACCGCAACTTTAGGAAATACAGAGGCTTTCTGTACCTTTATCTATAGAGGGTCAGAGTGTTAATATTCTGGAGTAATTCTTGGTGCTACACAAGAAGAGTCATCATAATACCATCTCTGTTCTCACAGAGCACGTTAAAAAAACCTCAATCATCCACATTAGCATGGCACATTTACAGACTGTTGGGGTGGGCTAGTTTTTTTAATTATTAATTTGCTGTTACTATTATGAAAAAGAATGAGGTGGGGCAATTTGTTACTGGGACAGACACATAAACCTATCAATGGAAAGAGGGTAAGCTGAAACTTTGATTGTGGAATCCACAAAAACTAACTTCCCAGCCAGCTATGCAGATCAGATATCATCATGCACACATGGATGGTTAGACACTGATGTCATGACACATGTACAAGTGTCCACTTTACAACCACCTTCCAAGCATTTGCATTAATATTTTACACATAGTCCATAAGTCCTCTCTTGAGTGCATAATTCTGAGACTTAATTTTAAATTTAGTAGTTTAAAAGAAATCATGATTTTAAAAATTATTGCTTTCCCAAGAGCCACAGTCACAGCACTCTGTGCTAAGTCCTGTAAAAACTGATTCCAGAAAAAAGTTGTTCCTCTGAAGCACCTACAATCTACCTATAGAAGAAAAGAAAGAGAGCAAGCATATGTGTGAGTTATCAGAAACAATGAGAAGACAGAACACTTTGAATATTATAATTCTGAGGAAACAAGCAATTTTGGGTCAAATATGATTTTTTTTGTAATGTACTTGATCTGTGATAGTAGAAATGTTTCGGTTTTTTTAATGTGGATTTCTTATGAGTATTTGTCAAAGAAAAAAAGGAACTTGCAAAAGGTGATGAAAGAGGAAAAGAAAGATCTTGTGAAAACATTTAAAATTTCTTGAAAACTTTTCCAGTAAGTGAAAGGCAGTATGGTCCCTCCAGGCCTGAAACTCTTATATTTCCATATTTCAATCCTGTTGAATGGTACGTGAATTGTAAGTGGTTATGGCAAGATGGTTATCGGTGAAGACATTTTTACCATACTTTAATGCAGGTGAGGAAATATTTTCAAGGGCACAAATCAGGGTTATGACCCAGCTCTTAACTGGGTCATTTAAGACTAATCACATAATATACAATGCTGCCTTGGAGATGCACTTTCCTATATATTTTTACGAATTTTTTTCTTTTCAGTGCCTTCATTTACAGAAAGTGAGTCCTGAGGGGCCTTTCTGTTTGTGAGAATAGTAAGGGCACTCACTGTCAGCCTGCTGCAGCCAGGCAAAAGTGAGTTTACTGAGGGAATAAGGCAAATATGAAACTGAGCTTGGATTATAAATAATCTGAATCCACCAGAGCTCTAAGCAGTGGGAGGCATCTGCTATTCATACTTGCTAAGCAGGGGTTGATGAAATTCAAGATTCAGCATAACTGCTGGCTTGCAACATTGGAAAAACATTCAGCAGACATTTCTTTGATTCTGTGTTTCTCATGTATCTCATTCCCTCTTACCCAATGATGTATTCTGCAGGTGGAACTCAAAAGACACAGGCTGACTGAGAGAGGTATGGCTCAGACAGAACTACAACAAGCACACAAAATTTACGTGACATCCTGATTCTTATACAGATAAGTGGGGCCTCTGCCTGTTATTCAGAGCCATAAGTTGGTAGCTAAAGGAAGAAATATCCCTTATATGAACAGGAAAAGAAATTTCTCAAAGATTGTCGTCCTCATCCAGACTGAATACAGATCTGAGACTAAAATGTAAGAAGAATACAGGAATTGCCATGGTGGACCAGTGCAATGGCACACTTCATGCAATATCCACTTACTGACATGACACAAAGAAGCTAGAAGTCCCTTTTAGAACAATGCAGCTGAGAAAAAGAAATATATTATATATTGTGAATGTGTATAATTTTTCCTACATAAAGTTTTATTATCCTGTCAGACTTTATTGAAGACCATTATTAGATTTTTAATTTGTAGCAAAGATTGATCTTTGTAACTGAAAAACTGGGGTTTAATGCTCACTTCCCCCTTGTCATTTTTGCTGTTTTTTTTTGTCAAGCTCAACTGAAATTCTTAATACTGATGGCTGAAAATGGATTTGGAAACCAGAGGCCATCTGGATGATGCACTAGAAAGTTATTGCCTCGCAGGCATACAGAAAAATGTTACATCTCAGCTCTTAGCAGTGACTAGATTGTGATTTACCCACTTCGCCTTTTTGTCTCCTTATTTCATCTCAGAGTTGAACTTGCAGCTGCTTTCTCCAGAAAAGCCTGAAATAGAAACCAATGTTGTCATATCCGAAAATTACTTCAATTCAAACCTCTAATGCCAGAGTATTGTAACCTCTGACTTTAGCAGCTGAGAAGACACCAGCTGCTTAAACAAGATCATAACTGAAATCTAGAAAAAAGTGCAAGAGGTTAAGAACCAAAATATTCCAGTCTTAAGGTCTGCTGATTTGCCAGCTGCTGGGACCAGCAGCAGATTGGGGGATGAGATACTTTGGTAGAAGATGCTTCTCCTCTCGGTGCAGCTGAGGAGACAGAGGAGGTGGAACTCCACAAAGGCACTTGGGCAAATCTTTCACTGTCTGGACCAAAGTATATTTTCTGAAAACAGATACCTATTGCTATATTCATTCACAGATAGATTTCTGATTGAATAGGGTGGAAGGAAACAGCTTCTGGTGTGACAAAGAAAGTTGTGAAAGGCTCGGGTGTGGGATGAATAACAGACATGTATCAGGAGAGCTGCTGGTGAAGTGGCACAATCTCTCCTTACCACAGCATTGAAGTTTTACTGAAACACATCACATTCTCTCTGACTGTGGTCAAAGCAGGTCAGTAGGCCTCATATCAGCCAGGACTCTGACACAGTGCATTATCCCTCATTAATATGAATGGAATCATTCTCACAGCATAATCACCCAGACTATTCAATTGCTTTTATAAGTCAATGATGATTCAAAACATTTTTATATAGTGCTATTATACAGTCTGTACTGAGAAAATTTAATCAAAGGAAAGAAAAGCTGTGTCATACAACATTTCAAAAATAAATGTTTGGATTTAAACTTAAGATTACTGACTGCCTATCTTCTTCTCTAAAGATTAGACAACACTCTTGAAAAGAGAACATTTGAAAGTATAATCTTTCTAGTTCTCAAGTAGCCCTGAAAAATCAAGAAGCATATTCCTGAACAATTACCAGGTAGAATCAAGAGAGTACATCTACTGAATCAAGTTAGTGCATTAATATTAGGGGAAAGAAGGTATCAGAAAGTCCATCTAATGCATTAATGATTTAAAGAGTACTGTCTCTGTCTGCCAGTGTGCATTCAGATCTAGCAATAGCAAACATTTCAGAAGCTTATGTAAAATTTTCTATTACTGTATGTGAGGGAAGACTAGAAAGGGACCAGGCCCTAATATTACATTGAATCACTTAAAGTAGAGCCACAGCTGTGTATAATTATTGTCCCTAGTAAGTAGAAGCTATTTAGTTTTACCTGTCTTTAACACAGGTAGTCAAGACTGCAGATGACTTTACTTTTCCAAAACACCAATAAAAGCAGTTTGATTTCAACACCACTGTTCTCCAGATCTGCTGCTAGAGGTCAGGTGTTAATTTGACTGAAACAAGCATAAATTGAGGTTCAATGCAGCACATAAAAATGCCAGATGGGGTTTCAATTCAGCAAGTCCTAAATCCTCACTTTCAGCATATAAGTAATCCCTGCTGAGTCCCGTGGCATCAGAGAGTTGTTCAAGGTTGAGCAAGATTTAGTCACTTTACAGAATTGAAACAAAGTTCTGTGTGATAACCAAGCTGTTGTTTAAAAAAAATAAAAAGGAAAAAAAAAAGAGGCTTGGTTCTGTTGTACTTTGTTTATGGATCTGTAAGGATCCACATGATCTGCCAAACTGGGGAAAACACCAGCCCCAGATTAGTTTAATGGGCTCAGTTGTCTAGTCATGCAACAGAAATAGCATAGCCAAAGGAATGTTAATATCTCTGACCTAACTATTTTCTTTGTTGCAACATCAGCAAGGTGCTACTGAAATAATCCCAAAGGTATTTTCAAAGGAGTGGGGTGATGCTGTTTCAAAATCTCCTTAACAATGTCCCTGACTTTAGCCATACCTATGAAGAAATTTCAGTGCTAACTTCTGGAGCCACACCTCTCTGTCAAATACCAAAGTACTTATACTTTTGTATAATAATAATAATTAAAATTTAAAAATGGCTTTTCAATGGTAAGACTTGCATTAAAAGTCTTACAATCCTCTTTTACTTCTTATTAATGGTATGTGTATGATTTTAAAGAAGCCTGGGACCAAAATTAAACTATTTGGATGAGATTGTTCTCACACGGTTTCTGAATAAATGTTTGGTCTGTTTACAGTCTGTTCATAAAACCTTTGGTCATTTTGAAATATCTGAAATTTGCACTGGAGCACTGATTTTTTACATAAATGCCTCAGTTTGCTTCAGTGTCAGACCTCCAACTTATCCTGGAATTAAAAGCAAAGAGAGTGTCTTTTTTCTGAGTGATGGTTGATCTTAAACTGGCACAGACTTTTTAATGTCAGCTGAAGTAATTGTAACTTTGAAATCAGGCTACTAAAACTGCTACCAACTGTCTATTCCATAACATTCCAGTATGAAGAAATTATGAACCATTGTTAAAGGCACACCAGTGGACAAGTCCCTAAAGAAACGCTGCATTAGGACTAGGCCTATAAACAGACTGCTGGATTACAGGACAAATTTTGAAAAGATAATTTTTTATAGGAATCAAGAGATCCTGTAAAGTTGTCCAAGTGGAGGCTTTAAAGCTATGAGCCTTTGAAAGACACATTCTTCAGCTGAAGACTTAAGTGAGGTATTTTAGAAAAATCTGATCATTCTTCAGCTTTTAGGGATTTTAATTTTGATTCTATGCAGATTCTTTCTGAATTTGCACAACTAGTTAAGAAAATAGAGAAAGGACATTTAAAATTATATTTCAAGCCTCTTTACCTAAGAAATTAAAATTATTCTGGTCCGCAAAACATAATATGAATTAAAGCACTCAAAGTGCATGTTTCAGTGCGCGTGAAAAAGATCGGGGTAAAATCTGGCCCTGTGCTGAGCACAAGCCACTGTATCTGTTAGTCAAATACACATAGAAGTAATGTTATATATTTAACTAAGGTATATGTGCCCATTATAGATTTCATACCATTCCCTGTGAGAGTATTTAAACAAAGGAATGACTATTCTGCTACAATACAAGCTGACCAAAGCAAGGAAAATCAGTCTAAGAATCAGTCTGTAAACATCAGGATGACATCTAAGACAAGATAAGTCTCCATCTGAATGTCCAGCTTCTGTTAGTTTGAGAATTTGCGTGTTACAACTACCTTCCTTTCCTAAGAGCATCCTTTTGCAGCATATACATAAAATAAAAGTTTATATGGGTATATAATAATATAGATACACACATAGGACAAAATTAAAAAAACCTTTCCTTTTTTTTTTTTTTTCCTTTTTCCTCCAGCAGCCTCCCTTTCTTTCTCTTTCCTTTGTTATATGCCAGGCCCTGCTGGCATGGTTCTCTTGACTCTGAGAAGTGAAACTGCTTAGAGGGGTTGAGTTAAGGCTTAATGGTATTATGTCTGAGCATTTCTTTTAAAGAATCTAAATAACCCAATTCCTGTGGCAAGCATAAAGGATGTTACTACTTCTTAATCAGAGTCAGCCTGTTTAGAATAATGTCACAGAAGTAGGAATTAGGAGACTTAAAGGTCCATATTTTTCTAAAGAAAGGTTTACTGCTCTGCTGGTGACTTGGAGAAAGAGATATGCTGAGGAATAGAGATGAAACAGAAGAGAGGACAAACCTGTAAAATATAAATTGTTTATCTCCCTTAAAGCTGGTTTTGTGCAAATATTGTAAAGGAAAATCCTCGTGAAGGGAGCAAGTTTATATTCAGTAGTTTTGGAACATGTACCTGAATGCAAATTATGGTCATCTGCTTACTGATTATTTTCAGTTCTGATTATCATGCAAAACAAATGGTTAATGACTAATAACATGAGAAAATTCTCCTCATTCTAGAAGAGTTTACTATTCACATATCTGACTACAGAGGAAGATGTGTTTCTTGTATGTGCATGCAAAGCAACTGTGGTCTGCCAGTGCATGGGAAGTAGCAAACCTCAACCCCCATATGTAGTGAAACTGAGTGGCTTTTCCAGGATGTGATACCCCAACGGATGTTTACAAGTAGAACAATGGATTAATCTAAAAGATATGTTTTGTATTTTCCATCTAATTGTTCTCAGGCATCTATTTTTGCAACTAGTAAATTGCAGATTTAAAAAAAGAGAGAAAGAAAGAAACAAAAACCCCCAGCCCCCTCCCCCCAAAAAAAAACCAAAAAACCCAAACCAAACCCAAACCAAACCAGAAAATACACAACAGTTTAGAAACACTTTCGGATGTCTTTTGATTTTTGACGTAATACCAGTGTAAGCAAACTGCTATGGTTCTGTTGCCACACTTCTGTGTTTACATGAATTGCTTTTTCTGAGTGAACGAACTTACAGACTGTGGGAGAAACACTCAACCAAGTACTTTGCTGAGTGAAGCACAGCCTAGGAAAGCACTGTGAAAGTTACTTAAACAATGCAGGTAATTCCTATTCTACCACACCTTTGTTATTTCAATCCCAATTGTCTCTTGAACAGAGCATCCAAATTGCTCTGTATTTTGCAACCAGACCTCATGCCCAAGAAACAAAGATGAGATCAGACTCCGGACATTTGCCCTAGGTGTTATTTGGTTTTCAGTCTCCAGGAATATCCCCACACTCTGTGTTAGCCAGCCATTCATTGTAGCTGTTTCATTGGCCAGAAAATGAAGCAGAAAGGACAGAACTCTCTAGGCTTTTTAGACCTTTCTGTCAGGATGTAAGCTTTAGCTGTGCGATGGGATTCACAACCACTAAGTCTTGGATTAGGATTGCTAAATTTAATTCATTTGGGTAACACAATTAATCTTCTAGTCCTGGTTTGCAATAGTGAACTTCAACCAGTGGAAGAGTCCTGTAGAATGGGAACATCTGTGTGGAGGGATTCTGCTTTACGTTTAGAGTATGGACAGATTAACATACAGAATTTGACTTTCTTGAAAACCAAAACTGACTCAGGTGGATCCAATTGTTTCTTTTGTAAAAACCACAAGCATATGGAAATAGTTCTTCTTATCCTCCTGTCTGAGGCACATGGGAAGAGCCTTGCTCTTCTATACATTCTCCAGTTGAGGAAGTATAGAACTGTATAGAATAGAAGTCCCTTCTCAGACTTAGCCATTAAACAATGCTTCCGATTGCATTACAAGAAAATTTTACTATATCCTCCATTTTTAAAGACCCCAGAAGCTCAGAAACTGAGAAATACTGGTGGCTCATACCTGTGTCATGTATCATGAACAGTTTCTCACGTAGTCATGGGTGTCAGACACTTATTTAGCTTCCAGTTGATATCGTTAACTATAAAGAAATGAATAGACAGAAACTAAAGAGAAAGCACTGTCCATGACTTTTTGCCAGTTCCAAGGGTGACTTTTTTTCCCCACAGATTAATATTTAGGTATATTTTCCCTGCATTTATTTGACCATAAAATCAGTAACAGCAACTGTTGCAGAAAACACTAAGAAACATTTTAACCTTTGGAGTAATGCCAATTCTAATCTTTCCGCTGCACGCAAAGAGTAGTTACATCATGCTGAGATATGACTTGTGTTGTTCCACCAGCATGGCAGCAAGATGTGCTTCTACTCCTACCCATCCTATCCTGCAGTTCATCATTCTTTAGTTGCCAGCCTCGTCCTTCAGATAACATTTCCAATTTGTACTGATGTATACTGGTATCAAAATACATCAGAGAAAAGATTAGTATATCTTCAGTACTTTCATATACAGGATATGAGCACTCCTGCATGGAATGAAAACAGAGGGTCATACCCACATACCCCTGTAGTATTGTATTACCACTGAGAGTAACCAGTAATAACCAGTAACAGACCATAAACTTTGTAATGGGTCTGTAAGTCCTCAGGAATAAGGCTTGTCAGGCCTGCTCAGTCTGAACTTCTCATGACCTGCCTGCAGTTTTGGTTTACTTGCTTTAGCTGTGGCAGTTATTTTTCTAATTGACCAGTAGTCTGTGGCTAATTTGTTTTCCTCTTGTTATCTTTGTGTGGTACAACCACAGTTTTATGTAGCTAGTGGTAACGAACAATTATTCTGTAGACAGTGGCATGTTTGTAACTCTAACAAAATGATGTAGTGTAAAGAAATACAAGTCCAGGATGACAGCAAACACCTTGAAAAGCAGAGACACTGGATGCAGCATAGTGCAGTCATGTGATGATTAGCGCTGGGGTACAATCTTGATGATAGAGAACCCTCAGCTACAAACAACTCCCTTATGATCAGTTAAGAAAAAGAGTAACAAAGAAAACAGACAAGTAATATCTAACATACATAAAAGCCATTACATACAATATACTTGGATGTTGATGTAATACAGAGCTGCAGATCAATGAAGAACCACAAGGTGTTAGAAAACACATAAAAGAAACTCCAGGTGGATCCTAGTAAAGTAAAGAAACCAACAATATGAACATCATAACCCATCTGGCAAAAGACTTCAGGTGCTGATAATTCACCATAAAGCACCACCACCATCAGAATGAAATCACCTGCCTTAGGATCAGAAAAGCAGTGGACAGCTGAACATACCACCAGGAGAAGGGGGGGAAACTAACAAGTGTGTATATAAAAATTTCAGCCATACTATTGAGACCTATTCTATATAGAAGCATTCTAACTTAATTTTCTTTAATTTTGTATAACCAGACAAGGAGTAGTAATGACTAAATTCTTAAGATTTCAGATATATTAACAATAAATTCTTGACTTTGTATGCATATATGTATGTTGTGCTTCCTCTTAGCCCGTAAACAAGATTTTGTGTGTAACAGTAGGACTGGTAAAAGCAGGACTGCTGCTGCACCCAGTGTTGCAATGCTGCTGTTCCCGAGATGTTTATCCTGGGGTATGTATTCATCTCCTATTTGGAATGCACCAGTTTATTAATTTCAATTTATGACCAACATATTGAGGAAATCCAATAGTCATGAAATGTAAATTAGACCATTACATAGCTGAGGGCTGGGTCTGGTGCCCATCATGATGAGTGCTTCTAAAAGCACCTTCCCTGTCAGGGCCCTCTTGAGTGTGATGGGAAGAGGAACAGGAGTGCTGGGCTAGCTCTGCTGAGTGCAAACATTGGGAGCAGGAACAGGAACTCTTTCATCACTCAGGATGGAGAGATGGGTCAGGTTAGCTGACTCACAGGGGTCCCTGGCCCTGGGCTGAGACATGTCATGCCTGGCTACAAACAGATTGCACAGTTGGCCATTTCCCATAGAGCACGGGGTCATGCACATGACTCAGGGAAGACTATTTGCTATTCAAAGGTGGAACAACCTCCATTTGCCTAGGAAAAGCCGCAGTTGAACTGTTATGGAGAGCCAGGGTAGAGTTAGGAGGATTTCCCTCTGGACACACTGTCATTTAAGACACAAGGGGAAGCCCTTTCCTCTTCCTCTCCCGCTGAGGAGTAAAACTGCTCAGACAAATTGCTTACTTCTAAAACAAAAAGTAGTCCAGAGAAAAGTCCAGAGCTGCAATAGCAAAACATCATTTAATGCAAAATCCCCAAATCCCCTCTTTGTAGCATAGTTCATAGAAACTTCCTATTGGGAATGGGTCCTGGTCCATCCTGGATACTAGGCTGGGATTCACCTGCTTATACACTATTTGACCTAAATCAACAGCATGCCAGGAACCATGGCCGTGGTATGGATGACTACACATCTGTGTCAGTCCTATGGCATGACTACATTTCGTTTACTAGCATACAGGCAACCACTGAGACAATTTTTGCACTGGTTTACACTGTAAGCAAATCCACTGGGCAAAATTTTTGTCCTCTCCTGTAGTTTAGTCAAACCAGTCTAATCTTCTTCTGGCTTCTGAGCTTCTCTGGCAATGTTAGCTGTGTAATGGAAAGGAAAACTGCATTACCATTTACGGCATATTTTGCTCAAGTCTGAACTCCCTGGTTTGCCATAGGAAAGTCTAAGCTGCATGCCAGCACTTAAGAACCGGGGGTTAGCTATTGCTGATCACAGTTACTGTACTCATCTGTCAAAGCGGAGGGGTAGAAGAGCCTCATATAAAATTTTTTTCTCACTTAGATACATCTGTGACGTAAAATTCCTTGTGACCTTTTCTGGGTTCTACCTCAACTGATAGAAATATTTCTGATACCTACACAGCCCATGAAGTTTAGAAAAATGAGTCACTCAGACAGTGTAGGATTAGATTTGTATTTACTTTTAACTCCTGACCTCAACATCAGTGTTTTCAGACACGCATTTTTAAAATAGTTGTATTTGTATTTGAATGCATTCACTGTGATATTTATGTATGTAAACACAAGCATTGCACACATCTTATAAAAACTTCTTGTCTGACACTGGGACTTTCTACAATCTGAGCTGAAAAGTCCTGGTTCTGTGCCTCAGAGCTATACAGAGCCTGCATCCTCTCTGAGTACTTACAGAAGGAAACTGTGACACACAGGTTACATCACTGTGATTCATCTGTCCAACTCAGGCCACTATTTAATTAGGTACCTGCAAAGCACAGACCATGAGTACGGCACCTCCGCTGTCCTGGTGCAAGGGAGCAACGTTGCAGCTCCCTTGCAGAGAGAGCAGTGTGCCTTCACCCATTTGCCCATCACTTCTGAGTCTGGCCAGCTGTGTCCTACCTTTTCCTATCACACCTCAGGGAAACAGCAAAGGCAGCTGTCCTGGAGCATTTGGCAGAGTTGTGTAGACCCAGACAGCATGGTAATGTTACCTTCTAATATTTTCAATCTTGTTGCTATCAAATGACTTTATAAGGATGACCATACTGCAGCTAACCACATCATCCCCTTTGTATTCAGTGGTGAACAGCACAGCCCTAGGCCCTTCTGTTGGCAGATGCTAAACTCTGCTTGAGGGAGTTCACAAATATCTGAATACCTGCCTGACGTTTTTCCACCCTGTAAGCAGTGCGCATTAGGACATTAGATGGCCAAAACCACAGAGAACCTGATCTACAGCCATTTTTCAAGGATTTCTTGTATATATAGGAATCATCAAGTCATCTATAAGCCATGGACCTTCACAGGTCTTGTAGATACCCCCATGAAGAGTGGCTTTGACCAGAGAAGATAAAGGATCTAGAATATCTTCTGAATATTAGAATACCTTCTAGAATATGTAGAATATTTTCTGGAGGTAGAAGGATGAGGAGAACACCTTGGGGCTTTGTACAAACAGCTTAAATTATTCTACTAAGAACACTGATATGTTAAAAGCTCTCAATACTATGATAGTCTGTGGGAATAGACCACAGGGACATAAAAGTAGGTCAGACTCATCTTTACAGCCCTTTTCTCACTGAATTGCTCGAGCAGATCCAGACACAATTTACCTGCTCCAAACTTGACAAAATGAAAAAACTAACAAGCATGGTGAAAACCAAGAAAGTTTCTTACTCCTTTTCTTAGAAAATAAATAAATATGGGTACCAACAGAATGAAAATACGTTTAGTTTTATTCACGTTGTTATTTTTTTAAATCAGAGGTATCTTCAAAGGATATAAAGCCTGCACTTAAAGCAGTAAATCTAAGAGCATTATCATGGCATATATATAACACTTTACAGTAAATCCTTTATCATTTCTGACTCAGAGTTACAGGGAACAGTCTCAATTCTTCTATCCATAAATTCCTTCTGATGAGATGTCACTTATCTCTAATAGCGGGATGTTTTTAATTAAAAGGGGAAAGATAAACTGAAATGATACCTCATGTCTCTAATCTGTATTACTGTGAAAGGCACACACAATCTTTTCAACTGTTTCCAGTCCAGATCACATTCTTAGTAACCAGATATGTAAAACTTAAAAATAAGTGTTTATGGAAAGTTCTCTTGGCCACATCAGTTTTTATTGAAGTAATATAATAATTTTGCTTCTCTTTTGTAGCTGAAAGAAATTTAACCTGAAAAATATATTCTTATCTAAAGCAAACATTCCTTACAAATGGTGGAGTATGTGTACGAGCTACCCTTCTCACTAACCTGCAAAGATGAATGCCAGATAATAAAGCAAAAGAAAAAAAATCCAGTTAATTTCTGTGAGCATCTATCACATTTAATACTGTCAATTTTTCACACCCTGTCCAATAATACTCTTTCAAACTACCCATAGGAAAACAGACCATGTCATTAAAAGAGAAAGAAATAGTGGAGACTTACTTTTTATTTCCTTTTTACTTAAAAGGACTCTGTGCTTCTTCTACATCAGTGCTAATAAAAAACCACTATTCTGAAATGGGAACACAATATCTGTTTTCCTTCATTATTATCACTGAAACAATACTTCAAAGCGCACAGAGAACATGTGCAAACAGACTAGTGAGCCCTGTGCGTATAATCTGCTGGAGTTCAGACAAAGAAAAGGAAATTATTACTTTATAATCCCCCCTACCAACAACATCAGCACACATCTCAGGAGGCACACAGATCAGGGAGCATGCACAGTCTTGGTTAAGATAGTGTTTGCTGCTTTCTCTATAAGATGCCCATAATACAAGGAGAATGTAGAGGAGACTACAGCCTTTGAAGATCCTTGAAGAGGATAGGTGTTAATGCACTTGTCCAGGGAAAGATTCCTTGACCTGAGGGGATACAGATCCATGTCTTCCACTGGTCAGGATGCAGAACTCTTTACCATACAGACAGCCCTACACAGAAGTGGGTTAGAAGTTTACCTACCACACCGTTTGTGGAAACAGAGCCAGAAATGGATACATTACCTTTTTGTTTCCCAGGTTCACTTTAACATTAACTGTATAAGAGACAGGGGAAGTCAAGACTAAGTTTCAGGTCTCCCACTCTTAAGTGAGTGCACCAATGACTGTGTTGATGATTCATGTTCCTTTGACTCTTCTGGCTCCATAAACTTTCCATTCCTTTTTTTAAAAGGCCTGTTTCTGACAATAGAGGTGAACAGGAGACTCAAATGGTGCAATTCACATGGGTGAACACATGCTGATTCTGACACAGGGACCTGAAGGAAACACCACTGTTCTCTCTCCTCACCACATGGAGAAGGAAGACAAATGCACTGATCCAAATGCCCAAGCTCTATGGTGGTGGCTTGGCCTGCAGCTGGAGATGCTGCAGAGGATAGGCCAGCCACACAAGTAACCGAGGAGCCAGTGGGGCCAGGGAGCCCAGGTGTTGTATTAAGTAAAGGCTCCGAGGTCCAAGATCTCCCCCTAGATTGTGGTAAGGAGGAAAGTCTCTCCCACCCAGGCCTTGGAGGTGTATGCTCCCCCATTCATTTGGTTTATCCTTGTCAATCTATGTTCTGTATATGGTTATGTTCCAGAATGTTCTCCCTCACTCGACGCCCTATTGGCTTTGTTCCCCTGCTCCTCCCCTCGCCTACCCTTATTGGTTTGTGTACTGCCACCCCACCTTTTCTCCTCCCCCTAACCCTAATGTCATTGGCCCTTAGTGTTCTCTCCACCCCTATTCGGTTTGGTATATAATCCTGTGTCACCCTGTAGTTAGTGCTCTCCTTCCCTGACCCTTCAAGAATAAACACCTTCTGTGGAACATCATAAGGAGAGTCCACCTCCGACTCTTTATTCCCATCTTAAGGTGTCGGCTGCGCGACTGCCTGCTTAACCACCTGCGCTGGTGGGATTAGCGGGTGGCAGGCACGGCACTGTGCCTTTCCCACCGGCTGCCGCACACCGCACCGAGGCACCGCTGGACAAGCGTGAGGCTTCTAGGAAGGTTGCAGCCACTGACCATCTACCTGGATGAGGCCACGCCGTGACAAAGCTCCAAAGGGGTTGTGGGAGATCAGAGGTGGGTCAATGTTCAGCATCCTCTATTTATCATCCCCTCATTTAGTTCAAAATGCTGAGGTGATCCTTAAAGGCCCACCTCTTCTCATAATTTTATCAGAAACCTGAAAGTCTAACTTTGGGTTTAGAACCACAGTCTGGGTATCATAGGGATAAAAGCTGTACATCACACTGCCTGACTTGCAGCCCATATAAATTGGTAAACATTTAGTTTAGCCCAAGTCCATAGAAACAAAAACAGCCAGTAAAGAAGTGTCTGGGAGAATAGTAAACAAAGAACACAAAGTCAACTAAAACAGCAGTGAAAAAATTAACAAGTTGAAATATTTTTCCATGTAACTGACAAAAAATTAAATAGAAAGGGAAAGAAGAGCTGAAGTAACCATTATATTCAAAGAGATGTTCTAAAAAAATTCAAAATCATATATTCACTGTCCAAAGAGAGTCATGATAGTCTGCATCTGGCTCCCTTCTCACTCTGCAAGTTTAGTTTGAATGAAGGTACTGAAGGCAGGACTCCCTACTTTGAAGACCACTGTAGAAATGGGGCACTACATCATACCAGCTTTAGTATAAAGTATAAAACACACAGCAGGAAATGAGAGCAAAATTATCAAATGCAAATTCTATTCAATATACAAAGCAATCTCTCTCGTTTGTGTTTACCTTTGACCCCAGTTGAGGCGGCACTTCAAAGACTGCTCTCCTAACTAGGGCAGTCAACTATCAGTGCCTTGGTAATGCAGACTGGTTTTGAAAAGGAATACGTGGAGGGCTTGGGGTCTTGTGAGGATATTCTTAGTGTCTTTTATTCACCATATTCACCATGAATAAAATTCAGAACACTACAGAAAGCAGATGACTCAATTAACCACCTTTATATTTACAGAGGTTGTCAGAGATACAAAAGACCCATACTTGCCCTTTGCCCAGGGTCAAGTGTCACTTCTGAAGATTATTGAGGACTTGTATATAGCCAATTTGAGCTGTTCATTACTCCCTCCAAACTTGCCATCTAGTAGCACACCTGGACTACTTTTCTGCCAGCTGAACCACCTGGAAACTTCATCCAAACAGAACTCTGATACTAGAGCAATTTCACAGTGTTCCTCATCAAAAAGGAAACTCTGAATTCTGTCTCTGAGCTTTCAAATGCAGCTGTGCTGGACCAGTAGACCTTGCCATGACTTGCCCAAATTTCACATAAAGAGTTATTATTACTTTTCTGTGATCTTGATGTCTGCTGCAGATAATGTACCTAAAGTTTTATTCTTGGCATTGGTTTTCTTCATGTTAGTCTTCCAGTCTGGACTACTGGTTACTTTCATTTACACTGGTGGGTGTATCAATTGAAAGAAACCACTAAATAATTTGTAGTAGAAGCTAGTGACCCTTAAAGTTTGAAGTCCATAATGTCAAAAGTAATCTTGATCCCCAGAAAAAAATGAGTTTAGAACTGCTGCCAGATTTACAGGCTTGAGATCACACAAGCTCGGGTGAAAACCTACCCTCTCTGTGACGTGCTTGGAGACTTCCTATGTGCTCCAAGGGCTAACAGAAAAGGAAGCTCTGAGATGATATGATGGCTTTGTGTTGAAATTATGCTAGGGGAACTCCAAAAGGGTAAAACACATTGAGTCTTGGAACAAAAGTAAGGAAAAGGGTCCAAGGAAGGGAATTGATGCTGATCCCAGAGAACAGCAGAAAATTAAGGAGAAACTCTGAGGCTGTGCAACAAGGAGCCAAGCATGGAAATGAAACATGACAAAATGAGAAGGAAAAAAGAGGTACAGTGATTAAGAAAACATGACAATGGGAGGGGGGAGAAACTAAAGACAAAAAATGAGAGCATTTCACTAGTAAAGAAGCATAAAGGGAAAGGCTGAAAAATAACAAACGGAAAGGAATATGGAAATCTAAACAAATGGCAAACGAGAATCAGGTGGCATTTTTTCACAATGCTTTCATGCTTGATTCTGCTTGTTGTCTTAGCTCAAAAATGGAAGAGAGGAAGTGATATTTCTCTCACCTTTCTTGCAAGATTGGGACTGGGCAAAATTCCTCTGGAGAACTTGTCTGTGCCTCTGTTCAAAGTATTGCAACAACCTTTCCTCTCCTAGACAACAGTGCACCTATGCAAACCACATAAGCATTTTGTGGACATATGTAGAGATTAAATGCAGACCACCAGCAAGCCAAGAGGAGATGTTCCATGCCTTGGCTTCTAAATAAACTGACAAAAGTTATTTACTGCATTCCTATTTCAATCCATTGATCAAAATCACTGTTTTAGGAAATAAAACTCAGAAGATACGAAATAATGCTGTATTCTTACATGAAAAGGGGAATAACAATAGTAGATAAACTATATATCTTACAGTAGTATCATTAAAAGAGATATATTTGACAACATGTTATTCCTTTGACAACTGCAACAAATGTGCGCGGACTTAAACCTTAGGGTCACAACTGAAATCCTAGCAGTGTACAGATGCAGCTGTTTCCTGTTTGTTATCAGTAATTTTTATCTTCCCTTTGAAGCTAATCTATCCATCAAGTTGTACAAAGCTCAACAGGGTTTTTTTTCAGATTTCCTTTTGAGAAAGGACAAAGCCCCCTTTTTTCAATATAAAGTTTTACTTTATTTTAAGATCTTTTCTTACTGATCATACTTATTTGGAGTAGTGAGTTGCAGGTGCTCATGGAAAGAAAAGTAACAGTCTTTGCTGATCTTTTCAAACATCTAAAAAAAATTGAAATTACTTCTGCATGAGTGGTCTTCATCGTAAGCCTTTAGAATATTTAATTAAAAAGCCCTTCTAAAACATAAAATTTTCTATTCGCAAACATGAAGATTAAGAAAGCCACAACCAGGTTTATAATAGATATCTGCCTTTTGGGAAAAAATCTCTGTCTTGAAGGAATATTAATTCAATAATAACAGGAATATTAAACCTGTTCAAACAAAAAACAGCCTTCTCTTACAACTTCCTCTGAGATTTGAACAGATTTTTTTTTTCAAGTTTCAAGTACTTTGGTCTAGATTGGGTTTTTTTTGCAGGCTTCACTGTAATCCGGTGCTGGCACACAGAGAACAGACTCACATTCACCTTGCTATTTTTCTGTCTTGTAAGATAGTAGCAGAGATTTCTTGAGAAAGCCTTATCCCACACATTTTTTGATACAGGGGTGTTTGACAGTATGGAGATACCTTTCACTAAATCTCATTACATTGCTTTCCATACCTGAATTTGCATGTTTTGTGGGAAATAAGAAGTACCTGTTAATGCAAAATTCTATGACAACTTTACCTTTTAAGGACTGTCTTACCACGGCTCATGTTTAAATGATTAGAAGTAGTGTTAGGCACAGAACAATAATACTGAAACCAAAAGTGAAGAAAAGTACAAGAAAATGAGTCAATGGAAATACATTTCTAAAAGTCTACTGTGTAATGACAAATGAGAAAAAGGGACACTTCTCTTTCTGAGTTTACTTTAAATTTCCTACAGTTTTGTGCTACAAAGAAGAAAGTAGCCTGCTTACAGTTGGTTTGGGATTAGCTGACTTTCTGCTCATTGCACACAAAATGAAAATTTTGCTTCAGAAATAGGATAGGAATTTTAGCTTATGTGAGGTACTAATGGAAACATGAATTTTTTGCCGTGAGGTCACAGCTTCTGAAGGAAGCATGTTAATATTGATCTTCTTGACCACCCTACTGTGTAGAGGTAAAGCATTCAAAACAGTTTTTGTTGTGAAGAATATATTACAATTGGAAAGACAAATGAGTTAATGAAAGAGGTATTAACATACGTTCTCAGATAAAGCAAAGTTAGACTGGAAAACTAGGCAGAAAAATATACAAGGTTAAGGTAACATGTATGTGAACAAGTCTGTCTGCAGTCTGAGTCATTTCAAGATACTCTGGTTTACATCTTGTTCTATATTGCTTCACAATATTCGTACTTCTAAAGCATCTCAAAATAAACAACTGAGGTATCTTTCAAATAATACATAGTTTTCACTGTAGGAGGGAAGGCACAGTATCGAAGATACCACTAGAAGCACAGGAAAACAGAAGAGTAAATTTTTAGCTAATTATAGAATAGAATTCACCATGGTAATTACTTTTACAAGCCATTGTAATATTTGTAAGAACCTTGCCAACAGTCCACAAATCATTTAAATGTCATGGGCTGCATTATTAGTAGGAGTAATATGATTTCTCAATGTTTGTATGCATGAGCATTGATACTGAAATAAATTGCTGCTGCACACATTTTGTATGCTCTGGATTTCCAGTGTATCTAGTACAGCTAGAAGGTGATAAAGTTTAAAAAATGATAAAAATGATAGCTGGATCTCCTGTTACCTACACGAAAGTGAAAATTTCTGAAAATCTTACTCAAACTGCTACAATTAGCAAAATGAACGCATTCTGGAAGAATATGTCCACACACGTAAATGCAGTGCAAGGCCCCACACCAGTATTCCTCTGACCTAAAAAAAACTTGCCGGAGTCAGTAAATAATGAGAAAGATCCAAACTCTTGAAATCAGTAATCACCCCTTTTTCTCAAATGCAAGAAGTTTCTTCTGTGGGTTAACAGAATTTTTGGAATTAGATAATCATATCAAGTAATGAGATATGTTGTGCAATAAATCTGATAGCTCTCACAGTCAGCAGTCAAAGCTCCTCAGCCTGAAAGCAGAGTAAAGCTTTGTTATGAATAGGAGATTTTCACTTTAGGTGCAGACGCCATTCCAAACTCCTGACACTGACTGGTATCCTCTGAGCTGGAAGTTAAATGAGGGAGAGCAAATGTTGCAGATGCAGCAACAGGTCACCTTGGGACCCTTGTGATTAGTGCAAATGGCTCTACTAGCCTAAACTGCATTCAGTCACAAAAAATGGCTTGCCCCGTCATTCCTGAGAGGCAAATGATCTCATAAAAACATTCACAATCTGCTGCTGCCCTGCAGGGACATGCTTTCCAAACAAGACATCCAGTTTGGGCTTGGAAAATCTTTGGGCTCTGATTTATACTCAGAATGCAGCTTTTGCAAAGCATGCAGCTGAGTGCCAGAAAACAAAGGCTCTGTTCCAGATTGGTTTTTGATTTTCTGCATTGTTTTCTGAAAATCCACTTCGACTTTCTGTACTTAAGTTCTACCACCCACTTTATGGCTCTGTATTCTAGCATGGGACAGTAGCAAAGGCCTTCATTATGGAAATTACTGTACCCGTGAACACAGTAATTTCTTATTCCTGTTGCACATTTCTCTGTCTGTTGCCAGACAGCAGTGTCCAGGAGTGCAACTTGAGCAAACCTGCCTTTACTGCAAATGGTCCTTCTCACTTACTTTCCAAATATACCAAGTGTTACACTAGTAAACTGACATTCTCCTGTGAGCTGTCAAATACAAAACATTCTTTCCTTTTTGTGTGAGTGTACTTTGCCTACTGCTCCCACTAGTGTTTTTGTTTGTTTGTTTGTTTTTTAAATCACAGTAAACAGTTGATGAGAAAGTGAGAATTTAAAATAATTGGCAAAAAAATGCATACTTATTTTTGATAGTAGTTGAAATAAATTGTTTGAATTCTATACCACAAGGTAGGCAACTGCATTAGTTTAGTATATCTGATGGTCTTCAGCAATAACAGCTGCTGCACTCAGGGTCAGCTAAAACGTTTTCCTCACATGGAAAGGTCTCCACGCAAAGGAAACAATTGACCACCAGACTGGTGCTTCACCTGTCTGTGCTGAGCCCTTTCATTAGTGATCTCATTTTACTCCTGCAGATGACACCGTCGAAAATGAGTGTTTTAAGATGGCTTAAAGAATCACCAGCAAAGGCATCAGTAAAAATAGTTTAATGTAAAAGCAACAGCATGACAAAGTTCATTGGCAAGGTTCAGTCTACTACTTATTAGATGGTTAAGGCACACTGGGGAAAAGCAAACAAAAATCCAGAGTCAATAAGTCCAAACCCCCTGAAAAACCTGGGGGAGAGGAAAGAGGATGAGAAGGGAAACAAAATACTAGAAAGGGTAAGGATAAAAGGGAATATGGCCTACAGAAGAATAAAAGGGAATATGGCCTCAAGGCCCAACAGCACTTAAACTTACCAGCACCTTAAACTTAACAGCATTTAACTCAACTTATAACTTAATTTAAATGATTTAGCAAAGGATCCATATAGGATTTACTATACCGCAACAGTAACTTACTTACAATCCTAGTTTACTTACAAATCTAAAGTACTTAAGAATCTAGAAGAGCAGCATTTCTCAGGCATTTTCTACATGTGCACACTTGCATGCATACGGACATAGGGAGTCCGAACAAGGGACCTCTGAAAAATTCCCCTGGAAAGCAGTGAACTACCCCCTTCAGAGGCCTTTGGGAAGGGTGGAGCCTCAGGAGCTGGGGATATCGCTGTTCAGTGATCTGAGTACAGCAAACTGGAGAGTTCCCCGGCTCTGAGAGGCCTCACTCAGAGGGGCTTTGCTGGTCGCAGCTGCTGCTCTGGGAGAGCTCGAAGGGAGCTCTTTGGAGCGTTGTTTGTAGGGCTGCAAGATAAGGGGCTTTGGTCATAACAATGTTCCATCCTGGGCACTCTTGGGTCAGAAACTTTCTTTGAGAGTGAGAGAACAAAAAATACTACCCTACTTGGGTTGTTATTCAGGCAAAAAATGTTTGCAAGGCTGATTATTAAAAAAAAGAGCAGGAGCTTGCTAGGCACTACAAATTCCTGTGAGTAGACAGTGTTTCTGATAAGCTCAAGAAGAGCTCAGCCCAGCTCAGGCTGTTCATCAGGGGTGAGTCCTAAGGAGCATTTCTCAGATTGAAGTGCAGCCTGGAGGGGGATAGGGATGAACCACCACAGACAAAGTAGTCACAGATAAAATAAAAAAATACAATACAATACAATACAATACAATAAAATAAAATATTCTTCCCATGCAACTTTTAACAGATCCATTTTTAAAAGATTTTATCCTGGCTTTAGGAAAGAGGAATGTATCATCAACACAATTTTACTAGCATTTTACTAGCGCTGTATCATATTCCTATAGTAAAAAAGTTTTGTAAATGATAAAATCATGTTTTACTGGCACTGACTTGTAGTCTGTAAGCACATATGACAATATGCTAACGTAGAAAAAGAAAGGAACTTTTCATAACACTGTATTATTAATATAGAGAACCAGGCCGTCTTAGTGTTTCAATGCTTTTGTATCTTTAAAATTTAGAAGAGATGCTCTGATAAATTTACTGGAAAAAAAGTCTAAGTGTGTGACAGATTAATGTAAAAAACACTCTTTCATCCTACACAAGCTGACTGCTAAAAAAAACCCCATTTCCAATATATAATATTTTACATTGGAAAGATAGATCTTCCAAAGGCATTTTTTGGTGAAAAGAAACATGTGCTCTGCAGTATTGACTGGAATCTGGGACACTTGATATTCTAAATTTTAGACATGTGAAATTTGGACTTGTGAGTCTAGTCTAGTAACCTTGGGCCGTTTGCATAATCAACAGAGGAAAGCAGAGAGATGCCAGTTCATTGACATATCAATTTTAGTATAAAATAAACCTTCTCCTAGAGGCAGTTTCTCAGGTAAGTAGCCCAGGCCTCAATATTTAACTTTTAAATGTTGAAAATTAGGACAGAGAATTACATCCTCAGTTAAAATCACCTTGTCCAGCCTGAGTTTGGAAAAAACCCTCAAAAAACCAAAAGTTGAAAAAGGCTGTGTTTCTGCATTTCTAAAATTTTTCGTTCTAGATTAACTGGCACTCCATATAAAGAATTATGGAAATAAATTGCCAGACAAATCTACTGAGAGGTCTTCAATAGAGTTCCAATAAGGTCTTCAGTAGAGCTCCAATTCTGTCTAACTCTAAAGAAGCCTTTTATCTTAGAGAAATTGCTTCAGCAGATTTACAAGAAGCTAACACAATACTTCTGACTTTTCATGTATTAGAAAGAAATTTTGACGTGAGATACACTGTGGGTTTTTTCTGTGCTCTTTGCCTGCACAAACACTATTAGTCACTTTTAGAGGCAAGACTCTTGTCAAGATGGACTTTGTCCAACTACTGTCACAATTCTTACAGTATTATTTTGTCATAATCCATCAGTGTCAATGCTATTGCACAAATATGAAGTGAGATCATTGTGAGCTAGGGAATTGCTTCCTTCATCCATCTGTTGCAGTGTCTATGGCCTAAATCCACAAGGATAGGCACATTTGTCTGAAGACACCAACAACAAGACAGTGTTGTGAGATCTATGATGCATTAGATAGACAAGGATCCTGTATAGCTTATTTACATGATTAAATAAAAGCATAGTAATTATCAAACTGCTGTTGAAATTCAGATTGTTATTTATACCTCTCTGCACTTGTGAACACTCAATGGATAACAAGTTTGGGTTACTCAATATAAAAAAGACAATGACATATGGAGACAAATCCATGTAAAGACCAGGACACTCAGGCCACTTGAAAACTTGACACGTGTTGAAGAAACTGATTTTACTCAGCATTTAGAAATGAAGGGTAAGGAACCATCTCGTTGGTATCTGTAGCTACTGAAAGGTAGGGTGCAGAGGAGACAGTCAGATTTTTCCCTGTCGTGCTCCAGGATAGGATAAGAGACAACGAATACAAGATGGAATGAGGGAAATTCCAACTGTATGTGAGGAAAAATGTATGTATTTTGTCAATATATGATAGAGGAGGGACTCTGTGACATTTCCATGCTTGGAGACAATCAAAACCCGTCTCCACACCATCCTGAGCAATGTACTACCTGACCCTGATTTCAGCAGGCAGGAACTCTGCCTCCAGAGGCCTCTTCCAACATTAATTACTTTGTCATGCTATGCTGTCCATGGCCATTCATCCACAGAATGGGAGCTTAGCTTGAAAACCCCTGGCATTCTTGAAAGACTTACAAAGTCTTTAAATTCATTGGTTTACATGCAGATGGTAGGACCATGCATCCATCAGTCTTATTCAGCTCAGGAAAGTAAATTGTACTGGATAGTCTGTAAAATATCAAGGCACTCATAATCAACACAGCATACATGACAATAAGATAAATAATCCAATACCACATGTAGATTTACAACAATTTGAGGGATTGTGCTCAGAAAAGGACCTGTTAGTTGTCATTATACTTTATGCTTAACTAGCATCAGGTTAACTCTAAAACACTCACTAGAAGAATATCAGGATCAAAACTGTCTGTACAATTGCTGTACATGTATTTTTTATAATATGAAGATGAATTTTAAAAAGAATTTTTAATTAGGTACTTACCTTAGTAATTTGATGTAGCAATTAAAATCCTTAATGGTACACAGTAGTTTTCTTTTGAATCCCTTCCCTATTCCTTCCACTTATGAGAAAAGGGGATTTCTTTTTTAATTATTTTTCCTGATTCTTTTTGTGTATACTTCATTTATCAATGGCATCAAAATCCTGTATTTAGCAGTGGTGGTTTTGATCTTTTGTAGCAACATTTGTCTTTGTGAAACTTTAGACTTTCACCCTGTTATAACCTACATAAGAAAATGAAAGGCTGCAAGGTTATATTTGCCAGCTTAATAATATGTAATAATAAATCTTCATTTAGGAGCAGTAGGATATCCAGTGTGAAGTGTCAAGGTCCTACACTGACAGTGATTATTATATTTTATATCAAAATCAAAATTAAATATGACAGATATCGAAATACCTACAAGTCAAATATTCTATGTCCTGCACAATAAAAATATTTTTAATGAACAAGCTCTTAAAAGAGAAAACAAAACAAAAAGCTACATACCTTAATAAAATAACATGTCCAAAAAGGTAGTATCTCTGTACTCATAGGGACTACAAAATCAGCAGATTTAATGTAGAAGGGAGACTAAAGAAAAGAAGTCACCATAAATAAGTTATCTTAAAGTAATTAGTTTGAGTTTTCTGTTTTGCATCCGTATTACAGCATTTAATTTGGAGTTAATCCTATGATTTGTGGTTACAAGTAGATTTTTGAACTGCTTTTTTCCTCAGACTAAGTCCTATTGCCCTGGACAATATTGTCCAGAACAACGTTGTTCTGGTTCCTGTCAGGTGAGTAGAGAAGTGTGTGAGTATATTTCTCTCTCCTCTTTCCTTAGTTTCACATGAGTTTACAATTTACACAACTTTAAAATTTCAAAGTTCATTTTAAACTGTTTCCATGGCATATTCAGCCTATGCTTTGACTTTACAGAAATATTTTGGACAATGCTACAGTTTCATGCAATTTCACTATGGTTATTTCATACAGTTTTTGATTCCACATATTAATAAATCCCTTTTGGTATAATCCTCTTAAAAAGAATTATTATGCAATCAGGTTATATGGCTTTTTTTTTTTTTGCTAGTGCAATGGTTATATCAGTTTGAGCAAAATCTGACAGTCCTGACATGATCTGAAGCATATTTCAGTTTTCACACTACCCCAAATTATGAAGGCGGCTCCTAAGATAGCATTGCCCATCCAGAGAAAATTAGAAGTTTCAGTTGGTGAGCCATACTTCAATTTTTAAAACATTAAAAACAACTTTTAAATGAAAGACTTATTCATGAGAGCACCTGTCATATGTAGAACTTCTAAATAAAGATGTGAAGTAAAGATAGGGTAAAGGATGCAAAAAGAAAGGCCTGAAGTCTGCACTAAGAAGTCAAAGATTGGTCCACATTTAAAGGCTGTCTGGAAAGGAAATTGGTTTCCAATGAAAATTCAACTCCCTTCCTTAAGAAGACTCAGTGCAGCAAACAGTTTGTGAGAGTACGATCCTTCCCCACCACTGTCCCTTACCATTTGAGCCTGATCCACATTCCATTCCATTCTCTCACATAAAATATCAGAAGGTAAGGGTCCGGATACAGGAGCAATCCACAGCTAGGAGATGTTTCTGCAGAAACAGGAATACTTTATGAAGAAGAAATTATGGTTTCTTTATGACTACAGTGTAGCTGCCTAAATTATGTTGACTGGATCAGCATGCTTTAAAATGCTGAACTGCAGTGGCAGTGCCACTGCCACTTAAGTGATGGCCCTATGAGAATACACCCCCTCTCCCACAGGACTGCATATGTGTTCTGTGGAAATGTGGGATTAGAGAGACCAAGGGATGGGAAGGAGCTGCACGGTGCCCAGGTCTTGCCACTGCACAGATTCAGGCTGCAACACATACCCAACCCAGTACCTGGGGCTCTTCCACAGCCTGTGCCTCGGCACTGTGCCACAGTCCCACAGCACTGCTGAGAAACTACAGAGGTGCATCTCACAACCAAAGTAAATCCTGAGTGTCCCAGTCCCTGCAGGTTTCAAGAACATTATCAAATGTCAGGAGCTGGCACTTTCAGCAGCTGGGTAAACTCAACAATTTTCCAAATGTGATTTGCAATGCAAATGCTTGTGGATTTCCATTCCTCTCATCCCAAAACACTGAAAAAGGCATATGTAAATATTTAAATTCTAATGTTGAATTTTTCCCCATTCATTGCAGTCATGCACTTTCTACTCCCAACTTAGGGAATTGAAATGTTTCCAGTATCTATAGAGCTACTCAAGCCACCACCACACACAGTGCATATGAAACAAATTACATGAGTGGAACATAATTTTAACTGTCACTGAATCGATTGCCCTTTTTGTTTGTGAAGTGTATTTAAGAAAGAGGCAAAATGTTGTGAGAAGCAGGCACACAAAAGAGAGAATTGAACTAATTTTAAAAAAAGTAATGTTGGAGCAGATTGCTGATGTGGAAAGTCCTGGAGCCTCTGCTGTGTAACCAGGGGATTTTCCAGCAGCCTGTCCCAGCTGAAGGTGAGCACAAGGTTCTGAGGAATGAAAGAACAAAATTGCTCCTTTCTGCTTTCAATTTGAGGATTTTTATAATCCTCATTGAAAAAGGCTCATATGCAACACAGCTCCAAGGATGTAAAAAAATTGCCTATCAAAGGAAAAGGAAAAAAAAATAAAGGAAAAAGAAAATGCAGATTCTGTGACTTGCTTAAAGCTGGATAGTAGTTTTGTGGTGGAGAGCAGACTGCAGCTAGAAGTTCTCATCCAGGCTGACACTTTTGAGCAGAGGAGGTCAGAGAATGGAAGTATTTGGGTCAGCTGGAGAGAGTGCCAACAGGACTGGGAGAACATGGGGGACATGAAAAGATGAAAGGGAGTTTTTGACAGCAGGGGAAAGCAAGAAAATCACAACATCTCTGCAGGTAAAATGCAAGGTGTCTGTGAGAGGACCCTGGTACACAAGTGCTTTTGAGGATGACAGCATGTCTCAGAGGCTCTTTTGGGGGGGAGATAACGAAATTTGGCAACAGAACCTTCTGTGAGTAGGTGCCAGGCAGTAGTAGAGCCAGCATCATTGTGGGGGTGAGCATGAGTGTCAGCACTGGGGAGTATAGGAGGGAAGATTATGAAGAGATGTGATTTGCACTCCAGGGGAAAAAATATTAGGGAAACAAAGAAAAGCAACAGAAGGCAAGCAGAATAGCAGGGGGGAAACTAGGACTGTGCAGTTAGGTGGGGGAAAAAGGTGCTCCACAAGAAGGCTGCTGATGAAAAAGTACTAATACTGAAGAAATTAACGGAAAGACAAGTCACAAATCAAAGGAAGAAGCAGCAAACAAAGGTATCCCTGTAGAGGAGAAAAGTAATGCTGGAATGAGAACAGTTCTAAGAAAACATAAACAGGAATGAATATATTATGAGCCTGCAGCAATCTTCAGGAATTATTCCTCCTAGTATTTACGTAGCTATGCAGGATTTTGAAAATGTGGTTCTCAATCTGCATAGAAAATATCATATAATATTTGGGTCACAAACCATTTCCTTTTATTCCACTGCCTTTCATGTTTGCATTATGCAGTCAAAATATGAAATAGAAAATCCATCCCCCACCACCCACCCACAGTACCTTCAATTAATTATCTACAGCTATTATACATCGAGTTTTATGAGGCAATGGTGTCTCCCTCCTAGAGCTATGTATTTGAGTGTCTATTTAAGGAAGACGATGATCTGTACACCTGATAAGGGTGCGTTCGGTGAAATAGATGACATTGTCAAGACATTTAAATTTTTTTTTTATAATTATCAGAAGATAGTCATTATTAGTGATAATTTGTCTGTGATGAAACAAGTGTTTTCATTTGTACAGACTGTGTCATGACAGGCAATTTCAGCAGATACAAGGCTCCTGCCAGCAGTCTTTAGCCTCTTCCTGATGAATTGCCGGCCTCCAGCGCTGTAAAGAACAGCCTTCTCCTTCCAGCATCACAGGTAGCACAACAGCATGGAGGCAGCTCATGTCTCCCTCAACTTCCTCTCTTGCCTCTGAGAAACCACGGTTAAAAACTGAGGCCTTAACTTCCATGTGAATTCACTTTCTGCCCCGAGTTTCCCCTCACCTGGCCCTGGCGGGGTGGCTGCCCTGCACTGCAGCTGTCCAGGCTGGCACTGGGACCATCACAGCAAGGGCTGCAGCCTAGGAAGCACCTAGTTAACAGTGTGAGTTTCATAACTGAATAGTTTATGCCGTCTGTTGGAAACAAGATTTGTTTCCTCACATTTAGGTTTTATTGGGGAGGCACTATTTCCATTGTTGCTCTGGAAAGCAGGGCTCATTTCTCTACGTTTCAGAGCAGAGGTCATTAAATACCCATGTAGCATGTGATACATCAGGAAGATCAGGCAATACCTTGAAATTACCTTTCTCCTTATGGCACATAACAAATGGGATCTGCTCCTTCAGCCCTCAGGAGGCTGCAGGATTTAATTACTCTCCTCTCTTTCAAGGAGCACCAGCAGCAAGACACTGCCTCTGACTCTGTTTCCAGATGGGTAACATTAGTGCCACAGTTCCGTATTCCTGGGCCCTTACATGGGACTAAATTGATGTTTTAATCAATCATTTGAACATTGCTTGTGAGAGACACAGGTCTGCACAGTGTTAACTTTAGGTCGGGCTTCACTAGTCCTACAGACAGCTTGAAGAATGAAAAGATAAAAGCCAATTTACAAAGCATTTTATGACTGCTTTCCACCTGTCCTCAGGCATGCTCTTCAGAAAGGTTTGTGCATGTATGTAATGCTGAATGTGGTGCTACTTCAGCTGAAGGTGCTAAACTGTGCAAGCGTTTTCACTACAGGCTGGGGTTAACTTGAGACATCCACTCCATAGGAAAGGCATTTTCTCTGCAAATCAGCAGCAAATATAAATGTTCTTATAATTTGGACTAATTGAAGACAGAATCTCAAGGATCAGGAGGAATTGGAATCAAATTTCTCTGAGGATTAGCTTTTGTAAACACAGCAATCTTTGAAAAACCTGTATCAGTGTGTTTTAAGTTATTTTTTCCCTATAAAAGAACACATATATGATGCCTTAGGGTTCTTTACGGATGATGGAGGATGCTGAACCTGAGCAGAAGACAAATCAGTTGAATTTGAGGTTAATTTCTGAAAATGCAAGGCCTACAACCATTACTGTTTGTTTCAACAGTAGCAGTGTAGAGGAAGTCCGTCTCCTTTGAGAGGTTTCAGCATAAATATGAAACTTTGTAATAAATTTTATAGTACTATTTGCATTGCAGACTATCTTGGAGCCCTGTTTATTTACTTGTACACCTTACTGAGACAGACACAAGTAATGCAAGAGCCAATTCCCCCAAGAAACCTTGCACTGAAGAAGACTACATAATGACCTTTGCAAGTTGGAAAATACAATATATTCTTAAGACTTTAATAGATTATAAGGCAAAGCAAACTACTTAAACAAAACAAAAAACAAGAGATGTAGTCTTTTTCTTAGGTTTTCTTAGCTTCTTCTTCTTAATCTTAGCTTAATGATGTATTTTGCTTGCAGAATGACACAGCTTTAGCCCTCTGAGAGGAAACGTGAGATGTTCAGATAGTTCACTGTGTAACAGGAGCAGCTGTAGGCCAAGGAAGTACAAGTGGGTCTGGCAAACATCTATAGAGTTGTATGAAAATCCTCTTGAGAAAATAGAATCTATTCCATCTTTTTAAAATCAATAATGAATTTAAGTGTTTTAATTATTATCAAATTGTTTGTATATGCATGTATGTATCTGTATACACACCTCTCATACTTTATTGTCTTAGAATACCAAGAAACAAGACCACAGGATCAAAGCACCTATGGACTGGCAGAGCATATCTGGGCGAATGACAGAGAAGTCCATTTCATGGGATGGTGGGGAACAAATACTTAAGGCAAAGTTTTCACTCCACTGGAAAACTTGAGCCTGTATTAGTTTTAGATCATACTACTTTTCAGCTGTTTGTTGGCATCCCAAAACTTCCTAACTTTTTTGGTAGGTACACTATAAATTTAAAGAATATACGACCCAGTAAGTAGGTTTTACCCTCTCCTTCAAAACCAGAAATCAAAAGGGACACAGTATTCCTTTCAACAGTCACCTGCTGAGCCCACCGTGCTGCAGACAGACCTGTGTGAATTAAGTAGAGATGTGCAGGCAGCTCCTTTATGGTGCAGCAATGTGGCATATGACTCAGATCCCACTCCCCACTACATGACTCACATTGGTAAGGCAGAAGTTTTCAAAGGCTGTTTATAGTTTAAAAAATAAAATCAAGTTTTCCCCTCAGTCACCTCATCAGTCTAGCTCCAAGCAAGTGCTACAGCAGGACTAAGCAAGCCACGCAGAGGTGAGGACATGTCTGTTTGTCTGTGTCTTATGTCCCTGTCTTGACAGGGCACAGAACCTGAGCAATTACAAATTAATTCTGTGATTCTATATTTCTAAATAGTCTCAGCCAGGCAGATGGCTTTAGCCCAGAAAACAGTCAGCACCCATCCAGACAGTTATCTTCTGGGCTACAAGACATGAAACTCAGGTAGTATAATAGGCCCTCCATGGTAAGACATGGGTGGGATCAAGTGCCCTGAACTCCAGCTCTCACCCAAGCTTGGCTAGTTGCCCTGCAGCAGCAGCCACTTTCTTTAGGCACCTATCTAGAAAAGTTGGGCTTCCTCGAACTCCTGTGGAGCACCCAGAAGGCTGCTCAAACTGCATGTTTTTAGGGGTCTGAAACTGATGTGAAGTGCCTCACCTGCATCCTCTTTCCTTGTCCAACAGGTAATTTCAAACTCAACAAAATTATAGGTTTGCACAAAATATGAAAACACATTTATGACAGTGCTCAGTAAAATAACTGGAGGATGATTCAAATAACTCCATCTTATCTTTAGAAGAAAAATAACAACAAACAGTTGACTTTTCTGACACTCTGCAAATCTGTCTCTGGACTGGCATCAGCCAGGCTCAATTCTCTAGCTCATGGCAGCCACGTTGTCATATGTTTGTGCCCAGAGGCAAAGCAGATGCCCATGGCACAGGGTTAACTGTGCTGGTGTGTGAAGTCCTGCCAGGTGGACCAGGAGAACAACTGTGTCAGCTGTAAGAGAGACTGGAGCTTGATCCAGAGGAAACATAGACCTGCCCAACGTGGCAAAGCCCTGATTTAGCAAAATACAGAAATAAATGCCTAATGGTAAGACTAGTACATGACACAAAGAGAAAGGATAGTATAATTCATACAAAGTATAATTCATACACATGGGGACTACATGACATTACATATCTGGTAAGAAGACTGAACATTACAATACAATCTCTTTCAGATTTTAAATATCTTAAAATTGGGTGTTTTATCTCAAGTGAAATAGGCTCCAGGTTAATTTTTTTATTTTATCGGAGCTGGACAAATTACATTTAGTCCCCCAAATGTGATCAGCAGTTTTAAAACCTAGCTGATCCTAATCCTCTTCCATAACTCTGCTCTGCTCTGCCCTGGATATCATCCCCTGACCTCTGTGTCACAGCACTTTAAAAATGTATAACTGCTGAACTCATTACACTGCAGACTGAAGCATGAATGTGTGTCAGCTGTTCTTATTGCCCTGTAATGCTCAGAGGTCCTCTCTGAAAGGTAGGTTACATCTCCCACAAAGATTGAGTGACTGTGGCAAAAACTACAATAGTAAAATTATTAAAGAGTAAAATAATCAGTAAAATAATGTAAAGCTATTTTAGGCCTGGAGAGAATGTTTACTAGTTAGATCAAGGCTGGAGATGCTTCAGGAAACATACCAGAAAGAGCTAGAACAGCATTCAGCCTTGTGAGAAGGGAAGGAAATGGAGATGGGAAAAATGGACACAAAACCAAAATGAGCAAAATCCCTCTATCATGCTTGTGTGTTTTGTCAAATTTAATTTCCTTTTTTTTTGACATATGGAAACACTTTTCTCTGAACCCCATGTTACAGGATGGATTTTCAGCTCCCTTGTGCAAAAGTGAAAGTGCCTGTTACATACATTCTAGCAGTTGAATAACCATTAAAAGTTATGAGACTGATGATGCAAGGCTATTAGAGACCAAAAGCAAAGGTTCGTGAACTGTAAGCAGTCAGCATCACTACCACAGGCAGTTATGACAGACCTTGGTTTCATATGAAACCTCCCATCACACCCAATCAAGTCAATCTGGAGCTCTTTGCTGCTTTATCATACATTAGGAATAAAGGAGAGGTGAATAAGACAGAATCAGCGAAAGTAGAGAAAACAAAAACAGTTCTAGAGAAAACGAGCTTTTCCTGCAATCTGACACTTGTCAGACACAAGTCAAGTGCCAGTTCTGTTTGAACATTTCACTCTCAGACCCATCTGTCTCTGAACTCCGGTAGGCAAACTGAAGGTGCAGCACACTTGAAGGAGCTCAGAGGTGGGCAAAAGAGAAAGAACAACAAAGAAAGAAATTCATAGGAAATGTTCAACTACCTCTGAAGTGGGAGAGCTAGCTATCTTCAGGCCTCTGCTACGAAAAGCAGACATCTATCTACCTTTGGGGTTGTCTGCACAGCCAAGCACAGAAAGTTGCAAGTGGGTTCTGCCCACAGTGCAAACTGGCAGATAACCATAACAAACAGAGAGGAGAGGGGTCAAATAGTCAGGAGAGGGGCAAGTCCCCCCCCAGAACAAAAGAATTGTTTTACAATGAAAGTGCTATGGAAATGCCAGAAAGAGCTGGGCAAGAATTTTCACAAGTTTCCTTGTGAAACACTCCAGATCCTCAAGTGGGTGCTGCTAAATCCACTTCTGTGCTTCATAGATTGCAAAAAGAAACATTAACCAGAGAGCTGTTTAATTTTCTTCTGCCAAACATTAATATCTGGAATTTTATCTGTGTCTTTAATATAGGTGAAAAGATCACACAAGCTAAATGATTGGTGTGATTTAACATGGCAGGCAGCTAAACACCGCATAGCTGTTTGCTCAATTCCCACAGAGTGAGATGACAGGGAGAATTGGAAAAAAGGTAAAACTTGGGGGTTAAGTTAAAGACAGTTTAATAGCATAGAAAAGGAAGGGAAAATAATAATAATGATAAAAAATATACAAAACAAGTGACACACAATGCAACTGGTCACCAGCCCCCGAGTAGTGGGCTCCCACCAAAAGTCAATTCCTATCAGTTTTATTGTTCAGCATGATATTGTATAGTATGGAACATACCTTTGGCCATTTGGGATCAGCTGTCCTGTCTATGTCCCCTCACACCTTCTGGTGGCCCCCAGCCTTCTCATTGGCAAGACAGCATGAGAAGACTTAGGGTAAGTGCTGCTCAGCAATAACTAAAACATCAGTGTGTTACCTGCATTATTCTCACCCTAAATTCAAAACACCACTTCTTCTAGGAAGAACATTAATTCTATTCCAGCTGAAACCAGGATAATATCCACACCTTACTCTATACCATATATGTCATGCCCAGATCCCACATTTTTCAATACATCCTAATTAATTGTCATCACCTTTCCTGTCTGTTGATATACACACACAAGTATCATTTCCTTAATCTATGGGTTGTCTCATGAGTTCACTTAGTCCATGACTTTGGGCTCCATGTGTCACAGCAGTCCTTCAGAGCAGGAAAGATGATCTGTGACGTTGGATGTGGAAGCCAGTTCTGGTTCTGTTACCACTGGGCTTGTCTGGTTCTATCATCACTGAACTTTCATTGGTTTCATCAGAATTCATTCTTCATTGACCCAGATAATTCTTACTGTAATAAGAGTTACAGTTCAGACCATTGTCTAGTCTTAACCAAAATCAAAGCCCCTTGAGGTACACATCAGAGTTCCACATCCTCCTGCATTACCCACCAAGTTCACCCAGGTCCCTGAGCAAAAGAAATCCTGTGGATGGATTTGCCACTGCTTGAGGTAGGAATCACCCAGAGTGACTTCCCCAGCATATTTTTAATGTGTGCTGCAGCAGCTTCATCCCCTTCTACAGTACATGAATGTTTTGATTGGGCAGGGCCAGCTCGGTTGACAGTTCACCTAGTGTTGACTAAAAAGGAGGCTTTTGCTAAATGTGCATTCCAATATTTGAAGGCCCCAGCAGTTATCGCCCTCAGTGTAGTGTTAACAGTCCATTGTATTGTTCAATTTTCCCTCAGCTGGGTGAATCCCATTTGGCCTCACAGACCTGTGTGTGTTGACGTGGCATAGCAGTGACTGACGCTGTGCCCCCTTAGATTATGGAGGCTTCATTCTGCTCCCCATCTCTGTCTTCTACCTCAGAGAGCTGGGTATCCCAATAGGAACTGGTCTTACTACTAAAAACTGAGGCAAAAGAGCATTAAGTGCCTCAGCCTTTGTCTCATTCTTTATCACAATGTTTCCCCATGCACCCAGTAAAGGATGACATTTTCCTTAGCCCTCCTTTCATTGCTGATGTATTTGTACAAACAATTTTTATCGTCTTTTATGTCAGTAGCCAGATTCTAGTTGGCCTTTGGGCCTTCTAATTTTCTCCCTGCACAACCTCAAAACATCCTTGTAGTCCTTCCGGGTTTCCTGCCCCTTCTTCCAAAGGTCAAGAACTCTCCTTTTTTTCTCAAGTTCCAGCCACAATTCCCTGTTCAGCCAGATTGGTCTTCATCCCTGTTGCCTTGTTTTATGGCACAGGGCGTGTCCTGCTCAATGCAGCAGCCCAGATGCTTGGCTTCCATTGCTGTAATCAACGCCACAGGGCATTTGCCAACATCCATCAGTCAGTAGAGATAAAGCATTGTCCACTTTTCTCAGTCAGCTGTGTCTAAAGCCAGCTGGATGGCCTTCCTTCAAGCAAATTGGCTCTATTCACCTTCTGTAGCAGCTTCTGGGACTTGTCATATAGGACTCCATACAGCAGCTTTCCACTTCCAATGATTTCCTGCAGCAGGACGATCAGTGAACAGGGCACATTGCTTCTCTTTCTGGTAGTTTATTATACATTTGGACATCTTCAGCACATGTCACCTCCTCCTCTGGCAATACTTCAAAATCTTTGCCTTCTGTCCAGTTCACAATCACTTCCAAGATTTCTGGGCAACAGAGGTTTCCTACTTGAGTCTGTTGTGTGATCTCTGTCCTTTGAACATCCAGCCCAGCACTGGCAGCCAGGAAGCCAGGAGGAGACGCCCTTCAGCACCAATCATTTCCAATTCAACTCAAACTCTTTCTTAAGCTGCCAGTATCTCTTTTTCTGTTGGAGTATAATGGACTTCATATCCTGCGTATTCCCAAATCCAAAAACGTAGGGCTTAACCTGGAATTTCCCCTAGTGCTTTCTGACAGAGGCCCCTGGCAGGGCCGTTCTCCCTGGCTGTGGTGTAGGGCACATAACTTACATCTTGACTTCACCAACAGGCACAAGTGCTACTGCATGACCTCCTGTTTGATTTGTTCAAAAGTTTCTTGTTGCTCGGGGTTCCATTTGAAATTTGAAATTGTTCTTTTTTTTGGGTCACTGGATAGAGTGGGCTTACAATCAGACTCAAATTTAGAGTGCGCATTCTCCAAAACCCCAGAATGCCTAAGAAAGCTTGTGCTTCGTCTTTACTAGTTGGTGAAGATATTATTTTGTTGATACCATCCAGCGTGATCTCACGATATTCATCTTGCCACTTTATTCATAAAAACTGGATCTCCTCTGCAGGTCCCTTGACCTTACTTTTCTTTATGGAAAAAACAGCTTTCAGAAGGCTTTGGACTGTTTTCTTCCCTTTCCCAAAAATTTCTGCTGCTGCATTGCCCCACGCAAAGATGTCATCCATGTATTGCGGGTGTTCCAGAGCTTCACCCTTTTCCAGCTCAGTCTGGATCAGTGGATGGCAGATGTTGGAGTTGTGTTTCCACTGCTGGTGCAGTTGATTCCAGATGTACTGCACACCCCTCAGGTTTGGCCAACTGTCCCAGCTGTGTCCTCTCCCAACTTCTGGAGCCCAGCAGCCTCCTCACTGTTGGTGCATTATGAGAAGTTGAAAAGTCCTTGACTTAGAGTAAGTACTCAAGCAACAACTAAAACATTGATGTGTTACCAACGTTATTCTCATCCTAAATCCAAAACAAAGCACTGTACCAGTTATTAGGAGGAACATTATCCCAGCTGAAACCAGGACAATGATCACATCAGCTGTGTAGCTTAAGCTGTGTTTTCTTCCAAACTACTGACCTTGGTGGCTGTTGCCTTCCACTTTGAGGGAAACGCTTTTATGAGAAAGTGTTAGGGTGGAGGAGAAGCAGAAAAATTTAAACAGCTTTACTTTATGGACAATTCTTGAAATAGCAGAGTTCCATTAGTACATCCAAAAAAGGAATCTGAAAAAATACTAGAGCAAAAACATCAGACAGGAGTTGTTCAGAGGGATCAGATGGATACCTCAGGAAAATGTATATTTTCATCTTTTTAGTACCTTCAGAAAAAAATCTAGCAGCTGATTGTTGATATAGATCTAATATTTTCCAGACTGACAATAGTGTTGGTACCAATCCTTACTTCTGTGAGTAACCTCATGTGATTAAATAGACACAAGCTTTTACTGAAATGGTCGTACATGCGTTGTCCTCACTGCCCTCTATGCTTTAACCAGACTTTACTATTAGAATAGTATTCATTTTTACAACCTAACACAGAAACATAAAGAAGCACAAAGACGTCATCAGTATGCCTCAGGCCTCCTTACAGAATTAAAAGGAACAGTCATCTCAGCAAAACTTTTTTTCTTCCTTCTATTGATTTTTTATTTTAAGAAATGACAAAAAGCAAAGCAATTTCTCATTCAAAGTATGGTGACTCTGCCTCAGTTTTCAGATGATATTTTAAGCTGGGCCACTGTTTCCTGTTCTTCGGTAAATCTCAGTGAATCTTCATAGCACTAACACAGGAATCGGAACTGCATGTCAGGTCTAATCCTTTACATCAAGTATACAGAAAAATGAAGAACAACTATTCTGTCTCCAGATGACTTCAGATATTAGGAAAATACAGTTTCTTATCTCAGTGTCTTTGCAGCCTGGATCTCTGTAATGTGAATGAAAATGCAGGATGGTAAGATTAGGCAGGGTTTAGTAGAGAAAGCTTTTGTGGTTCACACACAGAAAGCACAGAGGCGGCAGTGGTGATTAGAAAATTGAAGCAGAGTAGAGGAGGATTTTTTGTTGCTGCAAGTTGTCTGTACATGTTACCATAATCCTCAAGAATTTATAAGCATTCAAAAAAATTTAAATTAAAGGTATTATTTGTTAATTTCTCCTTATTTTGTCCTTCCATCTTTTCTTTCTTTCTTTCCCTCTCCCTTTCTCCCTTTTTCTGTCTTTCTCTTTTAAAGATTATTGAGGTTTACTTTTACTAGTAAAAGCATAGTGAACAAAAGCAATGTCAAAAAGTGAACAAGACTAACGTAGTTCTTAAAGTCATATCTGTATTTAAAAATCTGGAAGAAGAGTAGCACGTGTTTATTCAGCGTTTTCTGTACAAACATTCTATAAATATGACATTAGTATGAATTTTGAAATATTTTCTCATGTACATATTAAAAGGATATAGCCTATTCAAAATTAAAATGATTAACTTGGATATAAAAAATTAAAAAAAATAAGATAGTGAAATTGCTCACTACAAGGTATTCTTTAATATAACTTGAAAAAGGCTATTCCGCTGAATATATATGGTCGTTCAGCTGACATCTACATCAGCATAAGCTGTGACAGACAAAGATGGACTACCTTCATATCACAGAACAACTTGGATAATGCAATAACAGGAATTTTAACCACTCAATAAGTTAAATGAAGCATGACAACGAGACTTTATGAAAGATACAATCATCACTTGAATAAAGAATTGCAAAGAGCAGGAAGAATGCTGAAAATGACAGATTACAGCGGCAAAATGGGACAGACATCACATGCTGTCGGGCAAAAAATAAATGGATAAAATGCCAAACTAGATCTGGGGATGTCTTGTGTATATATTCTGCTCTTCAGAATATGAAAGCATGTGTATAAACACTGAGGCATGATAGAAAATTGCAACTTGTCAACAACTGCTGACAGTTCCGTACAAGAACATAAAAAGCAGCAATATTTTGTTCCTGTTAGTGACATTAGGGAGGACTAGGCTAGGAAAAGAAAACACTTCTTACTGGAAAAATATTGTATAATTCTTTTTTGTACATGTGGGACATTCTAACTACAGGTCTTGTTAAGAACTTGCTAAGCTCAATCCACCCTCACAACTTTAGAAATATACTACAAACACTGACAAAATAACTCTACTTCAAGGCAAAACTTGCTTTGAAGACTCAAGGTGAATGTCTGTCAGGGGTTCATTGAAGTAAACGGGGTTGCATAAATCACAAACGACAGAAGATAGTGAATGTAAGTCTTGGGAATAGGGGTTACTTTTAATATATAATTTTGCTTTGATGTTTCAATGATTATTGTTAGGTGATGGGATAGATTGAGCTTGGTTTGAAAATGTGTTTTTCTGTCCCAGGGAGTACCTCCAAGAACCAGGCATGAGTGCCCAGGAACAGCATGGCTGTTCTCACCGAGCAGAGGCTGGGGCCATTGCATTGCGCAAGTGAGCAGAAGAGCCCTGACCTGAACATCTCCTTGGCAGCAGGTAATGTCCATTGGCTTTACTCCATAAGTGTGCTGTGCCCTAGCTTACAATGAGCCTCAGATTTCCTGCAGGACTACAGATGAGATTAAGTAACTGGCCTGGCTAATTAAGGCACACAGATATCACAAACTCCTTAACTTCTCTGTGCAATTAAAAAACCCCCCCCAATCCAACCCAAAGACTTTGCATAAATACCTCTGTATAGACTTGGAAAAAAAGGTATGAAGTCAGTATTTCACAAAAACCGTATTGAATATGAGCAAGTTGTTACCCCAAATAGCTACAGAATGCAAGGCTCTACCACCACCTTTCACTGGGGAGCCAGGCCCAGGGCCACTTGAGCAACCAGAAGTGCTCACTGCCTCTTAGCTGGGGCAGTGAGCAGTGAGATACCCAATACAGTGTTAACTTCCAATAAATGGGAAAATATTAAATCCTCAGGTCCTTCTTTAAATGCTTTATAAGTCTTTTGAGATCACAAGTGAACATAAATTAGATTTTTATTGGAAAACACACTGAATGATATAATCAATAAAACTGGCATTGGAGTAACATCTTTAACTATTTCATGGTCTGCACCTCTTTGAATGGCTAAATTTTAATCATGAATTGTGGACTGGATTGTGTTGTCAGAAGAGAAAATTAAGTTTCCTCTGCTATCACTCACTGGCAAGACACTACATACTTTTTGGAAATAAAGAACCTGAGACAAAAGAGGAAGACAAATGCCCGTTAAACTAAAAGATAATCTAACATGTCATACCTAACCTTCATTTCTTCCCAGTAATTCATAACACCCTAATTTCTCTCTAGAGCCTCATGCAGGCAAGAGTTGACCTAGAAATCTTTGATCAGAAATGTGATTAAGCTTGTTTAAGAAAAAATTGGCTTTAACCTTGTCTTTTCTTTGCCTGATCTAGGCAAAGAAACACTCTTTGCTGAGAGTTCTCTATTGTCAGGACCAACAAGTCCCCTGATCTACTTAATCAATCACTCCAATGTCCCTTAACCACAATCTTAACCTCTGTGGACATAGACCCTCCTGCAAGAATGACTAGACTTATCTCTGTGTAATCTACACTGCCACCCAGTCCTGCAGATAAAAGGAAATCCTTAATCACTGCACTTTTGAACTGTAAAAATCTTTATCTGCCTACAGCTTTGCTTCTGGCTCTGCTAAGAAGTGTTTCAACCTTGATAATTTGGGGCAGTTCAGCAACTAATCCAAACTTAAGCTTTACCAGTATTCACAAGCTAATTTATCTTGCTTCAAGCTTCACCTAGCAACTGTCTCCTCAGCATGTGCAAGAGAGAGCTCTACACAAAACACGGAGCCATTTTTCTTCTATTCAGTATCTGAATGGCTACAGCTCTCGCCTATGGCAGTCAGGATTTGATTAATTTGTAAGTCCCTTAAGGAGGCTTACCTAGCTGCTAGGCAGTAAGGTAATCACTCTGGAATGAGTACTTCACATTTCTTCATGGATTAGTTGCCAATTTTGTATGAAAAAATTACAGAAGAGGTAGAGAAAGTTTAAATAAGAGTGTGACACTGAAAGCTTAATAACACAAAAAAAAACTTGGTGCCTGGAATCTTTCTCCCTGAAACTGGTTTATGGTAAATATGCAGTAGGACAGAGACTAGAACCCATCATTATTGACTGTAATGACTTGAAAAGGAAACATTATTCTTTTACCATTGCTTAATGTTTTTGACAGAGAATTGGTCATCGTACTTCAGGAACATGCTTGTGGTTGCGAGTACTGAGCAGATGGAACAGGTCGCTCGCATGCCAGCTGAGTTGCCAAAGTGCCAGCTTTCAGTCTATAAGACTCATTCCTCTCTTCAGCCTTGCACCCACAGGTAAACAGGGTGCCTTCCCTGCTGGAGATCTGCCTTTTGCAGACCCTATTCCTGAGCATCTCAGGCTGTATCAGTATCTTTCAGACACGTGCACACACGTTATCATTAGCTCTGCCAGCATAATACTGTTGAGGAATAACTTGCAGAGATACCACAAGGGCTGTGTTCACACAGGACTAGTTAATTTTGGCACAGCATCATGCAAATCCTGTGATACAGCTTATAGACCCCAGGCAGTGGGGTTGTGCACTTACCGGGTCAGGAAACTGCTGCACTATGTTTCATTGCACCCAGGTAGACATGTCCTAACTTGCTTATTATGTTTCATAATAAGCCAAAGAACCCATTTGGACTTCGTAAATTCCATTAAGTACTTGGCAGGAAGGTGCTGCTGCTGACATGCAGCAACAGATGAAACTTAGATGTCTGGAAGGATTATGACCCTCCCCTGAGCACCTATCATGCCTCATTCCTGACAGGAGCAATGAAGGGGACATAATTTTATGTGCAATGCCATGATTCTTTGTTTTTACACAGACACTGTAATTGTGAAATTTAATGGGAACTGAAAATCTAAATTTGCCAAGTTTTTAACCATGCTTGTTTGCACACTTAAATGTCCCCATCTGGTAAGGGGGCATTAGCCTCTGGGACAGATAGTGTCAGGTCATGTCAGCTAACTAAGTTAGCTGTCTCGTGTAGCTGGCTGCTACACGAAACCCAGTGTTTCCCATAATCAGTGCCTACTTTGTCCTGGTAGGTTCAGTCCTTAGATATCGCCCGAGCTAATGAAAGACTTTTCAAAGCTGAACTCAGATACTACGAGTCAGGGGGAGGGCTGAAAAGCAGAATAGAGTAAAACCTCAACGGTTTGATAACACATAGGCTTTATCTGGAAGGAACTTCCACATTTATTTTCCTAATTACTATGTCGTTGGTGCGCTCGCAGATGATAAGACAGTAAAGACTGCCAAGAACCTTACACAATTTCAATGGAATTCAGGTTGCCACTGGTAAAGCAAATCATTCACAATCACACTGAACCGTTCAGTGTTGTCTATACAGATGCCCTTTTCTACATACAAGGCAGTGGAAAAAGTCAGAATATAATTATTTGAAGTAAACTGACCATCTTACATTGTATCTTCTGTGAAATAAGGTTTAATCAGCTCCCCTGTGCCTAGACTAACACTTGTAAGTGCAAACAAGAAGTTACACATGCAGAACACATCTCAGCTGTGCAGCCACTTGTTGTGGGAGGAAGGCAGCACAAATTTCAGCAGCTCTCTTTAGCAGGTTTAGTGACAATTACATATTACATTTGGAAAATTTGCCTTTGAAAACATCTTAGACTGAGAACTACTCTATGAACTAATTCTAAGGCAATTATACAAGACAGTTAATAATTTGTCTTCATATGCCTTATTTCATGGGCTTTGCTTTTTACTTTATTAATTAAAAGCACTTCAAATTTGTTTGGGGAAAAAATAAATTACATTTTCAACAATGATGAAAGTCCATACAACTGTTTTCAGAAAACTGTTACTAACCATATACACCAGAAAACAAGTTCTTAACTATCCCCTGTATACCTATATAATTGTAAATTATTACTGTACTATTGCTAATTCAGAATCCTAAAATAGGTGGTCAGCTTTAATTCAGAGTATTTTAATCCTTACCACGACTTTAATGCTTCTGTAAATCATAAATACTTTCCAAGGTGAGCACAGGACAATGCTACATGGGTTTGCAGTTGTTTAAGTGCCGTACACTATGTGACTGCTATTTCAGCAGATTTCCCTTCTCTATGGTTACTGCACTCTCATAGTACATAAACATCTGCAATAAAGTCTACCCTATAGCATACACTACTATAACAGACTGGAGAACAACTTGTGCAGCTAGGATACATTGAAATGCATTTTATATCAGCTGTACTCTCATTAAACCTGAACAAAATGTCATAATAGCACGGCAATAGTACGGAAACAGCTCAGTAGTTTTGGCTCTGAGCTCACAAAATGCAGACTGGTGAAAAGAACTTTTCTGACATGTTCTGACATGATGTTAACACAATTACAAGCATCACAATATATAGAGATAGGAAAGTGGCATGTTGAAAAATTTTACTTTTTTTTTTCCCCTGGAGGAATCAGACTGGTTTTTCTCTTCCTGGCTTTGCTAAAATTGTCTTTGGAAATCGCCGTGAGACAAAAGCTTCTTTGATTTATCCACAAAGGAAATAAGCATCCAGAAAAACCTCCCTAGCCAAAAGAATAAGTCATTCTATTACTTGTTTCAAGCACGTCCAACTGCGGATCTTGGAGATGCTAAAGAATTACAAAGCAGAGAATAAACGCGTTTAGTGCATTTTCCTGCCTTGTCCACAAACAGTGCCTCTGTGTTGTGGCAAGCCCTTCTTATTTTTACAACTGCCTTGTATGGCTGTGTGAAGCTGAAGTGCAGCCCTGGCACAGATCTGCCAGTTCCTATTACGGTCGTTTTCCTCTCCGACAAAGGCAGATCTGTGGCACACGTCCCTGTGGCAGCCCTGTGATACTCAGATGTCCCACTGGCAGAAAGCAGCTGCATCACTACTGAGCATTTGGTCTGATGAGTCTGCTCAGTTTTCTGCGTGAATAAAATCAAACATGGCAGATTAAAGTCCCTTAGTTGCTGTTTCTTTCATATTGGAGGCTAAATATTGCAGTGCTGACATACACTTCTTTCTTTCCTCAAAACCACCAAATTTAAGGGCCAAGCTATCTTTATTCTCATCTATGCAAAAGATTCTGACAGTAGGGAGGATCAGATGTGACATAAGGAAAATTATGATGATAAGTCTCCACTTCAGCATAATAAGAAGACCTTGCCAGATGCTGTCATATAGTAGTGCTCTTACAGATATTTTTTTATTGCGTTCATCAACTTTTTAGTTGTATTTGAACCACATTGCTAATGCATAGAAACTAAGAGAGATATTTACGAACACACAGCAGTGACAAACAGGGGCAATGATAATTTGTACTGGCAAATGCTGTTTGAAAGACCACCTCATTATTATATTAGTATATAAGTGTCTGCAAACATCCCTCTCCCCATCTTTCACATAGGTCTTTATCCTCTTCCTCCTGACACATACCCTACTCCAAAACCACAGTCCTGGTGCAGTAGCTGTAAATATTCTGCAGTCAGGACTCTTGAAAACCCTAGACCACTGCACAATAAGCTGATTTACAGCAATTCTCTATAAGCAGTACTTGATGATATTTTTGGATTTAGTTTGGTTTTTCTCATGGACAGCAAGTTTCATGAATTGAAACTTGTACCTCTAGTCGATGAGGTACTCAAACTGTTAAAATTATTCAGACCAAATTTGGTTAATAAATTTAAGACAAAATATAAAAAAAAATCAAAAATATTTGTATGCTTTTTCATGCTTTCAAAACAAACAAAAATCACAACACAAACTTTTAAAGCAAAAAAAAGAAACCCAAAAATTTGCTGAATTTAAGGTGTTAAACTGATTGCAATAACTGGATCAAAATACTCCCTATGTGCACATTTCTGTTAATTATGGGTGCAAGTCTAGTGACCAATAGTCAACCTCTATAAGAAGCAGAAATATTTGTACTCAGTAACTGACAGTACAAGACCAAATATAATATTTTTCTACATTAAGTTCTAGTTTCACTGCTTTCAATTTTGCATGCTTTTCAGGATAGACTCTAAAAATTCTTAAAAGGTGATTTTTTTTTTCTCATGACTTGGTGACATATTTGACTTCCCTAAAGAGGTTCAACAAAATAATTTTGGAATTACCACCTTAAAATTTGCAAAGCTTTTAACAATTTTCTTTTAAATGTGAATGATCATGAAACCTTTGCAAGACAATATAAAATGTACAGAGTATATTTCTGTAGATTTACAATTTACCTGCCTTGTTTTTATGCAATGGAATGAATCTTCATGACTTGCAAATGCCAGGAGGTTTCCACTTCTAATGCACAGTAACAATCTTTTCAGCAATCAGACACAACAATATACAGCATATTTTCATCACTCTGTCAATGCATTCCACAAATGAAGTGAGGCTTAATATTCCTACTTTAAATAGAAAGAAACTGAGAAAAAAAAAAACCCAACAACATGGAAACAAATAGACTTGCTCAGGTCATCACCCTGGAGTGGTGACAGGGAATCAGATCACACTTCCTTATGAAGGATGATGGATATCCAGTCCACGTGTAACACTTCATTGTACATATGTGCACCAGAACTGTGGGTTCCTTACTATGTTCCTCACATATTGAGGGATCTCAGTAATGTGTAATGCTCACATGATGCCCGGAGCATTCTAAGAACCTCGCTGGATTTACCTGCATGACACTAATACACTTGGGTTCATAGAGTGCAGCACCCCGGCAGCCTCACTTTATTTTTAGACAACACAGAAGGAGTATGTGTAAGTTAATCATTTCCAAAAAGCAGCTCCTGGGTTTTGTTTCTTTTTAAACAGGCCATGTTCAGGATGCCTTCAACGAAAATTTCTTAGGCCTGAGGGCAAAATACCTCATCAATTCAATGCAGACATGTCTCTGGCAAACTATTGCACCCCAATTAGAGTTCCCAGGAAGGGAGGATCTCTTCTACCCATCTCTGTGCTCAGTGTGTGCACATGTCACCTGGTGCAGACTTCACTGCACAGAACTATAAATCAAGGAAGACAGTGGGTGTTCTAGGACAGGAAGGGTAGTTTTCGGTGAACACCTCTTCCTGACTGAAGGGGGGTGAGCAATCAGAACTTTGTCTAGAAGAACAATTTTGCTCATTCAAATAAATGCACCCTCCAGGCTATTGTAACTTCTGCCAGGAACTGATTCATCCATGGATAGGCTTTTGAATCAGGGGAATGAAATTGCAGTGAAAAGAGAGAAGCCTCAGTGTTTTCACAAAAAGAGAGGGCTTTTTTCCAGGTTTGTTCTTCTCCCATTCCTTTTTGCAAAAGAGCTTTAAACCATGGAACAGCTATCGAACTTCTTAATAGCATTGGACAGATGTCTTCAGACAGGACTATTTTTTTCCCCTTCTTTCAATCGGAAAGCATGTTTTTTTGATGAAATACATTCCTGAAATAGGCATAGTGTTACAGGTAAAAGCTAAAAAATAGAAGAAACCTTACATAGAAATGTGATAGTACTGAAAACAATTCTGAAAATTTCAATGACTTATTTATGGGTACAACCATGTACCCATAAAATTAAAATCGGTAAATCTTACAATAATTATTTCTGGAGTTTGACCATTGTTGACTACTAGTAAGAAAGTATATACACAAAGTGATGCTTTGTTCAAAATAAGGCTAAGCAGACATTGTCAAATAAAGAAAGGCATCCCTTTCACATCTAGAAGAGAACCAAAGGAATGGTAACTATTTTTAAAACCTTTGTTCTATCTAAAAAAATCTTGTGTTAATATTGAAGGAAAAATCTTGTTATCCTCAATGCCAAGGAAACAGAATCAACATAATAAAACCTGCAAAGAGAATTCAATACTCTCATCTTTTGTCATCATGAGGACAATGATTCTTTTGAAACACCATTTTTAACTCATGGAAAACCAATATGCTTTGCTTTTACTGCTGTAAACTGCATGACTCAAAATAACAATCATATTTTACATTTTGATGGAGCTTCTCACCTGGTTTTTACAATTGTGGCATGTGTAACCAGTTGGTATGCACATAGTGAGTCTGTAAGGTTCTGTGAGAGAAGAACCTTCTTGTCCTTTCTAATAACTCTTGTAGTGGGATTCTGTCTCATTATAAGGACATTTTAAGTCACCCCAAGCATTCAAGCACTTCAAAATGATTATTGAAGATTGGTCATTATTACATTTGCATTACTTGTAAGAGATGTCAAACCTGAAGAATTAATTTTCTAAAGTTTCCAGTAATTTGATTCTGCCTAAAGAGAATCAGTTAAGAGCACATTCACATAAGGATGTGTCCAGGCACACTCAGCACACTCACATGCCAAAGGATGTTCTGAATTCCACTGGGCAAGTACGTGAAAGTAACTGGTTTGTATGTATCTCACTTTCACAGCTCGGTGGGAATACCATGATCCATCTTGGGCAAGTCTCAGCTGGTACACGAGGAAATATCAGGTGGCAATGTGAAGGCAAGCTGCCAGTAACAGCCTTTCCTGAACACCTTTGAGACCTCTCTCACATTTCAAAAGCAGCAGTGGCTGAGCAGCAAGGAGCTAGTGGAACAAGCTGATGTCCTCTTCATGGACTTTATCAGTTCTCCTCGCAATGCGTCAACTCTCACCTGTCCAAGTTTAGTAGATTTCAGAAACACAGCGAAGAAACTGCAGGCAATATAATAAAGCTTGCAAAACAGGAAAGTTACTTAGGTCATCTATGCACTGGGCAGCTGTAATGACTCACAAATCTTCATTGCTTTGTTTACCAGGAAAGTGGATACCTAGGGGAGCTTAAGCTTGGCACACACAGCTTTTGGAAGCGATGAGCCACTATACAACCCAAGCAGGCTGTTGTTGCTTCTGAAAAAAACCTTTTGCATACAAACATGCAATTTCAGCATCCCAGAGCCTCTGGACACTCTGATACTTAGAAAAGAGAGAAAGAGGACCTTCTTCCTTCATTCTCCAAGCTCTAGGAAAGCAAATTGCAATAGTTTCTCTATAAAGTAACCAATAGAAAGAGTGTCTGGCATTATATGGTCATAAGTGGATAGGATCTAATAATTGTTGTTAAGTACTGTCATCACTGACCAGCAAATTTTAGGTCACACAATCCTAGCACACTCAGCGTATGGGTACTACCTTTCCTTTACTCATCTTTTATAGCTAGGGTTAGACTCTAAACACCTGAAGATCTGGTATTAAAACTGTGGAGTTTGTAAGTTAAGTTCTTCAAAATAACTTCTTCCTCAGGGAGCCATTCTTGAACAATATTTACTATATTTGTACAGTTTCTGAATTTACAGAAACGCTTATTTAGTTCTAGACAGAACAAGTTATAGCCTTCAATTTGAATTCTCAAAAGTAATATTGTTTGGTAGAACCTTCCTGCTCTCCTACTTTATTCCAGCAGAAATATAATATTCACAAAACTTGAAAAGCATCCTTATTCTTGACTTCTCATTTACAATTGCTATTCTCTTTCTATACTTAAAGAACAGAAAGTGAGGGAATATATTTCATTATAACACTGTGATGTCTCAAAATACTGTTTTAATGCTTTACCATATATTTGCATCCTATTATTCTTTTTATAAAGCTTCTTTTTTTTCCCTAATAGATGTAATTGTCAAATATTACTTTTCCATATATTGTCAAATGCTAATCAAAGGAGGAGAGCATTTAAACTGCATTTTCTGTCAAGGAAGGGAACTAATTGAATGGTATTTTAAATCCTGATAATGAAGAGTCATTCTCATGTAAATTAGTGTAAAATATACATACATGAAGCTAATATTTAAAAGGCATACATGATAATAGCATGAAGTTTCTACTTCCCAATTAGAAAACCAGAATGATATATTCCTCTTGTGGAGAAGGAAAAAAAAATTGGTTACAGCTCCAGCATATTTCATATTTCATATTAACTCTTAAGGCAAATTAACATATGCCTTAAAACTTCTGAGTAAGCTGTAGATTTATTTAGTTCAAAATATAAAATACCTTTCAACATCTCAGGCAAGAACTCTGATTCCTCTTGGCTTATCCTCTTTAATAAGTGTCTGATTTTGTCTCCTGACACTTCAAGTAGAATCACGGGCCTAATAACACAAAACTCTCTACGGATTTCAATGAACCTAAGTATATTAATTGCCAATCTGTTCATTGCCTCGTAGGAAAAAAAGTACTATTCTATGTCATTGCCATGATTGGTCTCAACCCATCAGTGATCTCATCTTTGACAGCAATCGTGTTCCTGGCAATGCAGCCATGGAAGGCTACTGGACTGCTGTGAAATTATGCAGGTGTTTAGTGGTGACTTCCCACATACACAGTCTTAGCCAAAGCAACCCTAAAGTGGTGCAAGATAACTCACCCCAAGGGAAAGTGAAGGTGAGACACCTTGCTTAGGACCACCAGAAAAAGAGTCATGGGGAGAGGATAAAAACTGGACTAACTGACATTATCTCAGCCAAAAGTATAGAAGTAAGAGCTATGAATTCACCATGCTATTTGTTGGCAGGGGCAATGCATGGTGCTAGAGCCTTTAGTCCTTTTTTCTCAGGAAGTAAGAAAGGGAAATCGATCCTACTATAGCCCTGCTATTTGCAGTTGGAGGTGTGACTTTTCACGCCTAACGCCTGGAGAGTTGTGTTTTCCAGAAAAAAAATGAATACATTTCTGGCCATATAAGACTGCTATAATTATATGGGCCTGTATCAGGCAGGGTAATTTTATCAACTGTTTTACATGGGCATCTTTATCTTTTTTGATCTTAGAATAACAGCACTATAAAACAAAGGGACTCTTCCTCCTTTCCTCCCATGGCAGTTGAAGGACACCAGGTAGTAATCTGTACAGAGATGAAGTATTGTTTCACACATACCTTTTCCCTGCCTCTGTTTAGCTACAGGGAACAGTGTTGAATTTTCCTTAGCATGGCTGTGGGGAGATAAAAATGTTCGTGATTTTAGGACATTATGTGCCAATTATTCAGAGACTATACAGGAAAATGTTCGTTGGAGTATGTGTTGAAAGTTGCAGGTTACAGATATCACAGAAATTATGTGCCCATCTAGCTAAGTAATGGAAACAGAGTGATTGCAGCAGCAGAACTACATTTTTAAAAACACCCACATTTTACATTTTCACCACGGACTGCAATGATCACTGATAGAGGATACCTCTTCCAAACTTATCCAAACATATCTAGGTCAAATAACATGACCTACATGTACTCTCAAAAAGGCTAACAAGTACAGCAGCTTGCTGAATGGCTCATGTGTTTCTTTCCAATGAAGGGATGGAAACAACAGTAACAGGTCTATAGACAGGGATGAGGGTGAATGAAGAGGGATTCAGAAGGACTGAGGTACATTACAGCCCACCTCAGGCTGTGAACAGGAAAAGTGCAATACTCGTGATGGGGATCCTCGTGATGTGACGAGTCAACAATTATCTAAGCAGTTATTTCCCCGCCCACCATTCCACAACCCACACTAACCCACCCTGCAATTGCATTCCCTCCTGTTCATATTACCCTGTCTCCTGTAAGAGGAATGAAAAATGCTGTAGCATTTGAAAAGATCTGCACCTGCTTCTATTAGAGCTTTCAAAATGTTTCCTTCCCCTTCCTATAAGCACCCAGTTGCCATCTATAGAAAAGCACTATTATTTCTAGTCATACATTCTCTTTTCCCATATCCCATAGGGATAAAATGCAAATGGAACGAAATCCATCATCTTAGGACAGAAAAGTATTTTGGTTGGGTTTTTTTTCCACTTTCCAGTAATCAGAGAGACACTGCTATAGTGTTATTTTAAGTAATTTTTCTCTATTTGCTCATTTGAAAACTGTGTCTTTGCTGCCATACACAAAACATCCTGGCATGCTGGCTTCCATCATTTACTTCATGAGCTAACACTTTGTAGATCCTCTCTTTCACACTCATGTGTCTTAAGTTAGCAAGGCATGTACAGCACTCACAACACAATGACTGTCATGGGGAACTTCTCAGACTTTTGGCAGAAACCTCCAGGACAGTGATACAGAGCTTGGGAAGGTAGTTTATTATACTCTGCAGAAATGAAATGCAGAAAGTGGCTCAGTGGAAAAGGACCTGGTGGTGCTGGTCAACAGCAGCTGAATATGAGACAGCATGTGCCCAGATGGCCAAGAAAGCCAATGACATCCTGGTCTGGATCAGCAATAGTGTGGCCAGCAGGACCAGGGCAAGGATTGTCCCCCTGCACTTGGCACTGGTGAGGCCACACCTTGAGTGCTGTGTCGTGTTCTGGCCCCTCACTGCGGGAAAGACATTGAGGGGCTGGAGCAAGTCCAGAGAAGGGCAATGGAACTGGTGAAAGGTCTGGAGCACAAGTCCTGGGAGGAGCTGCTGAGGGAGCTGGGGCTGTTTAGCCTGGAGAAAAGGGGGCTCAGGAGCGACCTTATCACTCTCTACAACTGCCTGAAAGGAGGTTGTGGCCAGATGGGGATCGGTCTCCTCCCAGGCAACAAGCAACAAAACAAGACTTTATGGCCTCAAGCTGTGCCAAGGGAAGATTTAGATTGGACACTATAAAGAATTTCTTCATAAAAAAGGGTGTTTAATATTGGAATGGGCTGCCCAGAGGGGTGGTAAAGTCACCATCCCTGGAGGTGTTTAAGTAAAGACTGGATGTGGCATTTAAAGCCATGGTCTAGTTGACATGGTGGTGTCCTAGCATAGGTTAGACTCGATGATCTCAGGAGTCTTTTTGAATCTGATTGATTCTGTGAGATTGTCCTAAAAGGTGTCTGAAAATCAGTTTATAATCTCCCAAGTAAGAACAAAAGAAACTGCCAGTTTCGGGTGTTTTTTGGTGAAATTCATGGAACAATTTAGGTTGGAAAATTCTGTGAGATTATTGAGTCCAGCCTCTGACTGATCACCACCTTGTCAATTAGACCACAACATTAAGTGTCACAATCAGTTGTTTCTTGAACACCTCCAGGGATGGCTACTCCACCACTTTTGTGAGCAATCCATTCCAGAGTTTAACAACTGTTTCTTCCAAGAAGAAGTTCTTCCTGATGTGTAGCCTGAACCACCCCTGGAACAGCTTGAGGCTTTGTGCTCTTGTCCTGTCACTTCTTATCTGGGAGAAGAGACTGACCTCCACCTGGCTACAACCTCCTTTCATACAGTTGTAGAGAGTGATAAGGTCATCCCTGAGCCTCCTTTTCTCCAGGCTAAACAGCCCCAGCTCCCTCAGCTGCTCCCCACAGATCCAGATCCTTCCCCGGCTCCACTGCCTTTCTCTGGACACTTTCCAGCACCTCAAGGTCTTTTTTGGAGTGAGGGGCCCAGAACTGGACACAGGATTCCAGGTGTGGTATCATCAGTGACAAGTACAATCACTGCCCCAGTCCTGCTGGCCACATATCCTTTATACAAACAGGGTGCCAAATGATGTCTTTTGTGTAGTTACAATCTGACGTGTCAAGGCAGAAAGGGAATTAAATGTGTAAATGACACCATGTCTACCTCAGCAGTTTTTCAGTCCAGAAATCATAGGCAAAACCAGGAGGAAGCTTTTCGAAACTCAGCTGACAGGCCAAAGTAAAAATGTTTGTAAACAAACCCTGTCCATTTTTATGTATAGCAGCTAAGCATCTTGAACCCTGTTCCTAAGCTGTCCTAACAAAGAACGAATACTGACGCAACTTCAGCAGATCAGGCTGCGAGATAAGAGCGCTCTCGGAGCAGCTGACCTTTTCAGAGAGCCAGTCAGCCGGAAGATGAGGAGTTATGTAGCCTTTCACATCTGCAGGGTTAGTGTGATTTTCATACACCAGCCTGCATTAGAGAAAGATGCAAAACAATGATGTGTCTTAGGACCGGAATTTAAGCCTGACTATATATAAATCTATCTTCAGTTTTACAGAAATCTCTCTTGCTTTTGAAGTGGGCTTTGTCATAAAAGTCAGTAAATTTGGGCCAGTTTTTTTGATCAGTTTTTCCAGATTTTTGGTTGTTTTTCTGAATAGACAGCCCAACAGTTTAAGATACATGTACATATCAAACACATGCGCACACACACATATATAGAAAATATATATGTTCTAGCCTCGCATAATATTTAAAAGCTAAAAACAATAATGAAATGCTTAGCTGTACCTTTTTTTACTGACACAGTCTTCCTGTTCCTATGACTAGTTTCCTCCAAGGAAAATGTGACGTGTTGGATGATTTCCCATTTTCTGTTCAGAGAGGAAGTATACAGGTCAACCAACATTTGGATTTTCAGCTAATCTTTAGTCACTAACAAACACCTGCAACTTAACAGTTAGCTTGTTCTGGTACTCAAGGTCTCTATCAAAACACATTGTTCAACAAAGGAAAAAGTTGACATTACACCACCTGGGAACACAGTAGTTTCTAATTTTTATGTAGCAATACAAAAGTGTCACACAGAGCAGAAGCAAATCATAGAAACATAGAATCATAGAATGGTTTGGGTTGGAAGGGAATTTTAAAGCTTATCTAGTTCAAACCCCCTGTAATGAGTTGGGACATCTTCAACTAGATCAGGCCCCAACCAGTCAGACCTTGAATTTTTCCAGGCATGTAGCACAGAATAACAAAAGAAGGTCTATTTGTTCTTCCTTACCCAGGAAGACAAAAAGTCTTTAAAAAATTAGACATTACATTCTGCTTCCATTACAGTCACAGCAACAGTAACACTACTGCTGCAACTTGCAAGAAGAAAACAGGAGGGAACAAAATTTCCCTCCCACTTTTTATTTCATCACTGGGTTGTGTAGTGTTGCACATGTTAAAACAACGTATTTCATTAGCTTTCTTATATAATGAGATGCCTTTGATATGATCAAATTGCAAACAAATACAGGGAACAAAACCAGGTACCTAGGAATTCCCAGAACACCTCCATGAATGATTCCACTCCACAGAGGAAGAAATATTCTGGCAAATGTAGGATAGTGGAGATACTGGTAATATAAAAGAGCACATGTCGATATTACATGTTTCATAGCAGTTGACCACATTCCAAAGCAGGAATGTGCCTGACCCACACATTTACTTTCCTTCAACTGAATTTCATACATGTTGAGGTCATGCTTATTTCTCATGCCTTGTCAACATCATAACACCCAAAATCAGCCACTGTGGGTTTTCTGTCATACCTTACAGTGTACAGACAGGCAACTTCCTGGAATTTTTATTCTTGGCCTTTACATCTCATGCTATGAATTCATTACATCAGTGGGGTTTTTTATGACAGTCTGAATCATATCATATAGGTAATGTGGCACATTGTTATAGAATATCAGCACCTGAATGAAAACTCTCAGAAAATCAAGATTAGGATCAGGATTACACTAAAACTAGAAGAAGCAAAAGGTAATAAACAACTCCAAATACTCCAAAATACTTTGGAACTTTTAAGATTTTAGAGTACATTCTAATCATAGGGGGTTTAGTTAAGAGCAAAACAATTGCTTGTTGTTTATTACAATTTAAATTTTTCCTTTCTTCTCTTACCACATTGATATGCTGGTATGTTGTACAAACATCACTCTTCTACTATTTTTGTTTATCTTTACTAAGCTACACATTGCTTCTTTTTAGGGTCCATGCTGAAGACATCTTGCTACTCTCAAATATGGGAAGGGAGTAATGGATAAGTCCCGTTAGAGAGAGGTGAAAGCCTTTCATGGGAAGAAGGAATGCAGCCTTGTCTGTTCAGAAAGTCACGTGAGATGAAAACAGGACTTTGCAAGGAAACTGGTGACTTTTTCACTATTAGACAATATGGAGAAAGAGTGGGAAAAAAATGTCAGGGTGATGTCGTTTGCATGAGTTGCTGCTCATCAGTCAGCTGGTGTGCAGAGGCTGACTAGAGAAAGAGCTGACTGTAGATGGAGGAAAACTGTAATTCAGCCCAAGGGCTTGCCTTTCAGAGGAAAGTTTCACAATAAATTTGAAATCTTTCGTAAAACTGACATGTCTGAAAATAACCGAGCAAATATAAATTGTTGAGGTTTGTTCTTGTTCCTCCCCCACTGCCATTATCTCACTGCACGACTCTTAGCAACTCTGTAAACTCCTAGTTCCACAAGTTACCTGCTCTGAAAAGGCAGAGAGAATGCTGGCGTTTTCTGAATGGGATTCTTCACAGGTAACTATTTCCAGAAAGTCTTCTTGTCGAAAGTACCAAGGCTCTTTCTACAGACAAACCAAACCAAACCAAACCAAACCCAAACGAACTAAAAAAAAATAAACCCAAACAAAGAAACCCAAGGACTTGCAAAGGGTGTTACATCCTACCCAAAGAGAGATGTAAATTATCAGAGCTCTCTGATTTCCTTCACAAGCCTTGTCTGTCTCTCTGGTGACTATAGAGGGAGCCTCGACAACCAGTTTAATGCAGTACCTAAAGCAGAGGTCAATGAGTCTCATTTGTCAGGAACTGAAATTAAGACCTACCACTTAAAGACTCATTCCTATGTAATATTTGTGTGTCAAAGGTTCTTCCATACATGTACCCTTAGCACACCAATAACCGTGTATTTATAGATAAAATGTCCTCTTTAATCCTGAATCCTGACAGTAGTGAGGGATTTAAAGAAAAAAATCTCACACTGATGTCTCTGTTTCAATCCTGCCCTGAGCAGAATTTGGTTTGCTTTTACTCATTGTCTGTGATCTCATTTGATTTAGGTGCCTGCTTGTCACAACCATGTTCTTTCTCCTCTGCTGGCTTCTGCAACTGTGTTACACTTCATGCCACTTCCTTCCAGGAATCCAGGGTATTGCAAGGGTACATTATGCATTTTCAAATCCCCAGTGGCAAGAACTGAACACACTCTTCTGGCCACACAACTACAAAAGATCCAATATATGGTTCAAAGTGTGGGCTTGACCCTGAGCTCTTTACTTGAATGATGCTACCACTGGAGTCAGTAGAAATTTTGTTTAAATAAAAATGTAGATCCAGGTTTCTAGACTGCAAACTTATGTTTGGAAGCACCAAAATTATATAAATATAGATACACGTAAAAATATGTATGCATGGATTTTGTTGAGTAGAGGGAGACTGTCAGAACTGGGAGTTAGAATTAATCATGCAACCCACTGATTCAGTACAAAGCCCTTCCACCATCACCTGCATCTCTTTCTGACTTGGTAGAGCTGTGGCAAAGGGGACATTTCACTGGTGTCAGCTGTTTTACATTTTTCTTTAGCTGGCAAGTTAAAGCAATGGAAAATAAAAGCAAAGCCCCAAGGGAGCGTTGAGAAATGGGGAGTGCAGGCAAACAGACAGAAAGCAGCACCCTCATGGTATCTCACAAGGGAAGAAAAAGCAAATCTACCAGCTGTTCCACAGACATCTATGGTCTCTAATGTTCCTTTTACACACTTAGTAAGTTCAAACCATACTCCACTTCCACTGAATACAACGCTTATCCTTCATTATAATGTATTCCTTATTTAGCCACAGCCATGGTCTTTTGTGCAGACAGATGCAGTTATTTGTCCATTTCACTGAAATGGCCTATTTACTCTGTGAAAAGTAACTTTCCTGAGTTTTGTTAAGCTGCAGAAGACTGACTTTGAAATCCATCACATCATTTAATTCAGTTGATTAATTACATTTTGTTTGGTCTACAATAACATACAAAGCTGTAGAGACCACACTATTAAAAAGTGTGGCCCATTTGCCCAAAATTTCCTGCAATATATGCAGGACCAGGCATGATTTGTCCAAATTTTAGTGACTTTGCATTCCTATTGACCCTGGTAGAGGGTACTTCATAATTTTCACAAGGGCAAATGACAATCAAGTCATGCTTTTTTGAGTGAAGAGTAAGAGCTTTGCACTGTTACACTTAGGTAGGGTTTCATATCCTGACAGCTTATTTTGCACTGGTGATGGTGCATTACACTGTGTGGCACAGGACTGTCTAAATCTGTACTGTGCACTTACATGTTTGAATTGTCCCAACTTGGGTAGGTAACCCAAGAGAGGAACACTACTGTATCTGCAGCCTTTACTCGCCAAATTTCAAATCCTGCACTCTGATGTGTGACTGTTTTTAGAGCATTTATTTTAAATTTTTCCTGAAATTAAATAACATTCCAGTGTTGGGGTTTTTTTCCTTTAGCTTCATTCCTGTAGAAGCTTGCCTATTTCCCCCCTCTTCCACAAAAATAGAAAGGAAATTATTATTCAAAAATAGTTATTCAGCACAAAAAAATTCTCCAAAGGAAGTGTGAAATAATCAGTGCAAATTGTGCACGCCACCTACAATAGAGAAATAAAGACCAATTGATATAAATTCAAAGTAAATGAATTACTTGGTGCACTGTCTTTTTATGTCTGTCCATTCTTTGCTAATAAATAAGCCCTTCATATCCCCATATGCTATTCTGAGATCATTTATTTGTGCTATTTGCATTTGTATCAGTTAATATTGCAAATATTACCTCTTCAGAAAATATAGTTGGCATTCTCTTGACATTCTTAGGAAGTTTTTCTTATTATTTTTCCTAGACGAAATACATTGCTAGAGCAAAGGCAGAACACTTCCTGTGTTTCAGAACTGTCACTTGATTCGTATTTATGGTGATGAGGATTTGTCAGTTCTAGTTCTTTGCATTAAGTCTTTTAGTATTCCTTAACTCTTGGACAGGCTTGCTCTTAGTTTATCAAGGTTGTGACATTTTACTTCAGTAAACTTCAGCATAGAGAACCTGACAAGGTGGTACCCAGGGGTTTAATTTCTGTGTTGTTAAGTAAACTATAAGTACATGAAAAAAAGAGAATCAGACATTTTAAATGATCCAACACTCCAATTATTAGTTTTTACAGTTTTAATCTACTTGTATTTTGAAGGTACTAAAACAAGAGCCCTTATAATGCTTGGCTAAAATATTCTGTATCCTTTGAGCAACTTTTCAGTAACAGACTTTTAATTGCACACCACAGAAATGTGCATTATATTTTTCAATATCTGTCACCCTGTAGCCATTGTTCCATGCTTTCTTCTGTTGCAGAAAACTGTGAGTAGGAAATTAAGATGTTCCATGCAACAGCTTCATGATTGCAAAAAACCTGGCAGAACTAAACACTCTCATCTTTGGAATGGCTGTCAAAAAACTGCATTGTCAATGCCATCCTCTTCACGGAGATCCCTTGTATGGGACAAATTTAAATAAGCCATAACACTTTTGAAATACTATTCCACTTGCACAAGTAACTTGATTTCCATTTTGCGCTCTGCTCTGACAGATTTCACAGGAGTTATTGCAGTGTAATGCACTAAATGCTGAAGGATAGAGATCCTCGATAAAGGTGGAAAAAAAAATTGAAGAATTTCCTATGAGATTTTCAAATACATTGTTACAAGACAATACACAAAGAAATATCTGGGAGCTTTTTGGTTCCTTTTTTTTTTTTCCCCCCAGAAAATGAAATATCCCTAAACTTAAAAAAAGATGAATAAAAAAAGAAAGGTATGTTTACCAAAGTATTCAGAAGATCACTTAATATCATGAGGTATTGTCTGATGAAAAAAAAAAAGAAAAGAAAGTGTTCAATGGAGCCATTACTGGAAATATTCCAGTTTAAGAGAAAAGAAGAATAAAAACAATATATGTAGACATTGAAAGTCTTCTAAATTCCTGGACTAAGAACTGCATCTCTTGGAAGTTTAGATGTACATTATTCCCCCACTGCACTCAAATTTTATGAGAATTCCTGAAGGCACACTGAAACACTTTTCCATCTCTTATGTTCCAGAGTTGTTTTTAACAGTGTGAAAGCAACAGGATTCCTTATCCTCTTATAGAAAAGAACTTAAGCAAGACAGATTTCAGCATTGCTATGAAGGCCTGGAGGCAATCTACTAAGTAGATCCAACTAATTTTATCTGCTATCTCTTGAGTACTATCTTCTGAAGCAGGTAACAAATGTGTGTACAAGTAGATCTTACACTTTTTAAAAGCCAAAGAGCACAGTAAAAGCAGTTCTGCTCAGCCAAAAGACTGCAAAATTTGAAAAGATTTTGCAGCAAGGCAAAAGTTTTTGAAACAGATTTTGGATTAGTGCCAGTTGTACTTAATAAATGACACTTTTTATGAACATGCAACATTCATGAAACTCTTTGTCCCCTCACTTGCTGCAGGCCCTACTCCACACGAAAAAGTGCAAGGGAGTCGGTGCTATGTTCTCTCCAGGCTGAGGGCATGCAGTGTACTGCTGAAGTTCCCTTCATCTCTACACAACCCAAAGCCTTTGCCAAGGACATTGCCAAGTTGCACTGTCCTGGTCCAGGGCCAAGCCCCTTCACCACATCTGCTCCATTAGGATGTTGACTGCTTACACAAGGCTGGTGTGGTCTGGTTACTGTCTTCACTCAATGTAAAGCATGCTGACCAAAAAAAAATAACAGATTGTATTCAATGATGGCAAAGAAGGCTTCATCTGCAGCATCTGACTTCCAGGCTCTGGATGAGAAAGAGGAAGCAGTCTGTATGTCTTAAAACAGGATAACCAACAGTAAACCAGCAAACAGGTTGTTGTCTTTAGGAGATGGAGAGGTAGATGATGTTGTCTACTACCATTATCACTGAGAATTTGCTGCAGGGAAAAAAATACCTGCTCTGGCACACAACCTGCCTGCTAACTTGGACATTTTGCTGTTCCATGCTAACTGTTCTGCTTGTGCAACTCCACCAAGTTTCCCCTACGTCACTCTTGCAGCCTGTTTCCTGGTCACTTTGGCCTCTGCAGGAAGTTGGCAAACCTCTTCATGTGGATGCTTATGTGTCATAATAAATTGTCCCCTCCCATCCATCCGCCCACCCACCCATTTAATAAACATGCAGGATTTCCTCCACAGTGAATAGACAGCAAAGAAGCTGGATGTGGCAGGAATCTCCACATTTCAGTGACTTAGACACTATCCCCTACAATCACAATGTGACAACCCTCTCACACATACTGCTGTATTTTTCAGCAAAACAATAGCTCACGAATATCATCTTTCCCAGTTACTGTCCCTTGCCCATATATCATCTTCCTCAGTCATTTTCCCTTGACCAGGTGGGGCTTGATCCTATGGATAGAACTAGTGAGTTCCAAATGAATACATTCTCTCTTTACGTCCAATTCCTAATAGGTATCCGAGTTTATACTGGAATAGGCAGGAACAGACTGATTGTCCTTCCCTCATATTTCTCCCCAAACTCCAGAGTCCACAACTAAAGTAATAATTTCAGTGGATTTTTAACTTAAGAAATGGGTGAAGATTTCAAGATTCATGCTTATGCAGAAGAAAGGTTGCCTAGCATGGGATTAATCTAACTATTTTTAGTAATCCATATTTTACTTAGTTGTTTTACTAATTGGTGTGGATAATCAATGGAGAAATCAGGCAATTCTAGCACATCAGTGATCTCATCCCAAATTAGATATTACATATTATTAAAGTACAAACTTGTCCCCATTGGCTATAAAAAGTCTGAGTAATCTGCCCTGATACAGGTCTCTACAGTGCAGGCAAGTAAGACTGCTGTGTCTCAAGTCCTACACACAAATGGTTAAACAAATACTAAACAAAAGGCTCAACAAAGAGACAGGATACAGCAATTCAGAGCATATGCCTCCTGATTTAATGGTTATAGCTGAGAGCAGCCATTGACATGGTTCATTAATAGTAATGCAGCACTTGACCCACTGCCAAGGAAGAGTGTGTGGTCTCCATCATCAAAAAAACCTTCTGAAAAAGTTGATTCAGTCACTGAGAAATTGAGCAAAATCCACACAGACTAATGCAGTACTTGTGTGTGTTAGATAGACCATGCAGATCTTCTGCCACTAGGAAGAAGGGTCACAAATAGGCCATTCCTTGGGCTGTATTCTAAAGACTGCAATTTCTGCATAGCTCTGATTGTTGTAAGATATGTCCATGCAACTGTGAATTTTACAGTTTTGCAGAAACTGCTTGCATGTTACATGATTATAAATATATTTTTCTTGCTCCTATGTCTAAATTTAGTAATGCACAAAGTTAATTTATAACCTGAAACTGTACCTGCTAGTTCATATTCTGCACTTGAAAAATGGAAGTGAAAACAAAGAATCAAGGTCCAGATATCAAATTTTTAACTGTCTCCCATCCAAAATGGTTTTGAATGGTGAACATACATATCCCTCCTAGAAATAGTCTCCCAGCTCTAAGAAGAAACCTGTGCAAAATGGGTCTTTACAAAATTCTATAACTAGACTTTTTCAAACATGGAGATAAACCACTTATTAAATCATTAACTATTTAATCATCTGGGAACAAACTGCTTAATAAAATATTCTAGACAGAAAACACAAGATGCAAAGAGAAAAACAGGCAGGAGATTTATTAACCTATGAAAAATTTGTATAAAGCCACCCTGGTATTGAATACATTCTGCTTTAAATTACTTAGTTCCCTGGATTAGAACAGGAAGTAGAAGGATGTGTGAGGAAAATGAAGTTCTGGAGTAAAAAGTGAGTGAAAGTAGAACACTCAGAAGAGCCTTCTATAGTGGAGGAGGGGAAAAACAAGAATTAGAGATGGACAGAGTTAGAACTATTCAAACATTAATCATCAGCTAAACTAAATCAGTCCTGTCACCGATGAAGAGGAGCTGTTAGGACATCAAACAAGTATATTAACCCTGGTGATATAATTTGCTGAAAATTACTGTTTAAGATCAGATGACAAATTGTTCAAATATATATTGTTTCAGGTGCATTCCAAGCAAATTTCAAGCCAGAGAGAAAGAGTGTAAAAAGATACTTAACACACAATGAGCACTGCTACCCTGCAATGGTCCTGCTGGATCACATTAAGCAGTTTCCTTGGGGAAGAGTGGAGAACGGGTGGGAATTTTCCCTTCTAGAAAACACAGAATAGTGAGCTCTGAAACTGAGATGCAAATATTACGCTCACAACCTTCTTAGTACTTCAGCATTGCACTACAGATATTAGCCTAAATTTGCCTGTTCAGGGAACACATCAGTCCAGGATTCCCAGCAGGATTCCCAGCTATCTAGTGAGCAAATCATCATCAACAGTCTCAAGGGAGGAAAGCACATCTTCAATTCTTCAAATATCCAGCCTCCTGCCAAGTCTGTCTTAGTGCTCTTGGCTACTTCAGCGAGTAGAAAGGATTCTGGTGGGAGAGACATGGAAGGAACGCAACTTACAGAAGACTGTTTTTAGGGCTCCAGAAGATGGTGTTTAGAAAGGGTAAGGCAGTGATTTGACCATTTAGAAAATTTGTGCTGGTAGTCACTTTTAGGGAAGAATGTTAAGACCATAAGATAACCTTTAAAGAAATTATCCATGTGGAGGAGGGGATCAAACGAGGTAGATATAGCTAAAACCAGGGAAAATAAGGAAATGCCTTGCTTCTCCTGCCATTTGACATCATGGAGGAAATGGATTTAATTTGTTCAAAGTACCTCAGACCTTTCTCTTTTCAAGCAGTCATAGATTTAACAGTATTTTTTATTACCTTTTGCTTTTTGATGGTTTGGCTTAGAGCTTGGAAAAAAACCATCAGAATTTAAGTTTCAGTTACTTCAGTTACATTTTTCAGTGTGTTACAATCCCAGATTTTTAGGATAACTGATCCTGTTTTAGAAAGAAACAATAGATTCTCCTCAGATTGCAGTCTTGCTTTCTGCTTTGATATGACAGATCTCATATTTAGTGACCTTCTTAGCATGTTGTGAGACGTTGCTTCTCACATTCTCCTCATCTTTCAAGAACCTGAATAATTACATACTTCTGTTCCATTATATATAATTTCTTCTACCCCACTATCATAAAGCCTCATCTGATCCAGCATTAAGCAAATCCAATTTTTCTCAGAACTTCATATGAAGCTCATTAGTGAGCTAAACTCTTGGATTTCTAGAGCAGCATTATTAACTTCAATGGTGTTTCTTTAGATTTGCAGTAGCTCATAAGGAGGGTCTCATCCCCCGTGAAATATCAAAACATGTTGCTTCTCATCTTGTCTAACCTCTTTATTCATTATTACTGCCTCTTAGCTTTGGGGCATTATAAGTTTTTCTAAAATATTTTCACTGTAGGTCTTAAATAAGGTGAGCAGTAGAGCTTTCTGTGACAGGAGTAAAGGACAAGGAGAGGAAGAGGGAAACCTTGAGAGCACAGTGCTGATGGGAGCTACGGGAGGAAGCCTATGCCAAGAATAACATGCTGGTTAGGAGGCCAAGGGCATCAGTGGGGTTTCTGGGATGTCCAAAAAAGAAAAGGCTCCAAAGTTAAGTGCAGCTGTACCCTCAAACTTAGCTTTTTTGCTTTTCTGGGAGGAAGGCGCTCTATCTCACTTCCACCACTTTGATTACAATACCAACAAATGCCTAATTAAAAGCAACAGTTTGTTGCTGAGGTGCTCTCAAAGATGGAAACATTTACATATTAAACCACGGAATAGTAACATGACTGCTGGAATGACATTTTCTTGGAATTATGTAGCCAAGTCCTATTTTCCATGGTGCAACATAGTGGTGTGTTATACACTTTGCATAAAACTATTTCTTTATACAGGTTTTTTTTGTTTGTTAGTTAGTTTGTTTCCTTAAACAACATCAATGTATGGAAAAAGAGCCAAAATAAATGTAAGTTTTTTCTGGCAGCTGTGCAAATTTTTAGATGTGACTTTTCCATTGATTTCAGATGGGAACATCTGCCTTGGACTCATTTTAGTCTTATGAAGGTTGTCACCCTTCCGAAAGGAATTCCTGTTTCCCTTCCTTTCACACACATATGCACTGCTTATCAGGGCATCTAAAGGAACACAGAGATCTGTGTGATTAAGTAAAAAAAAAAGATGGCCTGTCACTCATCATATCCCTCGGATTCAACAGAAAGGAAATTCATTTTAGTGAGCATTGAAACCAAACAATAGCAAGTCTGCAGCTGTTTCAGGGGTCTGATGTCAACAGTGCTAAACACATTTTTATCTCATTTGAGATTTATTGAAAAAGCAGAGTGCTTGATAAACAGTGGCTGACAAAAACCAAAACAGATTAGCTCAGCAAGTAAAATGGGATAAGAGGAGAATTATGCCACACATACTTTGAAACCTAACAAATAAATCCATTTATTATAAAATATTAGCTGGCTGAAAAATAAATGGTGTTAAAGTTTATCCATAGAGTTACTTTTCTTGGACTGAATTATAAATTTAACTTTGAGAAAAATGCCATTTTTTGAGATTTGTTGCATTTAAACATGTTAGAATTTAAAGAACTTTCATCAATGTTTATTCATTTCCGTGGCTAACAAACCAACCTGCTTCTCTCAGAGTGACAATGTTCAAAAAAGAAAAAAACAACTGCTATTCTTTGAAGCTTTCAGAGATGAGGTAGCCAAGGATTAGTTATAAAATCTTTTTACTTGCTATGTAAGAGGCAGTATGATCCAATTGCTTTTTCTATTCTCTACATGGGATCTTCCTGTTTTCTTTAGCTCCCACACTACTCTTTTTTATCTTCTATAAAAAATCCAGATGGCCAAGATTTAGGACAGCCTATGCTTGGTGACTAATGCCTAATGCAGAGGATGTTACATTGCCTGAAGAATAGGCAACGAATAAACAATCAAAAGATTGTTTACACTGTCTGCCAAAAAAAAAAAAAGAGAAACTTCTGAAAATTACTTTCACAGCATCCAAATCCCACCCTCCCATTCACAACATTCTGTAACTTTCTGAGGATCTTTCAATGCCCTCCAGTACTTCTTACGAGCAAAATGCTTCAGGGCTACAAAATGCATCCAAAAAAAAACCAACCCCGAAACATCTAATGCTCATCACTATAAAGGGATTTTCATAAAAATGTGCAGTATTAGACAGTTCATTTGAAGATGAGAATGGTGAGGCACTGGTCAAACTCAGCTCAGACACTGGGCAGTAAGTGGACCACCTGGTAGCACTGCAGGAGTCCTTAGACATGGAGATGAATGTGTCTGCAGTATCATCTCCAGTCGAGGGATCAGGAATGAAGGCAGAAATGCAGACTCCACATGAAAGATTGTCAGAGATTGAAAGACTGGTGAATTGTATGGGTTAAATATTCCCACGGAAGGGAGTGGGAGGGAGAGGGAGGAGAAACTTACTTCCTCTAAAGGATCAAAGCAGAAAAGCGAATCCAAACTCATGAACAAAATGCAGTGCATCATCTCAGGATAAGTGTGTGTTAATAAATTAAATTGCACCAAAGAACATTTCTGAGCACAGTGCACACTGTCAAAAGAGTTTGTAGCATGACTTTGGCTTAAATGAAATATTCTCTGAGGCACAATCATACGGGCTGGCTGTTTTTGTCATCTGCAGTGTATATGTTCAAAAGAAAATCCATACATAAAAAGGTGACTAATATCTCATGAAGAAATCTCTTAAGGTAGATAAAGGATGGCAGAGAAATAAGGATTACAAGTATAATTACAAGTATCTCTCTATAAATATGGTTGCAATAAAGGGATGCTTACATACTTTTCAAAGTAAAAATATAATACCAGGATTTACAGATTAAGTCAGCTTGCAAATTTATGCTCCACTGAATGGTTAACATAGGCAATAAGCAGCACTGTAAATTGATTAAAAGATTGATGCTGTGTTGGAAACAGTGGGGACTAGCACAAATGATAAAAAGAAAGAAGAAAAATTATGGCAATTAATTTGCCATCTGATGTCCTCCCCTTTGGGAAATTAAGATTAAAAGATTTATTACATGATTTTTCAGAAATTATATTCCTTTGCAATTAGCTTTTATGTGATACCCCCTTTAAGGCAGTATACACTTCATGCTGTCTGGAGACTTTTTTTCCTTCAATTACTAGCCCCTGCTCAGGACAAAGACACCGACAGTCAGTCAGGATTTCTGCAGTGCAAGAACAATATTCCCAAGAAACAATAGTGGCCACCCTGTCATACAGTGAATTACTGGGAATAGTCTGCTCTTGGTTTCCAAGTTTGGATAAGTAAAAATAAGTGAAGTGTATCTGTTACCTGGAAGGCTAAGGAAAACAGAAGCAATGTTTTCTGTCACTGACACAGCTAAGACCTTTTAACTGTTGCACAATTATCTCCAAACTCATGACAATATGAACTACAATGATCCCAAGTGTAAATGAGTAACCAAGCAGCTTTTGAAAGGAAGAGAAGCATGTTTATGGATTGATTGCATGCTACAACACCAGATAATGCTATCATACAAATAGCAAACATTCCCTCACTGCTACCTCATGACTTCAGTTTTACTGCTGAGGACACAGGGAGGGAGGAGGAGGATCTCCAGGCATGACAGTGCACCACAATGTCACATGCAATAGTGCATGCAAGGTAACGCCTCTCCTTGTTTTACCACTGCAGGACAGAAAACGGTAGGCTGTATTCCCACAAATGGTATTTTGGAGAACAGAACAGGTCTCAGAGCACAGATTGCCCCCATTTACCTCCACACAGTGCTCACCCTGTTTACCTTTAAAAGCTCACTGTCTCAAAGGTCCAAATTCTTCAGTGCAACTGTAACTGCTTTGCAAAACAAAGCAGCCTTCATCTGGTTTATTGAGCTTCTTAAGATTATTCTTATGTAATGCAAAACTCAAATAATCCACAGACATGAAAGCAATGCCTTTGCTGTTTGAACATTTCACATTGTTGGTAGGGGAGCATCTGAGGCAAATAGGCCATGGTTAAACATCTCCTGCTCTTAGAGATATTTGCTTCTTACAACTTTCTTCAGGCTGCTTCAAAAAGTGCTAGAGTCTTGGACTTGCACGAGCTGGATCAAGGACAGTATGAAAGTGAATTGCTGCCACCTTTTTAACAAAGCACAACTCAGTTGTGATGCAGAAGGGTTAAACTCTGAATATCAAATCTGCACCACCCACATCATTCCAGCAGGCTTTCCACTCAGAACTACTTTAGGCAAATACATTTTCATTTCCAAATGTTTTTACTAGATTTGAGCAGCAACTAAAGAACAATACTGCTGAGTTAAAATAGAAATTAAAATCCTATGTACTCTGCTGCTGGTGTAGCTTTTGCATTCATTACTCATATTTCTATCCTGTTTGACTGTGCTATTACTATTTTCTTTCATTCTTTTTCCAGCACCTACCTCTAGTTACACCTGATGGCAGTTATTGTTTCCACTGTTGCTTTTCTAGTGCAGTGTTCAGAATGGCATTTTACTTTGCTATATGTAATAAAACATTAGCAAAAAAAAGAGAGCACAGAAAGGATCTGCCCACTAGAATAACAACAACATGTGCCTGACAAAGGAGCAGCGGTGAAAGCCTACCATCCAGGACTTCCAAAGGCGATCCTGGATGAGCAGAAACATCACATAGAGAAGATTAATGTCTGTAAATGTCTATTTCTTATCTTAGACAAGATAAGACAAATAAAAATGGGAACCATTATGAAAAACAAATGATACACTCTAAATTGTTTTATTAGTGCAGTATTTATTAACAAGGAAAGTTTTTCTACCCTGAAACTTATAATTCTGAATTGGAAGACAGCAGTTATTTAACACTAAAGATGAAAGATTTTCTACCATACTGACCTGCAGCTAAAGTCAAGGACTATTCAGCAGTGGAATCTTCTTCTAGGATTCAAGAACAAGGAAGTTGGGGTCCCTCAGGTCAGTAACTGTTATTATTTTCCTTTCCCATCTTCTCTAACAGACAGGCAATATGGGGTAATCACGCACTCATCTGGAGACCTAAACCTGGATTTGATGACTACGGAGAAGAACATCAGCATTGAGAAGACTAGAGCTTCTTTATTTAACTACAAACTTGACCATATTTTCTTTGCAGTAGCCACAAAGCAATTCCTACTACAAGAGAAATAAAGATGCTTGTAGCTCCAGAAGCATCAAGAGAGCAAGGTGAAAGGGTGAAGGAGCACATATGCGCTACCCTGCCATGCTCCACACTCGGAATCCTCCAGGACTGATGGGTTCCTATGCAGCTCACAGAACTCCACCATCCTGTTCCTTGAGGCACTCGTGCATAAACAAGCCTGACCTTTTAATCCTTCAAGGTATGGCTGTATCCTTCAGTCAGGATACAGAAGGATATTTTCACCATCTCATATTAAATAACAGACTTAAGTGCTTCAGCTGGTATTCAGTGCTATCTACATAGATAATAAAAGGCATCTGGGAATCACTCATAGGAAGAGTTGAAGTTTGACATCTCTCCCTTTACGAGACATTCAGTCAGCTCAAAGCTTTCTGCCTAAATCCAGAATGCCTGAGTGCCTTTAAATGAGACATTATCACTTATATTACTGAGATCCAAGACATTAACATATTTACAAATGTGGATTCTTCAAGATAAAATAAAATTCATTTCATGTCCCCAAGAGAAACTCACTTAGATAAAATAGAATCCAGATTCAAACTAGTCCTCAAACAATTAAAAAAATCTAAGTTCTCCCACTGACATAAACCATGAAAAAAGAAAAATGTACTACAGAAAAAGAGAGAAAAGCATCACCCTATGTGTTACCTTCATGATACGCTATATGTTTTCCTTTAATAGTTTCTGCAATATTGGGAAATGCAGTGTAATCCCATTTCACAGGTGGCAATTTAATATTAAAATTCAAAGACTCAAAACGTGTAGAGTCCTCAAACCCATATTCTCAAATTTAAGTGTAGACTTAGTACTAAAATCTTACAGTCCTATACTTTAGATAGGTCTCCTTCAGGTTAGAACAGAAGCCTGTCATTGAAATAGGTCTTCTGAGCTCAGCACTATATCACTGCTTGGGTCTACTGGGGAAGGTGTCTTCTAAGACTCGTTTGAACACCTGAATATGTTTTTTATCAGGTGATGTTGTGTAAACCCTCTTCATAAAACTTATCTTACAATCATGGACAGATTTCTAAACACAGCTTGTATGTCCAAATATTTAAATGCACTTTTAGGAAGAAGCAATGCAAAAGACACAGAGAGAATAAAATAAAGTGGAATGGGATGGAATGGAATGGGATGGAATGCAATGGAATGGAATGGAATGGAATGGAATGGAATGGAATGGAATAAGTTAGAACAGAACAGAGTAGAACAGAACAGAATAGAATAATCAGTTGGAAGGGACCTACAGTCATCACCCAGTCCAACTGCCTGACCACTTCAGGGCTCACCAAAAGCTACAGCATGTTATTAAGGGCATTGTTCAAATGCCTCTTAAACACTGACGATCTGGAAGCATCGACCACCTTTCCAAGAAGCCTGTTTGAGTACTGGACCACTCACCTGGTAAAGAAGTACTTCCTAAAATACAGTCTAATCCACCACTTGTGCGGCTTTGAAGCAATCCCACACATTCTATCCCTGGATAGCAGGAAAAGTAGACCAGCATCTTCCTCTCCACTTCCTCTCTTCAGGAAGCTGCAGAGGGCAATAAGGTCGCCCCTCAGCCTCCTTCTCTCCAAACTAGACAAGCCCGCAGAGGAACTAGGCAGTTCCTCACAGGACATGTCTTCCAGCCCCCTCACTAGCTTTGTTGCCCTCCTCTGGATGTACTCAAGGACCTTCATAACCTTCTTATATTGTGGGGCCCAGAAGTGCACTGAGCACTGCAGGTGATGCCGCACAAGCCCTGAATACAGCGGGATAATCCCCTCTCTGGGCTGGCTGGCAGTGCCGTGCTCAGGGTTCCCGGGATGCTGTTTGCCCTGAGGGCTGTCAGGGCACACTGCAGGCTCACACTGAACTTGATGTTGACAGCTACTCCTCATGATAGCTTCCATGACATTTCCATAGGTAAGCTCCTCATCATTTGCAAAGATGTTTCACTGGCATCTTGCAAACTGGAGGAAATGAGCAATGGGTATACCACAACCTGTGGGAATCTTCTGATCAAAACCTCCAGTAATCATTGCCAGTAACATCTTTCAACATAATACTATTTAATAACAATATCTTTGAGAGATTATCTGAATTAAGAGTTTCTTAGGGGGAAGATAATGGACCAAAGCCAAAAAAGTCCATAATAAGTACTCAAAATTCAATTAGGCACTATTCAAAAATCAAAGTCATAAGGAGCCAACAGGAGTAGCCAAGTGTATTGAAAGAGACATATATTAAAATAAATACATATATATTTAAATTAAAATAGCATTATGATTATTTTGTTCCAAGCAGAGAAAAAGTCAAGCAAATAAATTTTTCCTTCCCAGTTTCCTGTATGGACTGTCTGCTCAGATTTTTTTTCCAGCACACTGAAAATAAAACTGATGTGAATATTCCAGGTGGGTAACTAGGGGTCAGCTTTTCTGTCTTCCAGGCAAAATATTGTGTTTTCCAAATACTTAAAAGTTCTTTTTTTCATATTTATGTGTTTTACAAAAATGGCATTTCTCAACAGAATATCAGGGGAAATTTCCATTGCTGTGTGCTGTACACAGCAGCTCAGAAAGCATTCAAAGTAAAATAGCTCGAAAGTGCACCCAGGCAGTGGTGGCGAGGGCAGTGTTTGAAGGGAATTCACTCTGGCCCTGCTCAGTCAGTGCTGTCTGACTGCTTCTAAGTGTCTCCCTGTCTCCAAACTCACCTGGCTGGGGAAAAAGTTACAGCACAGTTGCCTTACCAAAACAGAGCAGGCAGTGTCACCCTGCCCACCTCTGGCTCCAGCCAGAACTAAGAATGGGGAGAAAATTTAGCTTGTCCAATTCTTATTCCCTTCCTCCTTTCCAGAACAGACAAAATTGCTAAGTTACAACCTATTTCACACTAGCAAATCAGGCTTCCCTGCTCAACATCCAAATGCTCTATTTGCTTCCGGCCAAAACCGAGATTTTCAGAGTATATAAGGTATTCTATGAAAATAGCTAATCAATAGTCTGTCAAAAGAGAAAATCAAGGTTCAACAAATACTAGGGAAAAAGAGGAAATAATTTGCCACATTATAAATCTATTATGTGCCTAAAACCTCATGGGAAAGAAGTAGACCATATAGAATTGGGAAAAAAAACCAGAGGACAGGAACAAGGCCAACTAGAAAAGTTCCAACAGCTTCAGACAGAGAATAAGTAGGAAGACGACTATTTAACCTACCAAAGAGATGGTGGGTGTGAGAAGGGGTGTCAACAAGAGGACGTAATAGAAATTTATAAACCAATGAGTAGAAGGGAGAAGGCGAATAGAGCTTGACTGTTCCTTACCTCTTTACAAAACACATTTGGATCAAATGAAAATGCAAGATGATAGACTCAAAACAAACAAGAAATTCTTCTTTAGTGACACAGTTAAGCAATGGACAGACTCTAGGCATAGAACCTTTTAAGTACCACACACTCACGAGGGTTTAAAATGCATTTAGGCAAATTCAAGGAAGAAAAATGATGCCTGGTAGCCTTCAGATGACTAATGCTTCTGTTGGCTAAGGCAATTCCTGGCCTCAAATTCCTTGAGCCTAGAACACTGTCCTTGACATGAATTATCTTGCAGTTTCCCTGCTGTTATAATATTGCTTGGTACCAGCTAGCGACTCCTTGTAGAGACAAGTTAAAAGAGAGAAACTCTCATGTATGTCCCATTGAACCATCACATGTTCAATACTCATGTGTTTCTTTCAGACTGATACAAGAGAATATGTGGTACTGTAAAACAGCAGAAAAGAGCTATTCTGGCACACTGGTAGTGTAAGTTCCCTCCAGTTTTTCAGCAGTGCCAGTAAGACTACAGCCTGATCAGACACCTGTAAAATACACTGACATGCATTCCATAACTTCTACAGGGATCCTAATTTACAGATTTGTATGATCACACTCAGAAACACCATGTAAGTAAATACTTATGAGATAGACTTATGCTGGTATTCAGTTCTCAGGCCTGCAGCCTCTGAAAGTTCACATGAACAAAGTAAAATCAAAGCTGTCTCGAAAAGGGAAATGGTTGCTTGGAAAGTCCTGTACCATCTTTCACCTTGCCATGTTTTGAGCATGTTACTTAACAACAAACAATTCAGAAGGTGAACTTTGTTCTGTATTATCACACTGGAGCTTTCCCATCTGCAGCCAAAGCAAGCTCTAGGATTGCAAAGGCTAACTGCATATTGATTTTACAACAGACTGCACACACTTTCGAGTGCACCAATGACAGCTTTTGCTATCAACACACCTCACTTTCCAACAAAGTTGGAAATAAAACCTTATTCCCCTTTCAGCTGAAGGATTGCTCAAATTCTGACCATTTCTGATTAACCAGCTCATCTCCAGATACTTACAAGTTACATACCCAGTGTCTGAGATAAACAGGTCATTTTAAGATAACTTTTTCCTTTCAGAAGCAATTTGATGAGTCACTTATACCCATCCCTCTGAGTAAAAGAATAATGGACCACATAGAGCCCTCTGGATATTTAGGCTTTCACAATTATGCTTTTTATTACATAGCTGAGAAAGTTCAGCAATTTTCTTCTCTACACTTACTTGCCTGCAACTGAAAACATTGTTTCAGGCTGTACTAATTATCATTATCCTTAAAAAAGTCTCATATAACTCAGCCGTGCAGGGATCTTGTGTCTTCTTTTGTCCCGATAAACTATCCCTTTTGACATGAGTTACAGGCACTTCACTGGATGAGACACAAACACATACCATTTCTGGTCTGGAACTGTACCTGTCTTTCTGCTCTGCATCTGCACAGTGCCTATTTGAATCTGGATGGCAGTTCATGAGAAAAGTGAAGTTCTTTTTTTTATTGCAATAAAAGATAAGCGTAGCTTATCAGTCTCTAAACACCAGAAATAAAAGCAAAAATCTCAGTGCTTTTGACTGCAAAGACAATTTCTTCTGCAATGGTACAAGTAATTTAGCTAATAGTTTTTAGCTGTTGCTCATACTTGCTTAATGTCTGTCTGCTTATCCCAACTGTATAGTACAGGCATGAGAGCAGCACAGGGATAATATAAACATTTTAGGAAGCTAAATACACCTCACAACATTTGATGTTCCCAAGACATCCCTCGGTGCGTGGTCAGGTTACAGATTATTTAGCTGTCCTGAGAATTTCCCTGACCTGTGATAACTGTGGCTAAAGTTTATCTCTCATTTCCTGCCCTATTCTGCTCATCAACCCCAGGTCCTGATTACACTGTTCAGCACCAAAGTCAAGCCTGAGTGTGTCACAACTTAGGAACTCTGGGACAGCTTCTGCCCCATCCTCAAGGCTGGCTGCTTCCTGTTTTTTCCTCTCTCAGGTTTGGCTTGACTTGAATGAATCTCAACAGTGGTTGTCTAAATACTGTGAGCCCAGAGACAGGTTTGCTATTCAAGACCAGGCCCCTTTTAGTGAGACGAGAAATAGCAGAGAACTCCAAAACTACCCTAACGGAGTTACTTCAGTTGCACTCCATTTTCTTCAACTAGAAAATGTGTCTATTATTTCACCTCTTCCCTATGTGTCTTTTGTGACTGTATAGGCTAAAGCATTTATTAAGTTTTCAGTTAATATGTATCATCTGCCAGCTGTCCCTGAGAATATATTTGCCGTTCAGCAGGGCTGCTTTGAGGTCTCTAGCACCCCTTTCAAAGTGTCACCCCTGCACTGAACTGTGCTGCAATCAACTAAGGGCAGACTGTCAGGTCATAAACATTCCAGTTTTAAAGCATCAGAATTGTTTTATATTCCGTTATGGAAAGGAACCTGAAGCCAGTAAATCTGCCATGAATTGGAGTGTACAGCAGAGTGCCTGCTCCATTGGAAGAGGGGAGATCAGGCAACAGTCATCAGGGGATTTACAGCTGCCTCGCCTAATCAGGCACAGCCTTACCCTGTAAACTTTGCCATGCTGTCTTCTTACACCACATCTGACATCTTTAGCCAAGCTCCACAACCTGCCTTGTTCCTAGATCTTTTACCAAGCACCCTTTGAATGAAGAACACTGCATGCATGACAGCTGTACACGTTTAAAATCCAGACTCAGTTGCAGTCTACACAGGCAGACTGTCTTGTGTCCTACAGTACCACTGAATACGTGCAGGCCCAAGCACACAACTTTCACTATATGAAATCAAGGACTTGGTCCACACTGTATAGAGACAGAGAATTAGCAGAAGATTTGTAAGGAGACGTAGAAAGTAAAATAAAGTTTCCAGTTTCATTAAATTAAAATTATGAGTATTTTAGGATGTAATTTTTCACAGGTGTTCAAGTGAGCATGGCATCTGAATCCAGTTAGAATTCAGCGTAACTAAAAATATTAATTTACATGGGCCTTTTTTAAGATTTCAGGATCCCCAGTTTTGTTTTTACCAAAAGCGATGTCTTCCATGTCAGTTTTGACCGACATTTGAATAACCATCTTCTTAGGCTACTCATTCTCTTCTAGTGCACAAAAACTGCCCCAGAGCATAAAATACACATTAGACTGCCTTACACAGAGCTACAAATGCACTGAGCCCCATTACTGCAGAAAACCTCACCTCTAACATGCTGTAGAGGAGCAGATTTTTCTTGGGTAAAGGAGCAAGGAACACAGCAGAAAAGCTGTAAACATTAAAGTGGTAATTTTCACAGTGATGGCTTGGTGTCTTAATTGTTTACACAATGGCCAGTTTATGTGCCAAGCAGGTCTTTAGATGCAAAGACAAACTGTCTTCTATTAACAGGGAAAGGTAAAATCTGACTCACCATTTGTAGCAGAAGAGACATGGAGGAAACAAACAAATGGAGTGGTGGGTGAACAAATGCACAAGCACATATCTCACAGAAGTCTCGGGAAGAGGATGCACACTCGTGGATGTGGACCTTAGAGTAAGGGAACCGATGGGAGTTCAGCTAACCCACAAATGGCTACATGCATAGTGCAGCTCAGAGTTCTATTGTTCATTATTGTTGTGCTGTTCCTGTCCTAACTGTTGTGAACTGTAAAAAAGTGCTGTGTACAAGTGAGTCCTGTTCCTTCTTTATTTTCCACAGAAATGTCATATTACCTCTGTTTTTCTGCATCCTTAACAGAAGCTTGTTTGGTAGGAGTAGATAGCAACATATTCTTTTCTTTGGGATGCAGCTGATGACATTAGAAATTTTGCTACTACTCCTGTTCAAGAGTGAAATTCAGCTGTCTCTAACTCAATCTCCTTATGGAGAATGTCTGTGTGCTTTACAGACAAAGGAGATCAAAGCCTTACTACACCTTAAATACCTGAAGCAGCTCTCATTGTATAGTCACATCCTACAAGTAAAATTTTATGGGCCAGTTAGAAAATCAGAGTATAATATCACTTGGCTACAGCTGATCTGGGCGGATAGATAGAGATACCAGCAAATTAGTTTGTTCACAGCTTGACTACAAAAAAATTAAGGGAACCTCACAGGAAGTACCAAGATAAGAATTTCTTCAGGACCATGCTGACAAATTTTGTTTTGAAATTGATTAAATTTTTTTAAAAACATTTTATTTATTTTTCTCTATTTTTTTTCTCTGGGTTTTAATTTGATTTGGTTTGGTTTGGGGGTTTTAGTTTTAGGGGATTTTTTGGGGGTGGGGTTAGCTGTAAATAATACCTGGAATATAATTCCTGCTTGTTTTTCTTAGGCAGACATTCGTGCCTCTTTGCACTTCCAAGAGCAGGGTAGCTATGGTATCAGCACCCACTTTTAGCCTATTAGTTTGCTGAAAGTTCTCAAAAACATTTGTACCCAAGTACAAATATATGCAGGGTGAGTCAGCTGTGATTTTCCACAGCAAGTGTTGAATTTACATGCAAATTTGGAAGCTTGCGTAAATAGTCAATGAGCCCAGAAACTGAGAAAGAATAGAGGGGGATGGTTACGTATTTTCCTGAGACCAAAACCCGTGCATCACGAATTTTTCCCGAGTCACACAGTCAGTGGGAGTTGAGACAGTGGTACTGGTAGCAGGTATCTGTGCAAGCAGACAAACTGTGTCCCCATAGTAGAGAACTTACATAAGCAGGCAGGGTGTTTATTCCAGCAATGTGTCCTTCATCTTGATTTTAAAAAAGGGTTGAAAATAACTTTCAGAGAAATAGGTTTTGCATTCCAGACCCACATATTGTGCTCATTTTAACTTGCACATTATTTACTTCTGATGTCTTTACATAAAATCTTTTTGGTTGTACCCCTCTGCTGGTGAGCACTGTTGTATCAAAAAAAAAAAAAAAGCCACTGATCTTATTTCCAGTCTTGCAGAAGAAAACTACTAGCTAGCCCTGACTGTCATCCTTAAACAGGACCCTATCACAAAACACTGAGCACGGCTTGTGAATTTCTATAACAAGGAATCCAGTCTTTCAAGATTTTGGAGCCATTTGTGGACATAGGAAATACAAACTCCATGTGGAGAAGTCTCGTCACATCCACCATTATCCTGAAAGCAGCTTCCTATATCAAGATCTCATCTGCTCACAGAATAGAGACATGTCTACAAATTAGTGATAACATGTGCATGTGAGATATGCATCTTGCACTCATTCAGTAGCCGTAGATGAATGTTATGCATTCTGTGGGGCTGCAAGAAGCAGGAAAGTCTATAGCTGAGTACAGCCCCGAGGATCTCAGTGGCACACACTGGAAAAGCCAAGTTGCCTGCCTTTTCCTCAGTACTTTCACACAACAGTGCTCTGTTGTCAATAAGAAAAGGTGGGAGATTAAAAAAGAAAGACACGAAAAGAATGAGGATAAACAGGGAGAAGAATGATTGCATGCTAAACAATCTCCAGATAACACAGGGTTAATTTAATTCTATTTTGTGTAATTTTTGGTGAATCCATATCCTCAAGAAAATTTTTAAAAATGTGAATCTGAAGAGCAAGAACAGCTAAAAAATTGCAAAAAAATGGGTTCAGCCTCCTGCCTCTTGACGGCAGAAGGCAGAACTTGGAAAAAATAGCACTTGTTTTCTTGGAAGGCTTCTATTAAGGATACGGGAAAATTGAGGTAATGTGACATTTCCATGGAAAATGAAATTAAGAAGGGGTAGGACTCACTTGTAAACAAGACTTTGTTACAGCTAGCAACAATTAAGAAGGGAACTAATAACTGAGATTAGCTCAACTGGTGAGAGCATGGTGCTAAAAACCTTAAGGTTGTAGTTTTAATCCCCATATGGGCCATTTACTTAAAGATTGGATTTTATGATCCATGTTGTCCCACTAACTCTAAATATTCTGTGATGCTGCAATGCAGTTATAATGAACAATAACTCTAAGCTGCACTGTGCATGTGGGTCTATTGCATCTCCCATTACCCTCTATCCTTGCTACAGATGCTGGCTCAATGCAGAAGGGTTAGAATCAGACACGCTTTCTTCCTACAGCCACAGACCCTTCCTGGGAGAAGTCTGTCATGGAAATTTCAACTCACATTCACACCCTTCCTCAGCAGCACATCTCCATTCTGTTTTCAAAAAACTCTAATTCCAAGGAATTGGACATTGTCATCACAAGTGCCATCACTGATTATATTGTCACTGCCATCTGCCACTGTCATTTTGTGAGGAAGCCTTGCTTTGCTTCCTGGCATTCCATGAGGCAAGGAAGCCTGCAGACCAAACCTGAAAACAGCACAATTTTACAAATAGAGAGCATGAAACTCCTCCAGTAGAATCCTCTCAGCTTTATCTTTACAACCTGCATTCTTAGCTAAAAAAAAAAAAAATAGCAAAACCACCCAACTCTCCCCCGAAACGAACAAACAAACAAAACCCCCTCTACCAAACCAAAACAAAGGCAGAAAATTGAAAGAGGAACTAAAGGATCTTAACATTTTAAAGAAGGAAAACAGAATACACTGTTCCTTTGCAAAGAGTAAAACCAGACAGTCAGGATTCCTCCTTGATATATAGCTGTCAGGATAAAATGTTTTGATGCTGTACATAGCAGATATGATTTCAGGGCATGAACTGTAACAGGATTTGGTAGTCAGCAATTGCTGACCCACTGGTGGCTGTGATTTTCCTGTGAAAGATTAAAGTTCATGTTGCTGTGAAGTGTGCCTGGCACAAGGCCCTAATCACCCTTGGTGCAGCTCAGAACTCATCCTGATGAAGTGTTTTCAGTATCTGCAGTAGCTCTCTCTGTGGCATGGCTGAATTGTCTTCCCATGCTGAAAGATGGTGTCATGCACTTTTATGGGATTGCTGTTACATAAATAGATAAACTCAGGAAGAAAACCAAGCCCATGGATCTTTGCACTGGTAGGAGTGCCATGGCTATTTCATTTTCATAACTGAAACTCCAGAAGTCTACATTAATCCCTCTCTAAGGCACATGCCAAGCATATGTGTGCATAGCCTCTCAGTTTTGAGCAGTGCTCAGATGTAATTACACAGTCTATGCTGACTTTTGTGAAAGTAAATAAAGCAATAGATATAACCCAATTGTCAGAGAATGCAGGACCTGTTCTGTGCTGGCCATGTCTTAAAATTGTGCTGGCCATATCTCAAACTTGTGCTGGCCATATCTCAAATCTGTGCTTAAAACGCCGTGTTTAATCTTTAAGAGTAATTTGTTTTTTACTGTAGAAGTTCCCAACTTGGTCATCTGTGTGAGGTAAAGTGGTGATTACAACACAAAGAAATCCAACTCTATTTGTAGCAGATGCATCCTTAGCAATGTAAGATGTTACTGACTTCAGCCATGTAATTCAGCCAGGCAGGAGAATGCTGGCCTCAGATATCCTTTGTCTCACACTTAATTTATATGGTAATTTACTTATACATGAGAATGAAATACAACTGAGAAGATCATGCAACATGAATTTTGTCAATGTATTTATGACGACGAAAGACCTGTTAGAAATCCAGTTTGGACAACAAAGGTGAGAGATTCTTAAAGTGTTACCTGAACGTGCATTCCTAGGTAATAAAAGTGTGAAGCTACTTGGTATGGAAAGGGAGAATGTGTTAACCCAAAGGTGATCATAGTTCTAAAGGCAAGACTACTTCATGAAGATCTTTTGGAGTCAGCAGTATACAAAAAAAAAATTGTATCCCAGAAATATTAGAACTAACTTCAGATACAACAGCTACATGCAAGCTTCTTGAGCAGATTTTCTCCACTTAATATGTTGAATAATATTTTCATAAAACAGTGATTGGGCATCATTAACTTTCCCTTTGAACATACAAACAGCTTCAGTGATATTTATAATTTCTTGATTTCTCTTCAGGCCAACCACTTTCTGAACTAGAAGCAAACAACCTATAACAAAATGTGTTTGTGTATCAAATGACTAGAACATACGTATTCTTATAAAGTTAAAGTCTTGGTTAACAAATTAACCAAGCCAGAAAGTACATCAACGTGGTTTACAGGATGAACATTACCAACGAAGTGCAAGATCACATAAATAAAATTTGATTTGCTATGAGACCATCAGTAGAAGTAGTACACATCATGACTTCCCTCAGTATCTAGTAAAGCAAGTTTTCAGAAGCCTTAACAAAAGAGATGCCACTTTTGACTTTATATACTAATGTACATTAACTTTAAGACACACAGCTTGATATTTGGAGTAATTATGTAAACAAAATGAAATTTAAGATTCTCTTGTAGGACCGGTCCTATGCCCCTTTTTTCAAAAGATGATTTTTCACTGATGTGTTTACTGCTAATGCAAACAGTAAGCAATACATTTATGATATAAAACTCTGAATAAACATAGAATGTAAGCTGCCTGTATGAGTTTATATTCATCCACAACTTTAATGGAGTTATTTTTGTTTCTTCAAAACAAGATTAGAGAAAAATAAAAACATAAGAAGGGGTTTTTGAGATGGATAAATTTTATCACAGATGAGTCCTCCAGTATCCACCAAGCTGAAGTCTCTCCTTTTCAAAAAACAGTGTGTCCCAGGGACGGAGGGAAGAATCTCCAGCCTCATCTAACTGCCTGTTAATGCAACTTCCATGCCATGTCTTGCATGCAAACTTCCATGTCTTAGTGACTTTAATGTATGACTGAAGGTGGTCAACACGATCAGAACTTATTCGGATAAACGAATGCTGTGATTACATTTTTGTCAGAAATCAGATTTGAAAATCATCCATTGCTACTGGATTGTTTGGCACTGTAAAACAAAGTCCCAAATAGGTTTGATGTAGAAAGGAAAAAGAATCGTAAGTCTCCCTTTCATAATTAATTAAGAGCTTGAAATTGTTGATAACAAATTTCCCTTTCAATTTTTCATTTCCTCCTGCAGATATCTGATGCTATGACACCATTCACAGAAGTCCTTCCTTTTTTTCTCAGATTCTTTTGACACCGGGCCTTTATTGTTTCAAACTAGGGCAATTAATGCAATTTTTCAGTCCGGATGCTACCTCTCCCTCTCAGCATAGGCACACGAAAATACTAAATAAGCATATACAGAAAATTGAATCTGTGAGACAAAAGCAGTAGTGCATCTTCACCACTCCAACAAAATCTTTACCCACTTTCACCCATATGGTTCCAATACCTGGCAATCTGAAGGCAAGTGCCAGAGCAAAACAAGCTGTGGTAGCTGGTCAGATGCAATTTTCTCTCCCTTTATTCAGCAGAAGCTTTCATTATGCATCTATGACAGCACTATGGAGAAAATAATCTTACCAGCTTCTGCTTAAAATTAAGTCCCACTATGTTTCTAAATAGCCTTATATGTCTAAGGTGTACAGAGCTGAAACTTCATTTTTACAATGTTTCCCAGCTATTCTTTATTTACTATGGAAGAAAAAATTCAGAGCTTATCTGGGAATTTAATCAACAGAACTGCAAAACATTTATGATAAGTTTCAGAATACTGAATTTTCCTAAGACAAAACTTAAAGCATTTTTGCCTCTTTCCAAAGTTTACTACCTATTTTTCAATCCATAATGAAGTTTTCAAAAACCTAAGGTGTTTTATTTAATATTAATATGATTAATTTTACCCACTAGATGAAGAGATCTAGCTCTCTCACACAGAAATACACATAATACTATATATTCTATGTGTGTGTGGAACACAGACATGGAACAATCATTTCACAGGAGCAGGAAAAAATTATTGTGCATGAGCAGCCTGGTTTCGAATGCTTTGCCTTCATGCTTGTACAGATTAGCTACAAAGGGCCAGCATGCTCCATTTTCTTTATATTTTTTACATAGAAAACTATACTAATTTCATAGTTTTACGTGTGTGGATTTATAGCTGTTTGGATTTATAGCTGTGTTTCTGTCATGGTTTGACCAGGTGTGAGACAAATTTGATTGGTTAAAAACAGGTAAAGGACAGTTCTATGGACCATTTAGTGTTCATGTGACATCTCTGTGAAACGAATGTTATAAAAAACCCTAGGAAGTGACGCAGACTGGCTCTCACTTCCTCTCTTGCTCCCTTGCTGCCTGCTGACCCACGAGAGGCAGTGGCTCTCCCCCGACCCCTGGGCCAGTGGCCCACAGCCCGGGGGGCTGGCACGGGCAGCTGGCCTCACCCTTCACCGGTCCTGTGCCGTTCTGGACCTGAGAGGAGCTGGTCTGATGCCATCTGGACCAAGGCCAGACAGAGAAGCAGCTAAGCTAGGCCGAGCTGGGAAAGCTGAGAAAAGTCGAGAGAAGCTAAGCAGAGCTGGGCTACGCAGAGAGAGCTGAGTTGGTGAGATCGAATGGCGACCTTGCTTTTAAGATAAGGCAGAGGATCTATGTAGCAGCCAAAAGACTTACTAAAATTTGGATGGCTGCCAGTGCAGAGAAAACAGAATGGGAGAGGAAAGAGCCTTGTGCCCGGGAAAGCAAGCCTCATTACAGTGGGAGCATGTAATTGTTATAAATACTTTTGTAGGCATTTTCTGCAAATATTAACCTCTTCTCTAAGCTAGAGAGAAAGGAAAGCAGTCACGTGAAAGACTAAATATGGAGACCAGCCGCCAAACGGAAGAGAAGACAAGGAGTGGCAGAAAGTCCCAGAGAAGCCAACTTTACCAGCATCGAGATCCATCTTTTTTCTGTGAGCGGTGCTGTGTGATCTGGAGTAATACCAAACTAAATATCTTTTAAAATCACAATTTAGATGTTGGGGAGTTTGAAACTTACAGCCTAAAATAAGAACATTTCTATGTTGTGTGCAGATGAAGCTTGCAGCCTTTGAAGATTATGAGTAAAGCAGGAGCCTGTTGCCTTTGGTGCCTTTAGGCTGGAGTGACTTACTCTTAAAAGGTTTAACCCCAACAGACTTTTCTTGTGACCCACAAACTGTGAAGTGTTTGTGGGAGAGAGGATACACCACTGCAAAACCTGGGCAGGCTGTGGTGTTTCTGGCAGGTTTGGAACCACGCTGAAGATACTTCTTTAGGGAACTGTCTTCCTTGGGATGGATCCCACTACACTACAGAAAGAACTCTGTTCATCCCATGAGGTGGCAGTAAGAACTCTTAATCATAAGATCAGAATCTCATGTTTATGTCCTTTATGTGATCAGTGAGAAAGTTTGGAATGTATAGGAGGAGAATGATATTTGTATATTATGCCTTAATATTTTCATTATTTTTTATTCTTTCTATTCTTAGTAGTTTTAGTGAAATAAATATTTAATCATTTCTCAAGTTTGCAGCCTGTTTTTGCTGTCTCCTCTCCTCTGAAGAATTAAGCGTGGGGATCTGGAAGTTGCCTCCAGGTTAACCCTTGACATTTTCTTATTTCAATAAATTTCTGTTCAGGTGGAATCCATACAGTCTGTGAAAAAGAGGACCCAGGCAGAAATCTGTACCAGGTTATCCAAATCTACTCTAAAACTATTTTAGCTAAGCAAAGACAAGTAGTGTAAAAACCAGCCTTTATCTGGTTGTAATGGTTTTATCTATGTCACATCATGAATGACCTTCTAGAGAAAGAAATTTTAAATCCACTCATCCACGAGGATTTGAAATACAATTTAGTATTTTAACATAGACTTTACCCTTCAAACATTAAAGTTATTTTGATCTATGAGTGAATGTTTCCACTGTATGGCAGTAAACCCAACAATCTTTAAAAGATATCACGGTTCTTAAAGAGGACTTAAAAGTTGAATGATAGGTTCTACATATCTCATAGTAACAAGATACATATCTTTGGGATGAAGCTAATCTATAGTAGTTGTTAGCTAGGAAAAACCAATTTGATTTCATACTCCAAACTTGTGGCAAAGTATGACTGACATATAGAAACTATTTATATCTGAACAAAATTAAGCAAATTCTTATTTGGGAAATGATCCTATTACACTGAATCAGTGGGACACTTCCAGGTACAGCTTTATTTTTCTTTTTTTTTACTAATTGATTTTTTTTAATCTAATTTGTTATCTTCATTATACATGCATATATGAATGCATAACTATGCATACACCCTTCCACACCTTTTTTTAACACTGCTGATATTAGCATAGGTAATCATATAAAAAATTACAGTTCTCAGCCTATGCCCTAGTTTGTACTCTTCATGACCTGACATAATCAATGTACAATATCCAGTTTGCTCAGACAAGAAGAAAATGTAAGAATTGACTATGTTCTACAGCTATACCTGACATCAAGGTCTTAAAATTAATACTGTTAAATTAGCTCAACTACAAATGTGCAGCTAGGGTTTTCAAGGCTAGAAAAACACCACCTATGTATGAAAAGATATATAGAGATATAGATATATAGACATACAGATATTTTAAATTTTTCAATATATTTTTTTCTAATGACAGAAAAAGAAGTTTGTCTATGTTTAATTTGGAAACCTGTATGTTTATTTTTACCTTTTTACTGCATTTTTTTGTCATGCACAAAATAAGGAAAAGGATGTAGAAATTACATTCAACCGCGACAAGAAGGAGGACTTAAAGACCTTGAACAAAATCCCTGTTCATCAATCCCTGAACAAAACAATGGATCGATAGTGGCAGTAATCTGTAAGGCCTATTTTCTTTAATTTTTCTGATGATTCCTAGGAAGAGGGAAAGAGTAAAATGCAATCTGATGGAGCAAATTTTTTTCAAGGAACTACACATTAGTTCCTGGCACTGGAACTTGAACTATATAAAAGGTGACAGAATTCAAGCAACACTGCAGAGACAACACATGAGGAAGAACGGCAAAGGAATATGACCAAGAAATTGAGGGGATGGTTTAGGAATTTAACACCTGACTGAAGCTTCAGAATGTTTTGAATTCCTTCAAAGGTTTCCATATAAACTCCAAAACTCCTTCCGTGTAGGAAAACGTGTTTTACTACTTCTTAGATCTGTGTAAATCTTATATAGCTTGCGAACAGCTATCTGATTTCAGTTTGATTAAGAAGTTCCCAGGAGCTTCCCCACAGAGCCTGGGGAGCTGCTCCATTGATTCCTCTCTAACCTTCATGTGAGACTAAAGCTATGAACAATGCTGAAGCAGCAGGACCTGTAACGCAGGGCTCTGCACATAAGTGTGCTTTGGGAAAGCAGTGACCCCTGCCCAGCCTGCTGGGTCTGGCAGAAGGATCATAATGCTAAACTGTCACATATTATTCAGATCACACAGGACTAAACAGGCAGCCTGGTGGCAGTAACATTAACAATCTAGAGCCAAATCCTATGCTTTTGGATCCGACTTCCTATCACCTTTGATAAGAACAGAGAGTCATAATAGGAAATAGATCCCCAGGAGCTGTGGATTTTTTTGTGGATACTGAAAAGCTTTGGTGGAGGAATTTTCCAACTTCTTGTATTCTGTGAGAAGCTGTTCTTTCCCATAGAAAGCTATGGAAAACAGCGAGTTGCTTTCTTTCAGAAAAACATCTTAACGTGCACCTGTGAGTTGTTATGTAGTATTGTTATTGCATGTCTGGAAAAATATTTTCAATAAGGTGTAGTTGGATCTAACCAACCATCCTGAGAGATGGATGGTCAAGGGACCAATGACCTTGTGGCATTCAGGTGTACTAAGGTATAAAGAGGTCAGCATATTAATAAATAATACCACTTTTGCCACCTTTTTCATGTACTCCTTGGATTGTATTTTGTATTCTTCTCTGCCTGCCTTGATACAACAGCCACACTTTTTCATTGAAACAGGCATATAGAAATGAACGCGCACATTCCCCAACCACACGTGATCTGCTGCTCTCGACAAACAAAAGAAAAGAGACGGATATGCTTGCTAGGAGGCTGCAGGTAGTTCCATTCCGGGTGTTTAAAAGACCTTGGCATTAGATGCAAAGTGAAAATTAAAGTTAAAAAAAGAATTATTCTTTACCCGATCCTTCCAGATGAGCTGCTGTTGACACTGATGATATAGCAACATTCATCAACGTCTTTAGGAGGAAGGAAATCCCCTTACCTCTGCTTTCACAGAGGAGTTTTAATGAAGAGCCACAGACACTACTCCTACCCTGGCATATAAAGCACACATCTAGAGTTAACAGTTGGCTTTTCTGTACTCTGCAGTTTTGAGGTCAGGCTGTTTCTCAGTGGTAGCACAGCAGATATGCATGACAGCAATTTTGTGCAGCAGGCTTGCATGATACCTTCAACTTGTTATGAAGTATTTGGGAAGTAGGTGGTTTGAGATCTGTCATCTATGTAAATGTGAAGTTTCTGGACAAAGAGTCCATTTCATGGTTAACTGCAATTCCAGGAATATACTTCCAGGACTATTTCTTATGGTCAAAGACCCAACTGCTGCACTATCATTACTATTCACATTTAATAGCCAGTAGCGCTGCCTGGGAAATATACCAGAGAAGAATTTCATAGAAGTCTTGAAATGGATGTTCACTCTATCACAAAAACATTAAAATACAATGTTTTCTTACTAATATCTTACTCTAGCATCAATCTAATTTGCAATGTAGATTAGACAGTGGTAATAAAATAAAGGAGAAAGATTGATTTCAAAGCTCAGGATATCCAGTCTTCTCTACTTTGACTTTACTGATAGGCGATATTTGTATAAATAAGTTCACAGATCCGGTAAGATTTAAGCGTAGATAATGAAATGCGCTGATGCCAAACAAACATTTTTTCTAACTGTCAAGTTTTGGTACTCACTAAAATAACCAGAAATCCAGTGTACTATAATGCCATAAAATAAGATAGATTACACTACACTTTAATTTGGAAAACTTCAGTAAGCAGAAGACTTAAACCCTAAGGCAATTCAAGTGCTTTAATGCTATATATTTTATTTGCTGTTGGAAGGGAAAAGAGTGAGTCATCCAAGTTGATATTTTCCACCACAGGCATGTTTAAACTTCAGAGTGAGCAGGTCTCTAACTGAAAGTGTTAAAGAAAACATTTTCTGTTAAAATTTACTGCTAAATTCTAACTAACTAATCCTTATAATGGATTTCCTATGCAAAAAGACAGATATTAGAAGAAAAGCATTTCTGTGTGTTTAGGCTGATATCCTGCATCCTACTTCAGGAAAGATAAAACTCAGTAGAAAATTGTATTTAGTTATCAACACTAAGAAAACTTATGCAGAGAGGTTTTCTAGAGTGACAGCCTGCAGCTGGTGATTGCTAAATGGACTTAAATTCGAAAGCCCACTGCACAGAGGAGTTTAGCTGGTTCTAATTGGTGTGATCAGTCACATCAGATGTATGGTAGACAAGGAAGTTATTTTTCACTCTACAGCTCATAGATGTAAGGAAGCATCAGGCCCTGTCTAACTTAGAAAATTTAACATTGCACTGTTATGAGTGCATTTTAACTGCTTTTGTAAAGGAAGATAGGACCATAATATTTACAACAGGTACTGTGTGTTCTATACCTGTACCTCCATTACAGTTTCTGAACAATTAATGCAGATCTAAACATCATAGGAATGTGCCTATACTTGTGCTAAACAACAGTTGACTACTTTTCTATTTCAGCTGTTGACAATATCCTGGAGGATGCATAATAGCAGATTTAATATACATAGGCAAGTTTTTGCAAACCATGTTTTCATTATCACACTCCCCAATGCAAGACACTTAACACTTTAGGTTTGAATGATTTTTCTCTAATACATCTGATACATGTGCAGTAACACAGCAGTTTATCCCTATTGTCTTTGAAATACTGCTTCTTAGAATTTCTGTTTGGAAACAGAAACCTTAAAACTAAGTACAAAACAAAGTGGACACTTTTTTCACATAATTTCCCTGTCTTTAGAGTGCTCAGTTCCTCCCTCATCTTTGAGAAGGGTAACACAGCCCAAAAGAAACCAGAAGCACCAGGAAAACAAATTTATCTTGGGCAAACAAAGCTTTCATTGCAGTATATCTTGCTTTACAAGTTTCCAGTTACAGTTAATGTTAATATCTATTTTTATTGCTTTTCTCATTCCTTTAAGTACATGTTGTAGAGAAGACTGACAGGTTCCTTTTGGTATTCATTTCTGTGGTGACAGGAGTCATCCAGACTCTGCATTGTTTGTGCACAATTCCTCTGGGAGAGAAGTTACAGGCCAGAAATACAATTCATGTGTGCTGTGCTTTGTGCAGTCCTCTTCACCTGTGGTAAGAAGGCAGGAAGACCTGAGAGGAGTTCTGGTTTGCTGAGGGTTTAGCAGCCTTAAGTAAATTTGCTGATGGAGACTTACCCAGCTCCTCACAATACAACCGTCACATTGCTTCCAAATGTAAATTTTTGAGAACTAGTGAGAGCTTTTGCTCCTAGCAGTGTATTGTTAAGATCACTCTGCCTGCAAATTCATCACGGTGGCTGCTGTTATGCTCACCATCACCTTGACTGAGCTCCCACACCTCAGGAAGAACAGAAAATAATGGGCCTGGGTGTATGCTTAAATGTCAATGCAAGCATTTTTCATGTGTTTTTTCTTCAATGTTAGCACTCTCAATTAAATACCTTTCTGGTAACATGAGATCTCAGGTACAGGTACCAATTTAGTCAATGTACATTATTGCCTAGGTGACTAGAAATAAGCAAAAGCTAAAAATAGTTAGCTAAAAGTAGCTAAAAATAAACAATAAGAACTGAAATAATAAGGCAACAAAGGACATTTCAATGATAAATTCAGGACCAGGCATTGGGCAAGTGCATATTTGGAAATCTTGATAGTTTATATATGTTGGCTAATCTGAATTAAGCATGCCAGCATTTTGTCAGGTTATAAAAGTCAGCCATATTGGTTAAAAAAATATTGTCAGATAATTAATATTTTTTATTCTTTTAGTTTTCCTTATCTATTTTCAATCCATCCAAGAAGCAATTTTCCTTGCCAGGTCTTGAATTTAGATGACATTAACAGGAGATCTAATTCGTTAACATCTTCCATTTCTATCTGCATAATAGCACTTACTGATAGGTTTGTATTGCACTTTACTGTCACGTAAAAATGCATTTATACACACAGTCTGATAATGTAAGAAAGGATCTAGACATAATTAATCCAGGATAGTGTCAGCTATCCACATCATTCTGCATTTGAAGGTAGAAACGAATACACTGTCTTGTAGAACCAAAACCAAACCAAAACCAAACCCCAAACAAAACCAACAGCAAGTTCAACAAAATCACCAGGTAAAAAAGAACATGACTGAAGCAATATACGAGAGTTAAATGCAACTCTAGAGACCTTGCTACAACCTCAAATACTCCCATTTAACTTGTTCTCCCTCATTATTTGCTTATGCTTTTCAAAACTCTTAATTCTCAACATCGTCTTTGCTCTTAAACAGATATGGGCCACATTAATTTCCCAGCTGTCATTCCCATCACCTTTTTGCAGTATCAGCCTTCAGCTGCACCTTTGTTTCCTGTCTTGCTAGGAATTTTTTATCACGCCTGTAAAGATGTTTTTTGTTTTACATGTTCTTGCTTATTTATAAGCCAAATAGCTTAGAATCTGAAACTGAATAATATTCACTTGGATTTTTACATTACTAATTAAAATATCAGTTGAGATGTCAACACAAAACATTTACAGATGTGCTGTTTTGACTCCACTGAGACTCCTCTCAGCGGCCAAATGTTCAAGCTCAAGAAACATAAAGACATGGAGGGATCTACTCCACCACCAGGCAATCCTTCGGCAGGTCAGAAGATTGTTTTCCACACCACTGAGTGGAACTGACAGAAGAAACATACTGGGAGTGTGTCCCACCCACCAGACTATTTGGTATCATAGAAAAGCCTTAATGTCTTGGCATTACTCCACTTGGGATAATAATTAAATATTCATTGAACCAAAGAGAAGGAGACAAGGCCTTTCAGGCTCAGTGGTTAGGGCACTGAGGTGGGAACAAGAGATTCCAGTCTCTGCTTCACTGAATATTTAATTATTTATAAGGCAGAACATCTCCAAAGATAACATTAAGAAAGACCCTCTTAGGAATAGACAACAACCTACAGATAATTGGTGATGAAACCTGGATTCAAGTCTCTTATTAAACAGGGTAAAGATTCAAAGCTCAGCCTTTTATAACCGTCAGAGTACTCTGAACACTAGGCAGTTGAGTAGAACAACCCTAAACTTCAGTATGTCCCCAAAATTTCAGCCTTCTTCCACCTCATCGGAAGGGTCCATGATTTGGGAGTGCTTAGCTGGATGAATTTGCAAAAGATAAGAAGAGCCCTAGCCTTTCATCAGGACTTTGGTGTGGCCTAGTAGCTCCAGCTAGCAAAGAGTGTGGATAGAAATCCCCTTTTCGGCACAAACTTAGGGACTGAACACTTGGGAAGCCGAAGCAAGTACAGAGAGTCTTGCTTAAATTTTACCATGTTGAATCAGTGAGGTGTAAAGCATAACAACATAAGAAGAACTCACATTTTGATATAAATTTGTCTTTTATTCTTGGATGTCATTGCAAGTAAACGTGAGGATTTGTTTCAATGTTTTAAATAAGACATGTAGTTTGGCTTTCAAGTTGGTCTGATGAGTATTTAAGTGAGTTTACATTGTCATTATTATTTTACATAAATCTCTGCAATTTTTTTAAGTGGTTGTTTTCAGCTAAATACTTTGTTTTCTTATATATCCCCTGAAAATATATGAAAATAGTAAAATATTTGATTTTTTTTCTATTCTGAATAATAGATTTAGGAAAGTTTATATCAGCTTCTGGACTTGAATCCTCTAGTCTTTGCAAGCACACTTTAGAAGTAAAGTCATAGAATTTCCTAAAAGGGAGTTTAAACAGCAAACAGAAATTTTTTTTGTCTTTTTTTCCTCTTCACCTTACATAATTCAGGTTTTAACCATTTTCTCTAAAAGCACCTCAGATAGAAACAAGATTCTCATCCCATCAGCACTAAAAAAAAAAAGGTGGTGTTTGCACCGATGCCAATACCCGTGGCATGGTTAAAGTAGAAATCTGCTGTTTGAGCTGATCTTTCTTTTCAACGGTTGGTCTGTTGGACATAGACACAGAAAAAACAGGCATTCCATAGCTGAACAGCTGCACTCGGTACTGACAATTCTAGAAGGAGAATCATGACTAGAGCCCTGGGGACTAGGGGTTCTGCATTCCTGGTGAGGCAACAGATTTCCTCCCTGTGCTTGACTAAATCATCAAGCTCCAGTGAACCAGATTTTTTCCTAAGTATTTCCGCACTACCTCAGGTAGATTGATACCTAATACCTTTAAATAACTCATACATGTTCCTTTATTTCCTGCACTGCTAAGTGGGAATAAGGCTGTCTTTTCCCCACGGAGTGGTGTGAAGCTCAAATCGTTAAAATGTCTAAAATCCTCTGAAAATATCACATTGAAAACTGTGGAGACCAATAAAACCTACTTGTGCCCTTGTTTATTATTTTCTCAGGCATAACAGTCTCTCCAGAAAATGAGTATTTAAAGAATGACCAAGTTCTATTTCAAATGTTTGACCAAACCTTAAAAAAATACCACTTCAGGATACGTGTAACGTTAACAAAGTATCTTAAAAAGACAGTCTGGTTTTTTACTACATATACTGGAAATATGCATCTTGGTTCACTGATGAAAAAGAAAGCCTAGGAGACGCATGTTGCAAAAAGTGAAAAAAAGTCATATTTTGCTAAAGGAGTGCATGTTTTTAGAATAAAAATAGTTATATTCAGTAAAAATCTATGCAACACCTTGTAATCTTTTGTTATTCTGTGAAACAAGAGGACTTTGTGAGAAGAGATTTATGTCCACTTTTATTGTACCACAAGGCTTATACCAAACTAACAGAAAGGTAAGTGTGAATAAATAAAATACTAAAATGGTACTGTCTGTCGTAGTCAGCAGGCAATGATCACTTGTTACCCAAGTCCTGCAATTATGGGATTCAAGAACTACTTATTGTTATTGTAAAAACCAATCGTAAACCGTGACAATCAATGTGGAGGAATTGTAGGTAGCTGCAGCTGTGAAGCTACAGCCACAGCTCCAAAAGAAGAAACAAAGGGTGGAGCAGGCTAGAAGTCCCTTGGCAAAGCAACCTGCCTGCTGATTTTGTCTCTTAGAGAGCAGGTGGTGTTACTCAGCTCTCTCACTGCTACCTGTGTTTTCCTTGTGAGAGCTAATAATATGCTAGAGGTGACCCACAGCAGGTCAGAAGTGACTCCAGTATGCTGGAGGCTTGGTTGGAGTAACAAAGCTAGAAATAAACACATGAGTAAAGATCAGTCAAGTACAAATATATTTTGGAAACAACCACTGTTTTGCATCAGAGTCAACAGGAAAGCTTTAGCCTCTTTGACAAAGAAGATCCAAGAAAGGAAGAATTGTAGCAAAAAGTTGGGTCCAGCTCTCAAAGCAAGGGAGACGAATTTCCAGGGACAGATTCTCAGTCCTGCAAAGGACAGGTTTAAAATTTGAAAGGTAATAAAAGACTATTAGAAATCAAAATATAGTAATAGCCTAGTAAGAGAGTTAGCTCCTAGAGGAAAAGAGAAAACAACTAGAAGACCATATGGGAGATAGGGATAAGACTGGATCATGTTCTGATGTCTCTACATACATCAGGAGTAAAGAAATAACGAGAAGCCATGAGAAACTGAGCATGCAGCCAAAGCCATGACAGCACTGACATTAATGAAATGTGGCAGAACAAACTCGGGTAGAAGCACTGGTATAAGAGTACAAACTATTCACAAAGAACAGAAGGGAAAATTCAATAATATAATTTTTCAGCATATATACTTATTCTGAGCATCAAGAACAGGTCAAAGAGTAAAGGAAAGTGTGAAGAAAGAAGTGCAATATCATAATAGGGTTCTAGCTCTAGTTATCAGTGGGAGACACATAGTAAGTCTAATAATACATCAGTCTAACTCCCAGAAACTCAAATACCCTCTTAGACAAAATTCCTAGGAAATAGTTGGATGAAATGAAAGTATTGAAAAATAAAGAATGATTGAGTAATATCTGAAGGTAGAAGATAATTTGCATGAGTTTAATGAGAAATCAAGTTTCCAAGAAATGGAAACATCAGAAGAGGGATAGTGTCCTACAGAAAAGCAGATTTCAGTAAAGTCTGGAAACTGGTAGGTAGTATCTCTTGACAGATTGCCTAGGGATTCAAGCAGCACTAGCTGTAATTTAGGAATATATAGAGCAGCAAAATGTGACAGCCCCACCCCAAAAAAAAGGGTATGTACTGAGAGTATCTTATAGGTAAGACACTCATAAAGCTTATAAGACCTACAAGGAACTTTTTTACTATTTTAAAATTGGAAAGAACTTAAAATTGCAAGGTAGCCATCAGAGCCGAATCATATGATTTTGCATAAAAATGCAAAATGGAGATAATCTAACTTTCAACTATAAGGACACATTAAAAATAAAAATAAAAAGTTTCACAAATATATTAGAAATGGGAATACTGAAAACAAATTCTTCAGATCATTGAAGATGACTTTCTGACACAAGAGCTGGAGGACCCAACAAGGAAAGGTGTGTTGCTGAACCTTGTACTAACAAACTTGGTTGAAGATGTGAATGTTGGGGGCAGCCGTGGCTGCAGTGACCATGAGATGGTGAAACTTGGGAACCTGCATGGAGGAAGCAAAGCAGGACTAGAATCCTGAACTCCCAGAGAACTAACTTCAATCTCTTCAAAGACCTACTTAGAGGAATTCAATGGTTTAGTACTCTAGAAGGCAAGGGAGTCTGAGAAAGCTGTTCTATATCCAAGCATCACTCACTCCAGGTTCAAGACCAGTAAGCAAGAAATCACACAAAGAGGGCAGGAGACCTGCATGGATGAGCATGTAAATCTGAAACAGAAGAAAGAAATGAATGGGATGTGGAAAAAGGGACTGGCCACATGGGAGGACTAAAGGAACATCATCAGAGTATGCAGGGATGTGACAAGGAGGGCCAAGGTCCACTTGGAATTGAGTCTGGTAAGGGATATCAAGGGCAAGAGGGGCTTCTACAAGTACGTCAGCAGCAAAAGGAATACAAGCGGAAATGTGGTGCCACTGCTGAATGAGATGGATGTCCTGGTGACAGAAGACACAGTGAAGACAGAATTTGCCTTCTTTGCCTCAGTCTTTACCAATGAGGTTGGTCCTCAGGAATCCCAGACGTTGGAGGTAATAGTGGGAGGCTGGAGAGAGGAAAGCTTCCCCTTGGTTGTAGAGGGCTGCATGAAATATCAGCTGAGCAGACTCAACACCCATAAATCCATGGGTCCTTATGGGATACACCCATGGGTGCTGAGGCAGCTGGCAGATGTTGTTGCTAAGCCACTCTCCATCATTTTTGAAAAATCATGAGGAACTGGAGAGGCACTCAATGACTAGAAGACTAGTGTCACTCCCATCTTCAAAAAGGGTGAGAAGGAAACTACTGACCAGTCAGCCTCACCTCCATCCTTGGAAAGGTGGTGGAACAGATCATTCTGGAGGTCATCACCAAGCACATAGAAGAAAAGAAGGTCATTAAGAGTAGTCAGCACGGATTCCCTAAGGATAAATTACATTTGACCAATCCGACAGCCTTCTGTGATGGTATGGCAGGATGGGTCATTGACAGGAGAGCAGTGGATGTTGTCTACCTTGATGTCAGCAAGGCTTTGGACACTGTCTCCCATAACATCCCTTTAGGAAAGCTCAGGAAATGTGGATTAGATGAATGGATAGTGATGAGACCAATGGGATCTTGGGGTGCATTAGGAAGACTGTGGCCAGCAGGTGGAGGGAGGTGACCTCCCCTCTCTACTCAGCCCTAGTGAGGCCACATCCGAAGTGCTGTGTCCAGTCCTGGGCTCCACAGTTCAAGAAAGACAAGGAGTTACCAGAGAGGGTCCGTCAAAGGGTCACAAAGATGATTTGGGGTCTGGAGCATCTCTCTTATTAGGAGGGACTGAGGGAGCTGGGCCTGTTTAGTCTAGAGAAGAGAAGGCTGGGAGGGGATCTCATTAATATGTATAAATATTTCGACGATGGGTGCCAAGAGGATGGCACCAGACTCTTCAGTGGTGTCCAGAGACAGGACAAGGAGCAATGGCCATAAACCAAAACAGAAAAAGTTCCACCTCAATGTAGGGAAGAACTTTACATTGAGGGTGGAAGAGTACTGGAACAGGCTGCCCAAGGAAGTCATGGAGTCTCCCTCCCTGGAGACATTCAAAACCCACCTAGACGCATTCCTGTGTCACCTGCTCTAGGTAACCCTGTCTTGGCAGGAGCACTGAACCACATGATTTAAAGAAGTCCCTTCCAACCATAACAATTCTGTGATTCTGTGAAATAATGGCACGTGATATGTTTTCTGCTCCAGTCCTCACATATATAGTTACACTGTGTGCATTTATTCAATTAGATAAAAGACAGCTATATAATTCTCTCTACCCCTGAAAGGCAGCTGATATTAAAAAAGCTCTCTTTGGAATTTTTTTTTTTTTTGTATTTATAATACACCTTTTCTATTATGAAATTACAAAAAGTATACCTACTGTCTCATAAAATATTTTGGATGTCATTAAATATGGTATGTGGCAATTGGTATGGTAAAGCTGGATGTCCAAATACTGAATTAAGAGACATAATGCAAAATTTTCTGTTCCCTCTGGTTTTACTCTTTTATCTCAAAACTTAATTTTTTCAGTGGTTTACAGTAATTGTAAAATGAATAGTCTTCTATAAAAATCTTTTATTGCTTTTACCAATATTGTGCATGCTACAAAACTTGGATTATAGCGTTTATGTTTGGATTCAGCGAGAGAATATGGATGGGATTCAGAAACACTTCAGTGACTTTGGAGGAAAGTATCACAACTAACAATTATCAGACTGCTTTACAACAAATTGCAAAAATTACCCGAAATCAAGAAATTTTTTGTGTCTATCTAAAGTACAGAAGGTCAAAACTGTTTAATGTATTTTTAATGCAGTAATTGCTGTTCAGACAGTTTTACTACCATGATATTCCCTTCCTGATGGAATTTCTTGGGGGAACACTAGTACAGAAGGATGTGGCTCAAGAAGCAACTTCCCCGAAAAACATACAAAGTCATTTGATACTCATTTTGCTGGCAACCATCAGGACAGATTGATTGAAAACACATCTAGTAAATGGAAAAAAGCCCACTCATTATTGACATACATTGTATTTAATCCATTCTTCCGAAGTCATGTTCCTTCACTTCATGCTCCAGTCACTCTCCCACACAGTAACAGCCACCTTTTGTTTACCACTGGTAAGGGCATGTCTTATTTGTTTAATATCTTCCCAGTATTAACAGATCAAGTTAGTACAATAGCAAATACAAAGGGTGATCCCTTGACTTATCTTTGGCATTAAAAACTGTAATCTTTCGTACGTTAAGCAGCAAGAGATAAGGTTGTTTAAACAGAAATGAAGCCAGGCTGATTTGTAACACTTCACTGTTGCAGGCTGTGCTTGTGTCTTTGCCTTTTTTTTTCCTTCAGGTAACCAACCCTACATACTACTGTCATATTGAAAAGCAGCAGCCTACCTAAGAACTATACTCAAACATTTTCAGCCTTCATACTTAAGTGGATTGGGAATACATAGATATATTTTGCCCAATGATGCATATTCATCATCATGATTCATGTTGCATTGGAAAAGTTTCTCATGGTCAGTGAATTTCCTTAAAAAAGGGGGACAGGCAGAAGGTGGGGGCAGAAAGAAACACACTCTGGCTTAGGGAAGTTAATTTTCTTCTTTGCTGCAAAAATGTTCTAGATAGTATTATTTTCCTATTCCATGTCAGAGTAAAACCAAGATATTTGAAACAATATGAAAGATGCATATGAAAATCTTTACTAGAGGTACAAAGTGATAAAGAGAAGCCTGATGATTGGGGATCTTATTTGGGATGCAAAAGACCCAGTTTTAAGCCCTTGGTATGCATTATGTACTGGCATGACGGTCTGGTCTCCTGTTTCCCCAGCGACTGTTCTAACTTCTAAACTGATCTGACAAGTTGTGACTGAATTTATCCTGTGGAGTTCTAATTGTATAAATAATTGAATGCTTTTTGGAGCAGAGATTTGAACCTCATTCTTCCCAAATGAGTACTCTTAACTGCTGGGTGGTACAGTTCTTCCTCTCACTACTTTTCTCTGGTTCAATGAATATTCAATATTTTATATAAAGTGGAGCTGTTCCAAGAAGAAGAACAGAAGAACAAACTGTATTTTCTTTTAACTCGTCTCTTTACTGTGACTAGCTGCTACACAGTCATGTGTTCCCATTAAAAACGTCTGGCTCAGCACCATGCAGTCTGTCAGATTCCCTTCGGCCTCTTTTGAATGGCCTTCTTTTCTCACTGGTCTTATAGTGCATCCTATCTTATTATTTGGTCAGTAAATTTTTAACATTCTGCTCCCTAACTTTTCAAAATACCCCCAATTTTTTGTGAAGTTTTCATTTTCACTGGCAAATTTATCATAACTTTCATTGTGATCAAATTTTATTTCCATTAGTTTGTCTGCTGTTGGCATACAAAGCACTGTGGAAAGGAACAAGTGATAAACTTCAATTGAACAAAAGAACCGAGGGGAAAACAAAGGCAACAAAAGCTAATATGACATTTCAAAGTGCAATGAACATAAAGACTAGAATCCTCCTGTCTTTGGGATTATTTGTCACAGAAAAACTCTTAGGAGGACTTTTGAAGCAGCAAGAATAGATGCATCTTTACTGCTATCTTAAAAAGTAGAAAGTTATAAAAAATAATACTATAAAAATATAATAAAGGAATAATATTTATTCCTGGAAAAGAAGACCACAAAGAAAGACTGAAACTTTTCCCATTTAAAATAGAAGGACATTTTGAGGTGAAAAAAAATTCAGGAAGACAGCATTGAAATATGGAAAAGAAATGATCAGTATGTCCTGTGGCTAAAGTGTAGCTCAAAGGAATTTATAATTCTCTTAAGCTGCCTTTAACGAAAGTCTTTAGTAGAAAAGTGTTAAGTATAGTCTTTGAGGTTATAACGTACCTAAGAAAAAGACAGATTAGTGAGTCTTTTTGCTGTTTTGTATAAAAAAAAATAAAATAAAAAAGTCACAGTTGCAATAATATCTCAAGAGAAAACTCAGAGAGCGAAGAACACTATCAACAGGTTGGAACTCTATGCACTTTTTCAGTTCACAGTTTAAAACAATTTTATATTTCCTTTAAATTCAGCTAGCACTAGCTTCAAGAAAAAGTCTTTAAGGAGCAAGTCTTGTGTACTCATGAAATTTGATCAGCCCAACAGTTTGTCATTCTGTGTGACAGTTGTCTGAAACATGCAAATCATTCCAAATTCTGGTGTATGGACATATCATACCATGTGAAGTCTGGTAGTTAGTATTTCTTAGAGCTGGATACGCTATTCACTGAGGTTTTAAAAACTTATATTTCGAGGCATTCTGTTTATGCTGTTGCAGCTGTAGTCTTCGCACACATACATCTGATTTTCCCACTTCTTTTTTAGTTTGTCTGTAACATTTTGAAATGCCTGGGTTTACCAGTCCCAGTTGTAGGAATCCAGACCTTTATTTGCTTGATGATGATCCTAAATGCCAGAGGGAGTCTGAGTCAGTCTTCCTCAATATGTGGTTGCAATAAGTACTGGATGTGAAAAAAAAAAAAAAAGGTTAAATGTCATACTACTGAATGACTGAAATCTTCCTCATTCAGAAAATTTAAACATTAAGACACCAGGTATTTAGGCAGAATTTTGCCTCACTCCAGAGTGAAGGCTCACCTGAAGTTATTCTCCAATCCCAAAGAAAGGAGCAGCTTGTGGAGTCTTTTTCCTGAAATATCCATCTAATACAGTTCAACTTGTAGGAATGAGGGGATAAGAAAATACTTTGTAATTCTTGACTGCTCCCAACTGGCACATTCTTCTTTTCTGCCTTTCTTACTATGCTATTTCCCAATGCACTTTAGTACAGAAACCCATCAGATCCAGACAAAGACAGTTGTGGTTTTGGTCAGTGAGTTGACCCAAACCATAACACTCCCACCCATCACTGCTTTCTACGATCATCATTTCCAGCAAATTAAAGTTCTAAATTTGGTCTGAAGAATAAAAGGCAAGTTTAATGGTCCTACAGAATATTATCAGAAGCCATTGTTCACTATTTTCTTGTGTTTCAAGCGAAGTCTTAATTATGGTATCACAAGGCATTATGCCAAGAATGCCATTTTGTTTGAGCAATCCCATTATCCACTTTTTCGTCTTTTGTGATTCAGCTAGATTATATTTTTTCAATTATGTTTCCATTTCCACTTTACATCCAGCAGTGATGTAATTCTATTTCTACTCTTTTCCATTACCATTTCTTGGTAAATGGATTAGTTTGAATATTGTTTTCTGTTTACATTTCAGAATTAGCAAAAGAAATACTGTAGTGAATAAAGAATTTTTAAGTAAAACCCACTTTCCTTTGGAATATTATACATCATTTCACTGTTTTTTGGCTGTTTAGGTTGTAGTAAACCTAGAATGTTTCTAAGGAAAACATAAGGAATAGTTAAAAGTCTTTTCTCCTACTGAAGCTGTGCCTAAATTTTGTCTGATAGTTGGTAGCAGAGTAAGTGGACTTAGTTGTTATCATGTAATGTATTGACGATGCTTTTATACTTCAGATCAAATCAGTGCAGCTGAACAATATCCTTCTTGGTAGAGATCCAGGACTGAAGCATACAGGCTTGAAAGGCACAGATAGAAAAACTGTCAGAACAATGTTAGCCTGAGAAATGGCCAGGGCCTGTCATTCTAAGTATTAAAACTGACAAGACTACAGATGTATAACACATATTTACTCCATCAGACTATACGGTTTTTCCCTCCCTTTCATCACCTGCTTTGTTGTGACTCTTCAGGATGAGACAGCACACAAAACCTCTCCATCTAGGAGTGGCAAGGACACAACACAAGACACATCCAGAGAAGCATCTTTGATTTGTTCTTTCAGGGCAAATCTCAGTTGTATCAGTGGAGTAGGAGGAGCTGACACCATTCCCTGTCACAGCCGGACAGCTTCAGGGAAGGAGAACAACAGAGTGCACATTTCGCCACTGAGAACTCAATGGTCATAGTTGCAAGAAAGATAACTCCTTCTGGTACCTACTGACTTCTGTCGAAAACTCCCCATAATAGTAATATTTTCCCTTAAAATTTCAATTTAAATGTTACTTCATTTGCAGTAACTTATCTTTTTTATGGGATGAAAGCATTAAATTTTTTTTCCTGAAGAGACTCTATTTACTTTTCCATATCACTTTATTTTTAAAAGACTGTGCATTATGTGCAGGCTCATCCTTTTTTCAGTGTAAAGCGAGATCAGAAAAATTCCAAACTCCTTTTTATTATTTCACATTTTATCTTTTTCTTTACTTAAAGCAATAAGGACTATAAAAATATATTCTTCCTGCGAATGTATATACATGTTTTCAGATTTCAAAGGCTGAGATGTGGTCTGGCATTTTTGAATGATGCATAACATGACAGGACGTAGACTGTAATTGCTGTGTTGTAACAGACAAACTATTTGGCTGGTGAAAATGCTACTTCCTCTCTTATAAAGTCTGCTGCTGCTTTATACTACAGGCTACATTCTGAGGAGAGGAACTGTTCAGCTTCTAGGAGCAGACAATCATATATTCTTCTAAACTGTTAATTAAAATACAAACACAATGGCTTTGGAATCAGATTTAGCCTGCGTTATTGGTTCTGAGTTTTGAAATGGAGATTGTTGTGGGCAGCTGCAGGCTGCACACAAAAAGTTAAGACATAAAAGACTAATTTCTTCTCATCACATGGAAGTGCAAATTACCCCCTTTGTGATGAACCAAACAAACTGCTTAAACTCTAGAATATCACTGTAGAATTACACCAACCTACTGGGATAATTTCAGCGTTGGAGAATCAGCAGTATACCTGGGTCTCCAGTAAAGGCAAAGCAATGAATAAAAATAAAACAGAAGCTAGTAATATGTAAGGCTTTTCTCCCAAAAACACTGAAACGTTATCATTTAAAACAGTATTATGTACTTTCCTCTATCTGCTTAGTGGTTGAAATGCATGTGTGAGTTTTTTGTATAGAACCGAGCTGCTGTTTTCATATTACTGTTGAGATTACCCTTGTGACATTCAAACCCATGATTTTTCCTTATTTTTCCAATATTCTAAGAAGGATCGTTTTTAAAGCTTATATAAAGACAACCCATTTAATCATATAGCTGGCCGAGGAGACAAGTAACTAATGCAAGCAAGAAAAAAATAATCCCTGCAAATACTTATTTGAGCTCTTAAATGAAATAAATCACTGACTTTGTTTTTCTTCCTTTTTGCATCCTTGTTGTGCTTACTTTCCAGTAGCTATGGGTGAAATATTTGTCATGAATATTCACCATGATATTAAATTTAAGTGGCAATATATTCATTAAAAGTATGTTTCAAATTTATGTTTATTATATTCAACAACAGAATGCAATGGAGAAAAAGCTGCACAGTCAGCCACAGCAGCCTTAATTTAGAATATTCAAAAGCAACTTTGAAGTAAATTTTAGACCTTGAATAGAGTAAAATGTCAAACACATCCATAGCCATGACTGCTTACAAGGAAAAGAGGTTAAACACATTATTTGTGTGCAAACCAAAATTTTCAAATTTTTAAAATTTATAAGGTACCCTCTGTTATGGAACACTCTGCAGTCTTGAAAGCAAGTCTGTCACCTTGTTTTTAATTCCAATGAATACAGAAATCACTGTCTTGTGTGATCATCTGTGCAATGGCTCTAAACCTGTTATTGTTTCTGTGCAATCTCTAGAGTGGTACTACATGTATGAAAGTGGGCACTGTGCATGTTAGATGTCCCATGGAATGCAGACTAGCCAGGGATAGTGCTGGTCTTCTAATTGCCCTTGTTGTATCTGCCAGGCCTGTGCAAGTTCCTAAAAAGCCCCATGTCATTAAGGACATTGCTGGACCCCTATGTATGGATAACCACGGTAGAATCCTGAATAATCTAATGCTAAAGGATGTGAAAGATGCTCCATTCCTCATATATTGAACAACATTTTTTCTGACATGAACATCGTTACCACACAAAGCTAGTGCTGCAAATGGTTCTTCTACATTAGCACCAACAATATTTACTGCACAGAAGAATTCCTGCAACACAGTATAAGAATTCTCCAGAGAGCAGGCCTTACAAGGACTTTACCACATAGCACAGTAAAGTCCTTTTGTGGAACAACTACTTAGCAAAGTTGGCACAGACTAAACATTTCCATTTTTTGTCTGAACATGCCTTAGAAGGAATGATTTCTAAGTCATGCAGCAATTAGTTAAGGCATGTGGGTGCAGATGTACTTCTGCAGCTCTGAATGCTGCATGTTGTTACGAGCTCTTCTATATTTCAGTTCACTCTCACACTAACCCGAAATACTTATGTTCAGTTGTAAGAAGACTGAAAACATTTTTCTTTTAAACCTAGCATTTAGAGGTCAATATAATAGAAATCTCAATCATGCATTTTAAAATGAAAATCTAAAGACTGAAGACAGGAAGGAATTTGGCCTTTATTTCTCTAAGAATTATTAGAGAAGTTGCTTAATTATTAACTTATTAAAAATTAATCTGTGCATATAAACTGTCTTTTGTTGTTGAAGGAAATGTAATACACAGAAACATAGTTAATGTCCTATTGCAATGAGGTGGAAGAAAACAAAAAAAAGCATGAGAAGAAAGCATACATTAAAGTTGAACCATGAATCAGAAAGAGTGTATAGATAACTCCTGACTATTTAACAAAGCTCCACACACAGGACCCTTTCTTCAGAGACCTCTGAGCCCTAGTCACACATGATTGACTGTATTTCTTGAGGTAGCACAGGTCTGTACATACCAGCCTCCATCAGAGCAACAAGTCACACACACACACACAAGGACACAAGGTAAAGACGCTGCAGGCAGAAGGGCCTGGATCGATAGGCAACACAAACTATCCCTCTTTGCAATCAAGATGAAACTGCCGTGAATTGCTTTCACATTGCACGTGAAATGATTCAGCTAACCATGGCTGAGTCAACCAGAAAGATATGGAAGTGGTAAAAGACACGAGGCGAAAGGCAAAGGGCAAAAGTAGAATGCAATGGGTAAGATAAGCGAGATCAACCAGCAAGAGGAATCTCAGGGAGGACCCGGCTGAGGGAGGCAGCCAAGCAGTAAGTGGAAGTGAATTTCCCAGGACAGAGCTCTAAGGCCTACTGATAACTTCTACTCCAGGAGAATAATCTAATGCTAATTCTGTTTCTTTGCGGCAAGAGAGAGAGGGTAGTACTTTTGTGCAACCACAGAAAATGCTGATTGAGTAACAAACTTAGGTTGGCATGGATCTCTGGAGATCAGCTAGTCCAAATGCCTCTTCAATAGGGACGAAGTGTGGAATCAGATGGTGTTCTCGTGTCTAATTGCTCTAACTGGGAAGAACTAACTTCTCTTTATATCCAGCAAGACTTTCCCTTAATATAAATTGTGACTATTGCCTCATGCTCTTTTGCTGTGCAGCTCTGAGAAGAGTCAGGCTCTGCCTTACTTCTACCCTCACTTTAGGTTGTGGAAGATTGGTGCTGGATGTCCTTCCTGTTCTCCAGGCTAAACAACTCCTGTTCCTCCAGCCTCTTCCCATGCCACATGTAGCAGCCTCCTAACCATCCTTCTGGTCATCTGACAGAATCTTTTCAATTTGTCTGCATGTGCTGTACAAGGGGCCCAGTATTTCAGGAGACTTATGTGTCTAGTTTAGAGGGAAATATTTTCCACCAACCTGGTGGCTGCATTCTTGCTTATGCAGTCTTGCCCTCCCATGTATCATTTTTTTTCTCAGTTTTGGTTACATCTACACAATCACAGACATTTTCCTCTGTCCCAATATCCAGATCTATTATCTCTTGCTGATGAAGATGTTCAATAGTATCAGCTCCAACACTGCCTTCTGAGTAACGCCACTTGTAATTGGCTGCCTGTTAAAAAGGATGAATTAGGAAAAATTTTACCTCATAGTACTGGAACCTAATTCTTATTATATTTAATCTTTTTTCATCACCTTCTGAAGCCTTCTGATCTGCTGTCCATCTTTTATTTCTTTTAGTGTTTCTGCCCCTTCAAGGCTTTGTTTTAGCTTCCACATTATAGCAGATATCTAAAAACCTCCACGACCTGAAAGAGCTGGTCCTATTCACTGGTTAAGCAGTTGTTGTAACAAGGAGTCACACTGTTACACACTACAGGAGGACTTAATTACACTCATATTACCAAGTTACGTGAAAGTGAAGGCATTATCTTGAAAATAAATCTGGAGCTGATGCTTTCTGAAGTACTAATGGAGCTGAAAGCTTTTCATCTAGAAGCACAGTCATAGAATAGTTTGCACTGGAAGTGACCTCAAAGACCATGTTTCTCCAAGCTCCTTGTCATGGGCAGGGACATCTTCCATTAGCCCAGGTTGCTCAAAGTTCCATCCAACCTGGCCTTGAACAGTTGCAGGGAGGGGGCATTCACAACCTCCCTGGGCAACCAGTTCCAGTGTCTCACCACCCTCACACTGAAGAATATATTCCATATATCTAATCTAAATCTAGCTTCTTTCCACTTAAAAACATTATTCTTCATTCTATCACTGCACTCTGTGATCAAGAGTCCCTCCCCATCTTTTCTGTATGTCCCCTTTAGGTACTGGAAAGCGTTCCAAGTTCTCCCTGAGCCTTCTCTTCTCCAGGCTAAACTACCCCAAATTTCTTTGCCTGTCCTCCAAGAGGAGATGTTAGAAGCTTTATTTTATTCCAAAACAAGACAGAGAGGCATTTGTCAGTATAATGCCAGCTGAGAAAATTTTGTTAAGAAGGACATTCGTGTTGGGAGAGCATGAACAGCAAGGAAGTATATGGTTGAAAGTTTTGATTCAGTTTACCACTGCATGCATCTATTTCAAGAATTGTTGTTAAGAACAACATAAGTGTTGTACTGACATGACAAGAACTTCCAGATTTTCCAAGATCCTTTTTTATTTCTAATTATACATAACCTGGATTCAGACAACTTCCTTTGCTTTTTTTAAGGAATAGCTTAGTTTGCCATAAGACTGAGGGGGATGGATCAAGGGGGAGGATAAGAAAGAAATGAAAGTTGTTGTTCTGGTCCCTGAACTAAATTAGTTGGCATAAAATGAAACCAAGTCTTAACAGCCTTTTCCTGAGGCCTGATCCTTTTGTCTTTCGCATTTAAGCCTCTCATCATGAGCAGATGCAGAGAAGAGAGTTAAAGACCTGCTACAAAAATTCAGAACTAATCCTCCCTTTAAGTTTCATGCCAGGAGCAAGTAATATTATATGCAAATCTGCTCACAGCGGAAAATAGAGGAAAGCTGGATCTCCAAGAAATTTCACAGACATAAAGTGACAAAGAACATTTGGAAAACACATGTTTGTCAGTGCAAGAAACTGATATCCTGAAAGTGCTCGTAGCGACAAGGATTAACAGAGGTTCTAGTCCATATGTAGGAAATTTTCATAATACAAGCGGCCAGTTCCACCTACATGTGTTACAAAAAGAAAATGGAACTTAAAAAACATTTTAAAAATATGCATTTCCAAAGAATAATTATAAATTATTACAATTTCAATTGTAATAACTTTGTACTGTTACATATCTCTAATTTGGACACAGGTACAACACAGACCTCACTCTCTAATTTATCACAAGCAATTTGCAGCAAATGTGGGACCAAACTGTTTCTTGAGGTATAGGAATGGCAGTTTGGAGCAATGTGGCCTATTGACATTTTCACAACCACATTCTAATGCTTGCATCAAGGATTTACGTTGGCCAATACTAGAATCAAAAATCTAATTCCCCTCTACTAGAATTGAATGGATCCTTTTGACTTGAGTTTCAAAATAGTTTTCTCAGTTTTACAAAACTTAGAATGAATTCACAAAAAAAAAAAAAAAAAAAAAAGAAAAAGAGAAAGAGACAGGAGGGTAAAAATAAGGATAAGAATAAAAATTATTTTAACACCTAACTAGACCAGAAAATCAGGCAACATTTTCTCCTAATGATAATGACATGTGAAACTAAGGTTCAAACTGTTATAACAATCCATCACTTCATTAATATATTTTAGAAAAGCTCTTCTGGTAGGCAAGAACTACAACGATGCAGTGATTTCAACTATCTATGTAGTTTTGAGAAAGCAGGGCTAGTGGGAATGATAAATTGAGAGATTTTATGGTCAAAAGAAATATCTGTGATTCTTTCCTGTGGCTTATGACTCTGTTTGCCTCTTAGGTGAGTATATCTGGAATATCCTTAGAACATTACCCAACTCTCTGGAATGCTAAGCACAAGAACCAGCACTGCTATTTTGGAGCAAGGAAGGAAACTAGGGAGAAGAGAAGGAAGGGATGGGGCCACAATTCAGCTGCCATCAAACAGTCTGGTTGTGCTTAAGCAAGTGCAACCTACATTTTATAGAATGCAGCATTCAGAATGCAGCTTTCTTAAAGTATTATGTTGTGATTTCACGACAGACAGCAGCCAAGCCCTGAGTAGCTGTTTGCTCACTCCTTCACCTGCAGGATCAGGGAGAGAATCAAAAGGGTAAAATCTGGAAAAATAACGAGTCGAGGTCAAGATAGTTTAATAGGGAAATCAAAAGCCCCTCACATAAGCAAAGAAAACCAAGGAATTAATCCACTGCTTCCAGTGGGCAGGCAGGTGTTCAGCCATCTCCAGGAGACCAGGGCCCTATCGTGGGTAACAGTGACTTGGGAAGGAAAACACCATCACTCCAAATGTCCCTCTCTTCTTCCTTCTTCCCCCACTTTATATCCTGAGCATGATGCCACATGGCCCAGAGTATGCCTTTGGTCTGTTGAGGTCACCTCTCCTGGCTGTGTCTCCTCCCAATCTCCCAGGCACCCCCCAGTCTCCTCACCAGTGTGGCAGTACGAAAAGCAGAAAAGGCCTTGGCTTTGTGCAAGCCCTGCTCAGCAGTAACAAAAGCACTTCTATATTATCAACTCTGTGTTCAGCACAAACCCAAAATACAGCCACTGTGAAGAAAAGTAACTTTACTGCGGACAAAACCAGTACATTGTACAATAACAAATTTAACAGCATATATCATCATCTAGATTTGCTATCTGACAGCAATTTAACCCTTTATGGCTCACTCAGTTTCTTCATTCTTCATGGTATCATCACAAATCACTTAGACAAGCTGGGGCGACCTGGCCCTGTGGACGCATGCACCGATAAACCCACTACAGTCTGAGACTCTTTCTTGCTTATAAGACAGTCTCATGTCTTCCCACACAAAATGCTCCCTTCAGATCCTACCAGCACTACAAGGCCAGTAGGCCAGTTTTGAGTTTAATAACATCGGTGAAGCCGCCCTACATAAATTCCTCTGTTTTTTACATTTCTGCTGGTGTGGGTCACCCAGCAACAACTCTGCTTCTGGGTTCTCGGAGAGATCCTCAGTCTTTCACCTTTTTGGATCTGACTAGGTTGTCCACATATGTAGCCCCGTCACAGCAGACAACCATGAATAGGAAGCAAAGCCCACTCTCTTTGCGCTAACGGTGAGTAAGACACCATTCAGAAGATATTTCAGCTGCAAAGGTAATCTCTTAATAAACTACCTACAGGTTAGAAAATTAAGTTAACAAGTGCTGTAGTTACTTATTTAAGGCTTGCCACTCAGCTGATTCAGCTTTCTCTATAAATATTAAAATTCAGCTCCCATATAAGGTACCATACACATGTAAAAGGTGGAGAACAACCACTATCTTAACAGATATCCATAAGATTTAGCACACACAGCCCAATACGAAATTTTTTTTTTTTCAGGATTCAAAGAGTTAAAATAGCTGTATAAATTAACAAAAGAATTTTTAGTCATGTATGCCACACAGGACATGACTCTTCTGTATTATTACATAAGGTCTGTATTTAGTTCAGAGCCAAGAAGAGAAGCCTCTCACAGCAACAGCTTTGAGATCACTCTGGTAATGTGCTGACTGCACAGGGCTTAGTGAATCTACTTCTTCCCCTTTAGAATGGTGATGACTCAAAATGCTAAATTATCAACAACATGAAAGAAAACTAGGGCCACTGGCACGTACACCCAAAGCTTTCCACACTATCAGTCAGATTATCCTGACCAAGGGTGGGAGATACTTCTACTAAAGAAAAACATGTTTGTCAGAACTGGAAAGCATGACACCTACCTCCTGCTCCAGCTCAAATGTTAGTTTACTTGCTCAAGGAGACTTAAGGTGATGCAAGTAAGCCTAGGAACCAAAAGGAAAAGACAGAGGAAGAAGGAAGGAAGGAAGGAAGGAAGGAAGGAAGGAAGGAAGGAAGGAAGGAAGGAAGGAGGGAAGGAAGGAAGGAAGGAAGGAGGGAAGGAAGGAAGGAAGGAAGGAAGGAAGGAAGGAAGGAAAAGACAGGGGAGAGAGAGAAAGAGGAAAGGAGAAAAAGAGAAAGAGAAGAAAGAAAGAGAGGCAGGCAGCAAGGAAGGAAAAGAAATTTAATGGATGTCTATGATATTGACAGAAATTTAGAGTGATCAAATATGGTTTAATAATTTGCTCCAGGCAGTCATTATTTCTACGTAAGATTTTCCTCAACTGGAGGATTTATGTTGGGAGAGGTCTGCTGTGTAGCGTCGCAGCACTGTCTGCTGTGTAGTCTGGGTCATATAATGGGGAAGAGACAGCAGTACCTTGAAACACCACCATCCCTACAGCACAGACTGCTACTACTACATCCCTCTGTTACTTCGAACTCCTTGAACTATACTAAATAGTAAATCTCTGCACAGAGTGTCATCAGTTCAGGGTGTTACATAACATAGAATTTAAACAGCTTTATTCTTCTGTGCATGATTTGGAATTTCTGTTTCTAAAAGAAGTTCTGTAGGAGTTAGATAGAAATTGTGATTATTTAAGAAGCCTGTGGACACAGGAGTGAAAGATAACACAAGTTGAAGTACAGTGTCATTTCTCTTTTTTGATGTTGCTGGTAAAGAAAGCATGATTATTAATAGATCTTTCAAAAAATGTCTGTAAGTCTGACCTCTTGTTAAACAGCCTCCCTCTTAGCCAGTTTTGGGTTAAGGGATAATCAATGGTTACTGGAATAGTTCGGGACCTTCTCTAAGCCACATAGGATTTCTTGTCAATAGTGAAGAGGAGAAAGAGAAGAGCCACCAGACCCATTCTCAATACATCCCCTCTGACTGCAGCTGAAGTTTTTAGCAGTAAAGAGCAGTTCTGGCAGCTCTGGACATAAGCTTTTCCCTAAGAGACAGGGAAAAGAAACAGGAGACAGGTTTTTTTATTGCTCAGAGAGCTGAGTGGAATAGCCATTACACAGTTCTCTTCTCACTCACGAGTGTGAGAAAGCCAGCACTTAACCATTCCCTCTGACACATAAGCACCTCCCTCTTACATAATATACACTTATAACATTAATGAACTGTTTAATTTAAAACTAATTGATTCTTGTCCTCTGTTAACCCTGGGGACTATCAAATGACAAACTCGGCCTGACCTTTTTACAAAACCTGGTTTCTTATTTGCTACAACAAGAGGAAAAGGTTATGTTAGTTTGGAAGCACTCCATGATTATGTGTGGAACAGCTCTGGCAGCAACCTATTCCTTATTTGGTCACTCATTTTTGGCCACCCCTTGGCGAACTGTGGAAGGGGATTAATTTCCCCAACTATAAATGCCTACAGTGTAGCCACCTACATCAGAGCTAGTCATCTGGACTCCCTGTGCAGTGGGAGGAAAGAAACAGGGACTTGTAAAATGCAATGTCTTGCTTGTTTTAGACATCTCTCTTAGAATGAGATGAATCACTCTCTGCATGCATTTATTTTTCTTCATTTGCTAGAAGAGCTGTGAGATCTCAAAGACAACCACACTGCAGATTTCTGAAGATGAAGTGAATCCCATCCATCTATTGTTACGACAGACTCCTTTATACACAGCATGCTGTGCTATAATCTTTTTTTATGTCATACCAATGTAATATTTTTAAGTGCTCCTGAAGTTTATAAATTGTAAATTTTTTTTGACAATGTGTTTAAACGTAGTTAACATACTGAAATGTTGTGCAAACTGTGTGAGGAAATCAGTGTTCCCTTCTACACTTGGAACAATTGTAATCCTTCAGCTAGGCAAGTATAGTTTAAGCAATACAGCCAGCTCAGGATATATGCAATTATCTCAATATAAAGAGCTCATGTCTTTTATTCTAGACCATTAATGGGAACAACAATCATATATTGAAATAAGGCATTTTTATACTAGGAAAATTGTAGTCATTCTACGGAATTTACTGGCTATGTATTACATATATTTATATATATGTTATTATACTATGTATATTAAAACTACCAGACTCTCCTGGTGTTACACGTTTGTGTAGCTCAGGCCTTAGGAGAAACATATTTTAACAGCACCCTTGAAAATTTCATACCTCTGAACTTCCCTAACTTTAGGTGTTGATGTAGAGGTCTATCTTCAAGTTAGCAGGCTTCCTTTGTAGTCAACAGACTGGGATGTATTTTAACATTTTAAGGGACAATTCATCTGACTTACTTTACACATGTACTTTAAGAAAAACCGAATCACGCATTGAAAATGTCTGTTTCTTTTCATTGAGTGTAGTCTCACAAAAACTAACAGAGGTGTGCGTTTCTATCTCATATATGTCTGATTTTTGGCAAATGAATTCCACCTCACTGTTTTCCACAATCCTTGTCTTTTTGACCTTGTCGCTGTTCATGAAACATGACCACTGGGATAACTCGCACAGGCATACCCATATCATTACTTTAGGGGGACTGCTTCTGGCACAATTCTGACTCATGCCAAACAGCAGTCTTCCAAAGAGATGAGAACCAAGCACTATTCTCCAAAGGCTGTTCGAATGCAGCAACCTTATTTTGAAGCCTAAGGGATTTTAAGCCTATGGATGTGAGCCATGTTACGCCTGCAGCTTTGGGGCTAGAGAGCTCTTCCTTTGGGTACTTGGGTAACAAGGCCATTATGTCATCAGGGCACAAGTTGGAGAGCTACTTTCAGTCAAGTTCAATATCTAATCTCTTCACCAAAGATGAAAGTTACTGCATGCCAGTGTGTTCACTGCAGTCAATACGAATGAATGAGCTCAACTTTTACAATGTGGAGAATATGGCCTGTGACAAGCTTTTAGTTTATGGCATTCATAAGTGCCTTTTATGATGCATGATGAAATGCATTATCAGATTTTAAGTAATCATGTTTCAAAAACATCATTATGCCTGGGACTAACATAACAACTATGATTATTTCTTTTATTGCTGATATTTCTAAAAGAAAATGGGAAACTTCTGTGTGGTAACATTGTTCTGTGCTGGTTTTCTAATTGCAGCCTGAGAAGACCTGCACAAACATGTATTGATTGTCACCTGTTCTTACAAAACATAAAAGCTCTGTCATCTTCTGTTCCCACTTTTTACATTTAGAGTTGTAAAGGGCTCTACCATGGAGTAAGGCCTGCCCCACACCTGTACCTGACTTTATACCTCAAGAGCTAAACACAGGGATACAGACTTCCTGGCAAGCAGCCCCAATATTTGGGACCATCTTTGCTGGTACAAGTGCTGAGTCCTCCAATAGGTGAGTTTTCAAATACAAAAATTCAGACTATGAATATATCTAGAAATTACTTTTTTTGAGACGAAACATTAAATGCTAGAGAATACATGACTGTGCACTTATTAAGAAAGAGGTAATAAAGTAGAGCCATCTGCAATCTCTAGTTTTCCTGGTACAACTGGGCTTGTTAATTCCTCCACACTTACAGGCCAACAAAAGCCGTTACAAATTTTTATAGCTATGAGAACCCATTACAGAAAACAAATCAGCTGCCCTAACTGTGCAAAATTAGAAGTGGTGTAGCTCTGCCTTAGCACTAACTTGGAATGGAAAGAATAATTTGCTGTTTAATCTCTTTTTCCAAAAGCTATTAGTGACATTATTGTAAACTCTTCACATGAACATCAAATTCCTAAAACAGAAACTTCTTGTACTGTGTAGGATGCCTACACCAGTGAGACTCGGGCTTCCATCCTTTAGGCCATAGCATATACAGAACTTTGAAAGAAAACCCCAAATCTGTCAAACATTGTGCAAATATCAGTTAATTTCTTTAGCAATCCTATTTATTCTCCAGGTTCTCTAACAGCTCTAGGGACACTACTTTTAGCTGTCCAATAAACAAGGTTTTTATTCCTTTTTCAGACTGGGAAGTAGAAGACATTTTCATATTACAAAATTTTCCCATAATGGGTACAGTCCAAGGAACTTAATAATGTCAAGACAGAGACCTATTTCTTAGGTGATAAAAAAGGAAAGGACACAATGTCCAATATGTGCCTTCTGTTCAAATGTACTCTTATTCTTAAATGCTCTTGTTTAAAAAGGTTGAAGTAGGACCCATCCAACCAGGTAAACAACTGTAAACCATTCAACAGTAAAGAACTCTTGTTCTGATAGCAGTTATCATAAATTATGTCATGATAAAAGGAAGCTACACTTAATAGCTTAGTCTAAAATAGTCATCAAGATCCTACTAGGCTGTTTTGTGGCTTAACCATCGGCTTGTAAGATGAACAAAGAGAAAAAGGAAAGGGGAGACACAATGCAAATATTCTTCCTCCATCACTCTTCAAGGTTTACTGTGAAGCAGCTTTAGGTATGAGGTATTAAACACATGTGGTTCTTGTAGCAACCTCTCTTCTAAAACTTTTTATGCCAATTTGTCTCACTATGCAATTACGTTGGTTGCCTCTCCTGGTTTGCACGAGTCTATGGGCAGGACAGTCTACTCCTTGGAATAAATTACTCTAATTTCCTGAATGAAAAGCTTTGATGGCAAAAGGAAATCTTCTTTAATGATGGTATCTATGCCTCTACAAGGATTTCTGCTGTGTCAGTTAGGATATCAGATTTAAAAGCAGACCAAGCCAAAGATTGTGCCAACATTTCCATTAAAAAAAATGTATCTCAAATTACTCGTTGCTTCCTGAAATTGTTTGGCTGTAATTGCCCCAGGCTAGATTTTGCCCAGAGCTGTCATTTTGCTTCAGGGTTTCAGCAAAGAGACTACCTCTAAATGTGTTTTAAATTAGAGAAGGCTGAAAAAAAACCAAAACCCCAGCACACCACTTCCTATACAGTAATACATTTTCATTACTGATCAAGGATCTTTGAGCAACAGAAATATTCTGGGGGAAAAAAAATGTAGTCTTGAGTCAGGAAAAAGTCTTGAAAAGTATTTTTGGAAAAATTGATGGTGATACTGCTGAGTTATACAGCGTTCAAAATTATATTTTGGTAATTATTTGGGATTCATCACCTTTTTACCCAAGTAGGACTGTGTGTGTATGTGCAGTAAAACTAGCTGATGTGAATATCTCCAAGAATGCATTAAATGGAATCAAAATCAGGAAGTAAAAAAGTCAGTGTTTGCTGGCCAAGTTCTTTACTCTTGGAAAGTACTCAGGGTGCGAATTACATTAACCTGTACTCTGAGGGTCATAAATCAGTAGAGCGTGAAATCATGAAATATATGTTTATTCTCATGAACATATATCAAGGACCCTGCTTTTTTTGCCAGATACCGTACTGCACGTGTATTATGACAAGGAAGTTCTTATATAAGACACACAACTCTTCATTCAAGCTCTCATTCAACACAACTGCATCTTTGATTAATTCATGACTGTCCTACTTGAAAGTCTACCCAAAGACTGTTACAAAACAGGCCTCATATGGTTTGATGGGAAGCAACTATTTAAGTCAGAGAATCTAAGTCAGAATGGTAGGACCCGTATACAGCGTCCTGCTGCAATTGTGTGCAATTTCCCCCCTACTGAAATCATAGAATCATAGAATCATAGAGTGGCCTGTGGAAGGGACATTGATGACCATCTCTTTCCAACACCCCTGTCATAAGCAGGGACACCTTCCACTAGACCAGGTTGTTCAAAGTCCCATTCAAACTGGCCTTGAACACTTCCAAGGGGGGGGCATTCACAACCTCTCTGGAAAACCTGCTCCAGTGCCTCACTACACTCACAGAAAAGAATTTCTTCCTAATGTCTAATCTAAATCTACATGCCTTCTGTTTCAGTGCATTCCCCCTTCTCCTATCACTATGCACCCTTGTAAAAAGTCTCTCTCTTTCTTGTAGGCTGCCTGTAGGTACTGGAATGTGCTATAAGATCTCCTTGGAGCCTTCTCTTTTCCAGGCTGTCTCTCAGTCTGTCTTCATAGAAGAGGTGCTCTAGCCCTCTGATATCGTGACCCTCCCCTGGACTTGCTCCATGTCCTTCTTGTGTTGGGACCCCAGAGCTGGATGTAGCACTCCAGGTTGGGGTCTTACCCCACAGAATAGCGTAGAAGGGGGAATCACCTCCCTTAAGCTGCTGGTCATGCTGATTTTGATGAAGCCCAGCATATGGTTGGCTTGTTTTGCTGTTCCCCACCACAGAGCAGAATTTCATTAAGATAAGGAGCCTAGTGCCCCCCACCCCCCAATTAAGTATCTTGGAATAGAAAAATAAGTCTCCAAAGGCTGAAATGCTATCTTGAAGCCATAATAATAGTGTGAATCCTATTGCCCTAAAAGAAATAAAGTCAAAAAACAAGATCCTACAGGTTCAGCCTACATAAACCCGCCTTTAGTCTTGCATATATTTATGTTCTATGGGAAAATTCTTCTGAGCATGGACAGGTGATTATGTGTCTTGGAACACAGACACAGGCTTGGTAATTAAATTTCTAACCAAACATCCTTCCATCCCCACTCCCTCAATTAAAAACAGTTGCTCTACTCTTCTTTTCTGGAGCCCAGTATGTTTTTCTGTCCCCATGCCATAACCTGAAAACCTGAAAGTGTTCCCAACATCAGAGATCAGGGACAAGGAACAAATCCTAGTCAATTAACCCAAAGCACAGTGTATGATCTTGACATGTGAGCTTGTTCCCCTGCAACATGTGTGTACTTATCACACATAGAGGTTATGGCCTTGCACATAATTTTTTTTTTTTTTTTCAGTTGGTCATTCCTCCTTATTAAGTCCTGTATGATAGGATCACTGTGTTTTTCAAGCAGAGTCATAGGATCTAATACAAATACAATCACAGAGCATGAAATTTGCCTCTGGAATCAGATGAAATTCACTCATGAAATTCAGGGTGTAGATAAAAGCTTTGGAAAAAAATGTGTGGAGATTGCTGCCAGAACTATTCTAAATAAATTATGATGGGAACTATTCATCTGTTTAGTACCCCAGCCTCAAGTCTCAGTCTTGACAAATAGAAATACATCACAAAGTAATGACACCTGAGCAGGCTGTGAATATTTTCAGAGACCAGTGTGAGATCTTCAGGGATTCTTCATGCAGGAAGATTCATTTTTAAACTTGCCCCACCCTAGCTTGTGTCACTGCAGTGACTATGAAGTACACTCAGCTCTGAGCTAGTTTATGAAGATATTTACAGATTCCCATGTAAAACCAGTGCTGCAAGTTTGTAAAAGAGATTTTTCATTTCTTTGCTTCGAATGCACCCAATATGATAGAAGCAACTTGTCTGGCTCACTTCAAATACATACGCAGAAATTCTATGCTAAAATCCTCCTTTTAAGTGGAAGGATCTGTCTTCCTATTTCAGTACTAATTGAAAAATATTATTATTGTTCCATAGAATATGAATTACAAAGAGAATTTGGCCAGATTAATCTTTTGTCTCATAACACACCCAAAGAATACACAGACACCTCAGGTTTGCACACACCCTGGTCTGGTTTATGGCTGTAATTAACCACTAGACCTGTCTACACTTTTTTTTTTTCCTGAAGATTTTTAAAAATAAGCAGTATCAAACTTTGGTTTGCAGTTTCAGGTATTCCCAGTCTCAACATCATAAAGCAACATCAGATTGCCATATGGGTGAGTGTAAAAGAAAAGCACAGACTATCTGGAAGCTTTCCTGGAGCTGTAAAAAATGGAAGACTAAAATAGACTGTCCAGGCACTTAGCTGACAGTGGCTAATTTTCTGTCTGGAAAATAGCTGCAGTAGAATTAACAAATGGAAATAAAGATAATTAAATTCCCTAGCCACTCTAAGAGAGTTCTGATGAGTTTCACAGGGATTGTTTCCAACTCTATCACAATGTATGGAAGAGTACAAATGCAACACAGTAGCTTTCTAAATACAGTCCATGGCCTTATAAGCTTAAAATGTATCCAACTCCTTTCAATTATTATTCAGCAATACTCAATCGAAAGACCAGAGTAAGAATTTTATTTTTTCAATGTTAATGCCACAGCTGGAATCCTACTCATAATGCCAGAAAGACACTGCTTGGGGAGGGATTTCTCTGCCTTACTACAGCACCCAAAAAGCACTCTGATATGCATTTGAACTGAGCATTTAACATATAGAATGATACAGACAACTTTAATTAAAAATGTAGTATAAGAACAAGTGCCTTGGGTTAGACAAAAGCCTGTCTAGCCTTGTATCCTTTTTCATTCAGTGACCGGGAGTGAATGCCTACCAAACCTAACAAGAACACGGTAAATGTACTGTGACGGTTCACACTGTGCTCCCCAGTTCCAGTTTAAGGGACTGCTGATTCAGAGGTGTTTGTCCTCATGATTAATAGCTTCAAATGGACTTTTTTCTGTGTTTTCTCTAACTGGTTTCTGAAAGTATGGAATATTTCAACAATCTCAGTGTCTTGAAGTACCAAACTTCACAAATTAACTACATGTTATGTGGACAATTATATCCTTTTCTTGTTTTGAAAGTGCCATCTGACAGTTTTCTCTTTGCCATCTCGTTGACAGTCATGATTTTATAAACATCCATATATCTTCATCTAAATGTCTTGTTTCCAGGTCAAATACTGCTAGACAGTATATGTATATGATTTCTTGCTTACTTTCCTGTTTTCTGTATTCTTTTTCTTTCTCTTTACCATTTTGGGGGCAGGGAGGCAGGTAACTGGATTGATAGGCAGTTTTTAAGGAATGTGTGCATCAAGGATTTCTACAAGAGATGTTTTGTGTGTGTTTGATTATTTCTTTTCTGAAAATTTATATCCTATGTTGTCTTTTTCTTTGCTGTCAGTTGCTATTGAATAGTGAGCTGAAGTTCTCAATGAGCTGTCTACAAATTCCTCAAAATACTTTTTTTTCTAAGCGACATTAATTAACACAAAAATTTCCTTATATATAGCTTCTCAAGACTGTTTTCTTCAACACATTACATTTCATTTATCAGCATGTAGTTTCATTTGCCCTTTTACAGTGCAGCCACTGATTATGGAACTTTACTGCAACTCTTTGGATCACCACACATCATCATGTTCACCCTGTTCCCAAATTACTCTTCACTATGTTTAATGGCACAACATTCATCCTCGCTTTTTATGGACTATACTGAGAAAATCTATCCAACCTGAAAAATCAGTTTCTTTCTATCTTTAAACTCCTTAATTTAATACATCATATGTCCACAAGAAGATCTCCTTCCATAACACTATGGCTTTCCTTAAAAGCCTTGTGCCAAAAACATTGTTTAAAATTCAAATAAATATTATTTTTGCCAACCAATTCATTTCATTAATGGTTTCTTCAAAGAATTCTGATAGCATTATTAATTATGATTTCCTACACAAAAAGTGGTAGTTATTTGCCATAATATCATAGTTATAAATGTGTTACACTATCTCATGTTTTAGCATGATTTTTATCTGTTTCATTATTAGGGTCTATAGTTCCTTGCACCACTCCTGAAATGGTTTTAAAATCAGTGATGTGTTAGCCATCTTCTAATTCACTGGTAACAGAGCATTCAGTGTAAGGATTATTTAAATATCACAGTTGGCAGTTCAACAATTTTACAAGTGAGTTCTTTTAGAACTCTATAGAGAATACCATCTGCCTTAAGTAATTAGTGTTCATTATATTGATTTATTTTAGAATGTCTTCAACTGTCCCTTTATGTGAGACAGTCCCACAGTGTAATCTTGAAGGCTAATTAAGCTGATTCATTAAAATACATTATATATAGCTGAAAGTAAAATCTCTTACAGTTCTTAGGAACAATGGGTGCAGACCACATACACAGAATGAGTGACTGCATCTTGGAAAGCTACTCATGAAAGGGTTGCAGGGATCCCGGTGGAAAAGCAGTAAAATCTCAGCTTGAAGGCAAAAGACATCAGTAAATTAGCTACTAATACTACCCCTTGACACAAAAAAAAGAGAGAAAAAAAAGTGAGAAAGTAGGAGTTAAGAAAAAAATCAGAAGCTCCAGGTAGGAATTTAATTGAAAAATTAAAAATAGGATCTACACAATTTTTTTCTTATGTAGAATGTTGGTAAAACATTACTAGAGTATACCACTGTTGCTGGCTGTTTTATGTAAGACTCCAAAATATTGGAAAAAATACAGAGGAGAGTCAGAAAAATCATCAGAAAACTGGAAGAGACTCCATTTCCTCACAAAGAAAGAAATTAGCCATTGAATAGAGGCACAGTAGAGCTAAGTATTCACTACTGTTTTATGTCTTCAGAACAAGTTATAAAACCTTTTCAGTATATATGCTTTGCTAAACATTAAAAGCTACTAACCTCTCCCTTCCCAAATTTCTGTCTGTAAGAGACAATTTGTTTGTGTGAGACTAATGAACTTAACAGTTACTTCAACATGCTTGAAAATTATATTGTTTATTCCCCAGAAACCCTAGGCTGACAGCATGATGAAAAAAAAAGTTGTGTGTGGAATATGGATACACATTGATGTCAGAAATTCTGCAAGTGCTTAAAAAATACATAAATAAATAACTCAGCTGACAGTGTGGGTAAGCACAAAAATGACCCTGAATTGCTGCTGACAACCTGATACCTGTGAGACTGCATCCCTTTCTTTGGCAGAGATGCATTTCTTTTCAGATCATTTGTCTTTCATGTACTATTGAGTGTGAGATGTGTCTCAGTGACAGATTGACTGATTGAAACAGGAACAGAGAGAAACAACATTAAACATTTAAGTCATTTTCTGGGTCATCTTTGAGGACATATCTTGAAGAGGCCAGGCTGCCATTAAAGTTAACAAATCTACCATCATGTAGCAGTTGAGTCAAATGCTTATTTTGATAGTTTGACTTATATAAGTGAAACAAATGAATCACAGGATTTTATAACAAAATGTAGAAGTATAAATCTCATAAATAAGTGTGATTTACATTTCATCACAATATGAGAACCAAATAATGATTGAGATTACTGTCACGCTAACCTGCATGAAATTTCCAAATTGCAGCTGACTAGAAATAAGGGAGCAAGTCTCAGTCTTGTGTATTTGAAAGCCAAAGTTTCCAAATATTTACAGCATCCAAATATCAATGTAAGAATCAGGTCTGGGATGAAGTTTTGGCTCTCAAATTGTTAAATGAAGACCTGAATCTATGCAGGGAATGATTAGTTCAGCATAATTGTGTGACTTTAGATGCTGTGTTCCCCAGACCTCTCTTTGTCAAGGTTTGCAATTAATGCTCTACTGAATGGCAGCATGGCATCAGAGCAATTGATCTTCTGGCAAGGTATCAGTGCAACACATCATTCTGCTTCATTCATTGATGAGACACAGTAGGAAGCTGAACACCAGCCAGCAAAACAGACTGTGGTTCCTGCCTCCCGTGTGATTAAGACAGAAGGACTTCAGAAATGAAAGGACAGACAGAAAAGGGACCAGCTAACAGTTTGAGGACATGTTCTCCCATAGCACTGCTGGGACAGACAGCAAGTTAACAAAACCAACTGGGAGAGAACTCTCTACCAGCTGAGGCTTCCTCACACCTCTGACAGAGTTCACTGGGAAAATGGATCAAGTCCATTTGTCTTTCACATGGACCATAAAAAATCCTGAAGTTTCTAAAGCCTGTACCCTGCCTGCTACTTTATAAGCGGTAAGCCATTCTTGGCACACATGAATTTGACAGGGGCCCTCAAGTCAGTTTTGGGCCTCATGCAGTGCACAGCTGCAAATGGCTCTCTGAATGGGTATGGTTACTCCTGCTCTTTCCTTCTACTCTTTCCTTCATCTTCCTTTGTCAGCCTCCTCGACAAAAAGAGTTGTATTGCAGGGTTGCTCAGTGATCAGAAACAAGCCTCTGGCAGAAGCCAAGTTCATGCTAAGACCCTGAACCCTGCCCAGCATGGATAACTCCACAGTATATCATGTCAATCCAGCTAGCTTGTACCAGGGTCTCAGAAAAGACACGGTGCCCTCCCCTGTACAGAACAATTCCCAATACCTGTTATTGTACAGGAAGAACACAGACTAACAGCCTTCTTGGTTAAAATGATGCCTTAAGATTACCACTTTGTTAAAAAACATGTTCTCAACAAACATGTTCATAAGCAGCAGAATGTCTGACTCTCCAAGCTTTACCAATAAGATTACTTGTATGTGCCAGTGTCATAGGACTGGCAAGTCCTTTCATCCCATTTCTAACCTCCATGATATCTAAGAAATTGCATGCACTAATAGCAGGTCTTCCAGTTATTTCTGCCAGGTAGTGTGCTCGTACATGACAGGACCAGAGATATGTACTTGTCTCAGGGCACCAAGCAGTGCTACATTTGTGCACCTTGAGTTTCTCTTGTGCTTCCTGCAAAGTCTGTTGAGCATTGTGTGTTTAGACTCTCATCTTTACAAATTCATGAAAGGAAAAACTTGCAGAGGACTCTTCACCATTTTACACATAGCAGCAAGACTGTGAAACTGCCACTTTTAGCATCTGACAGACTGAAGATTTTTCATGGGGTGTTTGGGGTATTTGGGGCTTTTTCCTCAACAAAGTTTACTCAATCTGTTTCAAAACTCTCTCAAAGAGAACTCCCATATCAGTATTAGCAGTGTGCACAGCATGAGAAACCCACAAACAAACAAAAAATGGGCAGCATTTGTACAAAGGTGGAGTGTAAAAAGTCTGCAAAACAGCACAGGTGCTGGTGGAGACAGAGGTCCACTATAGAGGAAATGGGGGAGTAATATGAAGAGAAATGTAATCATATCCATAAAGCAATCACCTGTTCTTGTAAAATTCACCCTTAAGAGTGAAGTTAAGTGCCTAATAATTTCCACAAGGTCGCAGTGGCTCATGGTGCCATTATGGCTCACTGATCACTTGGTCTCACAGGCCTCCCAGAAAACCTGCAGCTTCAAGGGCCCTTGGAACTGAAAAGTCTGTCTGAGTTCAGGGCATGTCAGCACTATTCAACAGTCTATTTCTAAGTAATTACTCATTTTAACCACAAGCATACATAGACTCCTATTCATAACACTCAGAAGTATCTTAAAAATCTGAATTGTCAGCTGAAAGTTATACAAATAATCTGCCCTTTTGCTCAAAAAATTTTCCCCAAATTTTACTTCGGTGGAAAACAAATTTGAGAGGGCAAAATAAATACGTTTATTACTGTAATCTCTTTGGTCTAGTGATCTGGTTTTTATATGGGTGGTTGACATTTCACAGTTGGTTAGAATATAGCATTACTGAGTGAGATTGTTAACTAATCTAATTATTTATCAGCAAAGGAGACGTAAAGACATGTGCCAGCAGAGCCAAACAGCAAATCAATGGGAGAACTGGAGCTTCAAACAATGATGAAAATCAGTTGTTCAGTCCCTCAAGAATGTAAGAGAAGAGGAAACAATTGCAATGATCTAATAACATGGCTTCTTCATAAAAACATGTTCAAAAAGTATCAGTTTATATTTTTTCAGACATCTTGAAATATGGCATTCACTCTCCTGTGTTTAAGTTCTCTCAATTCCCTCCAAAATCTTTTTGTATGTTTCTACAGGAAAGGCAAAGGATTTGGGGGTGCTGGTGGATGAGAGGCTGGACATGACCCAGCCATGGGCGCTCACAGCCCAGAGAGCCAAACATGTCCTGGGCTGCATCCAAAGCAGCGTGGCCAGCAGGGCGAGGGAAGGGATTCTGCCTCTCTGCTCTGCTCTGATGAGACTCCACCTGCAGTGCTGCATCCAGCTCTGGGGTCCCCAGCACGGGAATGACATGGGCCTGTTGGAGCAAGGCCACAGGAGGCCACCAAGTTGACTAGAGGGAAGAAGCATCTCTCCTATGAGGAAAGACTGAGAGAACTGGGTTTGTTTAGCCTGGAAAAGAGAAAGGCTTCGGGGTGACCTAACTGCAGCCTTTGAGTACCTAAAGGGAGCCTACAAGGAAGATGAAGAGGGACTTTTTACAAGAGCATGTAGTGAAAGGACAAGGGGGGAATGTATTCAAACTGAAAGAGACTAAATTTAGATCAGATATTAGGAAAAAGTTCTTTACTACGAGGGTGGGTGAGACACTGGAACAGGTTACCCAGGGAAGTTCTGGATATCGCATCCCTGGAAATGGTTGGATGGAGAGCTGAGCAACCTGGTGTAGTGTAAGGCATCCATGTCCAGTAGGGGGGTTGAAACTAGATGGTCCTTTAGATCCCTTCCAACCCCGGCCATTCTGTGATTCTATGATTCTATGATTCTGTGATTCTATGATTCTGTGATTCTGTGATTCTATGATTTATTTCGTTGACACTCTTCAGTCACTCAGATTGGCAATCACATGGTAGCTCTAGAAGAGCTACAAAATGTTAAGATTTTACTGAAGTAAGTGGGGAAATGAATAACAAAATCAGACCAGTGTGGTTTTAATTATTTTATTTTTACTGATCCAGATTTTTTAATAGTATGCCATCTGAGGTGGGATAGTCATAGAATCACATTTTAAAAACTATATTGAAAATGTGTATCTGTGGTTACAGATTTGTCACAAGAAGCCTAGAGTTCAGGTGCTTGAGCCCATACTGAACTTGCACTGTGCTATCAACACCCAGGACAGAAGTTTTACATGGGGAAGAGAGTAAGCAGTCAGGATGTGCACTGCTAAGAAGTATATGCAATTCATTTCAAAAATAAGTAAGTCTCACTACAATAAACTGCAAGCTATTCTGTGTGAAAAGGATACTGCCACTCCAACTGAAGCTCTTGTACTGCAGAGAGAATAAATGTTCGCTGGACAAGAAAGCAAGCCAACTCTCTGGTGTAGGAAGACATTATTGCTGTCCCTGGCAGATGTGAACTGTGCCTTTCTTGGGTGACCAAAATAATTTCTGCATTTTTTTCAGTGATTGTTCGACATGAAATGAGTCTGTTCCTGAGAACAGGCCTGGGCCCCATGATTTTGCCTCCCTGCCCATGTACAGACTGGAACACGAGGCTGCATTCCTGAAGCAATAGGCTTGGAAGATCAGGTTAAGCACCTTGCTATAGGTTATCAGGTTCTGATCCTTGGAGGATGGAGTGATGCCAGAGATCACTGATGAAGATTAAAACCACTTGGTGATGCATGGGATTTAAAACATACTCTTATTGTCTTGGTTCACATGAGAGTACTCCAGGGATCTTTATACCTCTGCCCTGAGCAGAATATCATCACTAGGACTTTAGACCTCCATGTACACAGTATTGATAGAGCACATAAGGCTTTGGATTCCCCTCTACCATCAGGCATGAAAAGATAAGTATTGTAATGCTGAAAAGGAAGTCAGCCTCAGTCTCTTTTTTAATCAATGCATCTATGGCCACAAAGCAGTAGCTTCATTAAGAGATTATAGTGTCTGGATAGATGAAAAATATCTTATGGTAATAAATATCTCTCTAACTGTAAATATCTTCACTTTTGTAAGCAATAGAAAGTCTGTGAAGACTTGAATTCTGGTATCCAAATCTGCAAAACGTTCAGTTCTTCTCAAAATGACACACCCACAGGCTTTCAAAATACCACGGTTTCAGTTAAAAACAGGACAAATCCAAAGCTGCAACTACCAAGAAGAAACGAGGTAGCAAGCTTTGAAACTGCAACACTTCAGTGACAACTAACATCATATTAACCACTACAGCTTTCTAACCCAGGGATTGTTTGGGAATATGAGTGCTTTTGCCGAGAAAGGTAGTATCAGGACAACAGTACTTCCTCTGCAGAGATCTTGATTCTTTATTTAAGCGTTATCCATTTGGTAGACACTCTATGTAGGTCAGTTAGTGCATGGAATAATTATGCTCCGAAAAGAAATATTCATAACAAAAAGGGAAACTGCCCTATTTAATTATGGTTGGAAATAATTAAGTAACATCAGTGATAGGGAAAATTTCACAGCAGGCATTTGTAACAATGATAGGTCATGCTTGCACAGTGAAAGCTTTGACACAAAGCTTGTGTCACTGTTAGCTCAATGGAGGGTTAGTCACTCTGAATTAGTAAGCACTTGACTATATGATTTCCTAACAGAAGGTCCAGGACATGTCTGAACAATTTTTAAAATACTGAGAATTCCTCTTTCACACTGCAGAGCCTTGGTTCTTCCTGGAGGTGGGAAGGAACATGCAGTGCAAAGCTGTTCTGGTACTTTACAGAAATATATATCAATATGGATGTGTTTCTAATGTTTAACTGTTCTCCAGTTCTGCTTTCATTAACAGTGTGTCAGGCTTCTCCTAAAAATCTCTATTTTTATGCCTCATAGCTCAGCTCTAAAAATTCACTGCTGTGTAGCATTTGGGAAAGTCTCAGCCTGAGCACAGGTCTCACCTTCACATTTAAACCAAATATTAAAACACCACCCTAAAAAAAATGAATGACCACAAATGTATTAAAGTGCTGCACTGAATTCAGAAAGGAAATGTAGGATTCACATGGAAGGTTAAGTTAGATATTGAATGCCACATCCAGCATGCAGGCATTGAAATAATTTCCTACAGCAGACCATCTTCCTGTGCAAACACTGTCTCATTGTGTACATATGTGCTAAGGCTGAAACAGTGACTGGGTTGGGCTCTGATTCTTCATCTGTGCCTGTGACAATCTGATCTTTGCAGCTCCATCTCCTCACTGCTTGCTAAATGCAAGTAGATGCTGGACCACTCATTATACTAGACCTAATAGCAAAGTAGATCTAGCAGATGTAAGTAGTTCTTAGACAGATCTACAAACAAGTTAACTGATAAGTATCTCCCAAACTTGGAAAAGTGTAGCAGAAAAACAGCATAACTTGCTTTGACTAATGATATTCCCCTGAATTATATGCCATGAAATGTTATTTCTGGGTCTTCTCTTGTCCATGCCTGTGCTAGAAACTGCAGGGAAAGGAAGAGGTGGTGGCTATGCCAGCACCATACTCACAAAGGACCCCAGCACACAAGCATTCCTAGCTGCGTAGGGTCTGTTTCTTTTGCTTTGTCAGGTTGGCAAGGGTATGGAAGAGGAGAGACTTCCTTCATCTTCTTATTCTACTGCAAACACATACATCTCAGGGTTCCTGCATGCAATAAAATACAGATGTGAAGAGCGTTCTTCGGTTTCCTTTCATCTCAAAAACAATTCTCCACCACAGCATCCTTAGGCACTTCCTAATGACACATCACTAATTAAACAGAGATGTCATGGTCAAAACACATGAACAAATGACAAAGTAACATAGCAGGCAGGTCATCCTGTAATTATAATGAAAAATAGAGGACTGAGAGCAAAATATTCAAGGATCAGTAGTTTACCAGACATAGAGAAATTTCTTGAGCTTTAGCCTTCTTAAGCTATAATGCTTCAGGCGTTGTGCCTCATCTTTCTGCAGGACATTTCCAGTATGTTTATCCCCATCACATCCATAGCTTTTCAGATAAGTCCTCCATATCTGTGCAGTGTGCTGTGCACAGTGGAGCTGAGTCCACACGGGATAAGACTTCAGCTGGTACCTGAATGAAGGTTTGGCAAATTTATTACTTAATTTATGTGATGGCTTACATACCGGGTTTTTTAAATAAACTAAATAATTAATTGTAATTAAAATGTGTGTAGTGCAGCAAGATTTTAAAGAAATGTCCCTAGAGCTATCCAAGCAATCTTTTCACATGGCAACTAAAGACTTGTTACTCTACCTCCAGTAAAATGAGATGCTACAGACACCTAAGAATTTTCTGTAAGAGCAGCTACTTTTGCTGCAAACACAGAGTGATGATGCCACAAAACTTCACATTTGCATAGATACATATTTGACTGCACCAGTGTCAGGGATGATAGCAGTAGCCACCGTTAGGTTTCTTAGCTAGTGTGGTTTTCTTCAGTATCCATCCAGGACACAAAATGAAAGGCATCAGAGGTCTTCCTGCATCATCAACATGTTCTAAAGAATGAAAGCATAACTGTATTTTCAATGGCTGGAGTCACGATTAGGTCATCCAAGTGAAAAAATTATAGATGCTTCCAGAGAATGCAGCACTGCTTAGTGATGAAAAAGAGGTACCTGGAAAAATTAAATCTCAATGATCATTCAAGAGAAGGCTTTTGATGGGTAGATATAACTAAAATTTGCATGAATTAAAATTATTCTCGTGGTATGAAAAAACCCAATACACCTTTGTCTAGGAAACTACTCACCAGTAATATCGTGCAATAATAAATAAAATAATCAGAACATTTAAAAAGAGACTATTGCCAGAGTGAAACCATTGTATTTAGTGTATTTATACAATTCTCAAAAATAACTGCTTTTCTTTTTTTCAGTCATAATTATCATACAAAATATATCTGTTTGCTTATGTCTGATTTTCTCCTTGTAGCACAATTTCTGCTGTGTTCACGTACTTCTATCAGTACGTCTCTATGGCTCAATGATAGAGATGTGTACTTTTTACTTCATGACTGAGGAGACACGGGACAGAAAACTTAGCCCAAGAGGGCCTGAGAAAAAAGTCTAACATTAAGAAACTGTACCCGTTTGCTCACCATTAAGGCAAGACAACTCTCCACTGCATCTCACTAGTGACTCCCTAGAGACCTCATATGGTCTTTTTCAGTCAAAAATAACCCCAGTCTAACAATGCTTCACCCACATCTCTCTCTAATTACGGATGCTATGAGGACGGACAACATAAAATGATTATGTCAAGTCCAGACTGCAATTTATGACAATGAGAAATCCCTCAGCTTTCATTATGGAGACTTTGCATGCCATCGTGGAGGCATTAAGAGCCATGGTGTATGGAAAAGGAATTTTTCTCAACGGCTTTTTCTTTTAAGGCAAGTTACAACAGATATCCCAGGTGCTACATCCAAACTTCAAGCACTGATTCCCACGAAAGTTAACCACTGCGGAATTCCTGCAGTGGCAATTGCATTCATTAACCAAGATGTAAAATTGATACTGTAAAAAAAATTTGCTGAAGCTTAAGATTGTTGGTTAGACTATTGGTTATCCTTCTTTGCTAAGCATATTTTATATTTTTGTTCCTCTCTTTTCCACATCTGCAACTATAAGATGAAATGTCAGATGAAGGCAAAAATGTTTCTCTTGCAGTATTTCTGATCCTGATGTAACTCATACAAAAATATCTTTAGATTGTGCTCCAAAGAATTAAAACCAGTTACAGGAAGTTTCTGGCAACCTGAACATTTTAGAGTTTAGTCATTACCTAAAGCCTATTGGTTACTAGTGCTTTCACCCCTTAGAGCAAGTAGAGGTAACCTTATGTAAAGCTGGCTCGAATGCCACACTGCAACTCTGAAGTGGTGGTAACTGAAGGGTCATCCAAAGAGGTTAAATTTATATTTGTTCCTTAACATGGAAGGATATTTCTAAGTTAAAACACAAGAGGCTGTACTCCTATGGATCCTCAGATCCCAATCACTTGCACAGCCTGAGTAAAGAATTTCTGGTTGGTTTTAATGCACATAAATTTAGACAACAATGATTTCTGTCTCCCCATACTCCCTAATCAGATAGTGGATTACTCTGGTTTTGTGCCTGTGTTGCGAAAAGAGGACAGAAAAAGTGAGGGTAGAAGAATTTATATCACCCATCATAATTAACTTTCATAATGAGTGTTACATTTCCATCTCCACATCAGTGTCAAGTGGTGGGATTTAAAGATGTCAGAATGAATTAGTCTAAAAAAGGTATGAAAAATGAAGATTTATTCAGAAAGGCATGATATAGTGGGGAAATAGAGTAGTTTGGCAATTGCCCTTAGAAACCCCCCGAGATTTCTTTCCTGCAACATCGTGCTTTATCTGGCAAAAAAATGTAACATACTTAGCAACATCTAGGAAATGCAGTGGCAGGCCACAAAGTACCTTGATATTTAGTTAAATATATAAATATGTCTAAAGAGAAAGAAATAGTTTAAAGAAGGCATTTGTTTAATATTTACCCTTCAAAGAAGGCAGGATAAACAACTTTTTTTTTTTTTTTGAATCCAATAGGGCTGAGCTGCAAACTAACTGCTGCAACAAAAAAGGATCGGGTCCCAGCCTTCTTGCTAAAACCTATTAAAGAGGCAGGTGCTAAGTAGGCTGTTGAAGCTGCTGAGTGCATGACAATCAGCAAGTAACAGCATCTCTCTTTGTTTTTCTATTTTTGTTTTATTTTTCATTGTGTTACCATTCCATAATCACAACTCCTAATCTTCAGAATTTGTGACAAATGTTGTTTGGGGATTCAATTAATGAACAAGTCCAGGACACTCCTGTGCCAGACAGCTGTTCCTGTGTCTGGGTTTCAGTGTCATGGCCACATCAATAGATTTAAAGTGTTGGCAAAGTGCCAGTTTCACATTTCAGCTTTTGCTGCTATATTTTTAGATATGGTGCTACAAGAGAGAAAGATGTTTTGTAAAAATGTAAGACATGATGCATTTTACGACGTTATATCCAAGTAAGCTACAAAGAACTTCAGCTGAGTCCCCTTCTCCTCCTGCTCAAAATAGGTCATTTTATGTGGTTGCTTTTCTAGATTTTAATCTCTCAGGCTGCTATCCTGCAAACACTCATGCATGTGATTAACTCTGACTACCCACATGCGTGAAGTGTTTGCAGGATGGGGGCTTTAATATGTTGTGACAATGTCATGGGGAAAGGATCTAAGTGGCAATATGTGAGGAGAGCTGTGTATCTGAGGCCATCAAGAGCTGGCTGTGTTAACCCTGTACTGGGCAAGATTTTGCTAATGACTCCTACATCTCCCCAGACCAGTATTGCATGTTACATTGTGTTCTGTTTCTGGAGATGCCAGAATCACTGTCAAGAAGCTCAAAAGAAAACAAAACGAAGCTCACCGTTACGCAAATTTTTGTTTCGAAGAACTTTTTCCCCAATAACTTCTGTTACCGACTGACTTGGGATTTACCCTTAGCACTGTATTGGTGTTGCTTGGCTGTCCACAATGGCAGGACAGAGGCACATCCAGTGTTTGACATTCCTGAGAACTGACATGTGCATAGCAAAGATTGTACCTCCTGCGTTTATGCAGCACAGTGCCATGGCCTCTTTCTCTGTCGATGATTCCTTGTGCCAAAAGCAGATGGTCTGCAGATTACAGTGACTCCCCAGTTGTTTGCATGTAGGACAGAAAGGGAGAACTAACCGTGCTGAGTTGTGCCCAACACTCAAAGGAGCCCTGCTTTAAGGCATTTTTGCTAGCTACAGTTTAGTGCCAGTCATACAATTTTGCAAAATAATATTTTTCTAGAAACTCTGCAGGCTTTTCTTTCCTATGAAATGAAGTTATTACTGTTTGTAATGGATTATGCTTACTTGATACACCACACATGACTATCGCTTTTCTTTCAAATGAAAGTTCAGTACTGCTCTCCTCATCTCAAACACTGCAGGACAGAGTAATTTTTCATCTTAATCACAATGTAATAGATCTTGGCAGAAAAAAATGATAAGCAGAACCTGTAAGAAAATATTGAAATGTATCTAGGAAAATGGAGAGATGGTGGGCCACAAGCATTTCTTCCCAACCTTTGCTAGCACAACAGACTATAAAAATCAGTTTGCTGTTGTAATTTAATCAGAGTAATTCAGTAAGAGCAAAGAATATAACTTCTGGAAATATGAGTAAAACTAATCTGTCTGATAGAAATTGGACAACAGAATGCAAACTACTGTAATTGTAGCAAGCCTCTTAAATAACTCTCTGCTTCAATAGAGAGTGTGTGCCTGAGGATATGTTGTCACCATAAGGCATTATCAAGTGCCTTACTTCCAATCTCAGTTCTGTCAACAATTCATCAACATCTAGAAATCAAAACTTCCTATGAAATTATTGATTCATTCTGGAAGTGTCCATCACAAAGATATAGGTAATGACATAAGGGACTGTCAGGTGTCAAACTGTAAACCATTGAGAAGAAAGTGATAACATTATTATTGTCATAGCTCTGCACTGAAGATAGTGGGGTTTATAAAACAAGTTCTCTAAGAAAGGGAATGGAAAAAAAGTAGTTACCCATGGCTTCCTGTGATGTGGATAGATTCTTCCCAAGAAAAAGCGAACTCTGACGTGCTTTTCTTGCTTTCAAAATATTTGTTGCTCATTTGATTCTCCACTATCAAATATGGGAAATGATAACACTGCAGCACTTCCATCAGTGGCAGAATGGGAGTATCTCTGAGCATATACTTGAGCCACTACTTCATGAGAGAAGGGAGACTTTAATCTCTCTAAGTACTCTACACCACTATTAAAACCAACAAATGTCAGCCAAAATATTCAAAATTGTTTGTAGAAGCACACAGACTACATAAGCTCCACTTCCTTTGGAATTCATGCCAGACCACCTAAAAACTTTTGTAATTTTCCATATGGTTAGATATTCTGAACCTATATCCATAGGCAAGAAACAGAACATGAGAAAGAAGAAAATGCATCTAAGAAATATTTAAATTCCTTCTTGAAAGACTGACAATAATTCAGGGCACTACCTCACAACCACTGTGTTCTAATGAGCACCAAAGACGTCAGTCTCCTGTGATGTACAGTATGTCTACATATCTCCCACGTGTGCCAGTGCATAACGTGATCAAAAATCAAGGACACAGTTTGGCCCAGTGTGTCTTGGGATATCTCATCTATGAAGAATGGACAATTTGGAACTCTGTGTGGTGGGTTTTATGTTTTACAGGACTGAATCATTGAATATATTGAGTTGAAAGGGACCCACAAGGATCATCAAAGACCAACTCCTTATCTACCACGACAGCCCCAAGAATCACATCATGTACCTGAGAGTATGGTCCAAAAACTTTTTGAACTCTGTCAGGCTTGGTGCTGTAACTACTTTCTTGGGGAGCCTGTTCCAGCGCCCAAACACCCTCTGGGTGAAAAGTGAAGTTGTTGAAAAGTGTTTACAATAGCTGTGGTCCTTTCACTGTTTTTGTCCCACTAGACATTCAGAAGCTGCAATAATTCAGCCAGGACTTGAATTTCCCTAATCTCTTATTTTGGATCTCCTTAATATCTAATTTAGTCTATTTAGGATCTATTTATTCACAAAAGACAAAAAGTGCTTTCTTTGGCCACAGTTTGGTGAAATGAAGAGCAGTTGTTTCGCTGCAGATTTTAACTGTGGTAATGTGGTAACTGTTTGTATTGGAGAAACACTTTAGCACATTCACACATTAATGTAGAATTTGTGAAGCAAAAAAAATCACTGAATTTGATTTCAGAAAATCAAAATATTTTCTGTTTCAATTTCAAAAGATTATTGCTTCTAAAGTATTTTATTCTTTTTTTGTTTGTTTCTTTTTTCTAAGTTTGTTTGCAACCCCAGGCTACTTGTTCAAGGATACTGACATTCAAAGTCAGGCACCCAACAGATATTTTACATGATGAAGTCTTTTTTACATGAAGGACATGAAGGACAAATTTACTGGTACTGAACAAGCTGGAACATTTACCTGATCCAACACAGCTCAAATAACATGTGGCTGAGAAGACACAGAGTTGCATTAGTATACTGCTACTGGAGCTAATTTACCTAACTCCTCTCTGCTGATTAACTAGGGTGTAGTGCTGCGCTGACACAGCAATTCTACATCCAGTTCTGGAGTTAGCTTAGATACCTCTGCCTGTCACCAAGCTGGAAGGTGTATACCCTGCAAAATCATTTCTAGAGAATGCTATAGTGTTCTGCACTATCCTATTCTTAAATTTTAATTCATCATAGCTCTTAGCATATGCTTAAATTCTGATATGAGATGAGCTGGTTTTTTCTTTATCAGAGCCTTTTATCACTCAAGCATCGAGATTTCAAAAAGACAGATGAAACAGACTACCACATCCATACCCTCCTAAATGTTATTTGCACAAACGGCTTGAATAGCCAGCAATACTCTTCTAATAACAGAAGTAAAAGAAGTTGGAAGAAGATGCCTTTTCACATCTTCTTGAAGTTTATAAGGTATCCTTTTTGGCCTTTTTACACATTGTCTTTCCATAAAGACACACAGTGAATGTTTACTCCACCTCTGATCAATCCACTGCCAATATTCCAGGCAGCATAACACGTACCAAGCTAAAAAAACCTGACTAAACCAAAATATACCCCACAAACAAACAAACAAACCCAAACAAACAACCCCCAAAAGCCCCAATTTGTATCAAAAGTCTTTTGGGTTAAGTCTTTTCGATGGGTTTTGTGAAACATAGAATTTTACATCCTGAGTGTCACTTATGAAAGACCTTTCCCTAAAGAAGATAAGACTCTGAAGACAACTGCTCCCCTGTGGATTATCTCTCTGTAGTCAAACTCCCCGGGCAATTATTTTCTTCCCTCCTTATCTTTCTGAACATAGGAATTTTAATTTTGGTTTTACTAAAATGCTAGGCATGTCTCCCCTGCACAGATATGTACACTCAAGCCAGCATTAAACAAGCATACTCATTCCCAGCACTGAGACTTGAAGTTAACCAGCTGAAATTAGCCAGCTGAAATTAGCCCACTGCCAAATTCCCTCACTGCCCCAAACACAACGATCACATCCCAGCTGACTGATTCCCTTGCCATGTTCAGGAATTGTTTGGCACAGAGATAACTGGCTTGGGTTAAAGGTGTGCCCAAATCTAATGATCTAAAAGTATGAACAACAGAGTTTCTGTGTCTAGGATTGCTGTCTAGCACTTTTTAATTTAATTGTATAGAGGAGTCCAACAATCTACTAGTGAGAACATAAACTTCTGGACAGGTGTACTTACCCTGCCTAGCAGGACTGAGCAGTCTGAACTGAGCTCTGTGGTGCAGCCACAGAACTGCTAATCAATTTGCTCCTTAAAAGCACTCTAAGTTTCTGTTGTGTAGATAAAATATGCCCTTGTCTTGTTCCAAGCACTGTACACTATCAGAAAGGAAACTGCAAAGACACTGTGGTATGAGTGGCCCCATGACATCCTGCAATCTGTACCCACAGCCTTCTCTGAAATGTAAACTGCCAACTGCTATGCCGTTTTACCTGACAGGAAAGACATTGAAAGTCCTTCTGTAGTAGATTATGTTAAGTGTCCTTGATTCCAGACAAGACCAGGCTCTCTGCAGAGGCTCAGCCATTTATGTATTCTGCGATCATACAGGAGTGGCACAGTAACAGAGCAGTCCTGTGGAGATGGTTAAACACTTCAGATAGCTGTACTTTGTTACACAGCGGTGCATAGTTAACACCGCGGGCACCAAGATGACCTCTCTAAGAGGCCTTTTTGCAAAAGTGCCATCCAACAGTGTTTGTATAAATACTTCAGTAATCATTCCAGAGCTCTTTTTGGCCTAAATTTTACTAATAACAGTGAGTTATTAAGTTATGCAGACTGTGCCCTGTCATAGACAATGGCCAGCACTAGACGCTGCAACAAAGAGGTCTGAGAAACCCTGTTACAGACAGTGGAGGAATAACTTTTCCAATGGGAAATTTCATTCCACTTTCAGGCAGTTATCAATTGACTCACATTCTGATGGAACAGTCTTTATATCTCCCCCGAAAAACACACCATTGTGGATTATTATGTTTGTACAACAGCCAAGTGGCTTTTGAATTTTTTCCAAGTCTTGGCCTCACTACGTCTTGTGGCAAATAGTTTCCCAGGCTTTCCCATCTTTTCCCTTTTTAATCTATGCTGCAATTTCAGTACCACTGAATTCTCTCCCCATGGCAAGTTCCTTGATTAGGAAACAGGACCACACAGTCTACTTTCACTCAACTATTCCTATCTCTGCCATCTCCCTCGTATTGTTTTCTTGCCTAAGCATCGATGACATTTTCCAAACTCTAGAAGGAAACTATTTCAGTAATACATACTTGATAGGGTATGTCACATACTCCCTGCAGCTTTACATCAAGAAGATTTGAAAATAAGTACCATCTGTGTGGATGTCTCTAGATTTGCAGTAATTTAGAAAGAATGTGGGATTTTAAGCGAGGGGTTTGGGGTTTTCTTTTTTATATATAGTGAGCAATGCTGCATTGAAATTCAGAGAGATCTCTTGTTGGGTCTTATTTTTGTTGTCTGCTCAAGAATAATTGGAAGAAATAACAATAATTAACACTTAAAATAACTAAAAGAGAAATTATCAAAGATCAGTCATAACATAAGAGAACGTTGCCCCTGTCCATGTGAATATGTTATGCAATGTCTATCTTTATGTCATGCAATGTCTATCTTTGAATGTCAGCCTGAAATGGATAATGAAGAGAATCCTTTTCAAAAAAATTACAATTTTACGTTCTGCCAGAGAACAAAGAAACCCAGGATGTTAGCCTTGTTCTTTTATTTTCTTCTCTGCAGGCCTGGTGACAGCAAGAGCAAAGTCTGCATACCCTGCTTGGATATAAACTTAGAAGGATTTGCTGACAAGGAGAATTAACCTCAAACCGCTCCTCCACAAGAGGTATTTTGTACTGTTCTATTCTTACAAGTGCCTCTTTGAATGGCTATTTTGGAACTACTTCTACAGGTAGAGAAGCTTTTAAATATCGATTTATTTCCTTTTATCTATCAACTTTAAGAGTATAACAACAAAAGAATCCATGAAATGCAATCATAAATATCTACTGTTCAGAGAGCATACTACCAGGAAATTTAGCATAATAGGCTAAAATTTATCTTCTGAATCTAAATCTGGTTGCTGAGAAGTTCAGCTTTAGATCCTTTTTACAGCATAGCATAGTTTCTCCACAAAGAAAAAACAGAACAGATTTTAAAATAAGGCATTTAGGAAGATCAGAATCTGGTCTTCAGTGAATGTTGTTTACAAAGAGCTGGAAATATGTACCTGGCTCCTCAGCAGAGAGCAGTGCCAAAGGAGAGGAGGCCTCTGACAGGTAGAAGCTCTTAAGAACACCTTGGACAATCCTATTTAGGCCCTATGAATGTAGGCATTAATCTATCCCCCAATAAGTGTCTGAAGACCTCAAACTGAATACAATATGCCTCAAACAACAAAGAAGAATATCTTCTAGGACAAAAATCCCATGTGTCTAGGACAAAGCAGGAGAGAGGATAACATGGCAAAGATAAATGCAGTGTCCTAATGCTGCTGAAGGGGAACAAACATCCCTTTAAATTCAGACAAAAAAATAGAAAGAGACTTGTGTGGCTTTCAGTTCTTCATATGAGCATAAAGTGAACAGAACCATATAGAGACTCAAAGATTTGGTATATAGTGGTTTATAGGTTTTAGTATATAGTGGTCTACTGTCAGGAAAAAAATCCCATTCAAAATGCCAAAATCTCTTATTACTAGAAGTCTCTTCAGCCTTTCTTTTTTTTTTTCTTTTTTTTGGAGACATTTATTTGAATACCTTCAACAAATAAGAAAACTTTCTGCCATGTTTTATTCATGTTTTTGCAAGCAGAAAGTAAAGTCCAAACCACCAGTGAAAATTTTCTGGTGGTAATGGTACATCAAAATAGAAGAAACAAGACATTTTCACAGAATTGTAATGTTCTATATTTAAAAGGGTTTGGCTGTTTTTTATAGTTTAAGCAGAGATGAAGTGCTGATTTGAAATCTAAAATTGTGGGAAGTTTAATATAGAGATTGAGAATGTTTGGAGATTATATGACTCACAACACCAGCATGGTTGTTTTAACATGGGTATTTACATCTCTAGATTAATGGCCACAAGTTTTCCATTGTTTTACCAATTTCGCTCTGCAATGTTTTGGCGTGCAGGACATGCACGGCTCTGAGGTTAAATTGAATCAACATACCATATATGCATAGGGATTTGTGAGCTTCATTCCAGATTACTACATATTTCATACAAGTTCTACAGACCTCAGAGCAGTATGAAAGTCACACCTTCCACCCTCTGCTGTGTCATTTTCCTTACGAACTTCACACACACTGAAGGGGTAGCAGCAGTACTATGGCTTACTACGTGCCAGAAGTACTGAGCTCAGACTAATCACTGAAATTTACCAAGCGGTCAACTGGATCTTGCAGTCCATGCTGGGCTCTGTGCTACTGATACCCATATCAGGCAGTTTACACTATTTTGTTTACAGTTACAAGAAAGGCCACAACAAACAATATCAGCTTTACAGACTAACTGTTGAATTGTTAATACGAACAACCATCAACATTTTCTGTAGCCTAGTAGGTAACATTGTCGTCAAAGCTCACATGGGAAACAAGTGCAGTGCTACAGAATACTTGGCATGGCCTACAAAACTGCTGTGAGACACAGGAAGCACTGATGGAAACACAGCCCTTGACTTTATTGACGTTAGACGTGAATGGGAGGGTAAGACGAACTGCACGATGTGGAAAATGGCACCAAGTCCTGCTGAAGGAGCTTTGACCTTGTCAGCCAAAGGGTGTATCTGCATCTGGATCACCAAAAACATATTGACTGTGTTCACAACTTGTATGTCTCTTTTGGCTACCCAAATGGCTCTCTTTTGGCTACTCTCAAATGGCTACTTTTTTGTTTGCTTTCAATCGTGCTTCTTTGTCAATAATTCCTTTTATAACAAAGTCTTTATCAAAGAGGTAACAAACTGCAAAGAGTGCAATATGTAGACAGAAGCATTTCTGGCCTATAGAAATCACTGCAAATTAGTGATAGTTTCAAGATACTTGATGTATCACCCTTTAATCCTGTGAAGAGGAAAAAAATGGGTCATTATTTTCACATTGTTCTACAGAGAGTAAAATCTGGTGAAATAACATGAGCTTGTTAGTTTCAGTTGATAATTTCTACCCTTTTCACGAACTGTCAAATCAGTCAGCTGAGAAATGCAGTGCTAAGGGTATAAGAGAATAATGCAATCGGGGGAAAAATACTGAAAGATATTTTCAGACAGTTCAATACAATAAGAAAAAAGCCACTAAGTACTGTTGAATAGAAGTTAAAGAAAATATGTTCATTCCTATATGGTGATTGAATCTATAGCAGAGACACCATGTGTTTTATGAGTAAATCACATATGAATTGACATGTTTCTTACAAAAGGACTTTCCCAAAGATAATGGTTAAACATCAATTTAAAAAATCCAACACACAACATTAAATAAACTATTCAATTGCCCAGCTCTTCATCTAAAGCAGCTATTTAAACTTCAGACACATGAAACAAAGAAATTTATTACCTCAAATTTGTTATGTTGCTTTAGCAACTGAAAGAAGAAATTTGAAGAATAGACTAGGGACTGGTAATCCTGAGGAACTGGTAAAGGAGCCAGATGAAACAATCAGCCAGGCTTGATCACAAACTAAGCACTTTGTTTTCCCTCTCCTTTTAGTAACATTCTGAAATTATCTGAAATTGGAAGCCTAATTATTATTCCAAAATTTTAAAATAGAGAGATTGACATTTTTTTGATTGTTCTTCCTGCATTCTGTAAAGTAATCAGAAGCCAGCTCAACCACCATCATCAAGCAAAGCAGCTTCTGGGCTGCTCTTTGTGGTCTCATCCCACAGCATCCAGCAGACTGGAAGTGGCAGCACAGAACTGAAGCGTAACAGCCCCCTGCCTAGATTACAGCCTAGATTACAGCTCTACCTGAAAGGTGCTTCCTTTGCTGCCAACTCATAGATGAGTTGCTTTAGAGTTGCCTCAGATGTCCTATGGCTCTTATACAGTAACTCTACTGGGTTTTTCTCACAAACTGTTTTGTGTTGTAAAGGAACTGACATCCCACTGCAGCTAGCCAGTGCAGCACTAGAAAAATCAAGGATGTCATGGGTGCCAGACCTGGTTTCACTTCAACTAAGCAGTGTCCAGACTGTTGTTTAAATAAAAGAATGCATGCACTCCTGCATTAGATAATCACATTGTGTTAGCCCAGAACACAGCAATAAGATGTTCAATTACTTCTGGGGAGAACAAAAAGCTTATTAGCATATTTATCATTATACTTTAAAATTAGATCGAATATTCATTAAACATGCATAAAAGAATGTAAATTCAATGAAATCCTCACAGGCAATTCTCAAACACAGGACCTCGCCACTTCAAACCAAAACCTTTTGCCACCGTGTTCTGTTGAGATTAAATGTACATATAAATTCACGGTTTTCCACTGCCTCTGCAAAACAGCAATTACATTTGCAGAGCAGTTACTATTTACTTCTTCTTTTGCCCCTGCTACCACCTTTTTATCCCTGAAAATCAGATGATATATGTAGGCTACATTCTTTTTCCAGTCCAGCTCTCTACAACCTCTACTAACAGCTTACTTTCAGTACCAGTTACTGAAAGCATTAGATATTCAGTAAAATCATTAATTTTTCCCTTTTGTGATTTATAATCTATCCAAAATAGCGTATGTTGACTCAAAGAGTCACGTTCCTTCTGCATACTTTTCTATGAATTCCTGTGTTAAGAGGAACAAATTAATTGAGTCTTTTAAATTACTGTACTTAGAAGCTAAATCTTTTCTGAGACTACCATGTACCAACAAAATAAAACAGACTGTTGCTTATTTGTCAACTCTATGTTGTTATTATTTATTATGCATATAGCTTCATTGGTAGACAGGATGCTTAAAACACAAATACAGATGAATTCAGTTTTCTTTTTGGTTGAGTTACCACGGCAGTCTTGCATAACAAGTGCAACAGGCACAGGTTCAAACCCCAGCTTACTCAAAAGTAGGAAGTTTTCTTTCTAAATATCCCTTACTATACTAAATTCACATTGAAACTCATAACTAGTAAGAGTAGCATACTCTTTGAATCCGCTGCGTTCAGCTCTAGGACTTTGGCTAGAGAAATATTGACTAAAATCTTAGATTTTTTCACAGTTTTTTCTTTTACTCCGTTTGCACCACTTATGTCAGAATATTGGTCAGTTTATCTCTATAAATTATAATAAATATAATCTCTATAAATTATATGAAATTACAAATAGCCTCCCATTTCATAACATACAATATTCATTTAGTTTCCAACTGTGCTTACAGAAAGGTGCAGGGGAAGGCAGTGGTAAATGGGTCAAGGAAGGTGGAAAAGTACTGTATTGGTGTTGCTGCTGTAAAGAATTACTTTACTGTGACACACTTCATTATTCCTGTTGATGTTGGTCTGGCACAGGGAAAACTGTCAAATGTGTAAATCTGACCTAAAAAGCAAAGGCAAAAGATAAAGTAGTTTACCTTTACTTAATGAATAACTGTATTTCACTATAAAAACAAAAAACCCCAAGTTATTTAGAAAGAAAATTATCAATATATTCACAGCATTACTATTGGAAATGTTAATTTGTACAGCAGGGTAATTCCAAAAGATCCAGACTGCTAAATAACAGATGTATATACTGGACAGAACATGAAAACTATCTGTATTTTCACAGACAACGTGATGTTACAGTAGATTTGACCTTGGAATTATTGTTTTATTAGTACAATGCTTTTTATAAAACTCACAGCAATGTTTATTTAAAGTCTTTGAAATTCTTGGGTTTATTATTTCTAAGTATCAAGTGAAATAAATATCAACTGGTTCATCATAGCAAGGGGCTTAAAAGTCAGTAGCAAGCAGGGAAATTAATTTTCTGATCATGCAGTGAATGAATATTTCAAGTCTGAGCCACTAAAATGCAAAAATTAGACAGAATTTTAAAAATTGTTTCAAAAAGTCAAATCAGCAAAAAAGGTCCAAAGTAGGCTGAAGTGAAAACTTTGAAAGAGATTGAAGTGTTAAAATACTGAGCACTGAAGTGTTAAACCCTTAGTTGTTTACCACAAGCTTGGTCCACAGTCCCTGGCTGGGTAAGCAAGAGGACAAGGCACCTCTGAAAACCTCTTCCAATCAGACATAGAAGCTTGTCAAACTCACCAACACACAATAGTGAGAAGGACTGGTGTTGAACTTTGTACTCCTAAAAGACTTAGACCTAACTTTCCTCAGCCTGTAAAGAAGTGGTTCTGGTTTCTTGAAGGTTAAAAGGTCTGAAACTTCACTTCAAGGTAGTTGTCTACAGCAGCATTTCTCCCAAAACTCTGCCAGCACCTTCCCTCCCTGCGCCAGTAACTCGATCAGCCAAGAAAAGCCAGACTGTTGGCCATCAGTCCAACACCAGATATGTACCAAAGTTACATTTATCACAAGTTTCTCTTCTGGCTTCAGATGCTGACTTTGTACCTACAGAGGGAGGACTTTCCTTCTTCTTCTTCTAAGAACAATTTTATCCTTCTCTTGCAGAAAGGACTGTCAGGTACTGGTATGGATTGGATAAGCAAAAACTCTTCATAATAATAAATAGCTCAGTGGAACATGGTCCACTAGCATGGACTGTGTATAATTCTCCACACCTAATAATTCCAGAGCAGTCTATAACTAGAGAACTTTCACAAGGCATGCTAGAGAATAGAGAAAGCTATTTCCAGTCTGTACAGGGATAACATACATGTTGTATTACTGACTGGCAGAAAGAGAAAGAAACCATGCCAGCCAGCATCCAGGAACATCTATGCAGGTCTCTTGTAGATGCTTGCACAATTCAGCATGGAATAATGTTGTACATAGCACTTAAAAGCCAGATTTAGTAGGGAAAAATTGTTCAACTTGTGACCTGGATCAGCATTGAACCAGTTCTACTTCAAATACTAGCAAACCAGAGCACAGAATAAGACTATGTGGTAGGCAAAAAATCCAGTAATTTCTGAGGAACCTCAGCAAGTTCAGCTGAAGGGGAAGCCAAAGGTATGTGCATTCAGATCAGAGCTGTGTGATCTCTTTGCAGGTCAACAACAAAAACTAAAGAATAAAACACCAAAGTAAAAATCAGCTGAAATGGCAAGGAAACCACCTGATAAAGAAGCACAGAAGAGGTGGGATGACAGCTTTGCTTCTCAGGTCATTCTATACAGTAACAGGATGCCCTTTATTAAATGACCAGGTCTTTCTTAGAATAATAATAATTAAAAAAACCCAAACCCCAAAAGCAACAAAAAAACCACACATAAAAAAACCAAAAAAAACACAGACAGGGATTTTCTCATATGTCACAGTAACCACCTATTTTTCCCAATGTTTAGGGCCCACATTTCCCTAAGTGATACAGAGAGGACTTATAGAGAGTTGAGTATATTTCCTGTCAATAAATCAGAGGCAGATTACAGTAGTGTGTGTTTGTTCTTATTGGATTCACACTTGAACACCTGCAAATGCTAAGCAGCTCTGATATAAAAAGACAATTCTTTTCTAATTTTAAACCAGCTTTTAAAAATTGTCTGAATAAGGTAACATTCCTTCAGCAGAAAAAAAGAAATGGAGACATGATCAAATAGACTAACTTCCATGTAATTTGTGTTTTGGTATCAGAAAGACCAAAATATCCCAGAAGGCTTTGAAGCGAGAGTCAGAAGACCTAGCACAGGAACCAGCACAGAAAGGAAACAAGACTTTCAGGAATTTGCACCTGAGTAAGAATTTGTATTAGCAGACAAAACTTCACACTGGAAATTTTGGACAACTATTGTCTGTGTGAGTTCGGAAGCTCTCCATACCCCTTTTTCACCCTGGGGAAAAACAAAAAGAATGAGAGTCCAAAATTAGGAGGACTAGTAAAAACTAAGAGCATTCATGAGACAGGTCAAGTACAAGCAGCTGTCATCACTCTCCATAGCTCAAAAAAGGCAAGTGTCATGCCTCAGAGGAGATGGCAAGTTTTACAGTAGCTCTCCCAGATTTCCACAAGCCAGCCTTTGAATCTTTGCTCCAGAGGTCACCCATTGCATATTCAAGCCATGCTATTGGCATAGGAGTGGGGGAGCACATTCTTTGAAGTATGCTCCCAGTGGCATGCATGCATGGAAATTCACACTTCAGAGGACATGTTTAGAATTTTCCATTTGTTGCAAATTTAAACACTGCATGAAAACACTTAAGATCTGGAACTGAAGATTTCAGAGTTAGTGGCAGAGTCAGTAAGTTTACACAGATAGGCACATTAGGTGTGATCACCACTGGCCACTCCAATCAGCCTGAGTGCAAGCCAGCTCCATCCACAAGCCGCATAGCTATGCCATACCTAAGCTGTCCTTTCTCAGGGTGTACTTGGGATGACAGCTACAAGGACCAGATACACTTGCTTTTGACAGGCTTGGAGCAAAATGAACAGGAGCTCAGGCCCATCTGCTTCTGCCTGTGAAGACATTTTCTCAAAAGTGGTATCTCTGGACTTGATTATGCTTTGTATTTAGGTTAATGGTTCACTGATTTTACTGGCATCAGATCAGGCCAAATCACCACTTTACTGTGTCTTGTTACTCAGGTGTGTAACTCAATGCCCTGTGTTCCCTACTTTGCCAATGCCAGCAGCTTCTGTATCTTGGTCCAACAACAATCTCTGTGCTTTCTCCGTATCAAGCCCTCTGCATGGAGTGCCTGTCCTGAGTTGTTCTGCAAGTTCACTGTCCTGAATTCTCTTAAGTCCATTCCCCAGAAACACTTCTTTCACAATACAATAATACTAACAAATAGCACATACACCCTAACTAGAATAAAGCAACAAACAAACAAGCCCTCTTAACTGCATTATACCAAGCACCATCCCTTGGCAAGTGACCACATAATCTTATTGTTGTTCCTCCTGTCATTCCTCACCTCCTTACTACCCAACAATTATTCTGTGTCTATAATTAGTTCACACTGCTGCAACAAGAGATACTAATTCACCTCCTTGGGCCTGTCTAAACATTTCCTGAAACAGAAGAGTTTTGCAGGGGACAGCAGCTACTGGTGGCAAATGTTTGGAAACTCCCTCAGAAGGGATCTCATGTCCTTTCTCTTCAGAAAGACATTTAGCCACCCCCAGAAATCATCAGCACTAGTCACATTCCTGCTGTCTCAGACCCTTACCTAATGAGACCTCTGACAAAAAAATTACATCTTCCCTTTCTCAGTGCAGTTCTTCTGGTATCAGAGGAACTGTTAAAGGTAATCCAGGTGAGCATTATTTACCCATATTAAGCACCTAATGTAATAAGGAGTGTCTATTTCATTTAAATTAAGCAATGATTTCACATCCCTACATTTTTGAGAAGCATTCATCACAGACAGAGAAATATCTTTTAAAATGTCTCTTAAAACTCAGCCAAAATTATAAAATTTCTTTACATTTCTTTATTAGTCAAATCAGAAAAGAAGTAAATTCTGTGCTGCAATTTGCTTTGCAGTACTGAAATACTGCAAGGTTTCTTCTAAATTTAACTTATACTCATGTTAGGGATTTACTCACCCCAAGATAATATTGGGTAGAGTTATTCTACTTGTTCTGTGAGCCTGCTATAATCTTACTTTGTAAGCATTCTTGAAAGCATAAGATTTAAAGGACTTAGAGTTTTATGGTTGTTTTACATCTGTTCATGAGTAGAAAACATTGGATAGCTGATCCCTTCTCTCTAGTGAACTCAGGAAGCCTTTTATAAGCCTTATTGAAAATACAAAAATGAAAATGCTCTTTTTTAAGACTATTAAAGAGAGAATTAATTTAACAAAATATCTAAAGGTCTTTTAAGTGGCAGACAATACCCTGATTACATTTTCCTCCATTTTCTAGTTTAAAAGAGTCCAAATTGGTTAAAAAACAGCACTTACAAACCTCTACTATTGAACATAATTAGAATTGCAATGCCCAGTTCTCAACCCTAGGAAATCACAGAATAACAGAATATGCTGAGTTGGAAGGGACCCACTAGGAGCATTGAGTCCCAGTCCTGGCTCTGCACAGCACCACCCCCAAGAATCACACCAAGCGCCTGAGAGCACAATCCAAACGTTATTTGTACACCATAAACTGGACACACAACTACAGGATCACTCTATTTTTCCAAGACCCTGGTTTCAATAAATCCACAGCATAAATCTATTGTTTGCAGAAAGAATGAGTGCTAAGTAGAAAATGCCATGTCTCTCTATAGGATCCTTCCATGGTTTTGGCTGCTTTTTTCTTTTCCTCACCCAAGAGAAAGGTCATCAGTAATTGCAAGTTCCCCATTCTCCACGTTCCTGCTTTGAGATCCCAGGACCTGATGAGAAGAAATGCAGAGTAAGAGGAGGAGGAATTGGCACCAATAAAAACTCTGAATGTTTGAGAAACACTGGAGAAAGAGATCTCAAACTGATAAACAAATTCCCTCTGTGCTCTTACTTTTGCAAAATGGATGTACTAAGGCCTTTTATCTGACAGGTGTATTTCACATAGCAATGTGTTAGTATCCAGGAATAACTTGAAGTGGAAAGCCCTGCAGAAGAACACCTAAATACTAAAGAGATACCCCATGGCATCTTCAGCACTTCAGGTATGAGCTGGATGGATACAATATTTAAGAAGGGGAACTAGACTGTAAGTCAGAGAAATAGTGATGCTACAGGCTCTTATTTTGGGCAAGATCACTGTTTCATGTTTTTGAGTTGTTAGTCTTTTCAGGTAACTGTATTTCCGATGTCCATACACCTCCCTGAAAACTATGCCACCAACTGCTTGTCTGTTCAAAATGTTTTGGATTATCTGAGCTCTGTGTTCCTGTAGCGTTTTCTTCTCCATTTTATTTTGTCTCATTGAAGAATGGAACTTTCTACTGCACCTCTATATATGAAAAGGGAAACCTGAGACAAAATAAGTAATCTATTAAGAAGACATTGATTTCACTTATTGTGGATAAATTAGAAAATAGAAGTTTACTTTGACATTATGCAGATGAGGGGCAATCACATGAAAACAGTAATGATCAAAAAGTCAGAAAATAAACCACAGTAAAGTACTAAGATATGGGAAGCTCTTTCCATAGCAAGTGGTAGTCCAGAACAGATATGGCATACAAAAGTCTCAAATCACTATCACTGCTGAAAATTTAGGCTCAGAAAATAAGTGTTTGGTTCTAAAAGGTTACCCATATATCACACATGTCAGACAACAACTGCCATATCCCTGGCCACTCATCACAAAAACCCCACATAGTCCCTGACCAGTCAGGAGCAACTTCATGGAAACAGGGTGCTTTAGTTGCCATGACTGTTGTTTAGTCATTGGACTTCTTTCCTGTGAAGACTTCCAGCAAGGATACCAATTAATGCAAACGGCTTGTAATTAACAGTGATGATTTTTGTAATGTGGATACCTTCTCAGTATGAACAGGAATGAGCCACCAACTCATTTCACATGAGGCAACCATCAGGAGGTAAAGATTTGCAGTTAATAAAGGCCCATGTGAGAACGAAACCAGTGACTCAGAAGAGTAATGCATTGTCTTGCAATACTGGTCCCCAGTGCTGGCACCACTAATCTAACTGGATCATTGTTAATCCTTTGTTTTACTGAGAATGTGAAAATTCTCTAAACACTTACTACACAGTTATTTTCCTCAGAGAAGCATGTTGTGTGTTATAAGTGTGCTGCCTCCTGACCTTCTCCATTACATGCAGGGGAATTCACTCTCTCAGTATGCCTTTTGTTTTCACCTGTCCAGCTCCACTCCTGTCTCCTCCTGTGAATGTGATGCTTGCACTGCCTTCACTTTCACACTGCTAATCCTCTGTTTGACCCACTTTGGCACTGCTCTCTTGGCTCTTCCGGCAACAGATGTGGAAAGGCTGTTAATATGTAAGTTCAAGTGTCTTCCTTCTATTCTCAGCTCCATTTAACATGGTCAGACTTTATTTTTTCTGTGATTTTGAATTGCTGCAATTGACTCATTCCCTGTTGTTTCTTGATTCCTGTTATTGTCTTTTCTCTGGTCACACTTGGTATTTCACCTCCGGCCATACCCGCTTTCACCGGCTATCTTCCCCGTCGCCTCACATTCCCTCAGAGAGCTTTGTTTGACACAGCTCATGAGATAACACTCCCCTGCTCCAAAAACATGAACTCCCACTTACTCCTCTTTTATTGGCTGATAATGGATCAATCATCATGGATCAATCATCCTCCGTAGCTTCTAATAGCTATTGTTTTCTCCCTCACAGACCACTTTCTTCTTCCCCTCCCCAGCTCAGCGATGACCCTCGTCCATGTGGCAAAGCTGGGTGAAAGAGCGGCTCCCCGGTCCCAGGTGCTGCTGCGAGGGCACCTCGGCCCTGCCCCGGCCCTGCTCCCGACTGGCTCCTGCAGCCGGAGCCATCCCCAGGCAGCTCCTGCTTCCCTCCGGCCCTGCCTCGGCCCGACTGTCCTGCCTCACCTCGTCCGGCCGGTTGTCTCCTGCCTCGCTGCCACCACTCCCTCCACAACATGTTTGCTCCGGGGGAGAGTTCAAAATGGGGGCCGCTGCCTCCCAGAATACCCCCGCCACCAGCTGCCCCAGCCAGCCCTCTCTCATGTTTCCATCCCGAGTCTCCCTGCCCTGAGTCATGGCTCTCCAGCACCTTCCCTTCCTCGTGGTGTAATGACCTCCCTCAGTTTTTCCAGAACCCCACTGTAAATCCATGTTCCCACATACCCTCTTGTGCCATGACTCACCCTCCCTAGCTAACCTTCTAATTACTTGTAATAACAATAACGAGAAGGAACTGACATTAAGTGGAGATGATCAGATGTGAGGATGAGTTCAGTGCAAATGCTTAGAGAGACAGAAACAGCATCATATATGACTGAATAATCCTATAGTCGTTCTGTGTACATTTCTCTTTCCATAACCACTGCCTGACACTATCCCACTCTCTGTCCTTTTATGAGATATATAATTTTGATTTTAAGCAGAGGCCATCTACTTTCATTTCCACAGGTGCTCAGTACTAACAGAGGTCAGGGCATCTGAAAATCAGGCTAGCTTTTTAAATTCTTTGTGTAAAACATCAAACATAACTGTTGCTGCCTGTGCTAATATATAATACAAGGCATCTAAATTACCATGAGCCTGTCTCAGCTGCCTTGGATTCTCTGTACTAAAAAGTCCAGCTTTTCCTGTTCTGCCCACTTATTGCACCTCTCATGCATCTTTTACTGCAGCTACCCATGACTTAATGCAGGCATGAGAAGCTGCCCTTGAGGATGATATGCAAATTGCTTTTTTTCTTTTCACAGAAGATTAAACTTGCGTTGATGGTATAACCTTGCTTCCTTTCTTCACTCTCATTGAGTTTCCTCATCTGCCACAGTCTACTTTATAATTCACTATACTTCCCACTTCTCCCACCAGAACCAGCAGTCTTAATCCACTGGAACCAGAATCCCACTACAAAAGCGCAGCCACTTTCACTTCTCCAGTGAAGGCTATTCCAAAACAATAAAACTACATTGGACTTTACTATTTATAATAAATAAGGAAAAAAGTCTTAATATAACAAGCTATGGATTACAGAGGTTACTTTACGAGCAGAAAATTTTGTTCTTGTAGAATTGTCACGAAGTGTCAAAGTTTACTATTAATTTGATTCTAATGCTTGTGTCTGTGAAATCGGTGAAACATGACCAGGAGTAGGTGAGGTCTTCCTGAGTTGGCAGATTGAAAAGGTGACCTCAAAGCTTCTTCTATTTGTGTTGTTAACACCATTGCTGTGGTGGTCATTTGATGTGAAATACTGTGAACTGAATCCTTCAGAAGAAAGGTCCACAAGGATGATGTCTAAAATGACCAGGTTCTGAAGGATTATTTGTATTACTGTAGCACTTTGGAGCATTTGCCTAGGAATACCTAGTTGTCTGATAGGTTATCAGTCCCAAAAATCTTAAATCCAGGTAAGCAATTTAAATGAGATGGTATTTAGTCCTCAGGGTGGGGAATGAGACTAAAAAAAAGTCCACCTCTGTCTAAGATTCTCAGTGTATGGAAAGACACCCATGCACCCATCCACTCACTCATGGGGAAAGCTTGTTTCGCCTTTTCTTTATCTGACATTTGATACTGTCAGCACAAAACAAGCAATCATTTTGATGATCATTCAGTATATGTAAGGGAGACAGAGTGTGGATTAATCTTCATTTCTGGCCTGCCACAAAAGACGTCAGCCTTACAAACTGCCGAAGTGTAGAGTGAGTTCATTCAGTTCTTCCACTCAGAATCCTTAGTGGAGGTAACTGTAAAATACCTTATTGCTTTTTAACATCTGAAGAAAAAGTGTTTAGTAACTCTAAACCTGGGCCAGTTTAGTACTAATTTTCCTCTGTGTATGGTACTTGTGATTTCATTAACGCTTCTATGTTTTCATCATGATGGATTAAGGTGTTCCTTCAAATAGTAAGCAACAAAGGGCATTAAAATGGTCAATCAGTTTAATACCTTACTCCTGTTCAGATCACATCTACTTGTTATAGACAACAGAAAATGTATTTCCCCATGATTTCACAGTAGAGAAAAAAACTAGCAATGGTTTAAAGTGTAGCCAGTATGACAGAATCTTTCAAATCAATTTTGTTCCCATACTGAAGCTAATTTACATGGATAAATCCCATAGGCTAGATCTTTACTTTCTATTATTTTAACTTCCAAACACTGATGATCCATATTTGTTTCCAAATATATACATTTAAATGGAGTTTGACCTCTTGATTTGTATGTCTTAGTCTAACATTGTGGCAATTCAATCAAAGATAAGTTCACTATTGATGTTCATAAGGCATAAAGAGTATAAAACCAGACCAAACCAAAAAACCAATGGTTTATACAAAGCATGATTCTGGTTCATTCCTTGGATATGCATCTTATTGGGCGTTCATAATTACCTATAAATACCTATAATTTTTTTTAAATTCAAATTTACATTTAGAGTCCATTTAATCAGGCATGAAATTGCCTGTTATTGATGGGCAGATGAAGGATCGTTCTCCACTATGACTATTTTCAGAAGTAATGAAATTTTAAAGTAACAGAATATTTTTCTAGTTTCCTATGTAACCTGAAGAATGTTGGAAACTTTGTTCAATATTGCAACGTAGCATATACCCAAACTCTTTTCTCTCATATGTATTATATATAGTGACTCAATGAAATGGAATAATTTCAGAACCCTGAAAAGGATTACAGAATACCCTAGAATACTTGAATTACTAGTGGCATCACTGGGTAATACATTTTGCTTATGTTGAAGCATGACCTGTTTGAATAATTTTCTCGACTTGTTTGCTACTGGCAAGTTAGTACACTCAGTCATACAAGTATGTATGTATATTTGCAAAAATGCATTTTAAAATTTCATAAAGATATTTTGATGAGTACAATCGATTTTTTCTTTTTTTCAATGTTATTACATTGTGTCCACCATTCATACCCGAGAAACCTTTGTGCTAACTTTCACCTAATCTTTTAATCCCCACGTTTCCTTTGAAGTACATATACTCCCAAACTAAACTTTTATGCTGTCTTTTCTCTTGGCTTCAATATAAAAGATTAGAACAATTGCCAGGCAAGCATAAAAAGCAGACCATATAACTATCTTTCAAGTGAAGATAAGACATTTGTTATATAGAGGATATGGACAAGTACCTTTCTAATATTTATCCTCCTATATGCAACAGGGATGTCACATGTTTAAGTAAAGAAGGCCAAGTAGTGCACTACAGTGCACTTATTTAAGGCAGGATCCACCCTGGCAAAGAATTTCAGAACCTTTGTTCCTGATACAAGTTCTTATACTAAGAATCAGCTTTCCCTCTTTGGGCTCAGAGCCTAGGGCAAAGGTACATTGAAAAGCATATTTCTCCTTAACCTGATCTGAACATCTCTCTTGTTTTGCAATATGAAAATAAAAAGTGAGGTAAAGATACAGAACAGAAGCTGCACTAAGCAGAAAGATACATAAGGATTTAGGAAGCACCAAGCATTCTGGTACCAAACATAAACACTGCATACAAACAGCTGATTCACTTATTTTAGTGAGGTATATTTCAACCACCCACAACCAACTAGCATCCTACAATAGGATTTGGGGCCTTTACACACACTTTTAAACATTCTACATTTAAAGTCAGTTTATTTACTTACACAAGCCTGAATTACAGCCATACAAGCATGATTTTGGTACCCCAAAAATTATAGCACCTGAAATAAAGCCTTGTACTTTCTCCAGCACATAGTCAAACAAAAAGTGATTTTGCCATGTGAAGTACTATAGCTTAAGTAAATTTTGTGTTTCAAATGCACACAAACCAAATGTTTACTGGTGTCATAAACAAAAAGGGAGATCTCACTTTGTTAGAGAAAAGAACTCAACAGTAGCTGTATGTGTGCAGCAGAATTAGGTAAGTCATGGCCTCTCAGGAATAAAATCAGCCATTATCCCTTGAAGAAAGTAGACAGCTGGGAAGCTGAATTCTGCTCACTATAGCAAGTATATATTTAACTTCACTAACTGCCTAGAGTTACATTAATGAATCCATCTGAAGAACTCAATTGGGTCTTCCTGTCTAGACTTGAGAAGCAAATAAATATTACCTAATGCACGGTATTCAATACAACAAACCCAATCACATTTATACACACTTGCAGCAAGATGAAGCAAGCCAGCAATAACTCCTCTGCTCACTATTTCAGATTGACATCTGTACTTTGTTTAGTCTGGATTTTATTACACTGCCTGCCTGTTCCTTGCATTCAGCCTCTTTGATTGATACACTGATGGCAATTGATGTCTTTCAGAACAGGCTTCATTCAGTTATATGAAAAGTATGTCAAGTAAGCAACCAAACTGCTTGCTGTTGCATCAGAACAGTTGCTTGAAGACACCTATGTGTTTATATCATTCCAAGTGCTATGTAAGATCTAAGAGAAAGAAGCCAGTCCACAAGTGAGACATTTTCCTCCTGCATGGAGTCCATGAGTTCTACATAATAGCACCTATTTGTATGGTTTTAACTGACAAGTGGCACTGCCTCCAGTTTTGGAAAGCAGTTACTCTCATAAGTGTATGTTTAGAAGAAGCAGGATTGCAAAAAGCAGCAGGCCACCCCACTGTTGGTCTCAGGTGTTTAGAACTACTTTACAGAAAACTTAGAGCATACCATAAATCATAACTGGTGTTAGTAACACTGGTGTTTGTTTAATGTTATTAGTTGGGTAGAATAAGCCCAAAGTTGACACTAAGTCACCCTTTAATCTTTTCACCCTTTTGATTTTACTTTACTGGTGTTATTATTTAACACCAGGGTTGAAAGACACAGAATAAGGCAGAATGGAGGGGGAGTGATAGGTATGGTCATTCTGCTGTTGAGGTTCAGGATACTCAGACCCTTGATAAGAGCAATGCTTCCACAGCAAGTAGAGGAGAAAGCTTCCACAGGTCCTTATCATAGTTACTGTCCCCCCAGTATTATCCAGAAGAAACAAGTTCTTTTCAGTCAGTGTAAAACGTCAATTTTGAGATGTAGTATCTTGAAGAGATCCATGCTTTTGTTTTTAGCCCCTAGGACCATAACTAAGGGTCTAGGCCTACATCATTAGACTGTAGTTGTTTTAGGATTGCAGCTATAATTAACAGCAGCGAGGGTGATGTTTGTGACTGCAAGTGAGCACGGACACAGAAAAACCTGCCTCCCATTCAGATTTGGACCTCTAGCACACTTTTTAAAAATAGCATATAGAACGCAAAGCTGCAAGATTTTTTGTGATGCAAAGTAAAGTATGTTGAGTGATAGTGTAGAAAGAGTAGAGAATGATGCTTCAGATTTCCATTCTATTTATTGCCAACAGATTTATATTTAAAATGCCAAGGTTCAAAAAAAAAAAAGTAATAAATACTTCACTTTAGGCTGTAATAAATTAAAAAAAAAATTAACAAGGAATGCACTTTGCCAGCCACAAGTGTGGGTATTTTTGAAAAACAAGGAAAAAAACAGTATGGCCATAGTTCACAGTTAAGCAACCAGAAGCTGCTTGTTACAATTATCCCCAACAACGGAGCTCTCCCTTCCCTCCCTTTCCAGATGTGTATTCACAGTTTAACTCCATCAGAGATGCTCTCTTACAGAGCAAGCAGACACACTCTGCTCCGAGTTCAAGTCAAATATATCTTTAACACACATGAAGCAAGGAAAACTATGATCCGAAGAACTCCTTGTCACAACATTTTAGTCCAACAGTAGGTTTAGGCTTCTAATAGATGTGTGCCCAGCACACTAGGACAGTCAAGTTTTCGTACCACCACACATCCATCATCAACATACTAGTTGCTCCACCATCTCCACTGTAAATTCACAGTGAACAAAAGGGTCCATTTGGTTTAACAGAGTCAGTCCCTTCAGTTACAGCGCTGCAGCAGCATGTTCAGAGCGTATTCCATTCTGTGTTTTAGTTCCAATGAACATCCAGAAACCAGAAGAGTTGTCAGACGAAACGTTGTGGATATCCTGTCTTCATTGATGTAGGTAAGGAGATACTCCTCACTCTGATTGCAAATTATGACTTTTGTGTGATCATGATAGAAGTTCACCTGTAAAAGAGAAGCGAGTTGCTGTTTGTCTCCTTTCTCCTCTCGGTTTCCAAGACTTAGCTAGTTTTACTGCAATAAAGTATTTTAAGAAACATTTTCTGCAGTAATGCTACTGCACTTACTTGAAACGTGCCATCATTGAAGAGCATCATTAATGCTTTATCAGATTTGAGCCACTGTAAGAGGTAAAGCCTAGGCCTGCGTACATCTGTTAGGCTGGGCAAGTCTCCTCCCTAGGAAAGGGAACAGACTATGTTAAGCATTCAGTTCACATTTAGTGTATTTATACAGCTCAAGACCCTGAAGATGCTGAACTTACATCCATGAGGTTCTCCTCCATATAGTGGGAGAAATACTTCAGTACGGTTACTTGGCTAATGAACTGTTCAGGAGCCTCTGTGGCTGCGAAGACAGAGCACTGGCCTAGCTCAGCATAGTAGTGCACTGTCCTGAAAGAGAAAAAATATAAGGTTAGTGATGAGGAAAAAGTATTTCACGTTTAAACTGCCTTAGTGAGTTGTTTGCTTTGTAATGATTCTTACTTTTTGTCTGGGAGAAGGCTCATATGCGCCCCATTGTTGAAGAGGACACCAACAGTGTGATCTGACAGCTGGTACCCAAAGCCATACTTGTTGGAGTAGTCCACCCATTTTGTAACCCACTGGAAGGATGCGGTCAGCTGTTCTTTGGGATTGCTGTCTGCTTCTGGCATGTTCTCCAGACATCCTCGCAATACTCTTGCGACTGTATCAGCAACACTTCCCATGGTACTGTCTTCCAGACCTGAAAAGGAAGGATTATTAGACTGACAAGAGAACATAGAGCACAGATTTTCATTCTAAACCTTTCAGTTATCTAGATTTTAAGAAGTTTAGCCTTTATGACTTTTTAATTTAAATTTTTCAAAAATACTGGCTTTTAAAACATCAAAAATAAGAGGATGAAAGCAAATGTTTGCTTCAAGCTTCTAAAATATGAAGAAAATAAAGGCGGGATTCAGACTTAGAGATTACATTTTGCTGCACTTACATTCACTGCTACTGCTGCAGCTTCCCAAAGTTCCTCTGACTATCATCCGAATAGAGTCTCCAATCTGCTTAGTTTCTGGCAATGCTCCCGGTTTTGCTACTGTTGTGATAAGAGGCTGAATCTCCTAGAAGAGATGTCAGACATGTAAACACCAAACATAACACAAGCCAAGGCTTATACACAAGTTTTGCACGGCTCTCCTGTTTCTCAACAAATGATAAATTCTAGGGGAACTAGTATTCGTGTTTCCAGCAAGTACAAAGAGCTGCTGCTAGACTGAGCTTAGAGCAGCACACCAGGTCCTTCCATTCTTTAGATCTACAATTTGCATCTCACAGACTATTAATCAGTTCTCTGCTCTCCTGTCCTAGCAAGGGAACAGCTGTGTGCAGGTCTGAACACCAAATAGTAAGAGTTAAGATTTCAGCAATTTATTCTTTTAAGAAGCCCTGGTTAATCATGAACTGAAGCCTTGTATTTGGAATATTGAGAAAGAGCACCTGGCAGACAAGTTAACACACAGGCAACAATGGAGTGTAGGCAGGTACTATAATTACTCAAAAGCCAAAATTTATAGTCTTCCTACAAAGGCTACCATACCTTGCTGATGCTTGGTTAAGCCCTCTTAAAGCAACCCTGCTAATCATTTAAGCTTGATTATGCTGTGTACTGCCTCAGCTCTGATATCCAAGTCAAATATAATTTAATTATAGCTACTCCACCCAACTGTTACTGGATTTGAATTGAACTGCACTTGTATATACCTCATCTGTTCTGTGTTTGGGGGCCTGCTGCGTTATCGACGTCTTCTTCAAATCATGTCTGAGCTTGTAGATTTCTTCATCTTCTTTAGCTAGTCTGTCTGCAATACAGGAAAAAAATACTTAACACTGAATCTGGAAGTGCTGTTCAATTATAGAAACCATAACAAGTCAGCTGCAGAAAGCACATCGTCCCCCTCCAGTAGCTTCTTCTAAGCCTGCCACAGTCTCCCAGAGCAGTGATGCCATTATACACAAATCACTAAGAGACTAAATTTCAAGACATTACAAACTAACAACAACCAATATAAATACAGATGCTCTGAGAAGCATCACATACGTGAGCTGGCATAGTTGGGCAGGCTACCATTTACACTTATCAAGAAAGAGGTCAAAACCAACCCAGGGAAGCTGTGAGACACAAATACAGAAGTGCCCTGTTGCTATCCCATAGATGTACATTAATATGACACTGATGCAATAGAGATAAGTGAATTTTAGCTAGGCTCGAAACTTACTCTGTGTGTCAAAGTATCTGGCCTTATCCTTTTTACCGCCAAAGAGGGCAGCAGCTGCTTTTTTGAAGAAATTTTTAGCAGGACTTGACAAATGGAAATCAGGGACGGTGTGACAACAGCTAGCAGAAAGTCTATCGGGTGTAAAGCCCTGCAGAAATGCAATACAAAACATTTTTAGACCACAGAGTGCATTTTTGTGTGGATTTTTTTTCAGCTAGAACACTGACAGGACACAGTACAAACCTGTAAGAAAAATTCATGTCGAATTATTTCATCTAAACTGGGCCGATCTTCAGGGTTTTTTGACAACATGCTAGCTATTAAGTGTTTTGCAGGTGCCAAGAGAGATGAAGGCAGGCTGTATCTTGCTTCCCTTATACATCTGTATGTTTCCTTAAGATTTGTAGTCTCAAATGGGGGTCTTCCCAACAGCATTGTGTACCTGTGTAAAAGCAGAGGAAAACAACTTTATTTTACACACCCACAGTACTTGACCCTACAACTACAAAAAAAAAGGTTCATCTCTCCCAACATGAAGAATTTCTGCATTTGAGCTACACGGTACAAAAGGGCTGCACATGGATGCAGTACTGCATCCCCTTTGAACTCTTAAAAGCCTACGCCAGTGATAGAAATACTACATTTCAAAGGCAGTGGAGTACTTACATTACACAGCCTAAGGCCCATATATCAGATTCACAGCCATGCCCTTGTTTGTTGAGGACTTCTGGAGAGAGGTAATTTGGTGTGCCACATATTGTTCTGAAAAATCAAAGACACCACAGAGCTGGTTAGTATTTCAAAGAGAAAGACGAAAGGAGCTATTTCTGATAGGGCAGGTTTTCCTCTCAAGTTCAGACAAGAATTTGAGACACCTAAAGAGGAGCTGTAGGACCTTTGATAACATAGATGCTTTTAATTGTGTTTTCAGGATACGGGAGGGGCAGTAACTGGCTTTTGCTACAGAACAGGATTTCTCTTTTCTATATGAATTTCGTTTAATTTATTACTAGACTATACATTTTTGATGCTCCTACCTCCTCCTGTGCTCCAGTGGTTCCAGCCTAGCTGCCAAGCCGAAGTCACCCAGTTTCAGTTCCATGTTCTCATTGATGAAGAAGTTACCTGGCAGACAGAGAAATTCCAGTTAGTCCATCTCTGGCAAGGTAGGAATGCATTTGCCACAGGTGCTGAGTCATACTTTGTTCAAAACCAGAAGCTAGCCAAGATTTTTTTTTTTTTAAATTAGGAATGCTTAATGTCATCCTTTAAGCACTGAGTTTCCACTGTAAAGACAGACTGAGCTGATTCTACTAAACAAGCTATCACCATACAAGGATAAAGTGGTACAATGCTGACAGGGCTGGAAGAGTGTGTTTTGAAGTTGGCAATCGGCAGAACTTACCTAGTTTAAGATCCCTGTGTAAGATTTCCTGTTCATGAAGATACTTTAGCCCTGACACAATTTGCCTGAGGTAGTATCGTACTTCTGGTTCTGTCAATACCTTCCTTGCTTTTAAGATGTGAGCCATTGACTGCAGAGGAAAAACAAAGAGAGAAATGTCACTCAACATTGACGCACAAGATTCACCTTAAGCAAAAGTAAATGAGTACATGGAGAAACAACAACTAAAGCCACAAAAAATACCTTTTACACATCACACTTATAAATTAGTTGCGGATTCCAGGTAAGTAAATACTGGATTTCTCCCAGTTGATGCTCACCCTTCTACTGCAGTATTCCAGAAGAATGTAAATATTCTCTCTGTCTTCAAAGTAGTGGTAAAACTGCACAACATGTCTATGATTAAGCATTCTGTGCAGCTCAATCTCTTTATCAATCTGAAAAGACAAGATTGGAGAGGGAAAAAGGCGTGTTAGCCTTACTTCCACAAGGTTGAGCAGATTGCTCTATCAGAACCATTTCAGAAAAAGGGCTAGGCAATCCAGCACCCAAAGAGTTTGAGAAGAAAAAAAAAAAGTCATTCATGCATACATACCTTCTCCCTTTGATGAGGTTTTGCTACTCTGCTGTGAGGAATGATCTTCGCAGCATAAACTTTATTTGTTGTCAGATCTGTCATCTCGTAACACTTGGCAAATCCACCCTAGAGAGACACAGGAGAAAAAGGCAATTAGAACAGGTATAAAAGCAGTCCCGCACTTAGTCATTCACCGGCTCATGTATTAGTCAAGGCGAGCAACTTCCTCAGCAAAGGGCAATTTTCTAAGGACAGGTCCTGGGCTCATCGTCTGTCGGAAGGTCCGCGCTCCCCACTCCCCGCACGCAACATCCAAGTCATCCCCGCGGGCTCGCCCGAGCCGAAGGCACGATTCCGGGGCACTTCGGGCAGAGACGACGCGGGGGCAGGCGGGGCGCCCGGAGCCAGCGCCGGGCAGGTGTGGCGGCGGCGCGGCGCACTCAGCTCTCCGCGGCAGCGCAGCCTCGCGGGGCAGCGGCGCCGCCCGCCCGCGCCGGGCTCCGCCGAGCCGGGCACAGCGCACCGCCCGCCGCCGCGGGAAGGCACGGGGCTCGCCGCGGCCATTACCTTTCCGAGCACCTTGCCGCGGCAGTAGCGCTTCCCCGTCGTGGGGTCGGTTATAATCCGGGAGACCTCGGCGGCGGGGTGGCCGTGCTGGTGCGGCTGCTGGTGCGGCGGCTCCTCCGCCTTCTTCCTGCGCGACTCGCCGCCCGCCGCTCGGCCCGCCGCCGCCTCGCAGCACTTGGCACCGCCGCCGCCCGGTGGGTGGGCGATGGTCCGTAGCAGCTCCATCCCCGCGCGCCGCCGGCTCCGTCCTGCCTGCCCTCCTCGGTCCCGCTTCACCGGCCCTAGCCTTCCCACCCGCTCCGCTCCCGACGCCGAGCAGCGCCCCTGCTCCGCCCTTATATAGCGGCGGCGGCTCCGCCCCCCCAGCGCTGCGGGGCGGGCCCCGCCCGGGTCCCGCTCCGCCTTCCCGGCCCGGCCCCGCCCCGGGCCGGCCCGACGAGAGCCGAGTAGCGCTGGGCTGTGCTGCTCTGCCCTCCTTCGCCCAGGCGGCAGCGGAGCGGAGCTGCGGGGCGAGCAGGGTCTGAGCCGCACTGTAGTCCCCCTACAGCTACGGAGGCTGCTCTGGCTGCTACCATCCTGTGTGGGAGCTCGACAAGGGGAGCTTCGGCATAAGACGTGTTTTCCTCACTTGAGGATTGCTGCGTGTGGGGTAGCAGGAGTTGGTGATGGACGATCTGAGCTCTGGGCTGTAGGAGCAGCCCCCTAACGGGTGCCTGTTGCTGCATGTGACGAAGGGAAGGATTCTTTTCCCACCTGTGCCAAAGCAGCTCCACCACAGCAGAGAGACAGGGCCAGCGTGGAACTGAGGCCCATGGACTTGCTCAGATGGTGCAAGTCATTGGGGTGCATGCTCCACGGCCAAGGGGCTACCCTGTCCCTCCCTTTGTAAGAAGAGCCCATGCCTAGGGACACCCCCCACAGCTGTCTGACGAGATTCAGCTCTAAAATCTCTTCATAAGCAGCAAATAAATCAAGTTTGATGACACCTGGAGGCAACTATACTACAGGACCTCTGATCCAGGAGTTTGTGTACAGACAATTGTTGAAGAGTGAAAGTGTAGTCTGGGAGAAAAGTATTGAAATGTGAAACAGTTTTGCATTTCTCCATTCTGAGGATGTAAAAATGTTGAAATTCTTTATTTTCTTAACGCGTTGCACATTTCTGAAGTAGTATTTTCTTGTTGGCGGACACTAGAATATGTCTACCTGCTTTCATTGCTGGTAAAAATCAAAGACTATTAGATTTAGTAGGAACGACTCTCAGAGCATGTAACTGTAAGTTATTTCAGTGTCAGTCTCTGAAAATCCCTCTTTTTAGATCTTTAAGTAACAGCAGAATATACTTATTTTACAGTCAGTGTCAACAGCAGGATGTGTGCCATAACAGAACACACAAAGTCCCACAAGGCAAACCCAGCAAAACTGTAAAACAACAATCTTTTGTTATTTGTTTCTGTCCATAGGTATTGCATTATGAAGGTAACAGTGCTCAAGTGTTAAATATACTGGATTGTGTACACTCTACTTCTACCCATCTGCAGTTTTTTAATGGGCGTGTGCTCTTTCTTTCAGGTGTCTTCCTACATTACTCTCTCTGCAAAGTCTAGTCAAGTCATCTTAGTACTACTAGTGATTACCCATAGGGATTGAGGTAAAAAAAAAAAAGAAGGAAAAATTGGGATATACAGACACTGTTCAGTCCTGTGCCGCCTCAGCCTTACAAGTATTGATTTCCTAGACAAATGTTTTTACACCTCATGCAACTTTACCTTTCTCCAAATTAGTATGCGCTTTTGCAAAATAAGTTACTCGATAAAAACGTGATTTCTCGATGCTTTGTTTGGTGCCAGTACGTTGCTTTGGTAGGCTGTGCTGAAAGGCTTATGGGGTAAAGGGAATATAGGTGGAATAGAAGTACACGTTTTCCCTCCGCTGGAAAGAAGTGGTACTGCACCTGGTAAAAAGCAAATGTAAGAAAAACAAGCTTTGTCTGGTAAAGGTTTAGGGAAGATCGTTAAGGTTGACTTTAAGAGGACAAAAGCATATGGTTAAAGCTAAGTATACAAAGTGTTCTGCTAAGCAAGACTGGCACTACTTGTTCACACCTACTTGGCTGAAGCAAGGTATTTAAGGTGTGTTCCTTCAGTTACAAAAGGCCATGAGGCTGCTTGACTGTCCCATGCAGCAGTTACTCGAAGATTGCTTCTGCCACTTTTGCATAGGGAGCATTTACCTAACACTTATCTCAAGGTCCCAAGTTCACCGTACTATTTATTGTGAGGTTTTACAAAGCAAACTTTTTTTCTTTCAAAGGTGTTCTCCTGGATAAAATAACATTACTATAAAGGCTTGAAACTTTTATATATTGCAAAGGAAAACCATCCTAGACAGCACTCTGTAATCTTTCACTTTTTCTTCCAAGTTACATTAGTTGAATGCTCAAGTGTACCTGCAGCCTGCACGAGAATCTCATTTGCAACCTGGCTAAGATAGGAGCAGCTCTGTAGCCAAATCAGTATGCAGCACTGAAGTTACCCTGCCAAGAAACAGGGCAAACCTAGCCCAAACTCAGGCTTCAGGCATGCCTTCTGTCTCTGTCTCTGGAAAAAAAGTAATCACTTATTCCTACAGCTCCATTTTGACACAAGTATACAGCTGTTCATAAAAGCCATATTATTGAGAGTCTGGGAAGACTGGGTGTGCATAAATCCCTGGTTCAGATGAGGAATGGGAATTTGACAGAGCCAGAAGCTGTATAATTACAGGCTTGTGGGAAGAAGGTCTTGGCAGGAACTGCTCGTTCTTACCGTAACTTTGGGAAAGTGAGGTGTTCAGAGACTTAAATTTCCAGAAAGAAGTAAGTTAAATCCTGGATGTCCAACTTCCTGAATATTACGGTGCTTCAGCACTGTGTTCATGGCCATGTTTTTCCAGGGCAAAAAACTTTATGTGAAATCGGGAGCAACACCATCTACCTGGCTTCCAGACTCTCAACTGAACTTCCTGAATATTTGCTGCCACTAATGTGATTTCCCCTCCCCTAGTAAACCAATCTGAGCCAATTCACGGTGCTCCTACAGGCACACACACCAATAACCCTGCAGTCCCTGCTGGGCTCAGGTGGCAGCCCACACTGGTTTGGCAGGCAGCCCTGACCTGTTACCTGGCTGGCCTCATCATTTGCTTTCTGCTATCAGAACGTCTGCTCTCCTGCCTCGGCTTAGCTTGTGGTAGAACTGTGTTTTCCTTTTAGCTGGTCCTGGAGCGCCCTCAGCTGCTGAAGAGAAGTTATGGCAGTGTGTCCTAAAAGAAGCATATTCTACTTAAAGGTGGGACAAATAATGAGTTCCACAAATAGCGTCTTAAATGGAATACATATCAACATATATGGATGATAAAAAATAAGCAGCTTATTTCTAGACTATCACCCTACAGAAACCATGTTATTAAAATTGTGGCTTTTACAGAAAGTTCTTCATAATCCTTTGTGACTTGTCTTGAGAAATTATTGCTACTCTTACTGTATTTTAGTCTTTAGTGACTAAATCTCACTTCTCTTCTTGGCTTCTTCCCTAACTTATCCTCTTAATTTCCAGTTCAACACTAGCCTTTTCTCAGCAACCCATATGTGTCTATTCGTTCTCTGTTTTTGTTTTCCACACTTCTCCTGTTCTCCGGGCACTTGTGTTTCTATAAAGTATTCATTTCTAGGGTTTCTAGCATAGGCATCCTTAATAAATAAAGTATAAAACACATAAAAGCTGGACTAGAATTAAACATTTGCTCTGATGCTGCCATGCCGTTTCAGTGTGTCACTTCCCTTGCAGGATTTTATTGTCATAGATTGTCCTTACACACAGGTATGATATTTGTTCTCCCTAAATCATTGCAGAGCTAGTGCAAAGCACTTGTTTCTGCTATAATTCATGTGTTTTAATTTTCTTTGTTTGAAGCTTGGCAATGTTTCCAAAGACCTAAATTCTTTTGCAGTTTCATTTGAGTGATCTACTAATTAAAAAGCAGGCAGACTACCAAGAGCTTAAGGCAATCATATGTTTTCCCAGAAAGATCTCCCAAAAAAAGAGAAGGGTGTTTAGCGCAGTGGACACACAGGCTGTGCTAGCTTTTAGTTTCTTCTGGAGTGGTGCCAAGGTCTGTTCCCACCCTGCCTATTCGGTGGAAGTTCCCTGGGGCTGGCAGGAAGACAGGCTTGCAGTTGAGGTGGTTATAGGATCTCGTATTCAGTCCCCAAAGACACAAAACTCTATTTTCTTGAATTTAATGCATACTTACATGGTCAGGATTGATGGATGACTCTGAAAGATGTTCCTCCAGGCAATGATAGAATATGGAAAATAATATAGCTCCAGCCTAGTGTCAGGGTCAGGTGAAGACAGTGTCAGAGAGACTCAGCTTCCTCTTATCCCTGACTACTCTCACATTCTTTCTCTGTGCTGCTTGGGTTGAATAATGCCTCACAGCTTTTGTTCAGACACTAGCCTCTGCCCTCAGAAAGTGCAGTAACACCTTCATACAGCACCTACTTCTAAAAGTGAAGTCAGACCACAGGTTTGCCCATTGTGTTATTTTTCTCATTTTGTTTTTTTCACAGCATGACTTGTTTTTCCTGCATATGCCAGACCAAAACAAAGATTATACTAACCTCAAAGTTAAGAGTACTGCAAAAGTAAAGACTCTAAACCCTTCGCCTTTAAATGTTTTAAAGAAGAGTACTGTCAGTTACACCATTTCCTTCAATGAAATTCTCTATGGCCTCTCTTTGCCACATTTAAACGCACTGAGGAAAACCATGACTGCCAGCTGCATTACCCATCCGTAAGACACTGTTAAACCTAATGACCACAAACACATGCAAATGTTTCATGTATTGTCCTGTAGGAACCACAGTCGTTCTGCCTTTGTCTGCAACACGAACGCTCCTAAGTACTCAGTTAAAGGGTCTCTGTCCACAAGACATTTAGGGAGATTAGACCGTGGTCACCCGGTCTGCCGCAGCAACTCTTTTTTCAGAAGCTGCCACTGCTTCTGGTGATTTTTGGTATCCCATTTAAGGTGCTTGAAACTTTGTGAGTCCAGGACTTGAGACACCGCACGCCGGTGATGCAGTTGTTACAGCCAGAATTAGCCTGCCTCCCATATAAATGACTGCTCTGCCCATTATGCAACTGCATCAATCATGCAGAAGGAACAAAGATCTGTGTGATGGTAAAGCTTCATGCCCAGTATTAGAGACATTTGGCTTCAAACCTGAGGAACAATTGGAGTAGTGTTTTGTGCCCTAAAAGAACTGTCTAGAATCTTTTGTGTTGGCTTTTTTTTTTTTTAATTTAGCCCTTCTCAATGCCCAAATATCTTACACATAAAACCTCCTTGTTAAAGGAAATAATGCCAAAGGGTAGTCAAAATCCTCTAAACAGAATAAAGAGGTCAGTACTTCAGTCAGTATGTTTCCCTTCCTGATATCCCTTCCCCTTTCCAATTTCAGTCTTCAACGATTGCAGGATACAGGACGGGAGAGTTGCTTACCAATTAGGCTAAGTGATTATTTTCTTTCTATGGATAGAAAAACAGGTTCCTGAATCCTCAAGACAGAAGTCAGTGTTATTAGTGCTCAGATAACACAGACAACTCAGGAACAGAGTTATGAGATGGATGATGTAAGAGCCTATGTCACAGGTTATCTGTCTCCACGACACTCCTTTCTGTCAAGAACAACCATATCTGTTTTTTATGCACATGCTGCCAGTACCTAGACATGTACAGGCCACTTCTGACTATGTATTATAAATATGAAGCACAAGAGAGGAGAACATTTAGGAGATCGTAATCATTTGTTGTCTTATTTTCTGTAATTAAATATGATTGTAGAAAAAAACAGATACAAAGAACCAAATGTTCTGGCAAACAGGAGTGCAAGTCATTATTTCTAATCCACAACAGTTGCAGCTAATGTTCAAACTGGGCAAGACAGTGATGCATGTCTTAAGAATGCTTAGATATAGAGGAACTATGGGAAGTTAGAGTTGAAGGTAGGAGAGCTGATGGTCTACAGAAAAATGAGTTACTGAGTAATTAGGTATAAGCCAGCACTTCCTTTCAGCACTGTAGGTACGATAGGAGCTCATTGCTACCAAAGCAAGAGGTGCCAGAAGCAATCCTGAATAGAGCAGAATAGAGAGTCTGCTCAGGAAGAAAAAGTGGTCTGGAAGCTGCTGTTGTCAGAGGCAAGTGAAGCAACCACTTGATCTGTGAAAGAAGGGCATCCTGTCCTGTCTCACTAGTTGGGATTAGATTAAACCAAATTAATAGTTATTACCTTTCCTAGACTTCTTTTCTACACCACTCTAACATAACAAAACAAGATTTTAAAAAGCATGTATAAAGGAGACTAAACACTGTATGTTACTATCAAAGTCATTGTTCATCAGACTTGACATGACAGAGGCATGTGTTCAGAGATTCTGTGCAGAGCTGAGAACTAGACTTTTCAATAAGCTCTTTTCTGTCTTACATATATCAGAAGATTTTTAAGTGTTTCTTACCTTGTTTTATACCTTGATCACTACAGTTTTTTCCAGGTAAGACTACTTTCTGCATTTATATAAATATTTAAAAGTTACTGCCACTAAATTTAGTTTATTGGAGTTACACTTGCCCTGACTGCTAATCAGAAAAGCTGAAGCATGTCATTACTAAAGTCAGCGTACCAAATGAAAATAGATCACACACTGATCAATGGCCTCTAATCAAAGCCAAGGTATCTAGGAAACAGAGGCATATAAAGTCTGGTCTGCTGGCCTCTTTAAGAATAAAAGTGGGAGCAGGTGATAGTTAAGAAAGAATGGATGAAAGAAAAGATGAACAAAAAGAATGCCCTAAATAGCTAGATGTGGAAGCGAAAATCCCCACTAGATTTTTTCCAGCAACTCACTTTGATCCTTTTGTTCTAGCATGCCTTTCTAATTAAAGCTATTATTAATATCAGCCACCCAGGGAAGGTAGGTAGGCCAGTGCCATACTTTCGTTTCCTTGAGTTTAGCTGTGTGGTCCACCAACGACCAAAGATGTCAGGCAGTTATTGGACATCTGCTTTTTAAGCTAGGGAAGCCAGTACCTTGAATAAAGCTACTCATCAGAGCAAAAAGACCCAAACAAGAGGGGACGGTATTTGACAAGTGCAAAGCAAGCCAAAACTATGAGAAAAAAACCTGGGGGCAAAATGATAAATACACTAGCCAGAAGGATAAATATTGCCCTCTGAACATGGGGTATCTGTTTGGGTGCAGTCAGTGCCCCGACAGACTAGACACACACCAGGGAGTAAAAAGTCTGTATACCTCCCAGCACCACAGCAGATACTTTTCTGCACATCTGTGCTAAGAGGAGAGAGTCAGGAGTACCCAAAGAGAACACAAAAATTCAGTTACACAGCTACAGACTAACCCAACCATTGTGTCCAATACAGGGGACATTTTGGGAAAATTTTAGTTCTATCAAATCTTTAGTTCTATTTCAAATTGACATTTTACGCAGGTTTGGGTTGTGGTTTTTCAGTCAGCCTTCAATGTTCTTTATTACTTGACGTGGGGCAGTTGTTTTTAAATTTCGAAAGCAGTTATTATTGGCTCAGATCAACCACAGCAAATACACATGTGTATTGTGTTACACATGAACCCCACTTTCATATCTGCTGTGCATGGTAGTGGCACAGAGCAAATGCAAAATAATGCAGAAAGATAGCACTCAACAGAACTTACAACAGGGTAAAAACAAGAACACAAGTAGTTATTGTAGCTCTGCAATGCAAGGAGAAGCTTTGGCATCTGGCAACGGGTGAGCCTTAGGAAAGGAAGTGAAATATTGCAAATACAAGTTTAGCAACAGGATGTGATAGCTCGGCCTACAACATGGATTATTGGACTTTTGAGATGGGTCTGAGCTAATTTTAGCTCTCAAGTAAAGTAGATCACTTCCTTCAGTGAAAGTCTAGCAGTGACCTTCACAGTCAACTGTGAGGTTTCTCCTATCGAAGTCTGCATTTAGCTTTAAAAGTTTCTGCTTCTATTTTAGACTTTCAGAAGGGCTGCTGTGCTAAAAGAACTGTCTCTTTTTTTAGATATGTCAACTCAAGTTTATGAAAAATATTACCTCTCCCTTGTCTGGTTTATATATTTAGATTCTTGTGGCAGAGATTCTGGCACCAGAAGCTTCCTGATTTTTTCTTGGTTAAGTTATCTCGTTACTGTTAGCCTCAGATGACAGATTTAAGACTCATCCAATCAGCAAACCCCCGACTTAAAGAGACATGGACAGTTTTCACTTATCTGTCAAGTAGTGACAGGGACTCATGGTCAGCATTCCAAATAATACCCAGTTGATAAGTCAAATGTATGAAGGAAATCCTCCAATACACACTTGCACAAAATGTACCTATTTTTAAAAAATCAGAATTTGGCTCCTTGGTGATGGTGCTTCTGGTTAGACATATGGTACTTAAGGAAACGTGGCTGCTTCCAGAAGATCAATATTGATTGAGAGAGGCAGAAAGAGAGTGAGCAGTCATGAGGAACTCTGGTTCCTGCCCTTTCAGCAGTAAGACAAACAGTTCACACTTGTATGTGCTTTGCAAGAAAACAGGAAAAGGTCACCTAAGTGGAAAACAATGTGGTGAGTGTTATTTTTTAAGTACCTTAGAACACTTTAGAAAGGCGTTTGTGGTTGGAACAAATGCATTCAAACCTCATGCAGTGCCACAGGCTTGGGGAAGAATCACTTGAGAGCTATTCAGCAGCAAGGGACCTTGGGGTGCTGGTTGACAGCGGCTGAACATGAGCCAGTGTGTGCCCAGGTGGCCAAGAAGGCCAATGGCATCCTGTTCTGGATCAGCAATAGTGTGGCCAGCAGGACCAGGGCAGGGATTGTCCCGCTGTGCTCAGCACTGGTGAGGCTGCACCATGAGTCCTGTGTCCAGTTCTGGGCCCGTCACTTCAAAAAGGACTTTGAAGTGCTGGAGCATGTCCCAAGAAGAGCAGCAAGGCTCATGAAGCATCTAGAGAACACATCTTATGAGGAACACCTGAGGGAACTGGGTTTGTTTATCCTGAAGAAGAAGAGGCTCAGGGGAGACCTCTTCGATCTCTGCAGCTGCCTGAAAGGAGGGTGTAGCAAGGTGGGGTCCGGTCTCTTCAACCGTGCCTGCAGTGAGAGGACAAGAGGAAATGGCCTTGAACTGAGACAGAGGATATTCGGGTTAGATATTATAAACAAATTTTTCCCTGTTAGGGTGATCAGGCATTGGAATAGGTTGCCCAGGGAAGTGGTGGATTCAACATCCCTGGAAGGTGTTCAAGATGTGTTTGGATCTGGTGGTGGGTGATGGTTTAATGGTTTAGGAGTTACAGTGGTAGTGCTGGGTGGATGTTTGGACTGAATGATCCTGAAGGTCACTTCCAACATTGGTGTTTCTATGATTCTGTGATTCAGAGCTGTCCTGATTTCGGTAAGACTAGTCCCCAAGCATGTCTTTGCACACAAAAAAACAAAGCAGGTAAACTGCTTAATGAGTTTCTGTGATCAGGAAGTGCAAATGCCCTAATCTACATGCATTAAGAACTGCAGACTTTTTTGGACTTCATTAGACCCAGACTTACCTCTCTCCTGTAAATTCAATGAATGGAAATACGTTTGTTTGTTTGTTTTTTTGTTTCTATCTTTTTCTTTTTCTATTTTTTTTTCCCTGCTTTTAATCTGTCTTACCTTCTCTTAGTCACTGTGTCCCTCTTAGGATTTTTAGTTGGGTGATATCCTCTGCTTCACTAGCTTCTTAAGTTAAACTGGCCTCCATGAGTCAGCCTCTCAGGCAGCCTTTCGGACCCTCCTCTGCAGCCCAAACCTGTCCCAACAGCCTGGGAGTCTCTCCCACTTGCATTAATTCAACCTGTTCACTTTGGTCTGGGACAAAGTTTGAAAAGAAGCATCATCATTTAGTAAAGAGAAAGTTACACTCAGAATAGTCTTGAGGAAAAGCTCAACTCTGACTTTTCAAACATCAGGAAACAGAACATGTGGAAGCAAACAGAAAATTAAGCTTATGGTGGGAGGAAAGGAGAGTAGCCAAATAGCACAGCCAGTGGAAAGAACAAAACAATGTAATAAATACAGAAGAGAGACTGTATCAGAAGTTGTTTCTTTCCAAGAACTTGATGCCAAAGACTAAGCTAGATGCATGCTAAGTTTGGGATCAAATGGGTGCAAGTCATCTTGCCTGAAGTAACTCCCTTACTGCCGTTTGAGAAGGAACAATGTTTTCAATAGTCCTCCTGCGATACTGTATCAACCAGCATTTACTGAATTACAATGGTTTTAGAAAGACAGGAATGTTAGGGGCAGAGAGCTGGCACACCTCAGTGGGAGGCAACAGGCTTAGGAATTGCCAAACCCTTTGTTCCATGCACGCTGAATATACAGCTGCTTGCTCTGTGGGCATCATCCTGTTCCTCATGAAACAGCCATTTCATCCGGGGAACAAAGCAGTGCCTGTGAGGGAGTTGAGACATTCCCTGGATAACAGTTGTGATAATACTAATCCACTGCATTTTCTCTCAACATTTTTGATTTGTTAATGTTCAAATTAGTTACAGAGGTGAAGGGATAATAAAATCTATCACCTGCTTTATGATCTTATGAGAAATTATGAACAGCTCCTTTCTTAGGGATTGCAAAAGACAGATTCATTCAGAAATAGATGTTTATTTATGATTTTATTTTGTTGTATGTGTGCCTTGTGACTAAAACCAGTATTTTCCTCTCAAACTATTGAGAAAGGTTTGCACCTGCAGCATTGTGCTGATCAATCTGCTCAGGACATCTCAGTAATATTGTACCAGGGTCAGAGTGTGCAGTGCAACTGGGGCACAGCTCCCCAGACATGGAGGGTATGAAACAATTAATCATGAAACTTCTTGCTGTTCGGAGTTAACACTGGCTGAGTTCATTTGCTGAGCAGTGGAGGGATAGGACAGATCTTCTTGTGGGGTGCAAAATATTCTTTTTTATCATTAAATAGGATCCTATTTTAAACAGTATGATAAGTCAGGAATAGCTAATGATGTACGCTCTTTCCATAGCTGTGTTGAGCTCCAGACTAGGTAAACTTCTGGTGTTTCCTTCAGGCACTTCTTCTTCCAGGTCCACGGCTATGATCCACCCCCATCCTCTCCCTGCAACTGAACTGGTGTATGGTGGCATCATTTGGCTGGTTCCTCACAGCTCCATTCCCTCAAGGTGTGATAGGCTGTAGCCAGCAACCCCCAAGAGCCTGCTTAAAGCACACTAAAAGTCCTTTAGCAGAAAAAAAACCCAAAATGCATAATGCAAAGGGAAAGAAAAGAATAATAGGAGACTCTGCTTATGGTTTTTATCTAAAGGTAAATAGGTGTTTAAATTATACTCCCACTCTTTTGGAGTATGAAAATCTCCAAAGGAGTAATTCCCACTCCCAAAGAGAGTGATTCCCACTGATGTCTCTGCAGATTCTCTTCTAGCAATGATCTCCCAGGTTGGACCTCCTGGCTTTAAAATCAGCTGATCTGCCATGTCATGTAAGTGTTCCCTAAAATGAGTTTATGACAGTTGACCTCCAACTCTAGGTGTATGAAGCTTGGCAAGGCTATTTTCCAACAAATCCTACGTTCATCATAACTGCACCCAGCTACCATTTAAAAGCTCAGCATTAACATTACCCTTAACATGTAACTAAAAATCCATCAGAGCATGCCACAAAACACATTTGTATAAACTTACTGAGGAACAAGAATGCCATCTGTGTTCAGTTTCAAAAAACATACAGCTTTTCTTTTGAAAGCCATAACTGCAAATGTAAGCCAATTATTCTTCTCCCATCAATGGGAGACCTGTCTCGCCATTTCTAAGACCTGTCTCGCCATTAGTCATTCCAAGCAGATGTTGAGCACACCTTTGTTAGCCCACCCTCCCCTTCTGCAGCTCATCAGAAAGTACAGGTCAAGGTGAGAATGCTAGAAATTTCTCTTTCTCATCATTTTCCTCTTAACAAGAGAGCCAGACTACATTCTCTCTCTCTGGCTCCGTGAAACGGTAAAGGAAGGCAGGCAGCTTAAGTAAAGCTTGAGTATTTTCAGATGCCTATTTCCAAAATGGAGCCCAGTTATTCACCATGCTGTGAAGCACAGATACATGAACAACTGTCAGTCCAGGACTCGGGCAAGGCCTTATGGGCATCCCCAAAATGAAAAAAAATTCCTATAATAGTGTGGTGGTGCTGCTTCTCGCCCAGGCCACTCCGTGATATCAGGACTGCTTCCTGATGATGACTAAAGCAGATCATCTCACAGCCTTGAAAACAGTGGTCCTGACTGAGGCACTTTGAACTCTCTTGGGCCACAGAAGACTGTAGCCAGCAATCTCCTCTCTCTGGGATGCCTCTCAGAGCTTACCAGATCTCAATTTAGCGATACTCAGAGGACTGTTGCCAAAAGCTGACAATGAGGCCTGGGCTGACACCTCCCCTCTCCTCAAATCTCAACTCTTGCCTGTAGAGAAATGCACAGACATTTGAAGTATTTCACTGACCTCAATGGGAATTTTTGACAGATATCTTTGTACATATAGATATATGTGTATATATATGTGTGTGTGTCTGTGTGCATGCATGTGTGAATTGTTTTAAATACCAGAATGTAAGTATAGTAAGACTATCACCATCTAAGATTTTTGATCATTACTACCTGTGCTTATAGTAAATCCTGTTGAATCATTTCGTAAATGTTAAATCCATAAATGTTAAATGATTAAGTGCTGCTAAATCCCTATCTCACCCTCAGCCTTTGCATCCCTGGTCTCCATGAAAATCATTCTAAATTTATTCTACTTGTATTTTCCCTCGTGTGCTCTATCTATGCAGCAATACAGTGAACCTGTCCATCAAACATTGTCACACTTTTAAAATCTGTATTAAACCTGCTTTTGCAGGTGATTCTTTAAGCTACCTGAATCACTCATTCACAATGGACAGCAGTCAAATTATCATCTTCTACTCCCTGAATTCAAATCCGTTTCCAGACATGAACAAATACCTTAGGTCTAACTTTTTTCTCCGTTCTGTCCCTCTACATTCGAGTGGAACACTACACTGAGAGGCAGAACACATCGTGCTCCCCCCAAAAGCATGTTTCCTTCCAGCTACTTGATTGGCAGGTCTAAGGGATGAAGGTATATTTCTATCATCAACAAGTGGCTCATTCTCATGTAATTTATAGTCCCGGGGCCCACAGGTCAGATACCTCTTTAACTGTAATGCCTCCAAAGGGTTCAACTGATGTTATCCGTCCCTTTACATGAATTGTGTAACCTGTGACTGCAACATAATAATTTACTGCCTTTTCTTAGTCAGTAACGTTTATGTAGACCACGAGGGAAGACTAAAGGAAGCTTTTACAATCAATCAGTATTAAAGAGTGTAGCTCAATGTTACAGCTGTACTTTTAGCTCATAATTGACCATGCTTATGTTTCTTAAGACACAAAATATAGTAGCAGGGCTAAAATCTAGCTATGTTTTGAATATCTATCTGTCTGAACATATTCGGTGCTCCAATAGATGTCAAATGGTTTAAGCTATACTAGGAGAAAAAATACATGCAAGATTTAGAGGACCTGACACAATTTTTGAATATTGGAATCAGTAAGACATTGCACAGATGGAGAGGGACAGTGGATTTAGCCAATGTCTTGACTCTCCATGTGAAACTGCAGTAGGTGGCTTAGGCAAGGGATTACTTTTTAATCTGGGCCCAAAACAAGCACAGCAGTCACAACAACTATCCCCACACTTAATGACCTTAACAGCTTTTTTTCACCTGTGTTACCCAGCACTTTGGAAAACATTGACTAATGTACACTTGCAATATTCATGCAACATCCCTTGTTTGTCACAACACAGAGCCGTTTTAATGCATGTTATTAAACGGGTGTTATCTGAGAAGATAATCACAGTTTGACGTGTGCAGTCCTGTTTATTGAGGTGGATTATAAATGAGAATGAGGACTGGAGCATAAACATCTGCTTTTGGGTGCCCAGTTTTGGTGAATTGTTGAATCCAGTGTTTTGGCTCATGTGAACATTAATCAAAGCTCCAGTACCCTGATTTTTGTTTGTTTGTGTTTTGATTGAAAACTTTGCAGCAAAAGTGATGCCATTTTAAAGAAAGTTCTACTTATCCCAGCTTGACAAACCCACTGAGAAGTCTATCTGCCCTGGGAGGATGAGCTCAGCAGTCCCCACTTGCTAGGACCTTCTGGGAACTGCCAGCCCCATCTTTCCCTCCCTATGCACCTCAAGCAGCCAGCATGGAGACAGTCCAGATGGCATACATATGAAGGAAATTTTCTGCTACATCAGTGGCAGGAGAGGAAATGGAAAATTAAAGAAAACATCCTTTGTGTTATAAGAAAGCTAAGGCAGAAGACAGACTATTTTTAGCAGGCAAACATTTGGTCACTGACACGTGAACCTGTTGTTGCGAGATATGCGCTAATATGAATAGTACAATGTTCCTTATCGGGCTTCACATTATTTAATATCTGCATTTTAAAATAACATTTTCCAGCTTGTTTACTCAGCTCTTTCTTCCCAATTTTATCTGTTATCAATTACAATTGGAAGCGATAAAAGCCCAATAGCACAAAGACCATTTTGAAGCAGTCAACCGCCCTCTGTTAAAAACATTCCCCCTCTGCTGCATGGCTGCTAGTGATGCCTGGCAGATTGCTGTTCCACAGAAATAAGAAATAAAACAGGCTTAAACAGGATCACTGAAGACTACAACTTGCTTTGCTAAGGAAAAGGGAACATACATCCCTTTCTGATGTAATTTACAGTAAGAAAAGGCAGTTTAGATGATGGTCCAGAAGTACAGTGTGTACAACACAACTGATCTGTGTTCTCTCTGTACAGATTCACAGAAGGGGTAATGTTGAAAGGGACCACTGCAAGTTATCTCTCCTCAAAGGAGATAGGTTTTGAATATCTCCAGGGAAGGAGACTCCACAGCCTCTCTGGGCATTTTGTCCCAGTGCTCAGTCACCCTCACAGTAAAGAAGGTCTCACTCAAGTTTGGGTGGACTATTCCTGACCACCTTCTTGTATTCCCTTTGCTTAAAGGTGGCTGCTGGGATGAACCATTCCATCACCTTTCCAGAGACTGAGGTGAGACTGACTGGCCAGTAGTTTCCTGGGTCTTCCATCTTGCCCTATTTTAAGACTGAGGTGACATTTTCTTTCTTTTATTCTTCAGGCACCTCTCCTTACTGCTATGACCTTTCAATGATGATGATGATGATTGAGAGCGGTCTAGCAATGACACTCCTGAATGCATCCCATCAGGGCCCATGGACTTGTGGATGTAAGTTTGCCTAAATGGTGTCTAACCCAATCCTCCTCAACCAAAGGAAAGTCTTTCCTCCTCCTTGGTCCTTCCTCCTTCTCCCTGGTCTTCTGAGTCATGGATTACCAAGGGGTGGCCTTGGCAGTGAAGACTGGGACAAGGAAAGTATTTAGTATCTCAGCCTTCTCTGCAGCCTCTGTTGAGAGGGACCATCTTCCATTCAGTTGCCAGTCCACATTTTCCCTGGTATTCCTTTCATTATTGATGCATTGGTAAGGGAATCTGGGACACCAGTTATATTCTCCCCTGTATTTCCGTTTGGAGGCAGCAACATAGGAAGAAACAGATGTGCTGAGTCTATTAATGCATGGTTCTGTGGCTGGTGTCACTGGCAATTTTGTTTCTTTTGACAATGGAATGGCCTATGCAGCACTGGCCATGCTGGTATCAGACGGAACTCATTTTTCTCACTGAGAAAGGAGAATCTTTGCTCGGGAACTGGTGGGGCTCACTGGCAGAGTTATAAACCAGATGTGAGGGGGAAGGGAGACAATATCAGGCTTGTCCCTGCAATCTGTTTGATGCTATGAAAAGGTGCTGGCGAAGGTCCTGTGCTGGTGGCTCTGAAATATGCTGGCCACACTGGAACACACTTATGGAGATGAGCCAAGGACTCCTGAGGTAACAGAAACAAACAGGGAAAGACTAGGGAAATATCTCAAAGGGATTAAGAGATGTTTCTCTAGAAAGGTGACATGGTTGACAGCCCAGCTGAGGTGCCTTTACACCAATGCACGCAGCATGGGCAACAAACAGGAGGAGCTGGAAGACATCACGTTGCTGGAAAGTTATGACCTTCTTGCCATTACTGAAACTTGGTGGGATGAATCCCATGACTTGAGTTTGAGTATCAAGGAGTACAGGCTGTTCAGAAGAGACAGGAGAAGAAGGAGAGGCAGAGGGGCACTCTCCTGTGGGATTGAGTGTGAAGAGTTGTCTCTGAAGAGCAGCCATGAGCAGGTTGAAAGCCTGGGGTAAGAATCAGAGACTGGGGAAACAAGGGGAACCTTGTGGTCAGTGCCCACGACAGGCTGCCTGACCTAGAGGAACCACTGGTGAGCTTCCTGTTCCAGTTACAGGAGGCATCGTGCTCGCAGGCCCTTGTCCTGCTGTGGGACTTTAACCACCCTGACATCTGCTGGAAAAGCAGCATGGTGAGCTGTAGACAATCCAGGAGATTCCTGRGATGCATGGACAATAACTTCTTGACCCAGGTAATAGACAGCCCTACCAGAGGATTGCATTACTGCATCTGTTTGTCATCAATGCAAGCGAGCTAACTGGGGACATCAAGACTGGAGGCAGCCTGGGTTGCAGTGGTCATGCACTGGAGGGGAAACATTGTACCCATCTTTAGAAAGGGTAGAAAGGAGGACCCTGGAAACAACACACCTGTCAGTCTCACCTCTGTGCCTGGGAAGATCATGGCAGAGATCCTCCTAGAAGCTGTGCTAAGGCATATGAAGAACAGGGAGGTGATTTGAGACAGCCAGGACAGCTTCACCAAGGGCAAATCCTGCCTGACCAATCCAGTGGGCTTCTATGGTGGAGTGACTCCATCAGTGGACAAGGGAAGGGCCATGGATGTTGTTTATCTGGACTTTTGTAAAGCCTTTTATAGGGTCCCCCACAATATCCTTCTCTCTAAATTGGAGAGAAATGGATTTGATAAGTGGACTGTTAGAGGGATAAGAAATTGGTTGGACAGTCACATACAGAGGGTAGTGGTCAATGGCTCAGAGTCCCAATGGACATCAATGACAAGTGGTGTCCACCAGAGGTTCATATTGGGACCAGTTTTATTAAATATCTTCAACAATGACATAGATGAAGGATTGAGTACACCCTCGATAAAATTTGCAGATGACCTCAAGCTGAGTGGAGCTGTTGACACACCTGAAGGACAGTGTGCCATCCAGAGGGACCTGGACAACCTGGAGAAGTGGGCTCAGGGGAATCTCATGAGGTTTAACAAGACCAAGTGCAAGGTGCTGCTCCTGGATTGGGGTAACCCCTGGTATCAACACAGGCTGGGGATGAACAGATCAAGAACAGCCCTGCCGAAGAGGACTTGGGGGTGCTGGTGGATGAGAGGCTGGACATGGCCCAGCAATGTGCACTCACAGCCCAGAGAGCCAAACGTGTCCTGGGCTGCATCCAAAGCAGCATGGCCAGCAGGGCCAGGGAGGGGATTCTGCCCCTCTGCTCTGCTCTGGTGAGACCCCACCTGCAGTGCTGCACCCAGCTCTGGGGTCTTGAGCAAAGGAATGACATCGACCTGTTGGAGTGAGTCCAAAGCAGGATCACCAAGATTACAGAGATGAAGCACCTTTCCTATAAGAAAAGGCTGAGAGTTATAATTGTTTAGCCTGAAAAAGAGAAGGCCTCAGGGTGATCTAATTGTGACCTTCCAGTACCTGATGGTAACTTACAAGAAAGATGGAGAGAGACTCTTCACAAGAGCATGTAGTGACAGGACAAGGGGGAATGGATTTAAACTGAAAGAGGTCAGGCTTAGATTGGATGTATGGAAGAAATTCTTTACTGAAAGGGTGGTGATGCACTGGAACAGGTTGCTCAGAGAAATTGTGGGTGTCCCATCCTTGGGAGTGTTCAGATGAGGCTGAATGGGGCTTTTACAACCTGGTCTACTGGAAAGTATCTCTGCCCATAGCAGGAGGGTTGGAACTAGATGATCCTTTCTAGATGGTCTCTTCTAACCCAAACCATTCTATGATTCTATTTGAAGAAACACTTCTTGTGATCCTTGATATTCTTGACCAGATTTAATTCCAAATGGGTCTTGACCTTCTTTACTGCATTTCTGCATACTCTGACAATATCCCTATATTCATTCCAGGTAGCTTATCCCTTCTTTCCCCTCATATATATCTCCTGCTTATGTCTGAGCTTTGAAAGGGGTTCCTTGTCCATCCATGCAAGCCTCCTGCCCCTTGAGTGCAGCAACACAATTCAAGTCAAGGAATCTTCTGTGGAAGCATTAAAGATTTAAATGCAAGCATACCTGGTCACTTGCCACACGACACGAGCCTTAGGAGGCTGCTCAGGCAGGTGCTGTTCCTGGCCATTCTAGGCTCACTTGTGTTTTTCTACTGATTGCCTGCTGAAACATACAGACTTGTCTTTTGAAACTGCAATAAGGGATATAGAGTAGATATACTGTTTAACAATAACATAAACTTACCCACCAGCATGCCTCCAACATAGTAACTCTATGTGGACACTGTTAAGGGCATTTTATATGTTTGTCAATTAGCACAACTAATGTTTTTCAATTAGCACCTTAATAATTAGTACATGTATGCAAAGTAGGCATATAGAGAGAGAGCTGGTGAGCAGCTGGAAGTTGGTGTCTGCTATAGAAAACAGTAGGGGTTGTTTTTGGGGGGGGAAATTTCTTTAGAGAAGTGCTGGTGTGCAGTCTCAGGTAGACAGTTATATCTAAGATGAAAACTTTGAAGAAGAAAAGAAGGATTGTAATATTTTCCTCAGGCAGGTGAACCCTAGAGAAAAAAAGAAAAATATTTCTGGGTACATCTAAATCCTCATCTAACAATTTCTAAAGTGCTTTGTTTCTCAGAATGTTCTAATACATATTTTTTTCTTCTTTTGATGCAGAAGTGACTCATAATCTTTAAGAAGAGATAATGTTTGTGTTCACAGTATTAGTGTGTACCCTGCAAGAGAATAAACATAGTAAAATAAGCTTTCTATTGGTCTTCTGTATAGACTATGTGTAATGAAGGAAGCACAGAGAGAAGGATACATGCTATATCAGTGACTGTTCCAGAATGATTTGATTGTTTTTACTGTTACAGCCTAAGTACATAAAATTGATTATTTTGATAATACTAAGAAACATCAAAGATATGAGATTGTATTACCACATTTCAGAGACACTGGGTATAAGACTTTCTAGCATCTAAATGAGATTCTGGAAAGAAGGAAGCAGATTTTTTAAAGTACCAGCAGCACCTAGCAGAAGAGTTATATGTCTCAAAACTGGTTTATCTGTTGCTTTCTTCCAAAAGCCTAGCTGCCAGCAGCCAGAAACCTGGATGGTACTTATAACCAACCGCACTCTCAGTTTTCAAGGATGAGCGTAGAGGTTTGAAAGCAGTGAATTTTACTGTGAGGGAAATACAAATCTAGCTTTGTTCTAAAACAGTACTTGTTTTATTCTGTCATCAATACTGCTGTGTTGGCTGTTGCAGAATACATCCAGTGCAGGTAGCTCAGTGTGCAGCTGCAGTGCGGGCTGCAGATTGAGCTCTGGGTGGCAGGAGCTTGGGGCAAGAGGGAGTGAACTGGTACTGACCCTTTGCAGAACGAAGGGCATGGAGACTTGTGGCACCAGCCAGGTGACTGGACACTCAGGGGCACAGCAGGAGCCAATGACCCCAGATTGTCACACACTTAGACTGTGAGGGCATAAAAGCTTAGGGTCTCCTTTGTTCAGGGTTCCTCCTTGGAGACACAGCTTGAGCTGTTATTCTGTTGTGGCACCATGGTTAAATTACTTTAAGGATCCAGATATATGAGACTCTGCTATGGGAAACCTGGGGTTGAGCCAGGGACGAAACTTTGTGCGACAGTGTGAGTGCGGGGTGTGTAGGGAGCTAGAGTGGCTCCTGGATGGTCAGACAGGAAAGCTTCCTTAGCATGGTAATAGCATTGAGAGAGTTTTCCCAGAATGACTGGGAACTGCAGAGGCAGTGTCTCTCTTTCACACTGTGCAGCACCATGATTTATTATCTCTGGATGACGACGTTGAATCCAAGAGCAATTTTTTTAAGGTGTGTTGTGGCAGGGTAGTAGTAGACACAAAGTCATAGAACATTTTGTGTTGGAAGGGACCTTTAAAGATTGTGTAGTCCAACTCCCCTGCAATGAGTGGGGAGATCTTCAAATAGATCAGGTTACTCAGAGTCTAATTCAACCTGACCCTTAACGTTTCCAGGGATGAGGCAACTAACACCTTTCTGGGCAATGTGTTCCATTGAGGGTGTTTCACCCCCCTCATAATGAAAAATTTCTTCTTAATATCCTAGTCTGAATCTACCCTCTTTAGTTCTAAACTATTACACTCTGTCCGTGAGTACCCATCTTTCTTAGCAGCCCGCTGTAAATTTTGAAAGACTGTCATAAGGTTGCCCTCAAGCCTTCTCTTTTCCAGCTGAATAATCCCAGCATTCTCAGCCTTTCCTTCTAGGAAAGGTGTTTCTTCCCTCTAATCATCTTTGTGGCCTCCTCTGGACTTATGCCAGCAGTTCCATGTCCTTCCTGTGCTGGAGACCCCAGGGCTGGGTGCAGTGCTGCAGGTGGGGTCTGAGCAGAGCAGAGGGGCAGAATCCCCTCATTTGCCCTGCTGGCCACGCTGCTGTGGATGCAGCTTAAAATACAGTTGACTTTCTGGGCTGTGAGCACACATTGCCAGGTCATATCCAATTTCTTATCTACCAGCATCCTTCAAATCCTTTTCTGCAGGGCTGCTCTCAATCGTTTCATCCCCCAATCTGTATTGATACTGGGGGTTGCCCCGACCCAGGTGCAGCACCATGCACTTGGCTTTGTTGAACCTAAATTGATTCACATGGGCCTACTTCTTAAGCTTGTTCATGTCTCTCTGGATGGCAGGAACAGCTACGACTTTGTTTAAGACAGCTTTCACTCAGGTGAGGTGTCTTGGTTTGTTCGGTGCTTCAGAAGACATCTCCATGTTACAGACACTGATTCACTTTGCACCAGCTCATTTTTTCAGAGAAGAAACAGAATTACATTCAGGTTTCTGTTTCAGCTGGAGTGCTCACATTCCTACCTCTGGCTCTGTTCAGGGCTCCTTCTCTCTATTGTTGCAGGTTGTTTTTTTAAGATGGTTGTCAGGGTGTGAATTTTCAGTGCTCTCATGGAATGGTAACAGAGATCATATTTCTCCTGTATGGACAATGAATTAAAGCATGAATACTGATACTTCTAGGCTGCAAACACTAAACTTATGTTTTGAACTGCATATTCTGCTGTCCTGAACAGTTTGTACATTTTGTTGTATTTTAATATTAAAAAAACCCCAAACAAACTCCCAAAACCAACAACCAACACCAAAGATAGTGACATTACCTTCATTCTTTTTTCTTTTTGATGCAAAAACAATGCTGAGTGTGACTTACCTAACTGTAGAAAGGAAGTGTGTAGCAAAACAAGGGCATGAATCTCTATCTCACAAGTGCCAGGCTAGTACTTTGTCTTTATATTGCTCCTTCTGTGCATTAGACAACTTACATTGTGAATCATTAATTTAATGGAAAAATATATTTCATTAATTTATGTTGTAGTTGAAGCTAGACAAGAAAGACATAGATAAATTCAAAATCTTTCCCTGACTTTTCTGATACAAAGACTCCTTGAGGAACTGTCTCTCATTTTAAGTAGACTTAGTGAAACCAGTCTCCAAATAGAGCTATTTCTTCTATCAATGTCACATACAATAGTTCAGGCATAGCTAGAATGTCAAATGTAACTGTTATTGTGGCAATCTTATGTTGTGATGCTTGTGTTGTCTTCAGAAGTTAAGAAAGCAGCGGGAAACCTATAGATGAATTTTTTTCAGCAAGCCTTAAATGATTTAAACATATTGATCACAAGCTGGGAGAGGACTCACCTCATGCAGCCTCCAAATGTGTTCACTAGCTGGAAATCTTATTCAGAACTGCTCCAAACTCTCTGTTTTGCAGAACTAAACATTTGGTGCACAACCAAATCTGCGATTCAGGTAGAGTATGGTGCCTTGTTTGTATTCTACATGGTGCAGGGGGATGCAGAAGTAAACGTTTTGGGGAGTTGTCAGAGAATGCTGATTTTTGGTACAGAGGTTACCAGATGGAAAAGGCAGAGAGGGGAGCACTTGCCTCACAGATCACTTGCTGAAAGCAGCAAACACCTGAAGGAGCAGTTAGGAGAGCACCAGCAGAAGAGAGGTTCTGAAGCTGCATTACAGATCGGAAGAAACATAATCAAAGAAGATCAGTGTCTAACAGAAGTTACACTCTTGTAACACTCAGTTGTGTCAGGTTCTTTTGTTGTCATGTACAGTGCATGCTTTCAATAGGATTTTACAGCTAGTGAAAATTCAGGGTCCTGTGGATGCGAGTTTACCCTCCCACAGTGTTACAGAGAAGTGTTTGGCATTGATTGTTTTCAGCACTCCCTCACAAAAACAACAGCTGTGTGACTGAGGAGCACTTTGACAGGCTTGAGAGTGATATGGAAGTTCGTGGATTTCTAATGGATATTTCCCCAAGAGGAGAGATTGCATGTGTGCAGAGACCATGAAAGACTCAGTGACAGAAGGTGGACCCCTTTCCACTTGACCATGACAGGCTCTGTGCCACATCCGGCCAGCCTTCTCATACCTCCCTTTTATGGTTCTCCTGAAGGAACAAGCTGTAAGGTCTTGGTGCCATTTCATGCAGTTACCTAATCTTCAGGATAGAAGTGGTTTGAGTAGCAGCTTGCATACCTGGCAGCATTTGTCTGATGTCTTATTTCCAGTTCACCTCTGAAAAAGTCACATATAAATAATCCACTGTTTTGTACTGAATCTGTACCTACATCAGGATTTGGTGTTTTGGCCCTGTATAGGTGAAATTCACTCAACTCAGGGCTTTTAAGGTCAAATTGCATGAGATAGGGCAATGTTTTCTTCAAAAACAGGGCAGACTAAGGCTGAAGGGAAGAAAAAGGGGTTGTCTAAACACACGTACATAGCAAAGCATGCTGTCTGCATGCAATAAACAAAGCAGGGGAGAGAACAAGGAAGCAACAAATGAATCTGGAAACTTAGCTTTCACTATGATGCCATTATTGTGTTAGCTAGTTCAGTATTATGCCAGACTTCTACAGTTCATAATAATTTAGGTCCCAGATCAAGAGATGCTGAAAGCTTGTGTCTATAATGTCACCCCTCACCCCCACCACCACATATGAAAGAGAAGGAATCCCAAACCCAAAATCTTTGGTTGGGAAAACCAGTCTACCTGGATGGTTTTAACTGGGTAGGCAATGAAGGCTTCCTTATCTGCTCATTACACAAGATGCAGTGTATATTAGTCACGCGTGTTTCATTTAGCAGAATTAGTAAGTGCCTTACTTAAACTTGAATTACTTAATTAAAGAAATAGTTAAATCATAAGGAAAGATTTGCTAGAAGATTCTGAATTCTGATCGATTTCAAAATACAGGACTAAAAGGAAAATTAAAGAGTAGAATACCTGTACTGCTGTAACCCTTTCAAATGCTGCAATTCTCCCCCATGCGCCTTTTTTAGGAATTGCAACACTTGATACTTAAGCCCGTCAATGGCAACAGGCCTCTTAAGAGCACCATAACCTTTCCTGCACCTTGGCTCCCTCCCAATCCCTGTTTCTAACATTCTTTAGCACTCCGGTCTTGCCAAATACCAGCCTTTCACAGGCATTTTCACAGTGCCAATCAGTTTATAAAAGAAAGCTAGATCTTCTTTTACAGTGCCTGGCGATTCAGCTACCTCCCCTCATCATACAGGTGCGATTATCAGTGGTATCTCTACTGTTAGTCCTTTTCTAATGGCAGGAATTGACTGTTTTTCAGTCCCTGCCCTTCCTCCTAAAACACGAGAGTGCAAACACCAAATCTCCTTTCTGACATTACACCCTTGGGCTATACACTTAGCAGGCTGAGCTGCAGCTCTCATTAAGACAATTTCTTCTTTTCTTCCTAAAGAACTTTACTAATTGTTGTAAATATCTATGTCTGAGCTTTGTTTGAAAGGAAAAGCTCCCTGCAGGGGAAACTCTGAGCCCAGAAGAATTGGTGGCTTTGCTGATACAAGATGGATTTCTGATGCAGAGCTCTGTAGCTTGCAATGGCTTAGTTGTTTATTCAATCAGCTTCCAAATCTCTGATTACTTTGAAGTCATTGGCAACTATGAAACACAATTAGAGTATATGAAATATTCAGGTATTTTATTTCCATTGAGATTTTTTTTTTTAATTTAAACCCAGCAATGACCCAGATTCCTGATCAGATTTATGTTTGCTTTTGTTGCCTGAGAGCTGGAATAACAAGTACAGTTGTTTGGTGCAGATCATAAGCCCTTTGCCCTGATTCTAGATATCTAAAAAAATTCCAACACCTTGCAGGAGCACTTTTGTGGATCCTGGGCAGGATAACTGTGCCAGTTACATTCTTTGATTTTGCTCAGTGTATGGACAAGAGCCAGTGATATTAAAATGGGTTTCCATTAATTCACCCTGAGTTAAAGTTTGCATATTCCCCAGACTTTCCTAGATTTACATCTACAGATGGTACATGTTTGTTTGCTGCTGAAAGACATAAATAAGATTTTTATCTCCTCTTCTTGTGGAAGTTTACAAAGAAATATTGGACAAAAAGGTATTACTTGCTTTTGTTGGATAGAAATTTCAATAGAACAGTTGAAGACAGTCCCAACTTTGTTTTTCTCAGTTTTTAATAAGGTCACAAAGTGACTCTGATTTAAAATTATGACAAGGACAGATCTGCTCATATTCTATGTCAAAGTGTGATATATAGTTTGACCTCTATCTTGGATCATGTACTTCAGCTCTGTGGCTCCAATTGTTTCTTTTGAGTGTGCCTTCCTTCAGGGGAAGGGAAAAATGTTTCGAGTTTGTTAAAGCTTCGAAAACCTTGACCGCGATAAAGACCCACTTTAATAAGCAGAGTTTTCCAAGCCTTAAGATCTTAGGCAAACAGTACGGAGGAAAACATCTCATTTAGGCAGATTACAATTCTAAAGAATAAAGCAACTGAGTAAAATGGAGTTAGGAGAGAAATTAAAAAAAAAAACAAAAAGTGACTGAATACCAAAAGCAAATGTGAATTTGTATTCTTTCCCCCTCATATCCTAATATGAGACCAATTAAATAGACATCCACTATAGCTTCATTTTCTGGTTGCAGACAATGTATGTGTAGCATGGAAAGCACAAAAAAGGGCATTTTAGCCTGAAGACCAGGGACTGAAAGGATGGCAAATTACTGCTTATTTTTCCCAGCACCTTTCACTCCATGCAAGAGCAATCCCTGTTGAACACTGCCCCTTAAAGACTCTTCCCTTCCAGTCTCAACTGGCAAGTCACCCTTCTGAGAAATACAGACATCTTTTTCCATGGTCTAGGGTATGGAATGCTGTAAATAGCTCCTAAGGGTGAAAATAAGGTTGAAGGAGGCAAGTAGTGACATTTCTAGTGTGAATGCATTCAGGGTGCCCTCTGTAGGATGCATTTCAAACTTGAGCTTTATAGGAGACGTGTGATTGATAACACTGAACTAGAATCTGTTGCAATTAAGAAGAGAATCAGTGACACTGACACTATTCTTTGCAGGTTACTGTCCATCCTATTCACAGATAGATATTGCTAATGCTTAATTATTATTAGAGATTTCCTTGTGGTCAGAAGTTTTCTGCAGTATAAACTCATCCTTCCCAACCCCCTATCTGGGGGTTGGGAATTACGGAGAAGTATTTCTTATTTTACTCCTTTTCAAATATTTTTAAAATGTTGTCTTTTCTTCCACTCTCTTCCTGGATAGATGAATCTAATTTTTTTGGTTTTCCTCACACAATTTCTAAACCCCTGCCTGTATTTGCTGACTGGATCCCTCTGGATACTTTCCCGTTTGCCCAGAAGCAGAATCATCATATCAGGACTGCAACTAAAACTCTGCAAATGTAGTATGCAATGGGAAGACGATGTCATATGTCACCCCTGCCATGTTCTGGATTTCATGTGTGAGCTGATACCTCTTCCTTGCTTTGAGCTGAATGATTCTAAGTATCACTTGTTGGGGGGTTTTTGGTTTTTTTTTTGTTTTTTTTTGTTTTTTTTTTTTTGTTTTTTTTTTTTTTTGTTGTGTTAATCACTTGATGCTCTTTATGGTCTGGATACTCTTCAATGGAGTGCAACATAGTCAGTTCCAAGATAAAGAGCCTATGCTCTTTATTGCTCCTATTTCCATGTGTGGAAATTACTGCTTTTCTTTCGCTCATATAATTCTGGGTTTTTTTCAGTTGATTCAGTCCTATCTGGTCCAGGATGTAGAGCAGAGGGAGTGGAAACATCTTGCACAGTTTTCACAGCTGATATTTTCAATAGACTAATTGGAAAAAAAATCCTCTTTTATGACTTTTTGTTTTCTTGCATTGAGGCAATATGTGGCAAATGCTACAGAATTCACCACTTGAGGTAATTCTGGGTGGAACTGGGGAAAAGGAAAAGGCACACACACCATTAGCTGTATCTGTGGTGATGTTCCACACACAAACATGGAGATAACATCTGTAATTTAGATAGGGTGTTTATACTCCAAATATCCCATCTTGCCAATGAAACCACATGGTCTTCTGTGAAGGGTCCCAGTCCTGTGCCTTTCCCCAGGCTGGCACTGCCTAGGCACTGCCTTGAGGCTGCAGGCTGGCTGTGATGGGGAATGTGCTGGTACTTGTGCTAGTACTTAGAATGGCCAGACCCCATTTCTGTGCTCAAGCCCATGCCCTAGACTAGTTAGGTCTGACACAAGGATGCAGTTGCAGATTCCTTTGGTGTTTGCTACCTTGCTGCTGCACTACTGACTTCTCATTCAGCCTCCCTAATACTCACGACTAAGGCGCTGAATAGCTGTAACCTGAATCCAGGCTTTGGAAGGAAAGTATCTGTCCACTGTGCAACCTCTTTTAGATAAAGACATGTTTTATGCTGGCTTATCAAGTCAGCTTGCCACCCTGTGCTAGCCAGTACTGACAGTGACCTACAACATGATAGCACCAGATAGCTCTCTGCTTTGTTCTTTAATCAATTTAAAGATTCAACATCAATTTCCCTGGAACCAGACTTGTACAGGACATGCTTTTCATTGCATTTGCAAGGAAAACCCAGAGTGACTTGCTGTAACAGTGCACTTAGCAACCATTAGCCATTTAAAATCCCAGAAATAGGTATAGGGTTATTATATCCCCTATACTCTGCCAATTACTGTCACTCTCACTAAGAGCCATGATAGTGCAGTTCAGTAATTTAGTTTCTATAAAGGACACTGTTTATTCAGCAGACATGCAGAAAAAAGGGACAGAAAAATGTCCATGCTGAAATGACAACAGTGTCACGACAAACAGAGCTACCGGATTAGAAAACCAGAATTTATTTAAATATGTATGTACATATGAGTCCTTCACGTCATTTTGCTTGTGCATTTTGAAAGTAATTGTATTTGTGAATAAGAGAATTTTACTGAAACCTTCAGGATTTCACATGATGGCTACCATAATACCTTGTTCATCTGTAAAGCATATGCTGTTTTTTATTAACAGTTATTGCATTCATTCAGTGCTGGACTGGACTGACCAAAACATTTGATGAGAAATAATGCTTAAAATTAACTTGACCTTTTGTACTGGGTTGACCCAGGCTAGATGCCAGGCACCCACCAAAGCCTATCACTCCCCTCTGCAGCTGAACACGGTAGAGAAAACATAACAAAGAGTTCAGGAGCGGAGATAAGGTTGGGAAGACATCACTCACCAAATGCTGCCACAGGCAAAACAGGCTAGTATTAGAGATGTTAATTGAATTTATTACTAGCAAAATTGGAGAAGGATAATTAGAATAAAATAAGACCTTAAAAACACGTTCCTCCCATCCCTTCCTCCCTTCCGGCTCGACTCCCACTCAGTGACCCAGGGAGACAGGGAGTGGGGGTAATGGTCAGTTCCTGTCGTTGCTCAGGGAGAGCAGTCCTTTCCCTGCTCCAACGTGGGGTTCCTACCACGGGAGACAGTTCTCCATGAATTTCTCCAACGTGAGTCCATCCCACGGGCAACAGTTTGCCACAAGCTGCTGCAATGTGGGTCATTCTTTCATGGGGTGCAGTCCTTCAGGCACAATCTGCTCTGGTGTGGGTCCCTTACAGGGTCACAAGTCCTACCAGCAAATGTCCTCCAGCATGGGCTTCTCTCCGTGTCTGCACATCCCTGCCAGGACCCTGCCCCAGCACAGGCCTCCCACAGGCTCACAACCTCCTCTCAGGCATCCACCTGCTCCAGCATGGGTCTCCCCCATGGGCTGCAGGTGGATCTCTGCCTCCCCATGGATCTCCATGGGCTGCAGGGGCACAGCTGCCTCACCATGGGCTGCACCAGGGGCTGCAGGGGAATCCCAGCTCCAGTGCATGGAGCACCTTCTGTCCCTCCTTCTGCACTGACCTTGGTGTCTGCAGGGCTGTTCCTCTCACATGTTCTCACTCTGCTCCTGTCTGGCCACAATTATATCTGTGCAATACCTTTTTTTTTAATTCTTCTAAAATATGTTATTACAGAGATGTTATCACCATTTCTAATGGGCCCAGCCTCGACCAGCAGCACATCCATCCTGGAGCTGGCTGGTATAGAATCTGGGGGCCATGGAGAAAGCTTCTTACAAAAGCCACCCTTGTAGCCTCCCCACCACCAAAACCTGGACACACAAACCCAATACACCTTTCAACTAAAAAGCCTTTTGCAAATGGGGGAAACATTTAAAACAAGGCCCCTGAAAGTGTTTAGTGGCTCAGAGCCAGTTACTGTTTTCTTGTTGGTTATGGCTTCTTCATATGCTTTTTGAGTGCCTTGTCCAAAAGCTGTCCCAGAGCAGCTGTCAAGTAAGATCATCATGTGTGAAAGGTTGAGCTTATATCCCTTATCTTAATGTCAATAGCAATGTCAAGAGATGAGTTCTAATTCTACACTTTGACCTACAAGACCTTTACATGAGATTTGTTGACTTTTGTATCTTGGGATGATGAGTCCTATGGGCTGTCTCAAAGTGAAATGAATGCTCTTGTCCCATCATATAACAGTGTCTACCATTCCATAATGACAATTCATGTCTTTAAGCCTTTCTCAGATAGAAAGGCTCATGGTTGATCTGCTTTGTGTCCCCTGTGTTTTCAAATTTTCCCCATTTTCTTCCTCCCTTCCTTCTACTGACCTTATATCTCAGACAATACTAACCATTTTCTTTTTATTTTTTAGACCAGAGAAGTTCATTTAGTCTCTTCTGTCCTAGAAATATAGATCAGAGAATTCTCTCTAGTGATGTTACATTTAGCCATAACTAACTTTTGCTTGACTTGCTGGGTTTAGGTTAATGTGGAAAGTTAACCAGTGTTGACGCTTGTTTTTCACCACGTGGAATTCTCTGTATCTTGGTTATCTCCTTATATGCTTAATTGTTCTTTCTGTTAATCTTGCATTATTTCCAGTTTGAGCCTTGCTGACTTCAGCTTCAAACTTCTTATATCTCGCCTTTCTCTGCTATACTGAAATAATGTCCTGCTATCAGCTGTCTGTTAGCAATGTCTGCAGAGTGCAAGTAAAGCATTCTTACCTTCTTCGTTACAAGCTAAATCAATTAGGAATCTGTTAAATGTTAAATAAAACCCCCAAACTCAATTGTTTTTGACATTTCTGAAAAGAAAGATCTTCTAACTTCATGTGATTGAGGAATGTTAAGGATTCAGGAAGAATATGTAAGGGAGACCCATATATAAAATACTTTGGTGACCTTAAATGACAACTCAGTCTATGACCTTCCAGAGCACTCTGTCACATGTGTAATAGCATCAGCATCATTTGGTACAATATCCTTCTGCCTTCTTTGTTTGTATAAAAGACTGTATAAAAGATGGTAGACAAAGCATCATCTTAAAATGCCTGATGTTTTAGTACTTCGAAAGCCTGAGTTATTTTTAATATGATGAGAGCATCAGCCACTAGAGGCCCTTCATGTCTAGGAGACTGGCTGAGCCAAGATACTGTAGACTATCTCTCTGGTTTGATTTAATCCGGGAGGGAAATATTAAAATGATAAACCACCTACCTGAGAAACAACATACAGTCTGTCAGTATTAGGTGCTTCTGAGAGGATTTGGTTTCCTCTCACCTGGTGTGCTGCTTGAAAAAAACCCTTGGTATTAAAGTCCCTTCACTCAGGCACATATGTTCATTCCTTTCTCTTCATCTTATTTTCTCAGCTGCTTAAATTGAAATATGGACACTGATCTTTTATGCTGCTTCTCTTGTTAGTGCCAGAGGCACATCGTCTAGAAAGCAGAAGGGGACCACGCGACCCAGGTGGGAGAAGCATCAACAGGGCACATAAGCCACACTACTGTATGTATGTCCCTTGCCAGTTCAAACAGACAAAGTAAATTAGGTTGGATCTGCCACAAAAGGGAACTCAGACCTGCAAATATTTATTGTAAGTGCTTAGATAGAGCCATCAAATGACTCTTATGCTTTTTTCTGATGTCCTCCTGGGAAAGAGGATTCACAGTGAATTACAATTATTTACATTACTATTATGTAAGAGCTCCAGTAGGAATTAAGTTTTTTCTGTGCTGGATGCTTTTCAAATAATGTGTATTGTCAGCACATTATGCTGGCCCGGCTCTCAACTTTAGAGAGCAGGGCTTGGGATGTACTGATATGCTGAGAAAAGTGGTTGCCAGAAGAAAAATGATGCTTTGCCTTGTAAAAAGAATAATATATTCTGCAGATCTGCTTCCTGAAGGTCACTTGTGACGCCTGGCCCATTGCCTCTGTCACAACAACACACAAGTGACAATTAGGAAAACCTGCTGTTTCTCAGCTGTCACCTGTTGGGTTTTTTTAACAACGTTTGTCTCTATGGCAATTAGTTATCACTGCTGTGGTCTTTAGTGTTGTTATAATGTTCATGCAAAAATTAAAATAATAGGATCCCAACTGGAAAATCATTGCCATTTCAAGGTTGTAGTTAAGTGAGAAAGGAGTTCTTTTAAATAACTCACACCTTGCTCAGGATCAAAATAATCCTTTGAAATGGCCTAGAAAAACTTTGCAAGGCTGGTAAGATCGGAAGAGTTCTTGAGCTACTCAGACCAACAATAAGGAGCAGAAGAGCTATGTGTTATCTGGAATGTTGTAACATAAGTACAATAAAGTCATTTCTCACTGTGGTAACACCAACACAAAAGAAAGCAGATCTGTGTGAAAGAAGGACATTAAGTTTCAGAAGGACAAGAAGCACATTATTCTGTAACACTCTAAAGTAATGAGTCAAGGATCCTGTTTAGGGTGTACAGAGTGTGAGCTGTAAACAGAGTGATTAACATGGAGGGCCTCTTAGTGATTACCAGCTTTAGGGCTTTATAACAAACAAACTGTTCTGTGATGGTGATGTACCCAGCTTTGTGTTTTTCGTTAGTCTATATTCCTTATTTAGACTTTTCAAAAGAGTGTATTTTAAAGAGAGCCTTTTCTTGTACTTGGCTATTAATGTGACACCAGATGCTGGCTGATTAGCAAGGAAGATACAATGTTTACTACTTTTGCAGTACAGAGTGATAGGAAGAAAACAGAAGCCACAGAATGGACTATGATTTGCCCAGAAATACTCACTGACTGAACAGAAAGCAGATTGTCAAGATGATGCATAACTGCATGGAAAAAAGAAAAGCTGAGAAGAGGCTTTTGCTACTTTAAACTTGCTAATCGTACAAGAAAAAAATCATGGTGGGGGATATCTATCAGTGTTTTGATTTCATTGCAATGTACATTTATGCAGTGCAGCTCTACCTTAATCTTTCTTTTCCCTTTCCTTTATTATGCTTCTCTTTCCATATATATGAATTTGCAAAAGGGGAGGGAAAACATTTTTGAAATATTTGGGCTGCTCTCCAATTTTTCTCCCAGATTACCATGGCAGGACATAGTTGGAGGGAGGGCATGAAAGAGTTGAAGGACTACCAGTAAACCGTCCTCAACCTTGCCAGACAGCACAAAGCCCTTGGCCACTCAGTGCAGGAGCTGTGGCACATCAGCTTTAATGATCAGATGTGGCATGAGCTGTATGTGAAACACGTCATGAGCTGAGAAATATTGGTGCCTGCAGGGGAGTCAGCAGAGCCCCAGAGAGGTCCTGGGTTCATACCTCAACGAAGGCAGGGACAGCTCTTGTGTTTTTTCTTTGCTTTATCTAGCTGTGACGTTCTGAGGGACATTTTCCTGGAAAATCAAGTCGATGTGGCTTGATGAAAATTCAGGCCCCTGGGTGATGGAGTGGACTATTCATTCTTTCTGCGTCATTATAAAAACCATCTGTGCCTTGTCTCTGCCATGATTTTCCACTGCAGACAGACATGGTGCTGTGAAAGAAAGCCTGAGTTAATTTTCTTCATCTCTTTCCATCTAGGCCCTCCTGTCCTTGTCCTGAGTGTTTCTGTGTAAGTCCAACCTGCGGAAGAAAGAGCACAGTTTAAGGGTGTTTGAGGTCTTGGGCAAATCTCCTTTTTCCTTTGGACTCTGCTTTTTCAACACAAGTTGAGGTGAGGCATGTTAATGTTGGGCAGAAGAACAAGAAAAAATACAGATCTTGCCCTGACAAGCTGTCCTAGAACAGAGGTGACAGTATTCTCAAATAACACTTGCACAAAACATTTATTACATGGTCCTCATTGTGGACAAGAGGAAAGGACCAAGATTCACCCTCTGGAAACAGAAGCCTTTTTGGAGAGCCAGTATTTTCATGGATTTTGTTTTTCCAAATCAGTTTGTACAAATATTTATTAATCTTTACAATACCAAACTGCATGGAATGAGTACCAGAAAACATTATTAATAATACATGTCATGTACCCCAAAATGACAAAATTAAGGCTGTCTGTGCAATATAATTCAATCTCTTTGTGTAGCTGTATTTATGACAATCTTCTCTTTTTCAGACTGCATGTGTTTTTTCAGTCCCTTTGCAAAGGATAGGTGTAGGCAGCACTCAGTTAATGAGCTTCCATGTAGTAATTATTGTCCACGAGTCAGAATCTAACCTGCCTAAAGACAATATTTGGAATTTTCTTCTTGTTTTTCAATAGTTCTTGTCAAATTGCATGAACCTGAGAAACTTGAAAAAAAAAAAGCTGGTAGAGTTTAGTCATTCCATTCCCTTTTTATAGCTGGTAGCAGAAAGGCTTAGATAAGCAAACACTCTTTTTTTGTTTTTTATTTTTTGTATACCCATTCCCAGATCTCTTAGATGTAACCTCAAGAAAAGTAGCACTATTCAGTTCTTGTGACCTAGATGGTTTCCTCTAGAGCCAGTGTTTCTGTTGAGCAGATTCTGCATTCATGAACTTAACAGATAGCCCTGTTATTAGATAACATTCAGTTTTGACAAAATCACTGTGTTACTGGAGGACACCAGATTTTTAATTACATTTCAACAGGAAAGTGTAACATTATTTTGAGATACTTTCTGCCCACAGAAACTGAAAAATTTAGCAGAATTTCACAAAAATTAGAAGCTGCTGACAACTGTCCTAAAATGTGGGTGTCTGGCATTGCCAGAGTAAGCTGTCAGTCCCATTTCCTGCAAGTGCAGGACTTGTTGTGAAGGAGAGTGAGGACAGCTTCACTTCTTTCTTTCCTTCTCTCTTTTTTTATTTTTTTTGTGTTATTGTAAGAAAAAGAAATACTAGAAAAGGGGGGAAAAATCAAGAGTGTGATCAAAAAATTGATTACTCTTTTATCATAATCTTGCCAGATCCTTTCTGGGTAGATTGCACTTTAGACTTGTTGCCTGTTGTGAAATCCATGGTTGCTAGGAAGGAAAGAATAGAAAGGTTTTTACTTACAAGCTCCCAGTCTTTATCTCTTCAAGTTGCTATAGCTGCTGGAACTGAACTTTGGTAACTCATGTCAGACTCTTCAACTTATGTTGACATCTGATCTTTAAGGCATTTCTTTTAAAAGCAATTTTCCTTAATATTCTTTCCCCCAGGGCTGAAATATACATAAGTTAACAATTAGTGAGAATTGCTTCATACACAACTGTATTCTTGCATTCAGTAACAATAACATTATACCTACTCTTTGTTGACAAAGCTATCATTTAATTGAACAAACTTTTAAGCAACATATTTAATGAAGAGTAGAAAAACCCCGCCAAAACCCGAACCATTGTGCAAAGTCCCTAATGATCAACAATAGCTGCTAAGTAAATGAAAGTGTGTTTGTTGTTGCCAGGATGCAAACCGGAAAACAAAACCAGGCAGTGCTCTGAAAAATTGTATGAAGTGAGTAGGGTTTAAATTCTTTTAGATCACATGAACATAAGAATCTTTTTAGCCTATCTTTTAATTTTCTAAGTGTTTTGGCTTGTTAAAATGATAGATTCTGAAGTGTTCATGGTTTTCTATTGTGAGCAAAATCCTTGATTTAAATTAAAAATTCTTGATCAGTGTAAGAAAAAAAATGGGATTATCCACGTGGAATAGAGCTGATCATCTTTACCTTTCAAATTTTTTGTGTTCCAGACCACCTCAACATTGGTTAATGGATGGTCAAACTGCCTTACAGGGACTTAAAGTCTGCTGCTAATGAAGCTTTTTAAAAGAAAAAAAAGCTCTTTGCCATGAAGTAGTTGAGATACACTCCAGGCTGAAAAACATGCTCTAAGTGTTTTCCTGGTAAGTATATTTTGAACTAGAATGTGATTTATGTCCCGTTACATAATGGCTGTATTGAACTATTTTGGCTGAGTATTTCCGAGAAAATGGTGTGTATACAATTCTGCCTGTTCCTCTGTAATTGATTTCCTGGACTTTCTTGCTGTTAAAAATGATTCAAACATTTTCCTGTCTTTTACAGCTTTGGATACTGTGGCTAATTCAGCCACAGGCCCGGACGCCTGGGAGGCTTACAAAGGGCACAAAGGAGGACCAGAATCAAAGACTCAAATCTGAAGCTCAGCCAGGAGGGAATTGAAGTTGTGTCAGGGTCTGTGGTCAGAGGAAAGTCAAGGGAAGAAAATAATAAATATGGAGAGCAGAGAGGTGTCTGTGTAGAAAGTCAAGCTGCAAGGGGAAAAATCAGTGTTTAAATTAAAATAAATCAATAAGTGAAAAAGAATAAAGATAGCATGGACTAGGCAAGATTGGCATTTTTAAAGTTATTAAACTAATTGTGATAAGGAAATTAAGATGAAAAAAGTTTAATAAAAGGTATACTTACCTCCCCTTAAGGACAGGCACGAAAGACAGTCGGAAGATTAAGTTTGTCAAAGTTAACAGAACTAAAAAAAATAACCGGTATCAGTGTATGAAGAGTGAGTGTATAAAGAGTATATGAAGATACTGAATGAATGTGGTCAACCCTGAGAAATTAAAGGAGTGATTGCAGTCAGTGCAATCTGGACTTTACTAGTGATTTGATTCAGTGCTTTCCAAAAACTTAACAGAAAACTTAATTAAAAACACCTCAGAAAAGAGCAGTGTTAAGTGAAAAGAAATTGTCTGTGTGTCTGTAAAGAAATTATGGTGACAGAAGAGAGAGCTGCCTGGATGAGAGTGTGCGTGCATATGTGGTTATGTGAAAAGCATTCTCTTCCAAAACACTGCTATGCCAAGCCAAATTTCAGTTCTTTGTTAGTGATTGATTCAGAAGATGGAGTAATCCTTTAGCAAGTATTGTACTGGCAAAACTCCCTGGGCACAAATAACTTCCAGTAAGAAAATAATAAACCCAGAAAACATTTGCTAATACATTTGTGAAAAATCAATCTCCTAACTAAGGATTCACTAGAACAGTAATTACTCACAAAGGAGAAATGAGACACCAGATCACCTGCAAGAGGAGAAACAGCAGAAAGGTACTTAGGTATTTGGTTGCTGCTAAACTAGAGAGTTAAAAACATATGAAGAAAAGCAGAAACACAGCCAGTATAGCTTTGGCTGATATATTAACGTATTTTCCCAGCTTGAAGTTTAATGCCACTGATTTTCCATACACATCAAATTTCTGTATTGAGATTCCTTTCTTGATCCTATTTAGCTACAGCAACACAGCTATTGGAAAGGAAAGCTGAGAAACACTGCCAGATTGGTCACAGGGCATAGACATGCACACAAAGCGAAGAACTTTTGACTCCTAAAATTGCATGGGATCTGAGCTTAATGAACTGATGAAAAAATATTATTATGTGAAACATCTATGAATAAGAACTTCAGATGAAATGTTAACATGTCAAAGAGCTCAAAGATGCAAGTGGCACAGATGTCCACTCCCTTTGATTTCCACCTGGCTGCATAGTGTGGGATGGAGGAGGAGATTCTACTTAGGCCTTTTCATCACCAAATGTGGAAGAAACTGTTGTGGGAAAGTTAAAAAGCTGCTTCAGTGTGTATTAAAAATGTGATGTGATGTCATAGTACTAATATTAATCTTTTCATAAGATCATAACAAAGAACTCTGAATAGGAATATTGGAAAATGTTCTAAAGTAAATACTGGGAAATATTCTGAAGAAGAAAGCAACATGAGTATTTGAAAGAAACATATGACAAGAGAAGGGTGCAAATGGTACAAAGCTACTGCTGATCTTAATTTTCATGAGACCTGAGTATTTTGAGGGTATATTTTCAAGATAAGAACATTTTTTGTGTAGCTAAAATGCAGTGAACACTAGCAAATACATTAAAATTGTTTTGGAGACTAGGCTTTGGTTTAGCAAGTGTTTAATTTGAAACAGTGTAAACAAGTTGGATATTAGTCAAATATAATAGGAGGCTGTGGGAAGTGTTTATTTTCCTTTCTGCGCATTTGGGAATTTCTATGCAGAAGCTAACCTATGTAAAGCCACAGAATGAGTTAGATATTAATCCCTTGTGAAACAGATCTCTGTGGTTGCAAAGGGCAAACAATATGAACAAGAACAATGTGAATTATGTAAAATTATTCTGCAGTGCTGTTTAGAAGTAAGAGAACACAAGTCCTTAGTCCATTTCAAAAGATGCTATTCAGTAGCAAAGTCATGCTGAGCTCATGGAAAGTAGTGGAAAAACTATCGACTTTTATAGACCTGAAATTAATTCAGCTGCCTATCTGAAATAATTCTTGAACTAATTCAAAAGCAGAATGTCATCTGCATTTTAACTCACCTTGTTAAGGGAATAATCTCTGCATAACAAGCAAACCAAGGGAACTGAGGCATATGAAGTCAAGGGACCAATTACGCTAAAGGCATCTTCACAGCCATTGATGCTGATGATTAAGATTCTGAAAAATCTTGTTCAAAAAGTATTTCTAGTCTGGAAGAGTCTCTGACCAAAGAAGGATCAAGCAGCATGAGGAAGTAATCCAAATTATTTTTAATGTCCAATATTGCTTAACCGAAAAAGTGGAAAGTCATTGCTTCATTTAAATATGTGACACTAGCACAGGAGCTAGCGGGGCTCACTGGAAGAGCTCTAAACTAGCTTGGAAGGGGAGAGGCACAAAACCAGGCTCGCCAGTGATGAGCAATGGGATGGTGAGCCAAATCTCGAGGAAACGAGCACTAGTGGAAACCCGGCTTCATCAGGTTTGGCTACAAAGTACCACATATGGAAATGTTTCTACACTAACACAGGCAGGAGAGGAACAAACAAGAGGTGCTTGATGTTTTGGTCCAGTCCCACAGATCTGACATAACTGGCGTAAGTGAAACCTGGTGGGATGAGTCCTTTGACTAGAGTGCCCTGTTGGATAGTTACAGGCTCTTCAGGAGGGACAGGCAGGGCGAAGAGGGAGGGGGGTGGCATTGTATGTAATGGAAGAGCTGGAATGTATGGAGCTCACAGGTGGCAATGGCACAGTTGAGAGTGTCTCAGTGCCCTGAGCTGGAGGACTGTGACTATGAGAATGATCAGCTCCCAATTGACCTTGAATTTGTGTGGGACCTGCTGCTCCAGCTGGATCCTTGCAAATCTATGGGGCGTGATGGGATTCATCCAAGAATCCTGAAGACTCAGCTGATATAATTGCTAAATCTCTCACGATGACTTTTGAGCGATCTTGGGAATTCTGAGAGGTCCCAGCTGACTGGAAACTGGCAAACGTTGTCCCAGTTTTCAAGAAGGGCAAGAAGGAAGGCTCTAGAAACCACAGGCCTGTCAGTATCACTTCAGTGCCCTGTAAAATCATGGAAAAAATTAATCTGGAAGGTATTGAAAAACACCTGAAGGATAATGCAGTCACTGGTCACAGCAAGGAATGCTTCATGAGAGGTAAGTCCTGCTTAGCAAACCTGATCTCCTTTTATGACAAGGTAACCCAGCGAGTTGAGTAAGGGAAGCCAGTTGATATGATCTTTTTGGATTTCAGTAAAGCTTTTGAAACTGTGTCTCACTGTATCCTTCTGGACAAAATGTCCAGCCCACATCTGGATAAACACATCATGGGATGGGTGAGCAACTGCCTCATGGCACAAAGTTGGGCACAAAGGGTTGCAGTGACTGGGGTGACATCAGACTGGGGCCTGTCACTAGTGGGGTTCCACAGGGCTCCATCCTTGGCTCTGTGCTCTTCAACATCTTCATGTACGACTTGGACTCTGGACTTGGAAGGGACACTAAGCAAGTTCACAGATGACACAAAACTGGGAGGAGCTGTTGACTCCCTTGAGGGCAGGGAGGCTCTACAGAGAGACCTGAACAAATCAGAGGGCTGTGCAATCACCAACCATAGGAAGTTCAACAAGGGCAACTGCTGGATTCTGCACCTGGGCTGGGGCAACCCTGGATGTACAAACAGACTGGGGAATGAGATGCTGGAGAGCAGTGCCATGGAAAGGGACTGGGGAGTCCTCACTGATAGAAAGTTGAACATGAGCCAGCAGTGCCCTGGCAGCCGGGAGGGCCAGCCCTGTCCTGGGGGGCATCAGGCCCAGCATCGCCAGCTGGGCAAGGGAGGGGATTGTCCCGTTCTGCTCTGGGCTGGGGCGGCCTCACTGCAAGTGCTGGGGGCAGTTTTGGATGCCACAATATAAGAAAGGCATTAAACTATTGGAGAAAGTACAAAGGAGGGCAAAAAAGATGGTGAAGGGTCTTGAGGCAAACCTGTATGAGGAGCAGCTGAAGTCACTTGGTCTGTTCAGCCTGAAAAAGAGGAGATTGAGGGGAGACCTCATTGCAGTCGACAACTTCCCTGTGAGGGGAAGAGGAGGGACAGGCACTGATCTCTTCTTTGTGGTGACCAGTGACAGGACCTGAGGGAATGGCCTAAAGTTGTGTCAGGGGATGTTTAGGTTGGATATTAGAAAAAGGTTCTTCACCCAGAGGGTGGTTGGGCACTGGAACAGGCTCCCCAGAGCAGTGGTCACAGCACCAAGGCTGACAGAGTTCAAGATGTGTTTTGACAATGCTCTCAGGCACATGGAGTGATTCTTCGGGATGGTGCTGAGAAGGGTCATGAGTTGGACACAATGATCCTTGCAGGTCCCTTCTAACTCAGCTTATTCTGTTTTTATGTGATTCTATGAAACTCCACCAGCTCTCTGGGCAACCTGTTCCACTGCTTCATCACTAGACAGCCAAGCTGATATAGTTTGGCCTATATAAACTAAGCACTCACTCAGCTTACACAGGCAAGATTCTCTGAGTGGAAAAGTGCAAAGAAAGTAAATTGTCAAATATGATTCTGCAAATCGGTTTTACACACCACTTGGGCATTGAGTTCAGGATCCTAGATAGAAGAAATTGGAGGAGGTCATCATTGAAGGATAATTAGATTAAAATACTCATGGATGTTTTCCTCCAGTTATCTCAGTTTCTGGAGGAGAATTCTTCAGCAGAGGACATTTTGTAGTGGCATAAATTATATCTGTTAACACAAGCCAAGAGCTTTATTTAGGCTGCTTATTTTCTTGTTCACTGCTCCAACCAATTTCCCAGAGAGTCTGCTAAAGTAGATACAGCATTAGAGGTTGAGTTGCAGCCATCCAAGGCATAGAACAGATACATATATTTGCTGGACATAATTACATGTGAGATGTCTATTTTGTTTGGTCGGGGTGAATTATAGGTGGATATATTCATCACCTTGCTTGCTAACTTGTTGAAAATTAACGTAATGCAGATTCAGAAAAATACCTCATAGTGTTCAAGAATACCAATATTAAGCTATGTTTTCATTTCCTGCTAGGTGAGAACATTTAAAGAAGCAACACATGTGATCCAGCACTGTTCAATTCCATTTTTTTTTGGTTTTGTGTACATGAAGAGATCTATGCTGTTGACACTGTTTCTCCAGAGAAAGTCATTGAGAGGGGACTTGCCAGCTTTTCCAGCATCTATTTGAAAGTAAACACAAATGTTTTCTGTTAGCAAATGCAGAAACGGATGGTAGAGGAAATGGAGTAATAAGAGTCTGAGAGCAGTCTGAAAGAGCTGTATCATTATATTAGCCATCTCAGATGTGATATCAGCCTTAACCAGAGTTCTGGGAAAGAGCTGGCAGGAAGGGAATGTGGAGGATAAAGACTGTGTTTTAAAGTATCCTAAAGAAACTAAGTTTTCCTGCAATTGTCCCATGAGGCTTAAATAATCTCCAGTCTCTCTTTCCTCAAAACAATAAAGTTTTGTATGAAAAAAATATACTGATACCACTCACATGTTTATCACAGTGTAATGGTTTGGCTCTGACCCAAAATGAACACCCCTTTCCTTAGTCATCTATAATTATAACCTTAGTCAAAGTAATTCTAAAAGAAAGGAAAACATACACTTTATTTGTGTACCAATTGGCCTGTCTTAAAGTAAAGTCAGTTTAAATTATACATATTTAATAGTACTGGGGTTTTTTATCAAAAATTCCAGGAAAAAAAAAATTGTATGATGCCTGCCTATCATTTTGAAAGATAATGCTGACTTGATGCCAATAATAATCTATATTTTACTAATCTAGTGTAAGCATTATTTTATTAGCTTAAAACAGACTTCTTTTATGCTTGTTTCTTGTGTTTGCAAGAGATTTTTGATGTTCTTAATAGTTTGATCTTCTTATCTTCAAGCAGCTGAGATTCTAATAGATATAAAATATACCTGTATTATTATCATATAGAAAAATTAGCTATGAACAGCTAAATATTATTAATTGCCATTTCTAGTTTTGATTTCAGCACAGATACTACAACCTATTGCAGAATAAATACAGCACAGCTACTAGTATTGTATAATAGAGAGCTGCCAACTCCAATTTCTGTTACTTAAACTGATAACTGCTGTAGTCAGATATTCAATATGAATGTAAATTAAAACCTCTGTTGTGTCTGTTCGAAACAATGTGTGTGCGGTGTATATGCAATTCTGGCTAGCAAAGAGAAAAATCTCCCACACTGAATATGTCTTTAGAGCTTTATTCTACCTGTACTCAGTGCTTTTACCAAAGAACAACTGAAGGTGGTTATCAGGGAGAGATGACCTAGAAGACATCATGAGAAAAGCTTAGACCAGTTTAGAAAAGTTTAACACCATATGGGCCAAAGCTCCTGAAGGACAGTTGTCACTCATTCTTCTTTCGCCAACCGTACTGCAGTAATGAGTACCCTTTTTTGCTAAGCACACTCAACAAGATTGCCTATGCTGTCTAGAGCCTGAAATATTGCTACAGACTACATGTTAAAACCCTGGAGTGCAGAGCTAGGAACTTAGGAAAAACAGACTACTTCAGGTAGCTGAAGTAGTCTGAAGTAGCTTTGCAGCATCAAAGAACAGCATACGCTGTGTAACTAGATTTGTTCTCTTATGGGAAAATGTTGTGAAGCAGAGGATACTAGTGCAAGTATTTGGATTTGAACCTGAGATGGTTTTGCTTATGATGTGTGGCACTTACAAATCATATTTGTTCTCAGCATCAGATGGTCTTCAGAAAGCATTAAAGATTCTTCTAAAAAAGAATCCTGGGGTAATGAAAATTTGTAAGAGCTCTTTTGTCTTCTGGCAGTATGTGTAAAATGCTCACCAGTCTCTAGGCAGGAATGTTTCTTTCCCCTCTTGTATGATGCCTCCACCTCCCACCTCCACACACAAAGGCAAACACAATCAACTTCTGCCTAAAATTATTGCAGAAAACCAGTTTCCCCTGATTGTCCACTTTTACACAAATTTCCGGTTCCTCATTTGCTTATGTTGAAGTATGTGTGTTTCTCACTCTTATTCAGAGCCTGGGCACTGCCTCAGTGTACTTTCCTGAGCTGTGGAGGCAGCTCAGGTAGGTTTATTGAAATTCTTCCTATGACAACCCTCTCTTTTGGTAAATATTTTTGCTACAAATCAAATAGACTGTATAGCAACTTTCTACTGAAGAACAGGAGCAGGTACCATCTCTGTGATAAACCTTGACTCTAAAGCCAGAAAAGCCATCTTCTTGCATGCTGTTTGGCATGGCTGACTCAAGAGCTGCTACATACATGCAGGGTATTGATTGTTACATCTGTTTTTCCTCTGGATAATTGAAACTCCTGTTGGCTATAATCTTCACTTCCTGATGTGTTGCTTTTAGAAAGCAACATTATGTTTGTTCCCTATGTAAAACCAACTGTTCATGCAGTGAAACTATTCCCAGAAGCACATGCTGCAAAACTCATGAAGTACCCATGACAGAATACACATGGATGTAGGTCTCAGGCAGAATATTATTCTTTTCATTATTTCCAGCAGAAATGAAATCAAAAGGTGTAAACATACATGGAAAACAAGTTTTCTGCTTAGTTACACTCCAAGCTTTTTGATACCCGACATTTCAAACAAAATATAAAATATATGGCGCTTTTTTGTCATGTTTCTTCAGCTAACAAAAAAAAAAGGCCATCTGGGTCTAACAGATGACTTCCTTCTCCAGCTCAGTTCAAAGGAAGTCTTTGCACTATCTTCTTGCAAGCTATTAGAGCTCAGAGGTAAATGATGCCAAAAGACTAGTGCGTGAAAGTATATGTTTCTTCCACAAACACATTTTTTCTGCCCCTTTACTGATGCCTAGCACTGCAGCCCTGACCACCCTAAAAATACATATTTGAACAGTAGAGCTCTTGATGTAATGCTTTGCCTACGTGTCCTTAACCAGAGTGTTCACTGCTGTTGTTGGTTGACTGAACTTGTCATATATTTCAGTAGTTGTCATAGGGCTGGAATGATCTGGTACACTGGATGAATACAAAAAGCTTGACATTACCACATTCCTTATGTTTTTGCTTTACAAAGTTGATGGATGAGCAATTATGAAGGCAATCCTAGTGGCAAATTAGATTATCAGCCACAAATCTACATTTCATATTCTTGAAACTAGAGCCATATGACCTTGTTTTGTGTTTCTAGCCAGATGAGAATAATCATGTACTAAAATCTGAGGAAGGAGGTACTGCCTAAAATAAATCTTTCCTTCTGAGTGTACCTAAACCAAGAACATAAAGAATGGTTCATAAATTAGAAGAAATTGTAAACACAAACCATCAGGCCTTGCTAAAAGCTAACCAGAATATCTCAGTGGATAATTTTAGAACTGTATGCCATAGAGACTTTTGTTTTCCTTCTGCTATGCAAAGCAAGTAGTGAGACTTTGATAAATATTAAAAAGTATAACATTCTCTAGAATCTTGCATTTCCTTGAAGCAATATTTTTACTTGTAGTTATTTGAACGGCAAAATGCTGTCTGAAAAATTATAGCAGTTAAAGTTAGCAAATCCACAGGAAGATTAAAATTTATTGCCAGCACAGCACTAATTCTTATTCCTCTGCATTTCATTACAGTTACCAGAAATATAGGAAGAAGCTTCTCATAGAATACAGTTCTAATTGAATAATTACTTTCTCTTCTTCAGCAAGTATATAGACATATGCTGCTTTAGGAATAATTGTCTGCCGGTTTTGTACTTATTTGTAGATATCTGTCTTTTGATGGATCATATTATGCACCATTTTCAAAGAACATAATCTAATTAATTTCCTCATATATTCTTCTTCCAACTTTTGGTTTTTTCTCTTCCTAACACCCTAATCCCTAAGCAGCAACTATGATAAGATAAAAATATTATCTTATTTTACCAAAAAATAAAAGGAGACAAAGGGACTTCCTTAAAGCCAACAATGAGTCCGTGGTAAAGGCTAAAGGCAGAATCCAAACCTACTTTCAAACAAATTTCTGACCACACTCACACTACCTTAACAAGCGGCTTGGCATTTTGATTGCACTTATGAGAATGTATGCAGATTAGACTTCATTAGGCAACTTAAAAACGAGAAACATGGAAGCTGACTATGCTGAGAGTTTCTCTGCATCGTGGCAGGGTAAGGGATCCTTCCCTAAGGACTGTCTGTTACTCCTCCTTGCTGGAAAACACTGCTGCAGAGGAACAGCTAATGAAATTACTTGTGACCCATCATCGACTCTGGTTGGAAACTGGCCTGCTCCGTGAAATGCCCTAAAATGACACAATGGTTTCTGCCTTGAATATCTAGCTGTGCATTCTCTGGCCAGCTGCCGGAATTTTGCTCAGTACCTTATGCAGAAGTCAAGATGACAGAAGTGGGTTCATTTGCAAAACATTAATCCAACATATTCCATCTTTATCTACCTGCCTTTATGCTCTCATTTTCTGCACAGTTTGCAAGTTCCAGAGCACTTGGGACAGACTGTGCAAACAGACTGATTAATTCCCTTCCTGATTAATTCCTCCACACCCTCAGCTCTGCATGCCAAATGAGCATAGGATTGCCAGGCACAGTGAGCTAAACCAAGATACTATGGCTGAACCTGCCCTTAGGTTCAGATGTTCATGTCCAGTTATTATTTTGGTGAGATGTACAATTTTGCTATGAGTAAAAGCAAGAGAAGGAAACAGACATTTGAAATATGAACATACCAAATAGATTAAGAGGCAGTTGCAGATAGTAGAGACAGGATGTGATGATTTCTCTGAAACAATGGAAATGCTCCACTTTAATGGAAATAAGGGTGACCTAGTGCTAGAGGCTACTGCCAGCTCCCTAGCATGATCATGGACTGCATGTATAACAAGGAAGACAGGGAACTGTGGAATCATTTAACTTGGAAATAAGGAGTAAAATGCAGACAGACAATAAGTCATTAATCATGTATGGAATCTGCCAACAACTCTACATCTTTACTCTGGTGAACAAATTACGAGCTGCTTTTAAAGACTCTGAATGATTATGAAGTTGATCTGACTTTTAAGGCTGACTTGGAGCTCCTTCCTTGGTTTTGATTTTCTGCCTAAGTTTTCAGAAGTGAGAGAAGGTGGATGCCTCTAACTGAAAGCTAATGAGATCTACAGGGGATCAGCATCTCACAGAATTACATCCTCACATTTGACCTCCAGAGGCTTATTCTTTGTATCTCTGATGAAATAGGACTGATGTCTGAGTAGGTCTGGTGATTGGTGTTTTAAGTACCTATGCAGAATAGAAAATCAAGCAATGATTCTTTTTATTCCTGAGTCATGCATAGCTAAGGGACCCAAAAATAGCTATTAGGTTGTTTCCTGCCACAACAGCCTCTTTTAACACAGCTGCAGAGTATTCATGGGAAGTACTTGATAAAAGCACCATGATATCATTAGCAGCAACTGTGTTTCTGTCTTGAAATGCTTATCAGATGAGAAAAAACAAGGAAAATTAAATTATATTAGATCTAGATGTGAATATGTTTGTTTCCTCATTCATTTTTGTATTTAGGGCTGAAAAATACACAAGGTGACAATATGCAGTTCTTTCAACTAACTCTTTCTTCTTTTCACCACCTTTTTTTACTTCAGTGTGTAGTTACTATAGGACAAACTTTAAAAATAAAATCTATTGAACTGTAGAAGAAATACTGAACGATACCAATATCTGCTGCTGTCATTTCCTTTAATTGCTGGAAGTTTTATGCTAACATCATACTGAGGGAAGACAGATAAGTCAGATGCAAAATGAACACAGCATCCTTAGAAATCTCACCGATTGTGTATATATCTGATAAAACTGATAAGATTCCTTCTTTAACCAACCAGCCTGTCATCACGAGTAGAAAAAAAAAAATCAGACTGCTTGGTTTGAGAGCCTAAACCCCATTGTTTATGGCTGCTGCTTCCCTTGGCCATTCTGCAGACCTTAAGCATATTAATTCATTACACAGCATTTGCTACTATGCTGTTTTAACAACCCTTTTGGCAGTGCACAAATTATGTGACAGGAGAAACTGTGTGAAAATTCCTACCAGAGTAACAGTCCCAGAACCCCTCTCTCTCAGTCATCTGATTGATCTGAGCTGTTGTCAGCACTGAGCCATCAATGTCATCCACAGACTATTCAGAATTGTAATGTGGCATATCACAGACCTGACAAAACTCTATTTTGTTGGCCATGTTTAAGAATTTCTCTGCTTTATAGAAATTAATGTACACTCTCTTCTGCCATCAGAGCTTCCTCTTGTCTAGGACACATCTTGTAAATAATGGTATAGAAATGCACGCACAAGAACCATTCTTCTGACATATAGAAAGCTTATGGTGGTGACATTTCACCATGTCTAGAAGTCCTGTTGCAAAAGCATTACATAAGCTAGACATTTGGTATGTCATTTAAATGTATTTTTAAATTTGACTATGCATGTACTGCTAGTAAATATCTCCACAGGCATATGCACAATACCAAGCATGCATTTTAGTTCCTATAGTTTCTATAATCTTTCATCATGATCTGTCCATCATGATGAATATACATCACTTTGAACTCCTCTTGAATGGTTTGCACACTCTGAATATAGAGCCCTTTTTCAGGACACAACTGAGCAGACATTTTTAAAATTTTTGAAGTTACAGTTGGTACCAAAATCTGTGCCAGAAGACATGGTACTGCCTCCTTCAGCTCCAGGCGGCATTTTCTGCCTTGCCTGAACAGGTCACTGGACATGTGCAGATATCACTGGACAGATGCATAGTGGTGTCAGTGCTCAGATTAGGTGGTGGTGAGTCAAGAGTTAGATATCTGTTTTTGTTCTTCAGCCCCAGGACACACAACATAGGGAGATGCCCTCAAAGGGAGAAGTGTGAAATGCCTGTTTGATCTCTCCAGATGTGCATGACCTTACTGCAGACAACACCATGGTACTATGCAATAGAAAATGAAAATCACAAGTTTTCCCTTTCTATACATCAATGAAACTATTGCATGTAGACTACGATGATGCAGGAAATGTGATGGTGTATGTGGTGCTGTGACCCAGTAGCCATGGCAACAACAGTGCAAAGACAGATTACCCCAATGCTCATTTCCATCAACAGCAAAACTGTAGTGATTTATGCTGGTCTCTTATCCACAAAATGAAAAGCTGCATTTCAGTTCTATGTTACAGTTCTAGTGGTCGCAAAGTTTAACAGTGAATAGACTGACAGTTATCTTCTGTTCTGAGAATCAGAAGAAGAAAGAAAAAAAATCGCTGACAGGAACCGTTTGCTTGTCTTTCATTGTAATGCAGACCTGTCACATCTCATGTGACGAGCATCAGACTTGTTCTTTTAGCAACTGCTTTCTCATTCCCTACTGTGGCATCTCCAGTTCATGCATCAGCGGCGTGCTGTCATGTGGCCTGACGTGTGAGCCTGGTCTGTTGGGATTTTAAGGATTTGCAGAATCTGCCAAGGTCACAAACCCAAGCATCTCTTCAGCAGAGAAGCATCTTCATCTGTTGCAAATACAACATGGTTTACCCCATGACAAGGTTCTACGTTCTTTATCTCTCTTCTACCCTGACAGGAAGTCCCCACAGATTTTTTTTCAATGGGTGTGTATCTGAAATCTGTGCTTGACACAGATCTTGTCTTGTTTCAGTGCCACATCCACTATCAATTTCTAGCTTAATTTCAAAACTGTATTTTGTTAATTTATGCTTGACCTTTTGGTGAAATAATGTTTAAAACTGGAAAAAAACCCCCACATTCCTGCAATCTTTAATCACCATTTTCTTGCTCTCTACATTTCCTATTTACCTAGTCAAAAGATCTCGTACTTGTTTTTTTTTTTTTTTTTAAGAAATATTTAAAGAAGGCATACCTTTACATTTTACAGTCACAAGTCAGATTTGAAAACATGACAGACTGTGTCATGGTGAACAACCTTTTGCTTAGTGAAAGACTCGTGACTCCCTTTTTTTTTTCTGCTTTCTGCATCCAAAGTCCAATCCCAGGATAAGTCAAATGGCATGCTAGAGTAAAAGAAATACTGTTTTCTAAAAGGTCAGGGGAAAAAAGAAAGTTATTTGACATTATGGAAGAAAATATGAGAGAAAACATTGTTAGGAGGTATAGATCTTTCAAAATGGCTAGAATTTTGTAGCTAGTGAGAACCTTTATTTTCTTAAATCAAAAATTGAAAGGATTTGTATGCTGATCTAAGAATTACAAGAAAGGAACTATGATCATTAGTTAACTGTCTTTGCCTTATCATTCTCTGTAGTAACTCAGATTTCTTCTACTTACTTACTTTTTAATTTTACAGTACAGGCTACACTTTGAAAGTTTTGAAAGCACAGAAAATATTTGCTCACAATACATGTACTGAACTTGTGAAGTTATATTGCATTTGTGTTATCTTTACTTATGTAGACCTCTAGTGCAAAACTGAGAAACAGCTTTGTTAATGTCTCCATCATTCCAGAATTCACACATCAGAAACAACTCACTTGGTTATAAACCAGCTGCCTCCTGGTGCCTTCATTAATACAAGTTTTCTTACATTTCATATGCAGCTCTGAAAGTTATTATCTTCTGCGTGCTGTAGAATTAGTGTTTTGGGCAAAAGCCAAACTGTGTTACAAAGATTGAAAAGTTTCCAAAAATCATACTTTTCTACATCTCCATAAATCAGATTGACTGTATGAACTATCTCTTGGGCAGCATGTTCATTCTAGGTTGCTTTTGTGATGACTTATGCTATTTGAATGACTATTTGCTGTCACCTAAGGAGAATTAATATTTCTCTTATTTACTTTAGTTTCAACTAGCAAATAATAACCAACTTGTTCTGTGAATCCCATGATCCAGTATTTGGTATGAAAAAAAAACCAAAACAGTTCTGAGTGTTAGCAAATTAAAAGGAGGTAGTATAATCAATACAGCTGAAAATCTGAACTTGTTCATGACTGCTTCTCTGATGTTTCTACTACTTCTGGTTAAAATAATTAGATATTTTACTAAACTCTATCCCCTGTATGTTAACACCTGGAAAATACTTAATTCACAGTAATTATGGTTAAAAGGCACCTTCAAGTACACCATGTTCCAAAAATGTTAATGTATTGTGACCCAGTGATTAGTAATCAGCAGAAACTCCTGCCTCATGAACACAGTGCTCTGTGGACAAGGGTATCATCACAGCAGGCCACTGCACTACGAGGCTTGAAGTACAAAAGCTTACTTGTGTCTAGCACTATATTATTTCATTATGGTCCATTTCTTTCCAATATCATCTTCAAAGGCCTCTGAAGAAGACAGAAGGAAAAGGATGAAGTTTCTGCCAGACAACAAATAATAGGCAAAAACTGAGTAATAAAAAACTACCCCAGTATCATCTCTTCAACCAACACACAATGCAAAATAAAAAGACCAGGCTGGATGGAGCTCTGAGCAGCCTGGTCTAGTGGGTGACCTCTCGGCCCATGCCAGGGGAGTTGGAACTAGATGATGTTTAAGGTCCCTTCCAACACAAACCACTCTATGATTCCATGAAATCATTGTTAATTATGCATTTTTATGCCTTTGAAAATTAAAGAAAGAAACAGAAAAATATTGTTTATACAGATATGCTGTTAGTGTTAAGATTTTCAGTAGAAAAAAAAGAAATCTCATGCTCTACAGAAGGACATAGCACAATGTAAAAGTAACACAGCTTTATTGATAGGTTCCTGTATGGAGGTTTTAGGTGAGAGACTGCTTCAATACTTCAATCCTAAGATAAATGCAAATATAATTAAAAGATGTGGAACATCTTTGTCTTGGGATAAATTTGGGAACTTGGCATCATTTAAGTCTTTTAATTTCTAAATCTGCAGTAAATCTACTTTAAAAGTTTAACAGAATAATAAATCCATAGTATCTATTTTCTAAATTCTATAATCAAACACTTCTCTAAATACTTGAATCTACTGTTTCAGATATCTATCCAGCTATGATTTAAAATGACATTTCAAAATGAGAAATGTTTTATGGACAGCTATAGTTTAATATATTCAGGATTATGTGATATATTTATAACACTTTCTAAAAATAAAATCCCATAAACCCAAGCCTTCATAGGAGAAAGAAGCTCTCTGTTTTTTCCCTAACTGCAATTGATAACACATATAATGTGTTTTCAGAGGGAAATGGGTTGTCACTCATGATTTTTGGTAGGTATTCACCTAAAATCAATCGTAAGAATAAGCTGCATGCATTAAAAACCCCAAAAATGCATGATGTCTTTAAAAAATACTCATTTATTTCCTATTTTCATATTATAACAAGATAGGTATAAATTGCTGCAAATGAAAGAAAAAACTTGCAGAGCTAGAATGAAATTTCTTCGGGCATACACTTTAATCTATATTCATGTCTCTATTACACAATTTGCTCATGTCACAGCTCCTATGGGTGCTTCACTTTACGCAATGTACACTACTTCTGTAGAAGTGGATAGTGCACAGGGTTAACTAATGTTTCCATGCGCCTCAGCCACCACTGCTGCCTTCTCCTGCCCATTCCTCTGCCTGGGATGTGTCCAGCCCTCAAGCCTTGGGCAGACATCTCCAGAGTGAGTCACCCACGGCTCATCTTCATCCTTTCATCAGAGCAGAACATACCACATCTTTAATCTCGCTCCAACAGCCTCCATACCCTTTTGTACCCTCTACGGACCTGTATTTGGGCCCATGGTAAGTGTGGGCTCTGCATTATAGGATGGGGTTATGCAAAAAGTGCTGAGAGATATTTCAAACAGCTTCTTGAATGATAAAAACCACCACCTCGTAATGACATCAGTACGGACATCAAAAATGACCGCCACCACCCAGAAGCAACGTCCCCACGGGGCTCCGGCCGTAGCCCAGCATCACGGCCCGGCGCTGCCCGCCTCTGTTTGCCAGCGACCGGGGAAAAGCCAAGCGAGACGAGAGGAAGCAGGACAGTGGGGCGCGATGAGGAGGCAGTGTAGGGACTGTTACTGTGCACCGCCAGGACACTGACCAGCAGTCCCCAGGCTGAAGGGCGCTCGGCCTCACCCAGCCCCGTGGGGCACGGGGCGCGGCCGCGGGAACAGGACCGGCCCGAATGCGGGAGGAGGATAAAGGGGCGGAAGCGGGGATAAAGGGCCGGGAGCCGGATAAAGGGCCGGGAGCCGGCTAAAGGGCCGGGAGCCAGATAAAGGGCCGGGAGCGGCGCCGCGGCGCAGATGCCTGCCGGCCCGCCTCCTCCCTCCCCCCGCCCGCAGAGGGCGCTGTGCAGCGCCGGGCCCGGGCCCGGGTGTGCCCTCCCCGCTGCACCGAGCGGCTCCCGCAGCCCCCCGAAGGCCGCCCGCGCTTCCTGGCCCGGCGCGGCTCCTCCGTGCTGCGAACGGTCGGGCCCAGAGGGCAGCGCACCCGCCGAGCCGGCAGGGCCGGCTCCGCCCGCTCCGTCTCCCCTCTCCGCCGCAGCACGGGCACAGCGCGCCGCACCCCCCGCCCCGCCACGGCTCCCCCGCTGCCCGGCTCCGCCGCCCTCTGCGGCTCCGAGACGGGATCGCCGAGCCCCGCGCTCGCCCCGCCGCCGCGCTGCCCGCTCCGCCCCCGCCCGCGCCCGGCCTGGCGCCGAGCACCCCGGGAGCTGTAGTCCCTTCTCCCCGCGCCGCGGGCGGGGGCGCCGGGCAGGGGGACTACGACTCCCGGGGTGCGCGGGAGGGACGGAGGGGCGGGCCGCGGGCGGAGCGGGGACAGCTCCGGTGCTGATCGCGACGCGGGTTTGCCGGCAGAGCCCGGGCGGCGGCGGCGGCGGCTGTCGGCGTGCGGCAGCGAGCGGCAGCGGGCGGGCGCGGGGCTGCGCCCGGCGATGAGGCACGAGGCGCCCATGCAGGTCGGTCTCCGGGCCGGAGCCGAGCGAGAGGCGCGGCGGGCGCGGTGCAGGCGAGAGCCGGGACGGGGCAGCAGCCCCTCCGCCCGGGCCGCCGGGCCGGCTCTGCTGCCGGGGGCGGAGGGTGAGGACGCCCCTTGCCTGTGGGGGGCCCGGGGCGTGTGCGAGGGGTCGTGTCCCCGGCGGGGCAGCCGGGCCGCGGGTGGGTTTCCATCACGCTCGGGCACATCGAAGGCTCTTTTTCAGATACGGCCCCTTGAGCGCCGGTCGCGGCTCTCGTGGGAGTGACTGGCTGTCAGTTGTTGGGTGATGAGGTGTATCGAGGTCCTACCGAGATGCTCAGGACGCTGGCACGATGCCTCCACCTGTGTATGCAAGGAGTGGTTGCCCGCCTGCGTCGGGGAGGGGTGGCTCGTGGCTAGAGCTGGGGGTGGCAGAGAGGTGCCCCTTTCCAGCAGTTGTCATGTATGAAAAGATGTAATACCCCTTAGCGCTGGATAAGCAGATGCTATACTGATACAATATACATTATACAGAGTTTTTAGCAGTTTCTGGGTTGTTGTCTTAAAACACTTTTTGCTGGTGAACGGTACTTCAAGTCATTAATTGTGGCCTGTTCTGTAATCCTGCAGATGAGCTCTGGAGCCCTCAGACTACATATTTGAACACATGCCTCTTTTTCAGTAGAAAAGTGGATTGGTAACAATCATTTTGCAATCAAGTGCAAAGAGCACTTTTGCAGTCTGCTGTGATTTAAGTTATGGACTGCAGCCCTTTTAACTAATGTTTTTCGTGCTGGATATCTACTCTGACAGTAATAAAATTTTAGGGTAAAGGAAGAATCTGCATCCTTTTGCCTGCTACACCTATGCTTCAGAAATGTTTATGTGGTATTTTCCATTTATTCACATATCTTTATTGTGCTACTGAAGACATGTTTAGTATGTATTAGCTTTGGAGAACATTTCGTGAAAAGGAAACTTTGCTAGTAAAGGGTGACGATTATAGATTGGTCTGTACTGTATTTGACATTTTTCACAGATTGTTGAATTCACCGAAGTCCTTAAATAGTTGTGGAAACAAAATGGTGGTACGACATTAAAACAGACTCTAAAGAAAGGAGAGTTCAGATATGAAAAAAAAAATTACTCAACAATCAGAGAACAGCTTCTTGGTTTTTTCCCAGGTTGTCAGAACAAATGGAATTATTATTAAACATAATTGATTAAAAGTCAGCAGAAAACACAGAATAAAAAGAGACAGCAGAAAGCTATAAACCCCCCTATAAATTCCATTTTTTCAAGGCTGCTGACATGGTCAAACAGTGTCTATTTTTAAGCGTATCTCATCCAAAATTATAATCATATGCATCTGGATTTTTCCAAAATGGGAAAATGCAGTCTGGCACACAGATTTTGAGTTGTAGTCTCTGCTTTTTTTTATTTTCCTTTTTTTTTCTTCTTTCTTCTATTTGCACTATTCCCAGCATACTTGAATATTATTCCTATTAAAGATTCCAGTGAAACAGTTTTCTATTCTGGATCCTTCTTCTTAAGAATCCTTTTGTTTTCCTATGTTAGGCTAATATAGTTGAACCTTTTTCGAATAGGGTTTAAACTGGCTGAACTAATTGCTTGATTTATCTTTTTTAGCTATGTGATTTCCTGTTACATGAAACAAATGTAATTGCTTCTTTGCACAACAATTTTATATAACAGTCTGTTATAGAGCTACGATCTCTGAATTGTAGAGCAAGAGAAAGAGTGATCAAGTGTATGCCTTTTGATCATGTCAAAAACAACTCAGAGGAGAGTGTAAGCATTTTTTTTTTCCATTTCCATCAAGAACTAATTTAAAATAAAACTAAAATATTAAAATATTTTAGCAGGATGAAAAAAAGGGCATGAGTACTGTCGCCATCTTTCTATGTCTGTGAATTCTTTGTTTCAATCTCAAGCTCATGCCATTTTTCTGAAGACAGGAAGGGCCAACAGTTACCAGAAAGACAGTCCTTCCGGAAAAGAGTTCCCTAGTGTAAAAGTTTGCTGCTTCATCTGCTGCATGTAGCTCGATCTGGATCACAGTTTGTGACTATTTTTCATTTTTCTAGCCATGTCTTCAAAGAACAGATATGAGTCTTAGGAGTTCTTATGGCCATGGAGAGGTCTTTAGTTCAGAAGTCAAAAGCAATGAACTCTCTTTTCTGTGAAACATTGAATTCTGTATGGTTTCTGCATATTATTTTAGGAGTTGGTCGGAATTACTTGAAATGTGTATGTATCCCTCTCAGTAGCGTCTCTAAGGCTGTCATGGTGCTTTCAGAAGTGAAGGTTCAGTGGGAAATTCTCAGTGATTCATACACAGATTCACTTGCTTCTGGTTTCACTCCTTACCTGATTGTAGCATGCAGATTTTCCACCTACCTGCGCTTTGCCAAAATACAAAGAGACTGTAGTTTAGATAACCTGTTCTTAGTGTTTATCAGAGCATATGGACATTAATTGTGGCAGTTTGTAGGAAATGCTGGATCTCTAGAGATACTCTTTTCGACTTGCTGGGACATCAGATATTTCAAAGGTGGCTGAGGGGAGAGAAAATTAGGAAGTGGGAAATAATCTGTAAATTATCTGCTTTGCCAAGGAAATAAATGAGAACATTTTTTCCTTAGTTTTTCATATCCTGTTGTCACTGGCAATGGTTATGTCTAGACAAGAAAAGTTTATAACAGACACATCCGAACACAATGGAGAACGGCAATAGCAAGCCAAAAGGCTGCTTACAGGTATTTAATAAGTAATTATAAAATTATGATGAAAAAAGGCCAATCAAAGATATTAGATACAGGAGTTTGTGTGACAATTCAGCTCCTATCACTCAGCAAAATTATTAGATGTCAGTCTTAGTTCATATTAGAAACATTGGAGTACAAGAGCCTGCCAAGCCACTGAGAGAAACTTACACACACCTTTTTGTTAACTGATCAAGCTGCATCTGGAGTGTGTAGTTCTGTTTCTGTCACTCTTCCTTTTTGGAAGTGTACTGTGGAAGCTTGTTAGCTCGTTCCTTTGCTGGTTAGATACTTTCCAATCTCCAGCTCAGAGGCACTCAGGGCGAGTTTATACTCTTGTTAACATCCAATGTCTGTTCAAGTATACATCAGTCTAAATAGTTCTCATTGCATCATGACCAGATTACTATCCGGAGAAATAAGCTCATGTTTTACTTACTGTTTTTTTGTTTGTATGTTTTTGTTTTGTTTTGTTTTTAGTTCTGTCATAAGATAAGCTCTTCTTTCTCCTAGTCTTCCTGATAACCTGCCTAGGTATTTTCCAGTTTGAACTTGGCTTTCATAAACCCACTAATAGTGACTAGAATTGTCACTAATGCTGTCTTACCAGTGCCCTAGACAGTGGCATTAGTATTTCACTTAGTCTCTTATCCTGATGCAGCTTCTCTGACTAAAAAAAAGGTGCACGGTCTTTACTAGTCTCATGACCCTGAGCGCTGTACTAAATAGAGTAAATGGCAGAAGATTTTAGCCTTCTTCATTCTTTCGTATTCCCTGGTAAATCCAAATGTATTTGTCCTGGAGTACTTGGCCTAACACAGCTTTTTTTTTCTGTTCAGAGCTGCACTATTTTGGTGGTTGCTTGACATCCTGTGTTAGACTAACGCACTTAGGTTATCTCTGGTTCTGCCACTATTTGGAGAAGGGAATTTTAACGTACTACCTGGAGAGGGAATTAGAAATATGCTTCCTAAGCTACCCTTTTTGTGGACAAAGTAAATTTAGGTTAAAGAAAGACAAATGAGGGATAATGCCCTAGCTCACCACAAGAATCCAGGTGTTAGAGCCTTGCCAAAACTGTTTTTTGCTCACCTTAAATTCTACTGTCCTGGGCAGCTCCTAGCAGTATGGCTACATTCATGCTGGTTCTGCTGAAATGAGGCAGAGCTTCTTTGAAGTGTTTTAGACCTCACCTCTCAGTACTTTCTTGATATTCCCTAACTTTGCATTTTAGTGTGCTGCTTAAAAAAACTCTTTGCAATTCTAAATACCCATTTCTGACTGAGCTGTGATACATTTACACATATACATGATTCTGACCTCATAATACCTTGAAGCAGATAAGCTTCTCTTGATGCTGCCAAGTACATTAGTTTACAAGCTGTGCTCTGCAGATGGCTGGCAATCAGTAAATTCCAAAGTGGCTGGTGCACTGTCTACTGAACTCGGTTAATTCTTATTAATTGGTCAGTTAAAAAATAAATGATAAGGATTTGTGAGAAATGGCTGTGGTCTGCCTCTGTGGATACCAATGTATTTGCTGAGATCACACCAAAAATACAAGAGGTTAAGAAGCTTGCCCAAGATGTAGACAAGTAGAAAACAAGTCATAGGATGCCTCTGAGTTAAGAATAGAATCCAATCTCTAGATTAGTCTGATATTTTGCCTTGAAAATAATTAAATTCTTCATGACTGGGTTATGTTGTCACAGTGTTCTTATACATAAGGATTTTGGTAACATTTTAACTACTCTGATTTGATCTACACATGAACGACAACTAGTGTGCAGTGAGTGTCACTTGCACATCCTGCATACAGTTTCGTGAGTTACCGTCATTGAATTTTTCTATTGTATTCCATTGTTTCAATATCCATTGATTATGTTTGACTAATGATATTTCACAAAAGACAAAAACATCCCCTCGGAAAAGGCTGCATGTGCAGGAAACTCAGTTTTTACTGAAATATCAGCTAAGGTCCGTTTCTGTTTAGAAAGAAGTAGAAATGCCTATATGTCTACCCTGTACCTAGGAAAGAAGCATTGCTCTTTCCACTGCAACTATATATACGTAAACACTGATAATTCAGTGTTGTTTCAGTCTAATCTGATCGAAGGGATCTATTAAAAAGAACCTCCATTACCCCGCCTACAGGGGCAGGCTGTAACATTGTAGATAAAGTGTTGCACTTTGAAAGGACTGTAAGTTCACTAATCAGTCTCTATCTATCCTTACTGTAGATAGAAGCAAGACATTTTCCCCGTGTTTACTGTTGATCTTTTCCTTTAAGACATGCCTGTCATTAGAATTTTTAAAAGAAAACAATATATTTGCTAGAGGCATGAAGGAATGAATCTCACTATTTGCAGTCTCAGGCTTGCCTTTTGCATCATATTTTCCATGGACAGTTCACCCTGCATTAAGCATCCAGAGTGGGGTGTGTATATAAGTGCAAACTGAAGTCACGTGCAGGCCAGGGAGGTCGCAGCATCCTGCTCTGCTGAAGTAAGAAAGCTGTTCAAACTGATTCTCTTGAAGAGTGAGGTCCGCTAAGGCATACAGAGTGACATAGCCAAATGTTTTGCTATGATCGTGAAGGTGGCAGGTAAACACAGAGTTTTTCTACATTTGTTCTCAACTGTGCTGTTTTGAGATCAAGGAAACAGCTGTACATGAGACTTGGAAAGTACCTGGGTCTGATATGGAAAACTCGGCTTAATGATTAAACTTGCCTATACCTTAAATAATCCACATTTAAGGAGTTTAGAGATGTGCTGTAAGGAGGGAAGCACACAAAGCTATCCTTTTTTTGTCCTTGCACCATATTCAGGCTGGCAACATAGCTTCTCCTGGCTTTGATAAGGAGCAGGCGTGTGAGACCTCCTGCCTGTAGGTTTTCTGTTCATTGTCTTGAGCTTAGACTTCTCAGTGGACTTTCAAGTCTGTCCTAAGTCCTCTAGGAGATGGCTTGAGACTGCTTTTGGTGCTAATACCCTGATGCACGCAGGGATCTCAACAGACTCATTCTATCAAAAAAAAAAAAAGCAAGTATGCAATTTGATAACGAAAATAACATTGTGCATTTTCTCTTCAATTTTTCTAAATAAGGGCAAAATTGTACTAAAAAGAAAACTCAATGTGTTTTGTTGAAAGTGGTGCTTGTTAAATATATTTATTTAATCTTTCAGAAAATAACTTTGTCAAAATAAAGGTATGCGTTTTGCTTTGTTGGAACCAGAATATCATAACATTAGTGAGGTTTATTTGGTTCTCATCCATGTATGTAGTGTTTAACTATAGGTGAGAACGCTGCATTCCTAGTGATTGCTTCCAGCATCATTTCCAAAGGAGGAAGATAGCATCAGCACTAGCTTCTTCATATTTCTTTGACAAATGCCTCCAATAGTAGGGACAAGTACTGTCAAGAGTGAACTGACATTAATACCTTGGGAAGTGGATTACAGTTCATCCCATACTTAATTTTTAAGTCAGCAGCTTCCATTTAAGAATGAGAAGCACCACAGGCTTATTCACAAATTTCAAGAGGACCAAGCATCTAGATTTCCCTTACAGCCAGCAGGAAAAGATATATTCCTTTAGGGTATCATTTGGATTGTGACCCTTATGTGGGTTGTGCTTGGAAGAATTTGTCTCTTTGCTTACTACAGAAGGAGTAAGTTTGGGAAGTAATGGCAAAGTCTTAGCACCTGCACTGAGTTTCATGTTTCTTCACACTAATGCAGGCTCATTTGGGTTTTGGACCCAAGGATCACTATCGGTACTCTAGGGAGACTGGCTCTCTAGGCCAAAGTTAGTCTCTGCAAACAGTTCAAATTGTTACCTCACTAATCCTCTTGGAGAAATTAGTCGTTTCCTGTGCCTTTTGCATCCCGTAATAAGCAGACATACTCCTGCCTCTGAAATAAAAAGTGGCTTCAATTCTATATTCAACATGCCCATAATTCTGCCTGTAATACTGCAAGTAATGACTCCGTAAGTTCACAGCACAGTGAAAGTGTTGGAGGTTTTTTTTTTTTTTTTTTTTTAAGAAATGTTAAGGAAACTATTGCATGGGTGATATCTACATTAATTTAGAGGAGCACTGAAATTTCTGTGGGTAAAGTCTGTGTTTAAATCTATCCACGGGAAACATATTTTCACTCAGGAAGGCTACACAGTGTACAAGGTTTAGCAGGGCTATTATTAGAATCCAGGTCTCCTGATTTCTCTGTTCACTGAATCATCCTGAAATGTTAGGCATTAAAGTACATGGGGATGAATTATAAGCTTTGTAGGACTGAGGGCAGCAAATGGATGAAAGCTAAAACCTCTTCTTGTAAATCTTAGGCTAGTTGAAGAAGCTATGTGAAAGGCTTCCTAGGAGATAAAATCAAGAAAGAATATGATGTTTCTTCTTTCTACAAGTGGTAACTACCGGTTTCAGCTGCAGCACAACAGAGAGGAGCCAGAAGGGCGGTGGAACAGGCTGCTGGAGCAAAACATGGTGGTTACACACTGGCACCCCCAGCCACTGCAGTTTTTTGTCTGATGGGCTTCATTGACTTGTTGTTGCAAACTGTGCACAACATCAGCATGCCCTGTGCTGTACTGCTTTAGAGTGAGTTGTGAGTAGACCGTTACAAACAACATTTGATTTTCTTTTTCTCATGTTCTAAGCGAAATATCCCCAAATAGTGAAACAATAAGGAAGAGTAGTGAAGATTTCTGACTTTTCTATAGAAATCAGAAAGCTGAAAGACTACTGATATGCATGCTTGGCAATATTTAGGTTTTTGTACTAAAGCTTCTTTGTTGAATGCCTGTGGAGAAGTGAATAAATATTAAGGCCAATGCCAGCACTCAGGTTGCAAGCATGTAGATACCCAGTATTACATTTAATGAAGAAGGTAATTCTAAAATCAAATTCTGAGATCAAACACTCCCTACTGTATCATTTACGAAATATAAACCTGACACTGAATTTTCTGTTAAGAGCTTGCTACTTCCAACATCATCTTCAGAACTTTTTGTCCCCACTCCTATATGCCTCTTCGGTAGCCTGAAGAAGCTGCCATACTGTTATTGGTGGTATGAGATAGCAGAATTAGCTAAAATAATTATACAATAACTAAAATTCTGCTGAGAGGGTGGATTAGTGTATAGCCCTTACCCTGGTTCCAGTTGTCCTTTCTGATTGCCCAAATGCATTCTGAGTTACCTAAATTAGAAAGCTTTCACATGACCTGCTCTTCTGTAAACCTTTATGTCAGGATATGGTGTCTGTCTTTCTGTCTCAAATCAGCATGCAAAAGTGTTGTTCTTAGAATAATCACATTCAAAACACTGTCACAGGCTCTCAAAATACTTGATATTTTTTTCTTAAAAACTTAGGTTAAACCCTCTAAGTTCTTTATTTTTGCCATTTGTTTTTGGAGCAACCTAGGTAGATCTTTGGTCAGGTTTTCACATTTATCTCTGCAACTTTCCTGAAAGCTTAAGGTGTACATTTTATAAATGGAATCCATGATCTTTGAAGCCCCTACAGCAAAAGAGGTTGGTCTTTAACAGTATTCAATAATCTGTGCTTATTCCAGTGTTTTATATGGCTTAAAAACTGTATTTTAAGGACTCAAATTTCAAAATGTTGATGTCATCCAGAGGGACCTTAACACAGCTGGGAGATGGGCCAGTGCAAACCTCATGAAGTTCAACAAGGCCAAATGCAAGGTCCTACACCTGGGTCATGGCAATCCCAGATACACCAACAGGTTGGGTGCAGAAGTGATTGAGAGCAGTCCTGCGGTGAAAGACTTGTGGGTGATGGCAGATGAAAAACTCACCATGAGCTGGCAGTGTGTGCTCACAGCCCAGAAAGCCAAGGAAATCCTGGGCTGCACCCAAAACAGTGTAGCCAACAGGGCAAGGGAGGGGATTCTGCCCCTCTGGTCTGCTGTGGTGAGACCCCACCTGCAGTGCTGCATCCAGCTCTGGTGTCCCCAGCATAAGAGGGACATGGAACTGCGGGAGCAAGTCCAGAAGAGGGCCAAGAATTTGTTAAGAGGGCTGGAGCACCTCCCCTATGAAGACAGGCTGAGAAAGTTGTGGCTATTCAGCCTGGAGAAGAGAAGGTTGCTTGGAGCCCTCATAGCAGCCTTCCAGTATCTGAAGGGGCCTACAGGGAAGCTGGAGAGGGACTCTTTGACAGGAACTGGAATGACTGGACGAGGAGTAATGAGTACAAACTGAAAGAAGAGAAGTTCAGACTAGGTATTAGGACGAAATTCTTTACTGTGAGGGTGGTGAGACACTGGAACAGGTTGCTCAGGGAGGTTGTGGATGCCCCAACCTTGGCAGTGTTCAAGGCCAAGTTGGGAAAGACCTTGAGCAACCCGGTCTAGTGGGAGGTGAGTGTCCCTGGCAGGGGGATTGGGACTAGATGATCTTTAAGTTCCCTTCCAACCCTTAGCATTCTATGATTCTGTTATTCTAACTGCCACTTATGATGATGTTGCATTAACATTGCAAATTCAAAAAACTATAGAATATACTAGTACTGGAAAAAAATCAGGACCTTATTTCAGAGCTATATACCCAACTCACTATTTAATGGTATGGTAACTGAAGTCTGGTAAAGGCAAAATGCTTTTAGTAAGTTTATAGGCATGGCAAAAGATAGCAACATATTTACAGTAAAATAAATGGTTCAAGAATTTTATTAGATGTAGAACTTACTAAGCTTCTGCTTGGAAATATACCTACTATGTCAAAATGCAGCATTGATCTCTTATTTTCTTCTTGTACAAATGAAGTGCATGTATTTTCACCATCGATTTAATTCATCACATTTTCTGAAAGCAAGTATTTTTAGTGGTATACTCAAGAACTGTCCTGGATTTTGAGAGTTATTTTTTGTTTTGGTACCAGTCACCCGTGATGTTTACATCCTCTTTTGCTACCAGAACTATTACTAGATACAAGAATCATAAGAAAAGAATTAGATCTCTGTGAACTTCTTAAAGCTCATGTTGAAGTGTACACATTACTAATCTTTCAAGAAGATATTCTTCTTGAACTTCTTTGGTACCTGGTATGAAAAATCTAAATGTTTCCTGTTTTGTATGATAAAAGAGACAATATATTTCTTTTTATTTTGAATTACAGATGGCGTCTGTTCAAGATTCCAGATATGGCCAGAAAGATACATCTGACCAGAACTTTGATTACATGTTCAAACTGCTCATTATCGGCAACAGCAGTGTTGGAAAAACCTCCTTTTTGTTCCGATATGCTGATGATTCCTTCACATCTGCATTTGTAAGCACGGTCGGGATCGATTTCAAAGTAAAAACGGTTTTCAAAAACGAAAAAAGAATTAAGCTACAGATTTGGGTAAGCTAAAAATAATTCTCTGAATTGGAGCAAACTGTAGTTGTTTGATAGCATTTACACAACTGCAGGTTTGCACTCAGTGTCATAACCCTTATACATATATATATAGAGAAAGAGAGCATAGGAATGAAATATGAGTTAATTATTTCTTGCATAATTTTCCTGTCTTGAATAGCAGAGTGCAAACAGTATTTTTAAGGTATTGAAGTACAGTGATTCTATATTATAAATTAAATTCCTTTAGGAAATAATATAGGTTGACACATATTGATACCTGTGCAGTGAGGTATAAACAGCTGTGCAATATGTAGACTATCGAAGGTGATATATGTTATATCAAAGTATCTTGAAATGCCATTTTTAGGATCTGGTGTGTTCCCTTAAAAAATTATGAATTAATGTAGGAGCTATGATAGTGGATGCATAACTGAAGGCATAATTTTTTGCTCTGGTGGTTATGTTTGTCGTCTTGATCACCTGAAACATCTTCTGTCTTCTGCTGAGGAAGAAAACGTGCAAATAGATAATGTTACCTAGGCATACAAATCCCCGATTTCTTGCCTGCACCTTAGAGACTGTAAAAAGAAGCCCAATGGAGAAAAATGAGTTGGCAGGGAATGGGTGTTCTTTTCCACAAACTCTCATCAGAAATAAATGATAGTCAAAACTTATTTCATAGAATCATAGAATATCGTGAGTTGGAAGGGACCGCATTTCTGGCCCCGCACAGGACCAACCCAACAATCAGACCATGTGCCTCACAGTGCTGTCCAAAGATTCTTGAACTCTGGCAGACTTGGTGCCATGACCACTTCCCTGAGGAGCCTGTTCCAGTGCCCAGCCACCCGCTGGGTGAAGAATCTTTTCCTGATATCCAACCTAAAACTCCCCTGACACAGCTTCAGGCCATTCCCTCAAGTACTGCCACTGGTCACCACAAAGAAGAGATCAGTGCCTGCCCCTGTTCTTCCCCTCACAAGGAAGTTGTAAGTGCAGTGAGGTCTCCCCTCAGTCTGCTCTTCTCCAGGCTGAACAGACCAAGTGACCTCAGCTGCTCCTCATACAGCTTCCCCTCAAGACCCTTCACCATCCTCGTGTCCATCCTTTGAATGCTCTCTAATAGCTTTGTGTCCTTTTTGTATTATGGTGCCCAAAACTGCCCCCAGCACTTGTGGCGAGGCCACCCCGGTGCAGAAAAGAGCAGGACAATCCCCTCCTTTGCCCGGCTGGTCATGCTGTGCCTGATGCACTCCAGGACACAGTTGGATTTTTGACAGATTTCTTGATGCTTACATACTCTCGTTCTTGGGTGACAGAGTGATACTAAAAGGAGAGGGAGGAATAGCAAGATCTTTAATAATGTGGGACCTGGACTTAAAGCTTCAGGTCTTTCCTGTCTTCCTGGTGTGCTTGAGGAGTTTGAGCAGTGTTTCCCTCATGAGACATTCATAACAGCCTTAAAACCCAGACACTGGTTTGGTTTGGTTTTTTTTTAGTTCATGAATACAAGTAGTTTAAAATTCATTTAATGATGGGCAGCCATTAAATCTCAGAAAACCTTGGATCGAATCTGATCGGTTCATCTAACATGATTTAAACAGCAGATAAATTGAATATTTTTTTAATATGGCACAAAGGAGAATTTGCCAGGGTTTCCTAGGCTCTATCTCATTAAGTTTCAGCCTTGGTATCTCAAATAGTTTGTTGTTCTGTGCCCTCTAGGAACTGGAATATAGACTTTTTGCCTCTCAACCTTTTTAAGCTCAGATTATTGCCATTCTCATAGCAGGGGTACATACTACATATATCATGTGAATGCTTTCACTTCAATAATATGCCAGTTTCATTGTAGTAGTTTAATGTTGGAGATCACATTGACATTGCCTTATTATTTTTTATAATGGACCAATAAAATTGTGTTTATATTATAGTTTTTACACAGTCTTTTAATCGCCAGGTATCCATTACAATAGATTTTATTGTTCATGTCTTTCTTAGCAAAAGCAGCAATGCTTGTTGACAATGTTGTAATGTGATTAGTTTGACACTAGGGTATTTTTCACCTCTTCACATCACAAATATGTGCTTGGCTCAAAGCCATCCAGTGGTCTAGATGCGTTCGTGTCTATCCATGGCATGGAGGGGATGTAGCAGCTGTATTCTCTCCAGTTCTACCAAAATGTGTATTTTGTTGTTCTTTGCATGGCATTAACATGCGGAGTCCAAACAGGCTCTGACAGTCCTTGCCTGAAAAAACTTGCAACCAAAATGATTGAAACAAACCCAACAGCTCCATGTCCCTTAGGGAGGAGGAAAGAGACTCGGATCATGGAAGAGGCCTTCCTGCTTTGTGGAGAGTCACATGCTAGGATGTAGGGTTAGAGACAAGACTTCAGATCACGCTTTCATACTAAAGGTTTTTACTCAGCCAGCACTACATCTTTCTTTGTGTTGGTGGTTGTTGGTTTTTTTTTTCGCACTAAATTTTTAATGCAAGTTCTTAAAAGGCCTTGCTAAATTAACTCAAATTGCAACAGCTCACTCACTATAGCTGTTTGTGCTTTTTAGATGGAGTATTCTGTGTTGCAGACAGAAGCATGGTGTTGCAGCTAAGCTTGCTAGTAAATCCATTGATTGTTGCACCTCTGAGACCTTAAATAAAATCAGTAAGGGATCTCAGAAAGCTATTCTAGTGCACAGAATCTGAAATAGAGCACTATTATCGTATCTCATATGTTATATCAACAGCAGTATTGTTCTTAATAGGCATTGTCTCTGTATGTAACTTATCTCTGTATTATGTTATACTTTGCTATTTTTATTGGTTATGCAAATAACTTTCTAAAATGAGTAGTACTCTTGCAATATCCATTTCCATTTCATTCATTCGTTTATGAAAGACAATTTATATTAGATAAAGTATAAAATTGAATGAATCATACTGAGGGTGTTTTATTGTTGATTCTCAGCAGAAGCATACATAAGGTTGTAACACTTCAAAATCAGTGGCGAAGTGTTTGGTGGCAACTGATATTCAGCACACATCAAATAAAATATTTTCAAAAATCTCAGTTTTGTAGAAACTGGAAATGCAACCTTAAAATGTGTTCTGAATTACAAGATCAGAACTGAATTACTTTACCATGCACTTAAGTGAAGAAAAACGTGCAATGACGCTTCTCTGCTGTTCTTGCATGGCAGTAAAATGCAGAAATATGTAAACAGTAATGGTGTTAAGTCACTAAAATTCCCTAGCTAGGGTCACAGTTAATCCAATATTTGTCTTCTTACAATTTTGTACATATTCTCCTAGGTTAGACATTTAAACTTCGTGTTTAATAGTGCTTTCAACATGATATTTTGTGTTCAACTGGAAGCATGTTGGAGCTTGCAGATTCCCTCAGAATAAGATTCTTATATGCTTACCAGTGATGTGTGCAACTTTGTTTGAAAGTCAGCATGGACACTCAAGGAAGCAGAGTCATTGTTTAATAACAAAATTCACAGTGTGATCATCACAGATGAACTAGGAAGGGTTGCTGGTTGAGGTAGGTGCTGTTTACGTACTGGGATGCTCTGCAAGTCTTTCGTTTGTTTGAGGTTTTTTCTTGCTTGGAGGTAATAGTGTCTTATTCTTGAACTGTCTTCTTTCATTGTTCAAGTCAGGGAGGATGGGGCTTAATCTAGTCCTTGCTGTTATATCATTTTCATATGGTCAGAAACAGCCTGCTGGGAGCGCTGTGACATTTTCTTCTTTTCCTTCTGAGCCAAACTCCTTTTTTCCAGAATATTTACTACTGGAATTGAGAGAGGTTCAGAGTTCAAGTGCTATACTGACTAGTGATAGGACATTACCTTGTCACAGGACCACCAGCTGGCCCTGAAATTTTGTCTCACATCACATTATAAATGTGACACCTTGGTGTGGACATTAGGAAGACAGAATATTAACATATTTCTTACCTTTTAGAGGAGAGCAATCAAAAAAAATCATGCTTTACATAAAAAGATATTGATTTCTCCATTGAAACTATACAAAAGTTTTGTAAAGAAATTGTGTCTGTATGCAGCATGTACATACACAGGATAAAAGTCTGTTAAAGGTCTTTGGGATGTTATAGTGTATGAAATAATAAAAAGCAGTGTGTTTGTCCTCCATTTGGTTTAAACTAGTAGGATTAAAGAAAAGAGCTGGAACTAGAAGGTTATAAGATTCTCTCACTTTAAAACTTAAGGTAAATTAAAAAAAAATGTCTTGCCAATATTAATTCTGACAAAAATACACTTTAACTAAAATTATTAAAGGCTCAAAGGAGTGTAACTCAGCAAATAAAAATAAGAACCTTATGAATCTATCTGTAGCTGTGATATTATAAAGGTTTGCATTACTTTTGTGAACTGACAATGGAATAATAGAAATAACAGTCTGCAAGCGCTTATGGACAAATGTAGGCTTATTTGGACAGTAGAATTTGTTAGCTAACATGTCAAAATAAACCATAGAATAGAGAGGAAAAATAAAGTCCAGATATTGACTCCTAGAAGAAAGAATAAAATTTACAAAAACACGTCAATACATTTAACTGACAGTTTATCCATACTTCGTCTTTGGCTAATGATTAAAATTTACTTGATCAGAACTTTCAGTGATTTCCAACTGATTTCAATACAAATTTTGTTTGAGGAATGAAGCATCGTTTTTCCTCTGTGATCTGTTTATTGCACAAATATTGCACTGCATTCATACAGTGATATCTGATTGTAGCACTTTAGACCAAATTTCAAATAAGAATGCTGCACCGCCTTTTGCTGCTTAGATGGCCTTTCCCTGGGACTAGCCATAGACTTCAAGGACTAGGTGCAATAATCATGCAGAAAGATATCCTTGTAGAGAAGTCAGGATAAGAGCTGCTTGTGTCAGCATATCCTTCCTAGAAGTGTCTGTGACTTTTTCATTTGATACTCAAAACGTTGCTGTCTTCACATCAACAGTTTCTATAAATCATCATAGGGCTTAGGGACTAAGTGAGGACTAGGTTTTATAAGTTGAATGAGGAAATTTAGTGTCATCATTCACTAATTAAAGCTATTGTAGCTGTTAAAAAAAAACCTATAAATATTAGCCACCTGATTTTTTTTTCTCTTCAAGCTTCCTAACAGTCTATTAGCAGAAAAAAGAGTTCAGTTAAAAAGAAAATAAGTGTGTGTGTGTTTGTGAGTGTGTGTGTTGTTAGAAGGGTCTGTAGGAGTACCCCCTATGCATGAAAATTGCCTTGATATTGAGGTCTTTGAGGAGAATCCTGCAGTAACTTCCAAGGGTGAAGGCAGTGCAATATTGTAAAAATACCCTGTAACACTGATTAGGGCTGTAAGAATCAGTTCAAGAATTACTAAATACACTGTTTCAGTACAAAGATAGTGAAAGCTGAAGCAATAAAAGTGTAGGTAGGAGGTGCATGTGGAGAAAGAGGATAGCAAATGTGGCAAATGTTTAATCACAGGATTTTCAGGTACTGACTTTGTCACATCTGACTCATCTGAGTGTTTTTAATTGCTATGATAGCCACTGCAGTTTATTTCATGATTCCTTTCTCAGCTGCTGGGGATGATGTGTAGCTGTGGCTTTGAATACCTGACTGTTTTAGATGAAGATAGTAAATCTAATATTGAAAATGAAGCATCCTTATATCAGCATGAAAATCAAATGTGTATACTGTAATACATCAAAGTGATTTGATGAGAGTAATGTAGAATCATAGAATGTGCTGAGATGGAAAGGACCCATCAGGATCATCAAGTCCAGCTCCTAGCCCTGCAAATGACACCCCAAGAGTCACACCATGTGCCTGACAGCATTGTCCAAATGCTTCTTTATCTCAGGCCAGCTTGGTGGTGTGACCAGTTCCCTGGGGAGCCTGTTCCAGTGCTGGGATTTGAGATTTCTCTGGAGCCAGATGTATTAGTAAATGAAACATTCCAAGACTGTTCTTTGGCACTGAATCCAGCTGGCATGCTTCTGTCCATATGTTTAGACTCTTTCAATCTCTGAAGGAGAATGGACACATCCAGATCTTGTATTGGGGAAGGTCTCTGTCCTTTGCCGAGTCCTGGACCCTGCCCAGGAACAGTGCTTGCAAGCCTGGGTAAAAACCATGCAAGAAAACGTGCTGGCAGTTTCACAGCATAGACAAATTCCACAGCCTTGAAGTGCTTCTTGGCACGACTTAATTTGCTGTTACAGACGGGGCCTGAAAGGGCAGCAGCTCCAGGCAGCCGTGGGTGTGGCTGACCTGTCCGTTCCGATAAGCAATGCAATGTGTTCACAAATGTTGGTCTGTCAGAAGGTCCTAAAGGAACCACTTCTGAGAAGAGATGGTTAATGAGGAATGTAGTTGTGATAGACAGGGAGCAATCTCTTTCTGGACTTTTCATGTTAGCTGAAACAAGGTGAAATTCTGGGAAGCTTTTGTTTTGCTTTAAGCTGCCCTTCAACAGGTGAATGTTGTCCAGTTTTAGTTGGATATGGTTTGCCTAAACTATTTCCTTTCTTCTCTTTGCTTATTTCTACACGCTATAAGCCTTTGAACAGCCTGAATATTTTGAGGTAGGATCCTATTTTCATACTGCTATTTTATTTCATATGGTGCTTCTTACATATTAATTGAGAGTACTTCCATTTATGCGCTAGTGATGTTAGGTATACTTTATTTCTCAGAAATACTGACATTCATTAATCATTATTTTTCCTTAATGTTTTTTTTCCCCTATTTTTCATAGCATTGGGAGTTACCAACAAGATATATTGAAAATTTGTACAGTCAAAGGAAAGCCTGTAATAGTAGAGAGTACTATTGTCTTCGGATCTGTCAGAGAACCACCAGGAGTTTTTAATCTGTGTATAGCTTTGAGGGGGTCTTAGTTAATTCCAGAAGTTGTATATTTCCTGAATTTAGGGATTCTTAGTGCTTTCTCTACCTTGTCTTGTTTATGTGTATTTTGTTTCCTGTACTTGTTTTTCTGTTTATGTTAAAGTTGCACCCATTGATCCAATTCAGCTACAATTTTCCATTGTTTTAGGTGAGTAGCCAAGAAAGAAATGATTGAATAGTTCACTTTCAGCCATTCAAGTGGTAATGAACAAGTTGGAAGGGGAGATACTGCTTACCTAAAAGGAGACAAGACAGTTTGTCTTTTCTTTAATAGTAGTAATTTATATAGTCTATATAGTGTATAAAAATATAAATAACTAGTATAGCTTAAATGTTAAAGGCATCAGAGCAGAGACTGTGAAGACAATGTATGTGCTGCTCTCTGAAGTTTGCCTGCCTTTGCTCATACAATGAGGCATGATGTGAGAGAAAGCACTGAAGAATTTGCATGAAAATGGGAGCAAGAGTCTATGAAATAGGGCACCATAAATGGCGTAAAAAATCAGAAACAGTAAGAGATATTATTTCTTTGCATATCACACTACAACAATGCTAATAGATGTGATACTGCACTCCTTTACTAGAAAAAACCAAACTGTACTCATTAAAAATTTTTTGCAAGAAGTGCTGTCTTGGGAAGTATTCTGTGTGTAAAAATATAGATGCATCCATTATAAACAGTACACGTCTTGTAAAACTAATTGTATTTCTTGTACGGAACCAGGTCTCAGTCTTCAGTACCAATGAAGATCTTGGCAATGTAAAAGGCATGTTCAGTTCAGACTTCAATGCAAAGAGCACATGCTGTACACTTTGTGGGAATAGGCCATATTGGCCAGTGATGGCACTTCTAAAATTTATATGCTTTTTATTTAAAATGTAGCACTGGCTGTTCAAATATTTATGAGATATTACAATTTTATTGCTATAAAAAGCACCTATCTTGATGGTTTTAAACATTGTATCTAAACAGAACTCAAAAAAAGGATAAGTGACTATTACCTAAGCACCCGGTCTAGATAGCCCTGTGTCCTGATCTTCTGTGCTCTCTCTAAAATGCACACCGAAGTGGTTGCAAATTCCTGGCCTCAAATAGTTTGGAGAGGAAATGTGAGGTAAATGTCAGTTCTGCAACTGCAACCACATTAAGTTCCACTATTTTCCTTAACATTCCAACAGTTTTTTGAAAGCCTTCTGTAGTCCTGGGTCAAAGATTTCACTGTTTTACAAAGTTCTGTGCTTTACAGAACCCTCCAATGCATACTCTACTTGCTGGGCTTTAAATATTCTCTGACAAAGACTTCTGTTATTAGTAAAATTATACATCTGTATTCCAAGGCAAATATTAATCAGAAAGAAAAGGTGCCATTTAGCATAATTGTGATTCCAAATAGGCTTATCTCACTGTTTAAGTTGAAGCTTCCATGGGAATTCTTTAAGAGAAACTGAGCTAGTGTAGGAGTCTTTCTAGAACACTTTCTTCGGCATGTCTTGGGCAGTTTTCTTCATTGGACTCCAAGGCAATGCATCCTGCCGTGTTTTAGGCCAGCAAATCATCAAACTGCCGGACCTCGGGTAATTGCAGCTCCCCCTAACCTGTAACCAGGCAGTCTGGTATAACATTTTTCTCGCTGCTTTTGCCTTCCGCATAATGATCTGCGAGTCGCCAGCTTGTGACTGTCGGGAAGCAAATACCAGTGGAAGAACTGTCATGAACCAGCACTTAGACATGTGCAAACATCATATAAATGCTACATGCCTACGTCATATAAATCCCTAAAAACTGGTGATGAGAAAGCGAAGTTGAAGAGTGTTTTATAGACGTGTATCTGAATATCAAGATTTTTGATTTTGTTTCAAGTGACGAGTCAGAATAGGAAGGAAATAAGGGAAGGAATGATTTTGCTGTGACAGGGATCTGGATCAAGAGCATTTACATTGGACTAAATCTGAAAAAGAAATAAGCTATTTTAATTGTACAAGCTCAATAGAATCCAGATAAATCTGACAGTATACTTTAAACTGACAATGTAACTTACTGAGCTATCATTTTAAGAAGCAAAACTAAGCCTATTTCTAAAATGAAATTAATGTTGACAGCATTCCTTAAAGTGAAATCAACTGTGCTGCCAGGTCCTGTGAACCAGTTTAGCAGCACATTTATGACATCTATACAGCTGCAGTGAATCTACAAAGGAGAAAAAAAAAAAAGTCCATACAGGCTCTTAGCTGAATTTTAATAAGGTTCATGTTGTAGATTAGAGCAAAATGTTGCACTCTTGCTGTGCAGTCGTTGCTTTGAAATCACAGGACCAGAGCCTTGGACAGGAGCCATAATGTAAATATCATGAAAATGGGAGTGTAGAGATAGTATTTAAAGCTCACTTTTGCCCTCTCCTGCTGCTCAGAGCAAGCTGTTTCCCCGTGCTATGTTAGAACAGCTTGAAGTTGTTCTGAAATTGTGCTGGGTTGAAGGGGACACAAGTGACTAAGGGAATATATGGGGGGGTCACACAGAAGGAACTCATTTTTATTTAATACTACTCAATTTGCATTATGTTCTGGAAGTAAGCATAGGTGCATTTTGTAAGAATATAGAGCCATCAGGATCTCTGTGTCACATAGGGATGTTTGTAGTAGTTTACATATACAATGGCCAATGCACCCAGATTTTACATGTGAGATTATGATATCAAACAAAACAGCATGTCTGGAGAATTTAGGTCTGTATTTACGTTGCTATTTCTTGGTCAGCTAAGAAAAAGCAGTTAGTATATTGGTTGCAATTTTTTTTATTAGAGAAGCTGCTTTTTCCATTTTTCTGTCTTTTCAGTGTAGTTGAAGGCTAATCTCCTTCAATCTTTTCTGAATAAATTTATTGTTCTTTTATAATCGTCTTGGTATTTTCTGGTTTAATTCAGACTGTTTTATTGCTCACTGCTCATAAACAAACTCTTTCCGCAATTTTAACCTGTTATTTATTCATTAATTGCAGTTTGAGAAATGCAGAGAATTTTACCTCAATATATGCAGTCAATAACTGAGATGGAAGTTGTCGATGGTGTAATTTGCTGCTTACTCTAAAATTAGTATGGTACCTATATATATATATATGTATGGTGTATATATATATATATATATATGTATGGTAGCTACATATATATATATATACACACATATAGTCCTTACTTTTCTTCCCATCAGGTTAGTATTTATGTGTATTTATAAAAAGAAAAAGGATTTTGGATCTGTCAGAGGAAATCAGTTTTTCTGTTCTGACAGCAAGAATGATACTCAGTGGGCATTGTTGCCCCATATAGATTGCATACTATTGACTTTGGTTTATTTTATTTGAACATAAAGCCAACTCTGCAGAAAGGAATAGGAAGTAAACTCTCATAGGGGTTTCTGGTTCTCCTTTATAGAATGGTTTGGTTTGCCACACTAACTAGCAAGGCCTATATTTGTTCATCTTAATGAAGCATTCTAGAATGAGCTGACCTAAATAAAAACCAACATCAGGATATGTAATATCTCAGAGTTCTATATTCACCTATAATTAGGACATGTACTTTCTGCACTGTCCTGAAATCTTCTGGAACTGCTTGTCCAAAAGATGTTCAAATTCTAGTCTTCTTACAAGGCTTCTTAACAGCAATTAGTGCAATTTAGTTCAACTGTAATTTCTTTGGAGAATTCTGTGATTACGCTTTCTAGATTTTAGTGGATATGATCATACATGATGTGGCATCACCTATGCTAACAGTTAACTAAAAAGGTGAGAGCTGAAGTTTGAGAGCATCCCAGTTGGCTGGATGTAAATGGAAGATTCTTACAACAAAAGGAATCAAGGTAATTTCCTGGAGAAGACTGAGTTTGGTAGTGGAAAGAAGAGTGGCTGAGGACCTAATGACAAGCTGTTTTGACAGGAGACAACATCACACTTAAAATGCATTTTTGAAAGGTTTTAGGACTCAAATAGTTAGTAAACTTAATACATAGTAGGTGTATGCTAATAATGATTGTAAATGATGGAAGCTGGGAAGCGTTACCAGTATAGAAGAGGATCAGTATGTCATGCTCATAATAAAAAATACTAACTTTCAAATGTCAGGTAATAGAAATGGCATTTAATCTAACAGTACCAAATTGGACACTTTGGGAACAGCAATAATAAGTTACTTCTTAAACTAGTAGTTATTTAGTTAACAACCACTGAATAAAGGCATCATCTGGGTATATGAGAAAACAAAAGGATTGTTACTAGCCATCCAAGAAAAAACAGTTAATATGGCTTTTGCATGTGCCTAGTGAAGTATTTCCAGAGGAAATGGAACTATTTCATTATCTACTGCACTGGAGATACTTCGTACGGAGAAAGAAACACAAACTGAAGACAGATGCAAGAAAACCCAATTGTATTGCACAGAGGAACTACAGGGACAGAACACAAATAATGTTTTTTACTCCAGGAAACAAAGGCAAGACTAGTACTTTGGGTTTTTATAAAGTTTGTGGTTTGGCTTAGTTTGGGGTTTTTTTCCATAAACACACTTAATTTTCTCCAAAATGCACAATCCTCCATTGAGAAACAGTTTAGAAAGAAAAAAAGTGTGTAAGCTGGCCTATTATTTACATGACATCAATGTGCTCAAGAAACCTGTAACGAGTGAACAGGATATGCACTGATCATCTGTATAAAGATAGAGGAATTCATGGGCTGACTTAGCTTGTGTGGAGTTGGGCTGACAAGTGATGCTAGGACCTGTGTGAATGCTCACAATTTCTACTTCCCCAATCGTGTGCTTGTATGATGGTTTGAATATGGTGGTAGTCTTATATACAATACCTAAAGGATTCAGGTATTTGTCTTGCTTCTTGTCCATGAACCACCAATCTTTTTTTCTGCTCTTACTTAGGCCAATTTTCTTTCAGAATGTCCATCTGTCAGATATTAATAATGCTTTTTTTTATAGCGCTCTGCTTCAGGCAATTTAATGCATTGAAGGTATAAAAATAGCATCAGTAGCTGGCTGCATCCCATGAGATAGAGCTGGTGGCATATAGAAGAATCATAACAGAAGCATGACTCAAGGGTGATCAACAGGAAATCAATTTGGTCATTGGACATCATGTGTCTGGTAGACAAAGAAGCTCGCTAAACAGCAGCTGAGTGTGAACATGTCTTTTGCCGTGTTGCAGGAAGTGTGGAACCTACCCAGGCAGAAAGACATTAAAAAGATCATGTAGTGGCAAGGGGGTTATAGTGGCTTTGGCTGGGAAATGGAAAGGCTGAGGAAGCCAGTATTGTGCTAATTAGAGAGGAAGAGAGAAAACAAAAAGAAAGATGTGATTGAAGCATAAATGAGGAATCTTGTGAAAATGAATATCAAACCTGAAGCAAGATAGTAATTAGCAGCCTGAAGGATGAAAAGACCTTACCAAAAAGTCAAATAGTCCAGGACAAATGGCTCTATGCTGAAGATAATGAATGCCATTCAGGAGGCAGGAACAGGAATCTTAAAAGCTAAATGGAAGAAGCAATGATAGAAGATGGCATTTGTACATAATACTCTTAATTGGACATCAGCTCTGGGGATTAAACTCATATATATTTAGAGCTAAAATTTTTTTTCTTGCTTTATTTGAGAGGCTAAGACTGCCTAAAGAAATATCCTGTTGTAAACCAGCCATCATAAGAGCTGGTCTGTATGAAAAGAATGAGTCTGTGATTTTAAATGGATAGAAAGAAGAAAGAAGAAAACCTGGAATTCTTCATATGTTCTGTCAGTTCCATACATGTAGATAAGTAAGTTTTACCAAAGAGGTTCTTGGTAAAAGTTTACATGAATTAAGAGAAGTCTGGGTAATCTCACCTTAAGAGATACTCACTGGGAGTATTTATAGACATAGAAACTACTTATAGCTCAGGAAACGACAGAGCTGCGTGTGGTTGGAGGTTGGGGGGATGTTAAAAAGGACAATTGTATATGCCCACCTTGTTGCAATTTTCCCTAAATATTTAGTGAACACTGTTAGAGAGGATACCAACTAGCTGTAATGTTTTTGATCTGACTTTTGAGAAAGACTGGTCATACATGTATGTTTATATACCTTCAAAACAGGTCAGCTGTTTGCCTTCTTCCAGGAAAAGCTTCCCTGCTTTTTATGAAGCTATATTTCCTAGCTAGACAAGTGCAAGATAATTCAGTCATGGTCATTTTAGTGCTCAGGCCCGTGTTATAAACAAATGAGTCTTAATACTTTGAAAATAACAGGATCCAGCGAAATAGGTAATTTATCTGCCTGTCCCTTGCAACAAGGTTTTTTAAGAGCTGTGTGGTAGTAGTACAAGTGATAACAGAAGAGGTGGAAGGTGAAGCAGGGCAGGACTGCAGTCTTCTTGCTTCATCATGGTGAAGGATGCAGTCAGGAACTGGGTAGATTCCAGGAAATCTTCTGGTAATACTTGTACTTTGATTCCCCTTTTAAAATATTGATAAGAGCTAAATTTTGTATTTTATAGTTTCTGATAGCTTACATACTAGCTTTCTTTTGCTAAATTATAAAAATTTTTTTCTTCTTTTGAAGTGTCAGATATCACAGTCTATTTCTATCTGAAACCTTTTAGAAATCCTTGGACTCAATGCAGTGGTTCTTAGCCACTCCTATTTGGGTCAATGGTGTCCTGTAGGACAGCCAGACATGATCTGCGAAAGGACATCGGATATAAAATGCATTCTCACACATGTAAGCAAGGAAAGTAAATGAAGGAGAAATAGTAGTTTACATGATTAGCCTGACTAATACATGAACACACTAATAAACTAGCCTAGTGTATTTCGCTAGAAATAAAAACTCTTGTGAGGCATCTCAGAAAAATAAGATGAGTAACCTTGACTTGGAGCACTACTGTCTCCTTTCTGACTTGCAATGACCATTCTCTCTTGAGTTCTTAGGGTTTTTTTTCTTCTTCCTTTGTATAAACTAATTCAGGATTCACTCTGACCACAACACAACCCTTGGGACTTAGTTTTTTGATATTTTTAGTTTTGTGCTGCCAGTTAGAAACTGAAATAACATTGCATGACTTTCCTTCTCTGTGTACAAAAGAATAAGTAAATATGTACAGCTTCTTTAAGAGTGGGAGCTATTCAGGGAAGATTAAGTTAGGTGTGGATCAGGAGACTGTTGTATTTTGAACATGTTCTGGCAAGATGTTAGGGGCTGTACTCATTGTAGACAATGATGAACATACATTCATCTAATACAACTTCTGTCTCAGTTCCATCACTGTGCAAAGCAATATTTCCAGCACACAGTATGCTACCGTACCAAGAGTCTCAAACATGAAGCAATGACACAGCATGGCTGTCCTTGCATTTTTAAGTTTGGGAAGTTCTTTCTATGGCCTTTTGCTTTTTTACCTGATTTACTTACATATAGTACATTGAGTACACAAAGAGTACACAGCAGTTTGCCCTAATTTAGAGCCCAACTCAGATAAATTGCTGAATGCAAAAGTAAATTTGTTTTTTTCCCCTTCTATACATAAGTTCTTAGAAAATAGGGTTGGTCTGCATGCCAGAAGAACTCTCTTCCTTACAGATGTTTTTTTCTGATCATGTAGAAGGGAGACTGAGTTAGTGACTTGCCCAAATATAACTTCCAACAGACCAAAATAAGTGTATGTCTCTTGTGAGAACTTGAGTTTTCAAAAGTAGTACTCACCTTTTACTATGGTATTTCTCTTGGAAGCATACCAGTTAAATCCAGCAACACAGGAATATGATCTTTAGTGTAGTTATAGACACAGCCTGTGTAGAATGGAATTTTAAATGCTGGAAGTTTCTTTTATTTTACAAATGTAAAAAAGAAGGGTAGGGTCACATGCATAAAATGTCCATTAGTATATTTGCCATTGTTTAGTGTCATTAAATATAACTACAAACCTATATAATACAGGAGGTTTTTTTTCTGAATGTCTTATGGCTTCTGTGAGTGGTGTATGAACAAAGGTTTTAAATGCGGTTGACTGTTTCATAGTTTTTTATCGCATATAGCTTTTAATAAAAGAACAAATCTTCCTCTATGGCAAATCATTTCCAAGACTGAAAGAACCAGTGTTGGATCATTGTAATCCATTCCCTTGGTAACCCACACTGTATCTCAAGGGCTGCCAGACTTTTAGCATTTCAGAGATTAATAGGCTCTGTTTTCTGTTTCTGAAAGAGATTTTGTAGTTTGTCTTTGAGTAGGTTAGGGAGGAACAAAATAAATTTAATAGCTTTTAATGTCCTTGAAAGTCTTAATTCAAGTGATTTACTGTACTTCATCTAGAACCAAATTACCTGTAAACCTAACTTAGCCATTACCCTCTGCTTTGTAACTCTTGTACACAAATACAACCAAATTCCTTAAAATGAGGTAAGGATTTAGGATATATTTTAGCCTCATTACAGCAAGTAAACAGAAGAATTTGACAACTTTATATTAAGTTCAAGATATAACAGTTTTATCAAGTGCTGTGACTATTCTGTTTGAGTCAACAGCTATATTCTATCAAAGTTGACCTCTGACCATTACATCAGAAGAATTTTGTCCTACACAACTAAATTGAGTGATGTTTTCTGAACCTATCCTCATGAGATTTCCACTCAGATTTCTAAATCTCATAGCTTACAGACAAAACTTCCAAACCTGATGATGTGCACTTCTGACTAATTCAAACAAAAAAGCCTTCAAAAAAGTATAGAGTAGCAACTTCTCATTTTATCTGTTCTGGAGCTGTAAGTAACTGTTACACTTACGGACAGATTTGCAGTTGGTATCATGGTTGGTTTTCAATTGGTGTTCCCCCAAAGTGAAAAAAGCCAAGTTAACAAACAAGCTTCATACAATGGAGATACAGGTTTAAGATTAGAAAGTGGGGGAAAGGGTAGTAATGTAGACGTGGAATCAGAAACTTAAGGTATTAGTAAGCTAAGATTTAGGTATCTGGCCAAAGCAAGGAGTCTACCACAGCTCTATGACTGGTAGCCAGAAATACCTATCTTCAGATGATGCTTTATTCTGTACTAAACTGCATCTCTAAAGCAAAAGTTCCATGTAAAAATTTCCTTTCTGGAAATATATGTTCCATTAAACAGAGAAAGAAGTGGGCCTAAATATAGTAAAATAGATGCTTATGTTTTCGATGGCTGAATCCCACCCTTATCAGCTGAAAAAAAAAGGGAGAGCTTTGACAACAAGAATAGCCAATGAGTGAGAGATTAATTTCAGTTTAGTCATGGCTTTTCATAATTTTTGCAAAAATCTGTATGCTGTAAATTGATGACCACCAGAGCACTTTTGGCAGATTATGAGTAGCAGAAATGATCTTAAGGAGACAGACATGAACCAATGAATCAGTGTTATGCATGCAGAAGCCTCTTCAGCGGGATGCCATTGCTGAGATGATGCCAATGGTTAATAATATTAGGGCATTTTTTTTGTTTATTAAAACCAGATGCCTTTGTTCACATTCTGCATTTCACTGTCAGGTGAAAAAAAGGATTTTTTCAGCAGAAATATTAAGATGGATGGTAATAATTATCAGTCAGGGAGATTTAGAGCTCAAAGACATGAATATGCCAGCTTTGTTAATTTTTCAGAAATGGATTGAGAAAAAGCATAGCCATCAAGCCAGAAATTTCAAGCAAAACAATAAAGCCTTCTAATCCCACTGTGTATGTATAGATGCTTGTATCCATTTTAGGGAAAAAAAATTGTTGTATTGATTATTAGATCTGATGTCTCTATGGAGACAGACAATCTATTTTATTGTAATCATGGGTATATATTGAAAAACCTTTGTGGCAGAATCCAGAATATTCTGGAAAATCTATACTTTTTGGTCCAGGAAATGGTGCTGATACTATATTTTTAGAAAAAGGTGGAGAACTAAGAATAGAAGTCATACCATTTGTTTTGGTTTGAGGTTGTATTTTCCAATCCTTTGAAGATAGGTCATAATACCTGTTTCAGGCTGATAGGTGTAAGATCTTCTGTACACCACTAATAGTTTCCAAAGGTGTTAATAGAATCATAGAATATTTTGGGTTTGAAGAGACTTTAAAGATCATCTAGTTTCAACATCTCTGCCATGGAGAGGGACACCTTCCACTAGACCAGGCTGCTCAGAGCTCCCTCCAGCCTGGCCTTGAACACTTCCAGGTCATCCACAGCTTTTCTGGGTAACCTGTTCCAGTGCTTCACCATCCTATTTCCAAAGTAAAGACTTTCTTTCATATATCTAATATAAATCTGCCTTCATTCAGTCTAAAGCCATTCCCTTGTGTCCTATCACTACATGCCTTGTAAAAAGTCCCTTTCCAGCCTTCTAGAAGACTCCCCTGTAAGTATTGGAAGGTGCTATAAGGTCACCCCAAAACCGTCTCTTCTCCAGGCTGAGCAACTTCAGCTCTCTCAGCCTTTCTTCAGAGAGAGGTGCTTGAGACCCTGATCATTTTCCCTCATGTAGCCTTGCTTCACCAGGTCCATGTGCTTCCTATGTTGGGGACCCCAACTGGGGCCTGTTGGTCACGCTGCATTGGATGCAGCTCAGGACACGTTTGGCTCTCTGAGCTGTGAGTGCACATTGCTGGGTCATGTCCAGCCTCTCATCCACCAGCACCCCCAAGTCCTTCTCCTCTGGGCTGTGCTCAATCCATTCACTGTCCTGTATTTATTGAGATTGCCCTGGCCCATGTGCAGGACTTTGCACTTGGCCTTACTGGACATCATGAGAATCCCACAGGCCCACCTCTCAAGCCTGTCTGGGTATGGACATCCCATGTCTGGACGGCATCCCATACTTCAGGTGTGTCAACAGCACTAGCTCAGCTTGATGCCATCTGCAAACTTACTGAGGGTTTACTTGATCCCAATGTCCATGCCATCATGTGTTGTTTGTGATGAATCCTTCCCATGGAGAAAGAGACTCTACTTCTTTAAATCTGATATTTTATAAGCATTTCTGGTCATAATTTTTCATAAGCAAAAGCTACCTTATAGTCAGTGACACAGTGCCTCATAAACAACTTGTTGAGGAGCTTGTATGATTTTTTAAGTCTCTTAGAATCTTTGGTCATTTTTTATACCACTTTTAAAAGTTATCTTCCCAAAATATTCTACAAATGTGTATGTTTTCATGTTCGGAAAAGGACAACAGAGATTCCAATAGGACGTAGGCCAGGCAGTGGAAGGACTCCTGGGGCAGGCAATACGTTAGATCAGGAAAGAACTTTAGAACAACCTGGCAAGAATTTCTTTGTTTTCTCCTGTTATCTATGGGAGCAGGAATCTGTGCTTCATAACCATAGCTTAGGAAGAAGATGTGTAATTAGTTTTCTCAGTGGCGAGTTCTGCGCACCAACCCATTTTCTCATTTGTTTATATTTGTCAGAGAACACTGTGTAATGCTTGCTGCCATTCCTCTTACTGTTAATTATCTGTAATTTAATTGTCCTTTGTAGTGTTCTGCATTAGAAATCTGAAATAGTTTTTTCCTAAAAGCCAGGCATTTCCCTTGAATACAAGCCAAGATTTTGCAGCATATGACTTAAGTAAATTAGCTGCATGTGATACTAATCATTTCGGGTTTGTCTTTTTCAGTCTCTAATAGGCTTTGGCACAAATCTGTACTTTTCCATGTCTTTTCAAAATTATTTCTGGGGCTCTTCAAAGGGGGGAGTCATAAGTCATTTTTGTGATTTGTTTTCCATGCCAGTATGCTGCTTATGTGCATGAAAATAATATGCTTGCCTCTACCATCCACAAGAATGTGTTCAGAAGAAACTCTGTTCTTTGTTTTTGTACTCCCTCCTGCTGCCAGGACCTTCCAGAATTGAAATCACTTGCAAGTGAAAATCTCAATAGTCAGTTTTAGATCTCAGTTCTGCATCCTCTATGAGAGTGATTCCTGCTCACACAAATTGGACTACTGCAAAAGAGTTAACTCAGGCAAATAAAGACTGAAAGACAAGACTATGTTATTTACCCCCTAAAGAAGGGTCCACGTTTAAAATCATTCAGCTTCAAATGTTACCATCAGTTTATCTGATTTGATTCATGGCTAAATATATTTCAATCTACTAGCAACTAATTCCTAGTGGCAGCTGCCTGTTCTCAAATCACATTTTGTACCCATGTGCCTGCAACACATGTAGTTAATTATGACAAAGGACCTGGAAATGTTATTAGAGTGCAGCCACTCAGAGACCCTTATTACTTGTGTGCAGGGCTGCCTGTGGTTGGTCACATTGGCCACTGAGTATCATCTGTGTACTGAGTCTGCATAGAGAAAAAATCATGAGAATTAACATGTAGAAAGAAAGCATCTACTTTTTACTCTGTGAAGGAGAAGAATGCCTAAGGATCTTCAAAAATAGGAGAAAAATTCGTATTGCTATTTTATATTTTGGGAGTGCCTAATTTGTGATGGAATATCTGAAATACTTATGTAAGATGATTGCATATGTTCCTTTCTTCTTGCGATAAAAAATTACCTTGTCATAATAAATTGCTATTATTTGTGAGGAATGTTAATGCTCTTTGGGTTCCCTACTGAGGAGGAAGGAAGGAAGGAAGGAAGGAGGAGGAATAACATTAGGTGAAGGGTGCACTTACAGACTCAAGAAACCTGCTTTTCACAGCAGAATGTCATATCTTTAGGTCTTGTTAGTCTTCTTGTTTGTACACACATCACCTATTCTTGTAGAGTAGGATTAGGGTGAGACCTTTTTTCATAAAAGAGGTAAAGAAAGTCAGAATAGCAGCTAGGTAGGATGACATAAGAGAGAAAAAACATTTAGGGTTAGAAGTTTACTATGGAATTCCCCCCCCCCCCTTAAAAAATTCTTAAATATTGAAGTGTCTCCTCTCTCATTACTATTTCTTTCTGTGAATGTAAATTCCTGTTATACTGGATAATGAGAGATTATCCTTGTAGTTGCTGGGAATGTGCTTTTGGCAGCAGTGTGAATAGTGGTGTCTTTCCCACAACATTGTCGAACAACTGAGGCAGAGAAGATTGTCCAAAACTTGCCTCAGTATTACAGATCAAAACTGTAATTCTTCAGCTTTCCTCAGCGTTTTTGAGGTTGTTTCTTCCCATTGCCAATAACCTCTCAGAACATTTGTGAAGAAATCAGCATATATGGCCTTCCTATATGGTTGCTAATGAGCTTATTAAAAGCTACAGCACAAAATTACAGTTGTATGTGATTTTTGCTTTCCTTTACACTGGGCTTTTAATTGCAATATTTCATAACTTAATAATGTTGCAGTGTTATTCTTTAATGTTATTTTAAAATAGGGAATTCAGTGGGCAGGGTGTACTTAGCTTGACAAAGAAGTTGAATAACTTTTACTTAAAGTAGCATTTCTCCCCAGACTTTTGCTGTACAAAAATCCTAAACGACAATCCTAACAGTAAAACAAAGGATTCTGTGGAAGTTAGGTGTACCAAAACAGTGTGTAGATTTTGTGCTAGCTCATTGCAAAGGGATAAATATCATTCTTAATCTTAAAATGACAGCCTGATAACAGAGCATATTCAGGGACTATTTAAATAGTGAAGAATTTCTAGCAAAATTCCCAAAGGTTTCTCATAGACTGGAAGACACTGAACTGTTTTCCTGCTAAAGTAAAAAAGAAAAAAATTGTGTCTGTCAGTACTTGAGAAAAAGGGCTACTAGGAAACTGGAAAGTCTCATTCGTTCAGAAAACAATAATTCTGCATTCATGTATTTTGCTTTATTTTCATGTGTTTCATTCCCTTCTGCCTTTCAAACCTCATAGTGTGTAATTCAATTTAGTTTGGGACTTCATTGTAAGCTAAGCATGATGATTGTGCCTCGTGTTTTTCCTTCTTAAGGGTCAAGCTCCACAATGGTAGGAATTAACTGGAACTAACAGCACTTATCATTTGCCTTGGATGGATACTAGGAGCAGCTGATTTAGTCTGCTCCATTTTCAGTAATTAGCTCATTACATTCCTCCTCCTATCATTGTTCTGATATTCATTGGATCTCTGTGTTTGCAGTGACTGGATTTTAAATAGGGAACTTAGCACGGATAAAAGGTCACAGCTATTCATTTTAAAATTATCTCAACTTTTAAGCACAGCTTTCTTCGGTTTTTCTATGGAGCCTCTCTGTCACTGGGGTATGGAATGATGGTTTGTGTGAACTGTGAATGACACAGGTACATTTTGTATTCACTGTCTTCAAGGAGGCAGCAACTGGAACAAACCTGGTGCGCAGATGCTTCACTAGAGCTGGTGCCTCAGGACATTTCATGGTGCTGTTAAGCTTGGGACAGCAATGTATAGAGATTAGTGCAAGGCTGCTGACAGCTGGTAAATATTGTTTTTATTACCTAAAATAGAGAGCAAAATCAAGGGATAGTGTTGCTGAGTATGTTGCTGGATGAGCCTTGTCTAGTATGGGTTGCCTTTTAGTGATGAGAAAAGTCCTTGGGGGTTCAAGTGGAACTGGATTACTTAGTTATGTTCAATTTATTGTATTTTTAACAGCTAAAAATAATTTTTTCTGTTGGTTAACTTAGATTACTGTACACAAAGCATGTGTATACACATACGTCTTGTGTGGTCTCTAATAATGTAGATACTGTATTCACCCTTGGTGTTACTGGCAAGTTTATAGAAGAATTCTGTAGCATTGGGAACTCTATCAGCAGGAGCAAACCCTCCTCATTAAACTGCACCCATGATATTGTGCTGTTTTCCCTGCCCTCCCCACCTCCCCCAACATACAAGAATGACATACTGGAGCAAGAAGGAATTATTTCAGCAGAAGGTCACCAAATTGCCCAGGAAGCTGGAGCTCTTGCATTGTGAGGAGAAACCGAGTGATCTGGGCTTGCTCAACCTGGAATGGGGTAGCTTTCAGAGGGACCTCAGAGCAGCCTTCCCATACCTATAAGGAGGTGTCAGGCAGTATGTCACAGAATCATAGAATTGTTAAGGTTGGAAAAAATGTTTAAGATCATTAAGTCCAACCGTCAATCTCTCACCACTACCATGAGGAAATGTATCTTCCTGTATAAAGAAAGGTTTTTGCCATGATAGCAACAGTAAAGTAGTGAAAGAACTTGCTCTGAGAGCTTGTGCAATCTTATTTTTGATATCCATTTGAATACAGTTCTAAACAACCTGTTCTGTTCTTAGACATCACTCTGCATGGAGCTGAGAGCTGGGTTAGATGATCTTCCAAGGACACTTCCAATCTGAAATAGCTTGCGACCCTGCAGTTAAGCACAGAAGAGAACTGAATAATTGATAAGTCTGCAGCTGTGATTTACTGCAAAATAGTTACTGCACTGGAGTTTAAATTCTTATGGTGCTTCGAATTTTGTAATAAATTTGTGTAAAATTGGAAGGGCACTTATCCTCTATTGTCTTCTTTACACTTAACTAAAGATTTATAAGAACTACTGGTATAGTTCTGTTGGCTGAGGAAAAAACTAATTATGTATGATTATGCTGCCAGGTAATATCAATATCCCAAGAAGTACCCTTGACTTGGTTATAGCTATGCTATATGAAGAGTTTTTCTTTGGATAAGGTACAGGTATGCCAGGAGATAAGCCTCTTGGTTTCTTATGTGCTGTGTCATGTAAAGCCATGGTATTTTCCTATTCTGCAAATCAGATCAAAATTGGTATGTGAAGAGGAGTAAGCCCAATTTCTTTTACTGTCTGATGGGTACAATTGAGTTTGCAATGATATGATACACAAAGAGATGAAATTTTGCTCTCTGTGACTATACTCCTGCATATACTTAAGACATCTGTGGAATAGGTGTGCTGGAAATTAGCCTTATGAATCCTTTTGGGGTGTTATAAGTGAGAAGTACTGCACTTCTAACCAACTGTTACAGTAAAATAAAATCTGTATTATCAACAGAGGCTTCATTGGTTGATTTATGCTGCAGTGAAACACTAGTTTTTCAATAGATTCAATACATTTTATCAATTTTATTCAATAAAATTAATAAAATAAAATCAATATGATCAATGTGAGCTCCATCAGTTGATGTACACCAACAAAACATTAGTAGCATTTCCATTTCCTGACTGTGTGACTTAAGTGCATATTACAAAGGAATACTCTTATTTTCGGGTGTCATGGGTATGTGGACAGAGAGCAGTAAGAACAGTGGTGTGCCTCGTCAGATAAAAAACAAAAGTGTGTTCAGCGAAGCGTGGATGCAAAGTGTTCAGCAAAATGTGCCCTTATTTAGTAAATTCAACAGATTGAGGACTGCAATTTGGCCATAACAGTACAGAATTACTAGCTACTGTTTGAACTGTGACTCAGCAGTATTGCAGGAATTCTTCTATATGCCCACCAATATCTGAGGTTCCAAAGTGGTAGATCACAGGTTTGTTGCCAAGCTGTGTGTCCCATATGCATAGCGTAGCATCCAGGGAGTCAGCCTACTTAGTTACAGGTTGTCCTCAGAAAGCCTCTGCTATGTGCTGCAATACTGAAGAGCTTGACTCCACCAACAGTTGTTTTCTCACTCCTTTTCCTTGTGAGATGAAAGGAGGACAGAGGAAGCACTTGCAGTGTTTATTCCAGGGGTGGAATAAAAAACTCTGAATGGGGAGCATGTGGCATTCTGCTGGCAGATAGAAGGATAGAAAGCAGCTTGTGATAGGAAAACAGATAAAGTAGAAGAGTGGAAAGAGTTGTGGGAGCCAAAACTTATTGCCCAAATTTGTAAGATTCATAGGTATGTTCTGTGTGATGTGTGTTATACAGAGGCACTCAACTTAGCAACCAACTCTGTTTTATTTATTTGAAAATTTATCTAAATCCCTTCTCAGATCACCATGTTACTCATGCTGAGACACTTTGATTTCATTATGTTGGTAAGTAGTATCAGAATAAAATAATAGAAAGACTATTGGCTTAGACACAAGGATCTATCAGATAAGGCTCAAATGCTGACAGGTCAGCAAGCCTGGTTCTGTGTCCAGCTTTTCCACTTTTGAGAAGCAGCTGTCCACTTGCTGGTTTGTCCTGTGTGTAAGGAGACTTTCTTCAGCAATGATCTTCCAACTCTCTGCTTGATGCAGTAGGTAGGTCTTTTAATCCAACTATTTGAATTGACTTGTCCTTACAGAATAGAGAAGACCGCTCTCCAGAAGGACATTTTTTGTTGTATTTTAATTAATTGTGTTTGGATTTGGTGTTTACTACTTCGGAGCATTTAAGTGGAGGAGAGCAACAATTCATTCTCTAGTCAAAGTGAAATATGGATGATATTTTATAATTCTGTTGATACTCTTTCGTACAGGAGCTAAAGAATTAAGAAAAATATCAGCTGGGTGATATATTGGTCCATTTCATCAAAATTTGAAGTGTTTTTATTTTCACCTGGTTTCTGTCTGTAGGGTGCTTTCTGAATTCAACATTTCTGTAATGTGAGATGGAAAGCTTTCTAACATGCTTGGCCTATACCTGCATATTTAAATATGTGCTATATATAGCATTTATGTTGCATATAGTGCAGGCAATGGCAGTTTCATAGGATCTGTGGGAGCACTGTACACTGCATCCTTCCCCAGTAATTGTCCTGATGTTGCTTCTTCCATCACCTGACAGGAACATGAGAATTGGAATAATTTTTTCTGTTCTCATCTTCTTCATTTAAATTAAGAAGTTATATGTATTTCACACATTCCAAAAACATTTTTGGGAAGGTGCTTGTGCAACTACTGCAATCATACTTTTTTATTTTAAAACCTAATCCCTCTTTACAGTACATACGTTGATTATGTGTTTAAAGAAAAGAGGGGGCCTGGTGAGAGGAACAGAAGAATACCCAAATACTTCAGAAGTCAGGCATTCAACATAAGTATTGTAAGTGTGCAGGCAACAGCAGAGAAAGATTAAACCACCTGCCCTGGCTGATGAAGGCCTACTTCTCTGCTAAGATTCCGTTTACTTTTCTTTTTTTTACTCCTTATTTAACATGGATTATCTGTGGACTTATTTCAGGTTAGGATATTTTTAAGAGCATTCTTGTTGTCTGTTGTACTGGCTTATGCAGATGAAAATGCCATTATTTAATCTTTAAAATTAAAAAGATTCTTTCATATAAAATATTTTCCAAATATCTCCCAATGTGTCAGAAAACTGTTCTGAGGCAGCTTGTATAGAGCAAGGAGAAATCGGTGCAATCAGTCAAACTTATATTCTAAATCTCTGATTGTATGATTGGCCCAAAATAAAGAACACTTTAATTCTTGAAAAAATAGTCATTCTGATTAAAAGGCATGTTTTTTCTTCACACTACCTGCATAATTTTAAGTTGACTAGAAAGCAATTAAAAATGGACTTTCTCTTCCCTTTTTTTTCCACTGTACAAGGGTTCCTTTGAATTGAAAGTATTCAGCTTCCTTACCTCATTTTTTTTGCTCAGATACTTTTCTATATTATTATTACACATCAATAGAGAACTATTATTTCTTCCTTTTATGAAACTTTTAAGTTTCCCCTTTACTAGTAAATGCAAAAAGTGCTTTTCATCAAGGCAACATTCTTCATTCTGGTTCACCTATGCTAGTCAGGTTTGAGTCAGAGGCGTTTACTGATGATAATGCTGCAAAAAGAGGTATTTTGGGGACAGAAGGCAAATCCCTGGTATTATTCCATTTCTTCAGATACCGAACATTCCCAAGAACACTAACAATACACACCAGTGATATCTTTCAAAAGCTAAACTTTGTATATGTTTTTTGATCCAGAAATATATTTGGCACAAGTCTTGTTCATAAATACTGCTTAGTGAAATTGATGTTTTTAATTCACTATGAGTGGAAATATGCTGTAGGCTACATTAAATCTCATTCCTCAACTGACGCTATCTGCTTTTCAAGCAGCTCAGGTGTATTCTTAGTGACCTCCATTCCCTGTTTGGCAAACATTATTCCATGAGGCATCACTGCTGGAAAAAACAACTCAAAAATCGATTTGAATTCTTAAATGACTGTCAGTGTGGTTCTGGTCCCTGCTCACAGCATCACAGAATCATAGAATCATTAAGGTTGGAAGAGACCCTTAAGATCTTTGCAACAACTATCCCAGCACTGCCAAGTTCATCATTAAACCATGTCCCCCAGGGTCACGGGGAGGTCTTTTAAATATCCTCAGGGATGTTGGTTCGACCTCTTCCATGAGTAGCCTGTTCCAGTGCTTGACAACCCTTTCAGTGAAGACTTTTTTCCTAATATGCAATCTAAACACCCCTTGGCACAGCTTAAGGCCATTTCCTCCCCTGTCACTTGTTACCTGGAAGAAGAGACCAACCCCCACCTGGCTACAGTCTCCTTTCAGGTAGTTCTGGAAAGTGAGCCTCCTTTTCTCCAGGCTAAACAGCCCCAGCTACCTCAGTTGCTGCTGATAGGACTTGTGCTCCAGACCCTTACCCAGTTCCATTGCCCTTCTCTGGACTCGCTCCAGCCCCTCAATGTCTTTCTTGCAGTGAGGGGCCAGAACTGGACACAGGAGTTGAGGTGTGGCCTCACCAGTGCCGAGTACAGGGGGACAATCACTGCCCTGGTCCTGCTGGCCACACTATTGCTGATCCAGGCCAGGATGCCATTGGCCTTCTTGGCCACCTGGGCACACCCTGGCTCACATTCAGCTGCTGTCACCAGCACCTCCAGGTCCTTCTCCACTGGACAGCTTCCCAGCCACTCTGTCCCCAGCCCATGGAGCTGCTTTGGGTTGTCCTCAGGGCAGGACGCAGCACTTGGCCTTGACCTTCACACCACTGGCCTCAGCCCAGTGACCCAGCCTGTCCAAATCAGTGCTTGAAATCAGTAATGTTGTGCATCTTCTCTTCCTGACCTTGTTCTTTTTTTGCTTAGTTTTTGGAAATATTTTTTGTGGGTTTTTCTGGTTGGTTCGTTGGTTGGGTTTTTTTAGTTTGGTTTGGGGTTTTTTGTGGGTTTTGTTTGGTTTTTTTGTTTTATGGATTTTGGTTGGTTGGTTTTGTTTGTTTTTTGTTTGGTTTGGTTTTTTGGGGGGTTGTTTTTGTGGGTTATTTTATTTTGGTGTTTTGTTTGTTTGGTTTTTGTTTTGTTTTGTGTTTTTGTTGGTTTTAGTTTTGTTTTTTCCACGGGTACTGGTAAAGTTCTGCTTTCCCCAAATGGTCATTTTGTAATAAGGACATGACTAAAGACCCAAAGGTAGCTGAGCATGCAGTTCCATGCTTTATGTATAAGCAACCTTTCCTTTCACATGTTTCTATAATAGTGCATTGTTTTCATAGCAATGACATTTCTTTCCCCTCAGAAATGTAGATCAAGGACATTTGTGGAAGAGGCAGTAAAAGAAGAACAGGAACAATTGCATTCCAACCAGATTCAATTTAACTTGTTTATGAGTAACTATTTCACTACCGTTCCAGATCTGCTCCTTAGTAATTAACAACTGAGGAAAGTCCTAATATTTTAATTAATATATGAATATATTATAGAGTTGAATAGTAGGTCTGCATGTGCAGATGGCCATCTCCACTGTGAACTGTTATGCTTTAGTTAAAATGGAAAAATAGAGAATAACTCTACTAGAATATAAATGTATCTGTGGACAGTGAGATTACAAGAAATAGTTGTCTGTTCTGGCATAAAGGAAGGTAAAACTAATTATTCATGTCCTGTGAGTGGCTGAGATGAATGGGAAGCAGCAGATTCTGAAAATTCTTCTGATACCCGAGACTGAAAGTGTCAAAGACCAATTGATGTTTTTGTTTGCCTTACTTTGCACATCCAGAAAGCTAACAAGAGCTGGGGTTTGGATTTCCTAACACTGACTTGGTGTAGAGCCCAATATGTCTCATAGCAGTGGTTGTGACTCTGCTGACATAAGTGCCAAATATCTCGTTCCTGGGCAGCAGAGAGAAGGAAGGGTTTTCTCTCTCTATAATGACTTCCTGCAGGATGCGGTAAGACAACAATCATGTACTGGCTGGATTCTAGCTAGAAGATTAAGAAGGAAAATATTTCAGGGAAAACAACATCACTGCTCTTCTGTTTAAATCTGATTCAAACCATAGAGGAACTACTAATTTTAATAAATCATAGAGTCGTATAGATGTGTTTCTATTGGAGTTTCCATATTCTGTTTTTTCTGTTGTGTGTTCCCTTGAGTCCTAGGAGGTAAATCCTTTGTCTTACTAAAGAACCCTCCAGTAGATTCTTTCATTCCGTTTCAATGTTAAATTTAGGTATCTTTTCTAACGATCATATAAGGGGATATGACTTAGATCAGTTTAAAAAAAAGTCTGCATTTTAGCAATGCAGTATTTATTGGAATTCTTCACTTCTTACAGTCCTACAGGACAGGAACAATGAGAATCTCGATTTACAAAACACTTTTTATCTTTAGACTTCTATAATTTCAGAATTTTAACATTCTAGCTCCTAAGTGGCACATGAAACAAGAAGATCATAAATAAAAGAGTGTAATTCTCACAATTAACTGTATTTAATAGCTGACGATTGAAGGCAAGTAACAGACTTTTCTAGCTGGGAGAAATCACATGAGAGCTGTGACAGTTTGTCCTAGCTTTTCTTGATAATGAAAGTAACTTAGACATTTTACATATTATGGACTGAAGTATTGCTGCTTTGCCCTTAATCTTTTGCATATGGTAGTCCAGAGCTCCTTTTGGATGACTAGTTAATATGGGGCATTCTTTTCCTATAAGGAAGCCAGTGTATGGACCTTTAGAAGAAACAGCATCATTCTTTGAAGTGAATTTAATAACAGGGCAAGATGTTCTCTTTCTAAAGCATCCTTTTTTTATTACAGTAATAAAAAAAAGCTCTCAGAAGAATAATTCTACAACACTTTGTGGAACATGAAAGCCGTGTGCCATTTAAAGACTCTCTCCATCAGGCTTTAACTCAGCTGTCAGCCTTACCAACAGCTTTGGCTGGCATCCTTAGCAGCTGACAGTCTAGCAAATCCCTGGCCTGTACACCTGGCCTTGTCTCCCTGCTAATGTACAAGGGAAGCTCAGTTGTTTTGTATTGTTATTCTGCCAGTTTCTGGATGATATTCTTTTCAGCTTTTATTTTATTGTGCCTATCTTTGGCTCTGTCCTGATCTGTATATCAGCTTCTGCAGTGTATTCTCTGACTGACTTCTTAGCCTTTCTTCTGTCATGCCTGCTTCAAGCTGTGGACCCTGTGTTATTCTGTGTCTGGCATTCCTGTTGTTTCACGTGCCTTCAAACAAGATCTAGCCTGGCGGCGTGCGTTCACTTCTGCTTGTGCACATAGCAGAAGTTAAGCATAACTCTTTTTCTTGACGTTCTAGGTTTTCTTTCTGATCTGGCCACACTTGTACTCCTGCTTCTTGTCTCTAGGGCTTCTATTCAAGTTGGAGGACAATGACACTCAACATTTCCCATCCCTAAGTGCTAGCTTAATTTGTGTTTTCAGCTAGCCTTCAAGTCCCAACTTCAACAGCAACTGATGATGAAAATCAGAGGACGGCAGTATTTAAAAGGTGAAACAAGAAGTTCGTCAAATTTGTTAGGAGAAGGAGTGTTTACATGCATATATCTATGAATTGACAAGATATTAATGAGATCTTCTTCAAGCCTTTGTATTTTCATAGCAGCAAGCTTATAAGTGTTCTCAACATTTCTTCTACAACTTTATTTTTCAGGCCCAGAAGGACCTGTACAAGACAGTCTTTTAATATGGATGAGCTCTTAAGCATTTTCTCTACACTTCAGAGCTTATTTTAGACCAGCTCTAAGTGGAACATCTAATTCTGCTGCAGTGGGTAAATGCTTCAGGCATTGTGGATTTCTGAGAAAACAATACTCTGTGTAAAGCATTGAGTATTGAATCACAGTCATGACCACATCACTGCATATAGAAAGCATTGATCTGGTATAAACTTTCACTGTATCAAATTTGCATGATAAATGTTTGAGATCCCTTTGCATGAGACAGCTTTATATCATATTTACCTAAGTTACTCTAATCTTAAATTGAATCAATAATGTCTGTCATTCTGCAAGTTATGTACAATCATGGTGTAAAATTAGTTTCTATAAAGGAATATTCTGGGTAATTCAGTAAAAATGTGCCAAGGTGCCTGTTCTGGGTCTGGATCAATTTTATACTTCCATATGTTCTCTTATACTTGTGGAAGCATAAATGTCATTAGCAAGTAACTCAGAAGGTCCTAAAATATAGCTGAAAAAGACAAAATTTCTAGCAGAATCCAGTTCCTCTGATAACTGCATGTATTTTCCACAAGTCTTGGTTAAAAAAACTTTATATAAACATCAAGCTATAATACACCAGAAGACTACCTTTATAGTATTTAAGATCATTAAGGAAAGCAATGGAAATGTATTAACTTGTTACTATCCTTGGGACATGGACAGATGCAGAGAAGATGGGTAATTTCCATACTGAAATATAATGTAAATATCTTATCACTTTCAGGGGTTTTGTCTGAAACAAAACCAAAAACAACAAAATCCCCGTAAGTAAAACAAACAAACAAAAACCAACCAACCAAAAAAAAAAAAAAAAAACAAACCACAAAAACCCCAAAGCAAAACAGAAAAGCTCCACATGCATATTATTATCTTAATATTCCTTAGATAGAGATTTCATTCATAAAAGGAAATATGGAATTTTAATATTTTAGTGCAATATCCATAATATTAAGGCTGAAAATTGTGTTGATGTGTTTTTCAGGAAATTGAAACAGTTTTCAGACTTTTACCTATGAGCTTTTGAGGAAGTGCTGAATTGTAATAAGTCACCCATATTTAGAGGAGACTGTCTAAATAGTTTTTTTTCCCTTATTCAGAAGCTATGGTTAGATACATTGCAGCATGAAGAAATCAATCCTTTTCTATGCTCCCCCTGAAAAAATTGTTGGTACAATCCAAGAATACATTTGTGCTATAAAATTATGGTTTTCACCTAACCTGCCTCGTATTAAGAAAACTGCAGCACAGATTGTTGCATTTTTGTATGAGTTCAGTATACAGAGATATTAATTTCTTCTTGCAAATTGCTTTCTATTTTTCTTGTCAGATGAATTTGTCAAGATATATAATGTGGGAATATTAGTACAAATAGTTGTAATTTCTCTGATGTCTGACCTACCATATATGACTAGTTTAATGGACATGAAAGGCTTTTTCTTTAAATGTCTGGTGTAAAGATGGTTTCAATAGTGACTTATACAACAGACAGTAAATAAATGATAGTCAACAATTAAAAATAAGTAGTTGAACCTTGGTAATGCATATGTTGTTATGCAGCTCACCCTTTACAAAAATTCATTTGGAAAGTAAAGAATTAAAATAACTGTGCTTTTCTGCTAGAATTCATGTTAATTTGATCTGTCCTCTGAGGAGTTAAAGTCTCCTAAAAGAAAAAAAAATGCAAAGAAGTTGGTGTTGCTTCAGTTTGTCATAATTAAAATTATTCTGGAGGTACTGGAAGCCTAATTCTACAGCCCTTAAAAAATGGTCCATCTGTTGCAGCAGGCTTGAGGAGAATCTTCCTACAAATACATATAAATATAACCTTGCAATATCTCTTGAGAAGAAGGAAATTAAATATGCAGAGAGGAAAAATTTTAAATAAGATAAATCAGTCTCCCTGTGCCATGTTTACAAACATAAACAACTAGGCCTAGGGCCTAAGGCCTCCACAAACAGAGAAATAGTGGACTCTCAACTTAGAAAACAGAAGTAAATATTCTTTTTTAATACTGTCAATTGTAGCAGACTTGGTTGGTGCTTCTTAGACATATGTGGGCTGTATGGTGTAAATTGCAGCATTTTCACTTTTAACTAAATGGGAAATAAATCTCTTGAGTAACTGTTTGAAGAACTACACAGACAAGAAACAAAATACCCACCTAATGTAATTGATGAAAACCTTCATGCTAAGAATATAGAATGTCAGCCTTGAGGGTCATGAACAAAACCGAGAAACAAGCTAATATTAGCTGCTTAGCTCAGGTAAGAAACTTCTACTCATTCTGTGGGTTTGAAGCGCAATTCCTCCATAAAGTATGGAATTAAAAATACATAAATTAAATATGTTACTATATTTGCTTTTCATACAGTTCTCTTTGTCAAGCCACAGTGTGGAGAAGTACCTATTCATAATAGTTTAAAAAAAAACCTGTCAATTAAATGAATCATAATAATTATCTTAGGATAGTTTTCATATATGTAGAAAAAAATAACCGTCTATATTTTAGTTCATTTACTAGACTCTACAAAGCAGTGACTTTCAGATCTCTTTAGCTCAGGCTGAACTTGCAACACAATACTTGGTGTGTTAGTGAAGTAAATATCCACCATAGGTCAGAAAACAATACAAGTCCAACACAAAATAAAAAGAAAAAAGGACACATTTAAGAGTTTACCTTCTGTACAGGTTTTGGGGTTTCTTTTATCCCTAGTGATAAAAATCAAGTTATTTTACAAGCTACTCATATTTCTCTAATTTACAAAGAGTTTAATCTCAGAAGTTATTCTACTTAAAGAATAAATTGTGAATTTCAACGCTTAACCAGAATTGGCAGCTCAAATATCCTATTAAAAAATAGAAGTTCTGGTAACTCATGTCTTTGTAAACAGTTAAAATATTGGTCTCCTTTAAAATTCTTGGGGTTTTTTGTAAGGTAGTAGCACTGTCAAGTATTCAAGTTCTACTCTGCTTTTTTTTCCTGATTAAACTAGAGATTGGCTCCTTCTGCTTTTATTCTAAATTTAAATAACCATGGTACAGTAGCACATGTCAGCTATGGGGAAAACATTGCCAATTTCATAAAGTGGTTATGAAAGAACTCTATCCAAAGCTTAGTGGCTATTCAGCAGCATATAGATGATGGGACATGCTATTGGGTTTTACAGCAGAGAGGTTTATTATTACTTTGTTTAGTGTTTGTATATATATGAATTTATTATACAAGTCATAGCATAGAAACAGAACCCTCAAAAGATCATTTGGTCCAACCTTTCATGGGAAAAAGACCCTAGATTTGGTAAAAAAAAAAAAAATTGAATTGTTAAAAATAAATAGAGAGGTTGGAAATGCAAAGGAATTTTATTATTGTTCTTATTTTTGCATTTTCCCTGGATCATTCCCGAGAAGTCTATGTAGGATATATAAAATAGCATCAGTATTGACAACAGGTTTTTAAAAAGCAGATGTCAGCAAAGTCTAGCTCAGAAATCCATTCCTCTAACTCAATAAAATGCAGGAAAACATTGCTGGATTTACGTGGCTTCTATGTTGTTTGTCTATATGTTGAGTAATCAGCTTACTCCTAATTTACGGGAGTCGAATTCAGTGCTCACTGCTGCCAGGAGTCAGAGCCACTATTCTGTTCTTCATGCAGAAAGTCCAACCTGCAGGATCTGGAGATAAGTCTCGTCCTTCCATGTTTGTCTGTTGAAGACAGAAGTCTTCTCCTTCAATGTCTGTCTGCATTCCTAAGGCCACAGACAAGAGAGGGAATTCACTAGGTGAGGAGAGTCAAGAGACAAGAACACTTTCCTGAAAGGTGGGAACAGTCTTCAGCCCTTGGACTGTCCAGGGTATTGATCTCTTATATCTCCTGCCTGGATCAGAGCTGTATCTGTGAGGTTAACATATAAAAATGATGACACCATAGCCACCACAGAACTGAGGTTTTCATGAGAAAAGTGGCAGTAGCTGCAGTATTTTGTGCTGAACTCAATATTGACAGCACACATCAAAATCTGTTGTTAAGGGAAACTCCTTGGGGTTTTAGTTACCTGGCTTCCTAGTTTGCAATTTTCAAATATGTTTATAGTAACAGGAGGGACAGTTGACCTAGACAGGAGGGGCAAGTTTTACACAAGTACAAGTACATCATTAATAGGACTATTAAAAATGATAAGGTGAGCACATATATGGTTAACCAGGCAAGAAAGCTGTGTATTGTATACTTGACATTTGAATTCTCTATCAGACATGTCCACACAGGACTGGAATAACTCAAGAAGATACTTGGCAGCTCCTGAGTTTTAAGAGACAAGTCACAACTATGTATATATGTGATGCATCTACGAAAAAAATGGGTAATAGCAAATACTGTAAGTATTAACAACTAAATTACCACAAATCATGGCAAAATGTATTTGAATATCCAAATAGGTATTAGCTATACCCAGAGCTCTTATTAAATGTGGGAAATATCGTCTTCAAATAAGGCTATCTTTTCTCTGTTCAGCTACACATTGACTGTGTAGTTTAAATGACCTTACTTACATTAATGTAATTTATAGATTGCCTTCTGGCAGCATTCAGCAGGGCTTGGAAAGAGTATGCGACTCACAATTAGATCAATTTCAGAGTACCACTTCGTATGACCCATAATACACACCTTTGCACAGCAAATGTGAATCACAGATATATTATTGCTCTTTATTTACAGTAGTTCACACACTGCTTCTTGTTTATCAGGGATGGGCCCGACTCTGGCTCTAGGCAGCTCAGTGTGATACTGACCACAGGTGGTAATCGGTCAGCTCACAATGGGTGATTACAGGAGGTCAATGGCTTACTGTAAGCAGTATAGCAGGAGAGTATAGTAAAGGAATGAGGTGGAATAGGGCTAAAGGCAGAGCTAAGGGAGCTGCCCTGTACACAGTAGAAGCAGACACAACAGAGAATCAGGTGAAAATAGAGTCGTGGATGAGGGAATGGATGAAGTGCCATAGCTGGTAAACAGAAGTTGGTTAAACTCTGGTGATGTGCAATGCACAGCTCTTCTCTCAGTGCAGTGATGTGTGTTGTACAGCCAGCATCCTACTGGCTGTACCCAAACTGACAAATCCTGGCTTGTCACATGTGAGTGGTGGCTGCCAGCTGGCACAATAGATACTGAAAATAAAGAGGGAAACTTCTGCAGGCCTGAAAGCCTAAGATGCTGCACTGGAGCTGAACCAGGAAGCCTCAGCAGCAAGATTCCTCTTCTGACGATAGCGCTTGAATTCACACTGCAACACATCCTCTTTACTGTGGCTGGCAATTATCTTCTGAAGATACATATTTTTATGCTAAGTTTTCAATTTTTGGCAGCTTCGGTAAGCACTTCTTTTGATTTTCATTGAAACACATGGTAGAGGATCCCCCTAAAATATGAGCTGTTTTGATCCCTGTCCCTGCTTAAAGAAAAAAGCTAGTTGTTATATAGGTTTTTCATTGAAAAAGATGTCACAGTTGCTTCTTAAAAACTCTTTGAAAATCTAATCTAATCTAATCTAATCTAATCTAATCTTGATCTAAATTTTTGGTGAAGTTATAGATTGAATTAATATAGAGTGCATTTTTATATACTAAATATCAGAGGACATTATCTATGCTGTTGTGTCCTAATGACACAGATCTAATTTATAAGTTTATTCTGTTTCGTAAGTAACATACAAAACACAGAGGAATACAAGATACAAGACCCATATTAGAAAAACTTATCTATATTTACAGAAGTAAACATTTTTATTTTCTATAAAATTCAGTCCGTGGCCCTATTTTTAATAATGCTAACAAAGTTTGTCATGTATTAATGAAATACCCATTACACATCTCCGAGAATTAATATAAGTAATATAATAGTGTGACGATCTTTTTTTTCCCTGCAGTCAGGCATTGTATTGAAATTGTTTTCTTTAATAGAGGAAAGATATGGAATGATAGTATACAGGAGATTTTACTGCTTTAGGGGAAAATGAACTCTATACTAACACTTCAGTCACTTCTCAGAAAGAGAGAAAGTTAGAAGGGAAGAGAAAAGCTGGCATGGTTATAAGAGGTCTTGGATTTAATATTCTGTGCCACTATACATGGATAATTCACTCAAGCTATTCTCTGTTTCAGACACTCTAACTGGGAGGTATTCAGCTTGCCTATTTCTTTGTTCTGTAGAGATGAACAGGTTATAAATGCACAAAGGAGCTTTAAGAGTCAGAAAGAAGACGGGGGGAAAACACATCATCTTTAAAATGCAAAGTATAGCAGTTGTATTGAGCAGTGAGAAAGAAAAAATTGCGGCCTACAGAGATTTTTCTTGCTTTAGTCTTTGGCATTCTGTTATACTAATTACTGAATTAAAATATAAACAAACCAACCTCCAAACAATTCTGAACTTCCTAAATTAAGTGAGGTTTTAATAAGCACACAATGGAGAATGAATGATCTTAGGTCATCAGTCAGGACCCATGTTCATTTATTGTCAGTAGTGCATTATGATCTCAGACCCTTGCTCACACCTCATGCTGTACTTCAGTCAGTTCAGACTTCACTAGCCCTGACCATACTGCACGGATCCTGGGGTCCATGGATCTCCAGCAGAGAAGAGAGATATCATTGATTGAAAGTATATCACCTATCTTATACACTATATTTCTCCCCTATCCCCCTTTCTTTGGTAAGATTTAGCCTAAATTATCTTGTATAAAAATGGAATTGACATTTTTATGTTTGAACCTGTATACTTCTGTTTTTTTTAAAGGAGGGTTTATGTATCATGTATGATTATATATAATAGATTTATTGCTAAACACTTTTCTGCTAAACATTATTGGAATGGATATAATGCATTATTTTCAGCAGTTTCTCCAAAGACTTGTTATGACAGTATGTTCTGACAAAATACAGGGTGACTCTGACATTCCAGTTGATACGCATATGGTAAGTCTAATAAAAGATCTGAGGGCAGAGAATAATTTTTGTGGTTGGTAATTTTGTTACAAGTTCAGTTAAATTGTTCTGTGGGACTAAAATCATTCTTGGGTGTATGAAGTGACCAAATGGAGTTTATTTTGCTTAAATTTTTTATTTAAAAGTACTAATTACTTATCAATTGAATCTACTGTTTCTGTATATTACATTGTAAAGTACATGTTGTGCTTTATTATTAAACATCCATGCTGGAACCACCTGAACCTCTTCAGTCTTCTTGAAGACCTGATTATGACTTATGGAGTTGTCCTCATTCATGGTTTTGAGGACTAGGTACCTAATGTACTCAGGAGCTCTTGTACATAGGAAGAGTTTGGTTTTTGCAGTTTAGGAGAACATGTGCTTCCAGAGTATCGAGTAACTTTGATGGTACTTTGCGTCAACGAAAATGTAGTACAAAACAAAAGATTGTAGTATATCCATCTTAGCCAAAATTATATGTCACACAGAACACATTTTCATCACATTGAAGATTAAAAGGGAAAAAATGTGAGAAAAATCATGTGTTCCCCACATTCATTTCATCTGCTTATCAGTAAATGTGACTGTGAAATGCAAAGCAGTTAGATTTAGCAAAATTAACAACTTCTGTGTTAGCTGTGTGCTGTGGGCTGAAACACAGACCCCTGGGAACCTGTATGGAGCCCACTAGTAAACCACCCTGGCAAATTATCTTCAAAGCAGCAATCTTTGAACATGCTCACATGTGAAATGAGCAGAATTTTTTTTCCCCTCACAGTATAGTAGAAAGTATATATTAGAAAAAAACCTCAACCCTCCTTTCTGGGATCAGTTCTCACTTTGATCTTTATTCAAGTCTCCCCTTTGGCTGTCAGTCTGCCTTTTCAGTCACAGTAGCATTTTGTCAGCTGATGGATGATAATTCAGTTATGTCTGCACAATGAAAGAACATGTGCCACAACTTAATCAAATCAGGGTAGGAAAAACCTCCACTTTTTATCTAGGATCAAAGAACACATGGTTTAATGTGTAATAATGCAATTTCCAGTTAATACGCTGGTCAGTGTTATATTCAGTGAACAGATTACTGGGCTTTCTATTCAGGTTGCAGCAAAGGCAGAGTTTATATGAGGGAAAAATACAGGTCCACCCAAAAAGATGTCGTTTGCAGTGAAAGAAGCCTGGAGAGGCATTGTTAAGGAACCTGGATTATGTTCTCTGCTGTGTGCTTAATAGCTGCTCCATCAAGGGTTTTACTGACATGGCTTTTCAAATTAATTTGGTATAATCTGTATTTGAAAAATATTCGTTTGATTGGCTACCATTTACATTTACCTTTATATTTTATTTTCATTGATAAATAATATATAAATCCAAAATAATTCCAGTGTCTTAGTATGCTTGCAGTTCTGATTCACCCTCCTTAGTTTAACTCTTTTGTTAGGTAATTCTCCTTTTTATATAATTAATATAATTAATGAATGTAAATATATAAAGGAACAATTATGAATAAGTATATTTGCTTCTCTTCATGCTTTGACGAGGTCAGTATGAATTCTGGGACTGTAGGCACAAATTTTCAATGTGAAAAATTTGCTTTCTTCTTCCCTGACATAAAGGCATAATACATAGGGCAAGTTTACAAAAACCCCATCTCTTTATATTGCAATAGGAATAGTGCTATATATATGGGGTTTTGTGTTACATACATATGGTCATATTATACACATATATACTTATGAATTTCTGCATATACATAGAATCACTCACTTTTGGGACTATATTGTTAACAAATTAAGTAACCCTACTACTACTGTAAATCCATTCTTATGCGACAGTTGGAAGACTGGGAAGGAATGGGATAGAGATGTAGTAGAGTATGGTGGCTTTCAGGAAGCTGTGTCTTAGCTTTACTGATTTTTTAAATTACAGAACAAATACCACAGTGTATAAATTAAAGCAGAGTTGTTGTGATCAAACATCCACTACTTCAATGTAGTCAGTGCCGCACTGTGGGCAGCAAAGCCCTTTGGAAGTTATTTACACTCAATTTGCTTTTAGACTGTTCTTTGACTGTATATAAGCACAGTGTCTGGTTTTGTAGTAGCTAGTGCTTTAATGTAGCTCTGATTATAATTATACTTGCTACACATTTCACAGCTGGTCATTTTTCTGCTTCCATTAGACAGTCATTTCCTATTCCTTTATGATGCATTAAGACAGAATAACTCTGATTTCTGAAAGAACACCTGTAGTTTGAGAATCACAGCTGAAGAATAACATTAATTATAGTTCATCATATATGATCTGAATCCTACCTCTAGAAATTATTTATACCAGCACATTTTATTTTCTTGAAATGTTTGAATTTATAACTTCAAATAAACTATGGCAATCATTTTTCCTGATAATAAATATGACAATTATAGAATTTTTTTATGAAGGAATTGTGCATTTCAATCAGGCCTTCTACCCTGACATGTCTAAATCTCTTCATTCTGTTTTGCTTTGGTATTTGGTTTGAACTCTTGTGATGACATTGCGGTTTCAGGATGGGTAGAATTGTACCCCTTTACTTATATCAGAGAAAATGGTGATATCAGCATAAATGATTTGGGATCTTCCTAATGGGTTAATTAATTTACTAATAGGCATCTAAGTTTTCTGTCTTTAAATATATATTTTGTTACTAAAAATAAAACTAAGAGTGGATATAATGTAACTATGACAGCTACAAAACCAAGACTTTTTTTTCTAATTGTATTCTGCTTGAAAATTTCATGTTAATTGATCCCATAATTCACTGTTTCACTTGCTTAAAAACTAAGGCAAAGGAAGATAAAATTAGCACTGTGAAATTAAGTACACTGTGAGTTACTCAGAAAACTGAGAGATCTATCTGCTTGGATTCTAAAAGGATCTGTTGGTTTTGGGTGGCATAATAGAAGTGAGTCATCAAAATAATTGCATAAATTCTCAGGTGTAAAGTGATGGGGCATCTCTTGGGCCTTTGTGGATGTTGTGCTTTATAAGCCTGTAAATGGGAACTAGAAAACAGACTGGGATAGTCTACCATATCCAACGGTCTGTTTCAGGGAATGTTTTTATGATTCTGTTACTCCATGGATCTCTACAACCTATGAGCTATTTCTAGAGGGAGCTATTTTAAGGTTTTGTCCCATAATCCTTGACGCACTTTGATCCAATTACCTGCTGTAATGAAATTTTTCACACAAACATAAACTGTAGCAAAAGTTCATTGGAGTAGTCCAGGATTTTGCAGTGAAGTGACCTTGCATTAAAAATCCAAAGTGCTACTATTATTTCTTGAGTTAATTTAGAAATAAAATGAGGCTTTTATTTGATTTTTTCTTTCCATAAGGTCTTATTATTTACTGTCTGTGAGTTGCAGCAAACTGTTATTCATATGTCAAAGATAAAAATGTTCATCACTTCTAAAGGATAAAGCATCAGCAACTTCACATTCTTTTTCTGAATTTCTAAATACAAAGTTTTAGTTTTAAAAATTTTGTTAGCCCTCACCTCTGTTTCTTTACCTATGCCTGAAAAATTAGATTTTCTTAAAAGTCTAAGTAATGTTTGTTCATCAAAGATCTGATTCTGGAATGTGATTACTGTTCTAGTCATCATCCAGCAAAGCACCTGAAGCTTTAATTCTTTGTAAAAATTACTTCTCTTCATCAAGAGTTCTGGATATGTCTCTCTCAAAGTGCATCAGCCTACCTATGCATTTATAAAGTTTGTCGTATACTTTTCTGTTAAGAACCAGTTCTAGATTCTCTTTGCCAGGTTCCATCTAAAACTTCAAAGGCATGAAGTGTAGAAATCTTGCTGCTGTTCTGTTTGCCTGATGCTTTTTGAACCATATATATCGGAAGAGACTTTCCTAGTTAATAACCTTCATCTTTTGATACCTGTTCTTTGCTTCACTTATTGCTCTATTGATTGAAAAAACTCTTGCATAATATTTCTTTCTCTCCTAGAGAGGAGGTTAATAACCCCAAACTCGTTTAAGAGGCATTTGGACAATGCCCTTAACAACATGCTGTAACTTCTGGCCAGCCCTGAAGCGGTCAGGCAGGTGGACAGTATATTCCATCTGAAATTCTCATGAGACAGTCCCTTATGAGTGAAATTCCCTTTCCATTTCCACTTTTCTTTCCCTTTCCCTTTCCCTTTCCCTTTCCCTTTCCCTTTCCCTTTCCCTTTCCCTTTCCCTTTCCCTT